>ML682019.1:9254948-9408792 GCA_007922195.1 Podocnemis expansa
GTGTGTGTGTGTGTGTGTGTGTGTGTGTGTGTGTGTGTGTGTGTGTGCAAGAAACAAGCAGATGAGTAACTGAGAAACTGTATTTATCTTTGGACATTTCTGTCCCACAACAGACTGAGGAGTGGGGCATGCAAGGAGCTGTCTTGCATTGTTATGACTAATAATTACAGTGATGGGAGATGCTCCAAAATGCACCAAACAGGCTTTTTAAGCATCCCTGGTCTGGGTGTGAAAACACCCCCTCCTTTGCACACCTTGGCCGGAGAAGAAAGAGGCTTCTGGGTCCAGCTGCTGCCAGCAATGTTGTAACAGTGACTCAGACTGAGCATTAGAGCAAATGGTAAACAAACAGCAGCTGGGTCCTGGGCCAGCTGGGACGAGCCGGCGAGCCAGGCAGCCCCCAGTCCTCTGCCATCTCCATCTTGTGATGCCTGTGGGTGGTGCTGGTGGGGTGGCTGCCAAAGGCAGCGAGTGTGTCCACAGCGTGATGGAGATCGATGGCTGGTGCGTGCAGCCAGGGGGTGGGAGGCAGCAGCTGCTGGAGCGCAGGACTGGCAGGCTCAGCAGGACTGGCTGGTCACCCAGGAATGAGCAGACTCAGTAGGGTCAAGAGACGCCTTCACCTTGGAATAGATAGAATTGGGGTGAGGGGGAAAAGGATGGTACCTACTAGGCAGGGCTGAGTTTTTAGGGATAGGCAACCACCTGGGAGCTGGACTTGGGGGGCTTCTGGGTTTGGTGTGGCTGTTTTGTTGTTAGCAACCAAAAGGGAAAAGAGAATGTTTGAAGTAAAATGTTTCAGGTATTCTCTGTGTGTATTCATTTATCATTACCCTCCTAGAACATCCTGGACCTTTTAGACACTTGTGGAATCATCCAGATTTTCTGAAAACTACATTTTCTTCAATCTTTGTACAAGGCTGTCTGCCAGGCTCTTGCAGGTATGTAAGACGCAGGGCAGGGCATCATCAGTCAGGGAGCGTAACAGCAAAGTGAAGTGAGACCGCATGCACCTGTGATATTGTGAACCTTATTTTATTGTGAAAAGTGCACTTGCTTTAAGACTTGAAGAATGTAAATAGTGACTAATAAAGAACACATTTAATGAGATGCAAGATATACCTATTGAATCCAGATAGATAGATAGATAGATATATGAGAAAAGTGACCTTTTCAACTAAAAGGCTAAGGTTAACATTCTAAGATTGGCACCTACTGAAACACTATTTAATACTGGTCCACCCAATGTTGGTTCACAGTTCAATTTCTTAATGTTTGTTCATTTCAGTTATTCATAAAATTTAAGGCTGTATAAGATTAAAGGAAATGAATTATTTTTATTGCTTATACATGGCATGGATAAATACAGATTTACAAATCCTGGTGTTCAAATTTATAGTTTTATGTGACAGGGATAAATCATGCATGCAAACCATGCATTGCCATTGTGAAATGGGCTACAAATGAAATAAAATATAAGGAATTCAAAAGTTTAACAATTGGAGGGCAGGGCTACCATTTGGTCTAGGGCTGACCCTGCTACTAGGATATGGATTTCATTTAGCAACAGCCACCAAACAGCTCTCAGATAGGAATATCCTTTTCTAACGTTCTCTGCAGCAGATTCAAACCCAAGACCCATGGCAGTCTTTATATCCTAATAGTATGAGCAGTATAATTCCTTCTCAATGGAGCAAAAAGAAAGCGGCTTAAATCAGGCAGCTGGAACTGATGCTTGCTCACTAGAGTGGTAAGCAAAACTAGGCCAGGTACTCACATCACTCCAAAGAGTGTTATTAAACTCTGTGCTGTTTCCAACACCTGCTTGTCATCACAACTTTAGATTGGCCCCCCCATCCTTGCAGGTGTAATCCTGCACCTGCAGCTAGTTACAGGTGGAATTGGGAGGCACTAAGATATTGAGTTGCCAGATACACAGGTGGAAACTTGAACTGGAATCTGTTTCCCTGCTAAAACCTTCTTTGGTATTGTCAAGCAAAGCTGTTCACTCTGGCTCGTTACTGCTGGGCTGTTTATGGCTATCGCTGTTTATTGTTGGGTTGCTCCCAATTACAGAGCGTCTGCTGCTTCCTGGATGATGTGTATACTTTGTTATTGTAGGGTCTCCTATGAACTCTGAGCTGTTGGCAGGGCTTTTGCTCCATGTGGCCTTGGATGCACAAATTGGTTCCTGTTTGCATTTGGTGGTGACAGACATCCGAAGGAACCATTAGCATCAACTGACTGGGTGAAAGGGTTGTATGTGAAGAAAGTGGAGTCAGAGGACTGCACTGTGGTATATAGCCACACGTGGAGTTCCTCCAAAAATCCCATCACGCTTTATTTTCTTCTCCACACATAGGCACACACAGCTCACTGTTGAAGATCCTGGATTGTGTGACTGACATTTCCTGTACTAACAAGAATTAAAAGTTGGCCAACCACATATTACTGCATCAGTGCACAAAGCCCTGTTTTGAAGAAAGGGGGTTTGTCTCCTTTTAAATAGCTTGTTATCTCCCTCTACATTTTGTGAAATAGCAATAGTGATAGATAATAACACAAGCCTTGTGGGTTATTCCCTCTCTGGGCCAGCTTGGTAGCTCATAAGTGGTTGGAGGCAGCTTATGTGTTGTCCGGTATGGCAGAGAACAAATGATTATAATAGCAAAACCCTGGCCAGTTTCATCACATTGATTACATCGTTTTTATTCCTGTCGTACACAGCATGTTAGTAAAGAGGTGATAAATAGGCTCTCTTCCAAGCAGCTGGGCTTCCTGCAGCTTCAGGCAGCAAAGCATTTGCTCAGTGCCTCTGCAATTCCACCTGTTTGCTAAGAGCATGTGAATAGTGTAGTGCAGCATAGCCCGTTGAACACAGGGATCAGGCTACGTGCGTAACTCCTCACCTAAAGGATGCTATAGGATGGCTAGGCACTAGTCTAGGTGTTTGGCTACATGATGAAGTCCCTGCTCTGCCAAAATGCATGGTGTGACTTGAGTTGCTCAGTCTCTCAGTTCTCTGTCTGGAAAATGGGGTGCTGGAACTTCCATACCGTCCAGGAGTATTTAGAGGATAGCCACGTTAATGACTGTCAGCTGCCCAGACACAAGGCGATGGGGACTACAGGCAGGGTGAATGTTTGGATCTCAGGTTCTCTCTAGAAGGAGCTCAATATAGTGCACGACACTCAGCTGAGAGCAGACCTTGCCTGTGATCTCACGGTAGAACCTCTAACAGAGGACAGCAGCTCTCACAGAACTATAGAAGATGAGGGTTGGAAGGGACCCCAAAAAATCATTGAGCCCAACCCTCTGCTCAACATAGAACCAACCCCACTAAACAATGTTCCCTCTAATTTTTCGTAGGCTGTGTGCAAAAAATTTCTTTGTGTGCACTAATATTAGCATTACTGAATTTTTTTGTGCGCACTTAATTTTGTCGTGTGTGTGGGTTTCATGACCTGTGTGCACACGCACATGCGCATAGCTTAGAGGGAACAGTGCCACTAAATCATCCCAGTCATTCTCAGCCTTTTTCACAGTGCGATCCCCTGCCCACCCTCTGCCCCAGCACCTCACTGGGATTTCCCTCCCATTTAGCAATATGGGAAGGGAACAGTGGTCATCACCTCCTGGTGACTGCACCCTCCAGTCTGAGCACCCAGACCTGAGAGGGAAGTTGTCTAGCTGTTAAGAGGGTCACAGGAAATCTACCATTGCTGAAAGGAGGGCGAAAACACCAGTACGCATACCACCATCTGCCTCTGGGTCCAGGCTAGCTACGGAAGAATCACAACTACAGACAGATCCCAAAGAAACTCCAGTTTTAACTGATCCATCAGCTTTCACCCATCCAGTCTTAGTTTCCCCACTGCTGTCTGTTGCTTTCTAAATCCCTAGGGTTGAACCATTTCAAATCTTGCCAACAGATAAGGAACGGCCCTGCATGCCCCTGCAGCTCAGAGGGGCTGGGGCTGTGTCCAGTGCTGGCCCAGGCTATGGCCCACTGAAACCTCACTGTACCTCCTTGTAGCACTGCAGGGCAGCGGTTTGGGAACAGACAGCCATTAATAAATCCGCAGCACTGATATTGTTTTAGCATCCCTCTAATGGGTGCCATAAAGTTAAACCCAGCCACTTAGAGTGCTGCTGGGAGCTGGGATTTCCATTTACCAGTCCTCCTGCCTGGCTAAAGGGCACTGTGTGCTAAGACGTGTTAAATTGGAGCATCAAATTTTAATAAGTCTCTTAATGGAGTTGTGTGGATCCTCAGTGGCTTTAGGAGGCTTTCATTATGGCATGTGCGTATCTGAGCAAGTGCAGGGTGCCAGGGAGCCGCGCTGGTAGTAGAGGGAATTTGGAGCTAGGTGGTGGCTGAGAAAAGATAGGGCTATCAATAGAAAAAGCTGTCTGGCCCTATAGCATGTGGAAGAGATTGGCTAGTTTGCTTTCTCCATATCTACACATCACAGCAGCATTTAGTCTCAAAAATGGGAACTACACAATGAGAAGGCTAGTTAAATGGAAGTGAAAAGGAAAGATCATCAAAGTGAAATGTGTTTAAGCTGAATGGAAACATTTTAAAAACTTCATCAGAGAGACTCAGACTGTGTGCACACCAAATTAAAAAAAACACCCCCCCCCAAAACAAACAATTCCTTCTCCCCAAATTAAAACAACAGTAAGAGGACAAAAACAAATTTGCTAACATGGCTAAACAGCAGAGTTAAAGACAGAGACAAAAAGACTTCTAAAAATTGGAAGGTAAATCCCACTTGGGAAACTAAAAGGAGCATAAACATTGGCAAGTCAAGTGTAAAAGTAGCACTAGGCAGTCCAAAAAGATTTTGAAGAGCAGCTAGCAAAAGACACAAAATCGAACAGCGTTTTTTTAAAAGTACCTCAGAAGGAGAAAACCTGTCAAACAGAGTGCCCAATGGACAATCTAGGTCTCCTTCTTTCGTATGCCAGGTGTAAAGCAGCAACTATAATTTCGCCTGAAGTTATTTGAGTCAGATGGCTACACTGGGAGCAGCAGAATTTATTGCAGTGATGACTCCTTCATATTTATAACCCGGGCAATAGGTATTGATATGTTTGATGGTCTGTCATGGGGAGTCATGCTCACATGCTGGGTGGTCCTTGATTTGCCATTTATATACTGAATGTCCACCTCTGCCATTGTGTTTGATAGGTTGTTCAGAGTTCAGCAAGATGCCCATGGGGAGGTCCATCCCAGGAACCTTCTGCATGGGATAAGACCTCCATCCCTTTTTAAGATTTGTTTAGCCCAAACTCATTCCAAGCCTCCTCCTGATCATAGCCTGCCTGCATGATCCTAAGCGATATTCCCAGAACGGCTTGCGAAAATTAAGGCTTTGGGTGGGGGGAGTGTTGTCAAGGTCTTGGTGGATAGAAAGACATCTATTTTCCTGGACTGGCTAAACTTCATGGGATGGAAAAGGGCAGCCTTCACATGGCCCGCTCTGCTACGTGAGAAGTCATGATGAATGCCATCAACTTGGTGACTGAACATTGCTCAGCAGTCTCTTGGTCATCAGAGTAGCAATTCAATGACTGAAATGGTAAAGGAGCACTCAAGAAAGACAAGGCCACCATGGAGAAGCTAAATGAATTGTTTCATCACTCCTTACTTCAGAGGATGTGAGGGAGGTTCCCACACCTGAGCCATTCTTTTTAGGTGACGAATCTAAGGAATGATCCCAGATTGGGGTGTAAGAAGAGGAACTCTTGGAATAAATTGCTAAATTAAACAGGAATATGTCTCTAGGACTAGATGGTATTCACTCAAGAGTTCTAAAGAAACTCAGATATGAAATTGCAGAATTATAAACTACAGTATGTAACTTATCACTTTAAATCAGCCTCTATACCAGATGACTGGTGGATAGTTAATGTAGCACCAGTTTGTTTAAAAAAGGCTACAGAGACAATCCTGGCAATTACAGGCTGGAAAGCTCACTTTGGTACCAGGCAAACTGGTTAAAATCATAGTAAACAAAAGAATTATCATACAGATAGATGAACATGGTATGTTGGGGAAAAGTCAATACAGATTTTATAAAGAGAAATCATGACTCAGTAATCTATTGAAATTTGGGGGGGGGGGAGAGGGTCACAGATACGCAGACAATGGTGATCCAGTGGATATAGTGTTTTTGGGCTTTCAGAAAGCCTCTGACAAGGACCCTCACCAAAGGATCATAAGCAAAGCAGGCAGACATAGGATAAGAGACAAGGTTCTCTCATGGATCAGTAACTGGTTAAAAGATAGGAAACAAATGGTAGGAATAGTCAGTGTTCACAGTGGAGAGAGGTAAATAGCGGTGTCCCTCAAGGATCTATACGAGGACCAGGTTTGTTCAACATATTCATAAATATTCAGGGAAAAGGGGTAAACAGCGAGGTGGTAAAGTTTTCCATTGATGCACAATTACTGAAGATAGTTAAGTTTAAACCAAATGAAGAATTACAAAGGGATCTCACAAAACTGGGTAATTGGGTAACAAAATGGCAGATGAAATTCAATGGTGGTAAAAGCAAAGTAGCACACATTGGAAAACATAGGCTCAACTATGTGTATAAAATGATGGTGTTTAAATTAGCTGTCACCACTCAAGAAAAAGATTTTAGAGTTATCATGGCTAGTTCTCTAAAAGCATCTGCTCAGTGTGCTGTAGCAGTCCAAGAAGCTAACAGAATGTTAGGAAACATTTGGAAAATGATAGATAATAAGAGAGGAAATATTATAATTCCAGTGTATAAATCCATGGTAGGCCCACACCTTGAATACTAAGTGCTATTCTGGTCACTGCATCTCAAAAAAAGATATATTAAAATTGAAAAAAGTACAGAGAGGTGCAACAAAAAAGATTAGTTGTGTGGAACGGTGTCAATACAAGGAGAGACTCAAGAAAGTAAGGTTGTTCAGCTTCAAAAAGAGAAGACTAAGGGGGATATGATAGAGAGCTGTAAAATCATGAATGGTGTGGAGAAAGTGAATAAGGAAGTGTTATTTACCCCTTCACATAACTAGAGCCCCAAGTAGACACAAATATGTGCTTCCACATCTGATCCACATCTTCAGGAATAAACTTTCACCCAATCTCAATCTGCCCTCCCTCTTTTACTTACCCATATCTGAATCCACTCATCAGCTGTTTTGGAGCCAGTAGCCCTCCATGAGCTGCTAAACACCTGCCACTGCCACCAGCCGAGCTGGAGCTAGCTTGGACACAGCCTTGGACCATCATTGGTAGTTCTCATAATCTCAGTGTGCTGTGAGCTGAACTGTCTCGCTGCTCCCCGGGTATGTGGGAGTGGGACACCAGTACAACTTCTTAGACTGTTGAGTGTGACTAGCTGGGAGCAGGACCAGAGACATAGCAAGTCCCCTTCTTCTGTGGAGTCAGCCCATTCACACGCATCACAGAAGCATTGATGCTGAGCAGGGCATCACCTGTGACTCTGCCGCTGCTGGTAAAAGAGAAAACACCTGGAAGCCCAACTAACAGCCTTTTGCCCCCTGGTTAAACACAAGAATCTACCATTCACCTTAAGCCATTCAGTAGTCAGGGCAGTACTGGAGAAACCACTGTCCCACGCTATGGCCCTTGCAAGCTACCACCCAACATCTGCCTTGCCTCTTCTAAGCACAGCTCATCAACATGGAGCAATAAAAAATAGCCTCCAGTTTCACTAGCTGGCTACCAGTTTCCTGGATTCCTCCTAGGCCCGCCTAGCTCAGGCCATGGCATTGTACAGCACCTGTTGCTTTGGTGGATGACCTGTCACAGGGAGAATCATCCGTACCCATTCCAAACGTCCTCTCTGTGGTACCGGAGACCAGTGATCACCAAATGCCCTGCCTCCAAAAAACTGCAGGGAGGGTAAGTTGAAATCTCTGAAATGGTCCTGGACCTTCCACTCATACCAAGCCCAGAGGACCATTATGGAAACTATTCCTCCATCTCCAAACTCCTCCACTATGGGGACCCATAAGGCTCACTTCTCTCCAACTTCTTTTGCACTCCATATCTCTAGAAAGCCTTTGGTAGAACTGGAGAGACATCAGGGGATGACGTGCCAGAAATACACAGAAGACACTGTGTTCTATGCTGCTTTTAAATTAAAAATAAATTCCATCATGGCCCAGCTAGCTCCGTGCCTGGACAAAATCAGCAGCTGGAGGAAGAGCTATTGAATAAAGCTGACTCCTAGCAAGGCCAAGATGACTCTGATGGGAAAAGAGACATGCTCTGAAAGACTTGCCTCTTACATAAGATCCCCCATGAGCAAGGATGTATGCCCTCCGCTTATTAAACCTCCCAGAGCCCCAAGGTTCCCTTTCCATTCTGAAGCTGTAGGATGCCGCAGTGACAGCACCCAAATCCTGGTCCAGGAGGAGGCCTTGAAGCATGAATGCAGTGCTGTCAATAAATAGCAATGACTAATGCAAACCTCATTGCTTTGAGTTAACTCTTCCTTAATGATTATTTCACATAAACACAACACAACAAACAAAATCCTATAATCAATCTACATCTCCTGAAGGCTGGGAAGAAAGAGAGAGACATTGTTATTGGGCATTTCTACTTCTAAAGTACTTGGAGAGGGCCATAGATCTATCTATCTACCTACCTACCTATCTATCTCTCTATTAGTGTGGGGTCTAGCCATTGGATTAGCAATTGTTGGCTGCAAGGAGAGCTCTAATGAGGTCCAAAAGAATTAGGGTCACTACAGACCACACCAGTCTGATAACGATCATGGCTGTCACAGCAAATGGCTGCAGAAAGACCACATGACCAAAAGGACCACATCTCTGCAGGCAGAGAAAATAAGTGATCAATCTTAGTGTAAGGTTTGGAATATCGCTGTTTCCTGGAAGCACTGGGCTAAGCTTTTCTTTTCACTCACTGAGGCAGATAAATTGTGTTGCAGGCAACTTGCTGCATGGGGAGCTTTAATATTCATACACTGTGTTCGTTGTTGAGCAGGGTCAGTATACTGGTGCAGTAGAATAGAATACGTGAAGAAATGCATGGTCCCTGCCCCAAAGGGGTTGAAATCTGCCTGAGGCATACAGTGTAGCTCACACACCGACAACACATTGAGGCTCCAATAAGATTCAGAAGCTTCAAATCTCAGAAGATTGCTTAATTTGTTTCTGTCTTTTTTCTAAATATCTCTTTCTGTGGTGAGTCACTGCTGGCAAGTCTTTCAAATGCAGATTTAACACTGAAGATGCTGGCTTATGGTTCTTATGGTTATGAAGAATCCTATGGGCAGCTTTCTGTAAGAGATGACATTCTTCTGGTCTCCTTGGATGAAATCCTCACTCGTTAGGATCTGCTAATTGGTCTTCTGGCTGTTGCCCTCCCACTTGGGAAGGAGCAGCAGCAAAGGGAATCCTCAGTGTGGATAGTTTGTAAAGTACTTTGGGATCTTTTGGGACGAAGGCTCTGCTGTGAATAGGAGGTGTGCAAGCTCACTAGGCGAAGGACATTGTGATTCAACCTCTAACTTCCAGCACATTATTATAGCAAATGGCTACAAAAGTCAAAAGGATGGACCGTGCTGTAAGCCATCACCACATCTGACAGGCAGGTAGGGGTTTCAAAATACCCACAAATAACTAACAGCAACATGTGTCATGTTCCATGAATTTGCATATGGTTAGGGAGATGACATGGCAGTTAGTTTCAGAGGAACAGGATTGGCTGGGCTTAACGAAGTCCTGCAAAATGTGCTTGCCCACTCACCTCAGCTGAGCAATCTTTTTGGTTGGCAAGTAAAACATCATTAGTGCTTTTTTTATCATCCCCATCGCTGCCATCATCATCTTCCTGGGGTGGGTTTTGTGAGTTGGTTGGTCTGTTTTAACAAAGGTATCACAACCTGTTTAGCAGTATGTGGCACATGATAATCCAAGATGCTTCCATTACTGCACAGTGATTATGGATTCCTCCTTTTCCTTAATGTGAATTAACACCATATGAAATCACGGCCGGTCCACACCAGTTCTGATGTGTGTCTGACTAAATTGGAGTGTTGTCATGAGATGGCCTCAGAGGTGATGTGTCACCATCAGTTTAGCCTCCTAAGGCTACCATGGTGAAACAGCCCCAAGGCAGAGTCATCATCGCCTGTCTGTGTGATGTTCACACACATGCATAAAGGATGGTTCCTGGGAGAGCTGGTGGGTGAGGAGTTTTATAAAGTGCAGGTATAGGATAATCCCCTCGTGACTACACATATACTGGATGGGAAAGAGCACAAGCCTTTGCAACAGAACTTAGTATGAAATGGCACCCCCAGAATTTGCTGTGAGATGGCATGCGCTGTAGAGGGGGGTCTTTCCCAAACCTGCACAGAAAGGCTTGCAACTTTCCATTTCCCTGCATGTCAGTGGAACTGATTAGAAAACAGTGAAGCCATCCAGTCTAGTTTCACTTAGGGTGACATTCAAACAGTAAGTATAATGCACAAAATGATGAAAAACAAATGGTATTTATGTAATCTTTCAGCTTGAATAATTGGGAGACATTGGTAGTAGTAACTCAGTTGGAGGAATTTTTAAAAGTCCATGACGATTTTTATCTTGATGATGACTCTTCTCTTTTTTCTTCCCTTGCTCTTCCCTCTGCTTCCTCCCTGCCAAGAGCTACATCGAGGGAGCATAACAACAACAGCAAACTTTTATTGGTCCTATGACCTCAGGAACTATGCTACATATTTTTGAGTGCCATCTGCTGGCCCTCTGTTAACTATTTACAGATATACAGATAAAAACTCATCTATTCCTCTCTTTGCAACCATCACTGTTGCTTTGGAAGGAGGTTTTTATGGGTGTGGGGAAGAAACACCACCACCCCGGCAGAGGAAAGGGTGAAAGGGGGGACTTATCACCCTCAAGCCAAGTGGATTTGATGCCGAGCCAATAGAAAGGGGTGAATGCAATTTTTGACAGTTCCATGCGCTCCTGTGAATGCAGATCATGAATTACACACCAGCCAGATGACAAGCTGACATTTTAGGTCCAAACATTCTCCTATAATTAGTAGAATCTAATGCAATACAGGGAATGGCTCCATTTTACACACACATTAGCGTAATGCCTTTAAATAAGATAATTGATTATGCCTCTGCATAAGAAAATAAAATATTCGGTGTAATTAAAACCGGCATTCGGATTCTGGCATGCTGACAGGTGAGGCCATGTGTCATTTTATAAATCCTTAAAGTGATATTCACACCCACATGTGAGTTCCCACGGTTTTGAAAATTATTCCTTGCCACTGAGTTGTTTTTTTTTCTTTAGTTCAGAAGTGTTTTGATGGGGGATTTTTTCTCTCATTTATCTTCATTCTGGCCTCATATCATCAGCTGACAAAAAGCTGCTGTAATACCAACTTGGGATGGCAAACTGGTAAATCTCATAAGCCAAGCAGTGTTTGGTTTGCCTGTGTTGCCAGCAAAGTCCCCCAAGAAACTCTCCTGCAGTGCTGGGGCCTCCACAGTGGGCGCTCTCCCCTCTGAATCAGCATCTAAATGTCAATGAGTTAAAGCGTTGTTCTTCATCTCCTGTTCTAAACTATGGAATAGGGTTTCTAGGTCATCAAACACGTCCCATCCCAGAAGTGGTTGCTTTTCAGTAGGAGGGAAATGGTTCCTGTGCATGGTGTTGGTAGGGTGCTTTGGGATCCTTTTGAATGAAAGATGATATAGGGATTTAAGTCACCAGAATTATTACAGCAAGTGAATGAGAGAGCCACTTTTTTTTTTAAAATCCATTTCAGTTGCTTTATGCCATTGCAGACTGATGTGCTATCTGCCAGCTGTGAGACCTCTGCATCCATGTGCCTAGCACTAGGGCACAGTTAAAGATGCCAAGGGAGTCTGAGGTTCTGGGTGCCATCCTGGAATAACTGGCCATAAAAGATGCCTTTCTGAAAGGGACTAGATGGCTCAGAGGATCTGGAAAATGAGACAGAGCATTTCACTTTCCACACGACCACCTGACATCTGGCTCAGCTTGTTCACTACCAAAAGTTGTTACCAGATGATTGCTGCTCAGTAGCCTGTGCAAAATGAGCTGGTGGGTCACAATCCAGCTCCTAATGGATAAGGGTCCATATGATAAACCATGACCACCAATATTAATCAGCACTAACTCTTCCTCTTCTTAATAGTATGAATGTAGAGACCATGGTCTGCTTGGGCTGTGGAGTCTGAGGTTCCCCTCTCACCTGAAGAAGTAGTTCCTCGTGTCAATTTTAGGCAGATCACTGTGGTGGGTAAGGAGTACTTGGAAATCTTGCCACTCAACTGCCTGTGGCATTCTTGGTGTGGAGACAAATACAGCTGGAGTTTGCCTGCAGGGCATTAATTTGGCACTTTTTACCAGCACTACAGATCTATAAAAAGAGGAGTAGAATTTGGCTATATTTTGCAATTATGCCTATCAACCCATAGGTGGTTTTTAGGGGCTCCTGGAAGATGACAGATAAAAGAATTTCTTGCAGGTGCAATAAATGCACCTTCCCTATGCTAATGAATTGTAAGGCTCTGTGCCTGTTGGTCCGATTTTGGTGTGCAGTGGATGCGCATCTCCTGTAGGTGGGTGGCTGTTTACACAGAGCAGAGCTTGATCAAGTCAGTATGAAAACCCCCAGGATGATAACATACCCCCAGCAGTGTGTTATGGGTGTGGAGGTAGCACACAGCAAGTTTTAGCCTTTACTAACCAGCCAAAGGCAAGGAAGAACTGAAATGCAAGAAAGCAGATCTGACTGCAGCCATTCCTCATTGCCCCCAGACGCAGCCTCATTAAAGATTGCAGTGAAGTGAGCCTGTGGAGCAGAGGGAATCATGATGGTATGTGGCCTTTCTCCTCAACCTTATCTGGGATGAAACATTTATCACCTGATCTGAGTGGACCTTACCCAACCTGGTCCCAGCTGATTTCATAGTTCACTAACTCTGCATTTGTTCCCCTTCATGATCTTTGTCCTCATTAAAAAGATACAAGAGATACACACCTATACACCACAGGTGTGGTAGGGGATTGTGATAGGGAAGGTAGAGAATGCACATGGCCAGGCGCATCAGCAAGACAGCAGATGCATGAGCTGTACAGAACCACTCCTGGCTGAAAAGAGTTCAACAGAGTGCTCACGGGCTCAGGCACCTGGCAAAGCTGCTCCTGCAGGCCTCAAGGACCTGGCTGTGCTAATGATCAAGGCAGCAACTCCAGCCCCTGGATGGAGGATTCCATTAACCTCTAAATACAACTTGCAGGTTTCCAGCTGACTGGGTGCTTAGGACATGTTGTATCTATGTAGGCATCATCTGTGCCTAGAGCTCTACTTACCTCCCTCTTGCTCCCATTCTGTCAGTTCCCCATCTTCAAGGATCTGACAAAGTGGGATTTCCTCTAATGAAAGCGCATGTAATAAATAAATTTGTTAGTCTGTAAAAGTGCCATCAGACTCCTGGTTTGTTTTGCTGGACTAGACTAACACAGCTACCCCTCTGGAACTTGCCATGCAAGGAGATGATGTCCATGTGATGAGCCACAAAACTCCAGGACAAATGAATTCCCCACTCAGCTCTGCCAACCTCACCTGTGCTCTGCCCACTAAGCCATCTCCCCTAAGCACCTTCAAAGAGAAACCCATAGAGAAATAATTCCTCCTCTACAAATGGAGAATTCCCTCTCCCTAAAATCACCCTGGCCCATGTAGTGAAGTAATAAGGTTCTTGTCCAGCATCAGAGATAGTGTTACATAAATGCCATGGTTTTGAACTTCTCCTTCCCAGCAC
Organism: Podocnemis expansa; assembly: GCA_007922195.1. Classification (NCBI taxonomy): domain Eukaryota; kingdom Metazoa; phylum Chordata; order Testudines; family Podocnemididae; genus Podocnemis; species Podocnemis expansa. The sequence continues at coordinate 9,268,800 of ML682019.1, forward strand.
TCCCATTTAGCCTTGGAAGTACCCAAGATACTTGCCATTAAAGGCATGATGCTTTTACTTATAAATACCTGTTATCACTCAATCTGAGAAATTTTCTTGGCTCCCCCTGAGGCCTATCCATTCAGCTTTACACAAAATGGGACCATTTCCATTCACTTGCTTGTAACTTGTGTGGTGTATACAGAATATACAATGGTATAGTCTGAAAAGATTAATAATGCTTGTTCGGGATGAATTGCTTCATGGACTGTTCCAAACTCATAGCCATTCTCTCTCCCTCTCTCTGTCTATTGGTTTCTCTCAAGCATCCAGCCCATCGCATCTCAACATTGCCCAGGTAATGACCAGTCACTGCAGAACTAAAGGGCACCTGGAATCAAAAAATGTCCTGTTCTCTCTCACGGTGGGGTCCTTTCCCCACAGAATAGCTCTTTGACAGTCACATTCCCCCCTCTGGTGCAGTATGTAGAGATGGGGACAAAAGAAAACTAGTCAGAGAAAGCAGAGTCAGTTCCTGGTGGGTGTTAAAAAATAGGAGTTCATGCCCAAAGGAGGGGGGCTGGGAATCCCTCCCTGTTTCACAGCATGCTCCCCATCTCCCTTCCACATCTCCCGGAGATTTCCCAAGACAGGGTCACCCTGAGGGAGAACTGTAGAAGAAACAAAACCTCCTCTGTTTGACAGTCTAAAAAAACTGGAACCTCTGGCAAAGGCAGGCTTGGCAAGGGGGGTAGAGGGGTGAGGAGACCGCTGAGAGCTCTGTGTCTGCTGCTGCTTGCATTAACTGCCATTACAGGTTGCTCTTTAGGCAATTATGCACTGCTCCCGGGACTGTGGTTGGCAGTGTGGTGCGCCTGAGTCCACAGGGACCCCAAGACAGCAGTCAGTGGGTTCTGTGTTACTCAGCTCCTAAGAGGGCTTGGGAAAAAACACACAGCCACAAAACAAAGTGTAAGGGAAACCAAGTGAAGTGTAAGTGGGATTTCTGAAGCCATTGCCTCCATCCATTCAGTTGCCTGCCTCCATCTGCTCAGGATCACCTCTCTCCTGGGGCCTGGGTGCCACAAAGGTTGCCCTCAGGCCCTAGGCAGTTCTTTGTCATCTAGGGCCAAAGAGATCCCCACACATCATGTGTGGCATGGCTGTTGTGCAAATGATAACCCATTCCTGCCCATGCAAAGCTGGCTATTGTAAATTCAAGGGTATGCACAAAGGCAAATGTGTTAAGAGGTTTGCATATTTACTGGTGCATTCTTAGGGGTTCCATTGAGACTTCGCTCCCCACAGACCCTCGGAGCCCCTGCTGGACTTGTGGAGCTGCACCATCCCAAATCACCGCTCACACGGGTTGAAGCTGTGCCTACCAGGGTCTCATTCAGCCACCTGTTCCTCCCAGCTTCCTGCATGGCCAGCATGCAGCTGATTGGCAGGAAAGAGCAAGGAAGGCCGGCTCCTCATTCTCTGATGCTCAATATGTATCAATCACTGCAGGGAGTCAGACACTGGTGCCATCTCGAGATGTGCTCTGAACACTGCTAATCACTTCAGTGAGGTAGGGTAAGTGCACAGGCTTGATAAGTTCTCATTACTCATCACTTGGGCACCTAGCATGTGTCTCCTGATGCTCTACCCTCCCAAGCAGACACCAGGCTGGGTTTGGTGATGCAGCCACTACTCCTTGCCACTTTGTTCCCACACACCACCTTGCCTGCCACCCATTGCTGACTTACCACATTATGCGCCTGCCTTTAGAGTGATATCATCCAGAGGCCCTCAAAATACTTCACACTGGGAAGTGACAAAAATGCACAACATCTGGTAAGGCCACTCAGTGTTATGATGACCACTATTATTTATTAAGTGTTGGCAATATGCACCGATACCCATTTTACAATTGGAGAACTGAGGCACAAAGCCAGACCTATGACTTGCCCAAGGTCACAAGCAATTTTTGTGGCAAAGCTGAGAATTGACCTCAGGTGTCCCAACTCCCAGCCCCCCATGTAACCTTCAGGTCTCACCATCACATAATGCCAACGAAAGCACCAGAAGCCCTGAATTCTAGTCTCTCGCTCTAACCAACTGGAAACACTGCCAAGGCTTCCCCTAATGGCACCACAGCAGTGGCTCAGTCATGTTTCTGGTGTGGCTCCATTTCTGGCAAAGCAGTTCACACTAGGTAGAAGGGAAAGGGGCAGGCTGCAGCTGTCGGTCTCTTTGAACCCCATTGTTCAGAGATTTCTTCCCTCCACTTGAGACCTGCCTCAAGAGTACAGGCTCCACCTGTTCCCATGAAGAGCAGTGAGAAGCACTGGGGAGAAGCAGGGAGGGAGATGTGGAGTTAGGCTGAGCATCTCCTGGTGGAGGATGAAAACAACAGCTCTGAATAGCTTGGGACAACAATGTAATGTGTCCAAACACCTGACACAATTGCTTAGGGAAGCACTTATGTCCCATGCACACTTCCCTACCTAAAGACTCAGGCGCACGCTCACAAATGCATTCACACACTCCCACACACAAGCGTTGACAGACAGTCTCGCACTCCCAAACTCGCTCTCTCACGCAAGCACCTGTTGCTCTCTCCCTCATGTACTCACACATCCATGCACCCACTCTCAGGAATGAGGCAAGCAGAAGAGAAAAGCAGTGAAATTAGTCACTGGTTCTGAGTAGGAGGAAGGTTGTGAGTGGTGGAGGAAGAACAGGTGTCAGCTAGTGAAACAGCACCGCCTGTGAGCGTGCTCACCAGCTCGTTGGCTGTGTCACCAGCTGATAGTCTATTTATTGTAGTGAAGCATTTGGCTCTGCGTCTCATGCAATGTTACTAGGAAAACAAATTTAAATTGGTTTGGCTCAGACCCTGTCACGTGGATGAGAGCTGTGTGTGGAGGAACAGTAAACCAAGGGCAATAGCAATCAGCTTTAGATTGAACCGAGGGAGGGGTGTCGTGGGATGGCAGAGGAAGCAGCATTAGGACCTTTCTGGACATCTTCATTAATGACCTGGAAGAGGGGGTCCACATCATGTCAATAAGAAGCCCCAGGAGGTATTTAGTGACAGGGATATGCAAACAGCAAGTAAGGACAGGGAATGACTTAACGGGACCCAAAATTTAGAAATCTGTCCAGGACGTGACTGACTGAGATTCAGTTTGGAGAAGTGCGGCTAATCTCAGTGGGGAGGAAAGAGTCTGAAACCCAGGAAGCAGCAATGACTGTGAAAGACCTAGGGCGACAAGGGACAGCAGTTCAGAGTGGAGCATGCAATGGGAACTGGCAGCTAGAAAGGTCAATGGGATTGTTGCACACATACTGTGACTGCATCACGGAGCAGCTCGGTGGTAGCCCTTCTCTGTACAGCACTGGTGAGACACACAAACACCTCAGCTCCTTAAGACGCTGTGTGTGTTGCTGGAACCCCATTTCTAGCAAGAGGGAAATAAAAGTAGCAAGCTGCAAACAGTGTAGTAGCTAGCACCTCTGCTTAACAGGCAGATGGTCCTAGGTTCAATTCCCGGGGGGTTGGACTTGATGATCTCATGAGGTCCCTTCCAACTCTATGATTTGATTTGATTTGATTTGAACTAAGGTGAGTAAGACCTGGCTCTTGGGGAAAAATTAAAAGAGCTGAATGGGAAGAGCAGAAGTGGGCTTAATGATGGCTACACAGTGGACATGAGAAATGACTAGTGACATGTGAAGTATGAGCATCAGAAAGGAACAGGTATTGTCCAAGGGCCTGGACTAGTGGTGATGGGACAGAGCTGAGCAACAGGACATTTACTATCTAGAGACCCTTCCTTGTTGTGAGATCTGATAACCTGCAGCATGCCTCCACTGGAGGGGGTGGGAAGCCCATCGCATATGACACTGAAAACTAGAGCTGGTAATACAATAGCAAATGTCCTGTACAGAGTGATACTGTGCCAGCTAACAAGGGCTGTTCTACACTGGAGGCTTAAGTTGACTTACCTGGATTAGGTTGATTTAACTGGCTTAAGTTGACTTAAGCAACTCCATAGCCACATCTGGAATTTATTAAGTCAACTTAATGAAAGGTGGCCACCTAAGTCAACTGTATTAAGTCAATTTAAGCCAGGGTAGGCACCTAAGTCAACTTCATAAAGTCAACTCAAGCCAGGGGACCCCTTAAAGTTAACTTTATTAAGTTAACTTAAAAAATGTGGACTCTTTAAGTTGACTTAATAAAGTTGACTTTAAATTGACTTAACTGAGCCCTCTAGTGTACACATAGCCAAGGACAGACAAGTTGGCCTCAGAGAGAATTTCCAGCTCTAGCTTCGAAATCCCTTTGGTATTTGGGGAGTTATTTCTCTTCCTTGTTCTCCTTTCCCTTGCTTCACCTGTGCTGTTCCAAAAGATGTTGAGGGAAGGTCAGCCCCTCCTCGTCATCCCCATTCCTTCTAGAGTTCTTTATGCACCTTCAGCAAAGGATCCCCCACCCCAGACCAGGGTCTGCTGCAGGTTTTGTGGACAGCAAATTTAGCTTACATATTCCGATTTGAAAAGGCTCTGGTTGCCATAGTCCTTCCTATTTGCAGCTTCCAAGTCCCACAGTGTGTGTGGGTGGCAGATTGGAGGAGAGAATAACCAGAAATGTTCAGTTTCACTATCTCCTTCCTTCCAAACAAGGTTCAGCCCTGCAGCTACAAGAAACACACAATCCTTCCTTTGCCTTCTGCTGCACTGTGAGAGAGAGAATAGTGGCCTGCTGCCCCCTGACCTGGCTCTCTTAAGTCGAGGAGAAACTATTCCTGACAGATATAAATGGCTGACCTGGGCTGGGGATAATTAATGGCTATGAAAATGAGTGGTACTAAGGAGTAAAGGGCACTGGGTGTCTGTGAAAGTGGAGGGGAGGGAGAAAGCAGAGCAAAGGGGAGATGATGGATGATAGCGTGGCCTTTCCTGGGGCTCAGTGACTGAGTCCCTGCCCAAGGGTGGTCACCAGCCCTAATGTCTGTCTTTGGTTCACGTATCTGGTGAGGTAAATGTCCGGCCACAGGGGTGGATGCTGTAGAGGCCTTGCTTTGACACCATCACATCCTTCTCCCACTCACAGGACTGCTTCCCTTCTCCTATGGGTTCTTTTCCCATTACAGAAGGTAATTTGACTTCAGGCTTTGCATGGTTTGAATCTAACAACTGCTCTGATTTGTTGTTACTGTATGACCTGATCCTACGTTTTACACCCCCTTGCATTTATTTTCATTCCATTCTGTAAGTTCACCCATCTTCACAGCATCTGACGAAGTGGGATTGTCTCCCACGAAAGCTCATGCGAAAAATAAATCTGTTAGTCTTAAAGTGCCACACGACTCCTTGTGTTTTTTTGCTGGACTAGACTAACACGGCTATCCCTTTGGAAATTCCCTTCTCCTGCCCCATCCACTTCCTGCTCCAGTCCCCACCACCTCCTCTTTGCCTCACCGCCATGAACCCTCCAGCTGGCACACATGGAAATGGGGTGGAGAGGTCCCTTCAGATGCACAGTGGAAAATGATTTGTTGCCGTACATATGTGTTCCACATCCACACAGTGTGTATACATTCCTTGTGTCCATTTCTGGAACCGTCTGTCCATCTAGTTTGTGGGTGTCCCCTGAATTTATAATGTTTGTAGTCCTCCTGGGTGCTGTATGTGTGTGTGTGTGTGTGTGTGTGTGTGTCCGTGTCCCATGTATCCACTGGGAGCATTTTGTGCACTCATCCTATGGATGGTACATACCTCTTGTGTATCCATTCTGCGCATTAGTGGTTCTTGCACACCCACCACATCATCACACTCCAGGCTGAGCCATCAATGAGCAAACAGGAGTTTGGGGATGTCACTGGCCTTTGTGCTACAATTCCATTTTCCTCTTTTCATCATGTAACCAACAAGTTTTCGTGACCATTGCTGAATCTCCCCTCATCTAGAACGTTGCTCAGGTGAAGGATAGGGCAAGCCAATAATTATGAGAGGCCTGCGTTCAATAGATAGCGCATACAAAGCCATGCTCCCTAGAATCCCATTGCAATCAGAGTACAGGCTAGGAACGGATCGGAACAGCATTTATTCATTAACATTTTTCAAGTGAAAAACATCCCCTTGATATTCTGGCATTTTGTGTTTGGTCCAAAGTGAAACCCAATGGGCACAGCAGGGAGCGGGGGAAACTAAACAAGGGAACATTTCTACCTTGCATCTGTTACGATGATTGCATCAGCCTTAATTACACTAGAACTTTCCACCCTTTAAAGCATTTAGGCACATGTAGTATTCTCAGGCTCCCAGTCTTCAGCTGGCTCCATCCTTGAAATGTTTTTTCCATGCATTCAAACTAGTTTGTAATTAGCAGTCACACTGTTTTCCTTTGAACATTCCCTGAGATGCAGAAACCAGAAAATAAGAGAGATTGGTAACGAAGTGACCCATTGATTTCACTGGGGATTAGTTTTGCTTTCAGGAAACCACTTTTTCCATTTGACAGAGAATTTTGTGTTGGTTGAAGGCTGAGGATGCTGGATTGACAGCTCCACAGACTCCACTTGTCTGTTTATCACAGAGCAGGTACTGCAGGGGAAGTTGCACAATCAGCTTTCCATCACTTCAACAGTCTGTCTTGCTTCTGCGACTAAGAGGGGAATTTGATCTCTGTGGCCCAGTCAATCTTTGATCTGTCTTCTCAGCTTCCACCAAATGGCCAATGAGTGCCCATGGAGATGGTGATCCCTCTGTTGTGGACCTGGCCACTAGGAACCAAATTGTAGCCATCACTTCATTTCATACAGGGGCCATGGAACAGCTGCAAGAAAGAAGTGACTTTTGTCCACAGACTAGAACAACACCACGGACATTGGCATGAAATCCACCCACCACCAGTCCCCGGAGCCAGCCCCTCCTTTGCAAAGTGTAGCACAGATTTGCTCTTATTCCTCAGCCCTAAGCCCCCAAAGTCAGATAAGAAGCTCCTTGCCTGTAGTTCTGGTATCAACCCTGGATAAGAGGGCTATTCCCTCCATCTGTTCTTCTCTCAGACAATCTGCCTTTGGGAGCCTTTGCTGCATACATCTTTGCATATGAGTAACTGTGACAGCACCTGGCTATTGTTTAACAGATGGGAACACACATTTTCTAAGCAAAGAGCCTTTCCTTTCCTGTGTGTATATTTTTTTAACCTAGACCTTGTATTTTCAGGCTGTTGCTAGCAATTCTTCAGATTTTAATGATTAGCTGGAAATGATGTGTCTGTTCTAATCTGTGAGACTAGATGCCCTAACTCCATTCCTGTTTAGGAGAGATCACCCACGTTTGTTTCCAGACAACAGTGCAAAAACCAGTGTTCATTAGGTTATCTCTGTCATTGGTAGCATTGCAGGCTGTCCAGTAACTGCAGAGGTACAATTGTCCTACTCTACCTTGCTCCCACAGGAATGTTATTGGACCCATTGTAGTTATTTGCTGACAGCCATAACAGCCTGAGAGGTGGCCTTGCTTAGTCACAAATAAAAAGGGGAAAGAGAGTAAGGATTATAGTGGTCAACTGTAATCTCTGTTCTGTGGAGGATGCTGGGCAAACCACATCCTCTCTCTTTGTCCGTTCCCCTGCCTGTAAATGGATGTAACACTATGTACAACACTTACCTCACTGGGGACCTGCTGTGAGGCTGTTCCCATATAGGTGCTGGAGGGAAGCAGAGATAATGGCATTCCCATCCTCCCATCAAAGAGGTGAACCAAGTATGATGTTCATCCCTGGAGGCATTTGCAAGCAGTAAGCTCCCAAAATGCCTTTTCCTACTGCAGGATGACTGCACCAATAAGTTGATGGAGCACTCTTAGCATTTTCTATCTCCAGCCATTAAACACTTGGCTATCCAGTGGCCTCCCTTACCCTACATCAGCCTGGTAGGATCACCTGCCACCCTGAGGAGCTCTGGCAGATGATGCATGAAGGCAAAACATTAGAATGGTGAAAGCACAAATCCAACTCTGTACTTTGTCAATGGCAGTCCAGGTTTTCTGGGAACTGTATGCCCCAGCTGTGAAGGAGGCCAGAAGACCCCTCCTCTTCCCCACCGCCATATCTGCACAACTGGTAGAGCCATCCTGAGCAATGGAGCCAAACACTCTGAATGATCTTTGCCCAGCCTCAGTCCCTAGTGTCTCTGTGAAGGAGGAGCTCTAATCCTACTTTGCTGACAAGATCCAACAAGTTCTAGAGGCTGGTCTCCTAAGACCCAAGGACGTCTGTAAAAGCAGAAATTGTTCAGCTGGAGTTTGGTGCAGTCACACAGAGTCCCTGGAAGCCATGAGGTGAAATCAATGCCCCTTATGCCTGATGGAAGCCAGAGAAGACCCTCAACATCCACTCCTAGCCGAGCTCGATGTCCAGTCTACCACATGCCATGCCATGTTCTGGTTGTCTCTCAGGAAACATCACTTGACCTCAATGCTCTTACCAACTACCGTTCTGCACCTGGCTTCCCTTTCCTGGGCAGAGTTACTGACAAAAAGGTTTAAACCAATGCCAGAAATGCCTGACCTCTGCTTATAGCCTACACCCTTCACAATCAGGATGAGAGGGGGATGTGGAAGTGTTCTAGTCAGCCTGCAGCAGTGGTTCCTCCACTGGTGGTTGCTAAGACCTGCCTCACAAGGTGCTGCTGACATGAGTTCAAGGCTTAGCTAGAGCAGCAGCATTGAATGGACCTCTTGGATTTATCTCAGTCAGATTACAGAGTGTTATTCTTCTCTCAAAAGACCTGCCACTTAGGGAGTCGCTTCCTCCCCCCTGAAGGCCGTCATCTTCATGCATGAGTTTGGATCAGCCCTATCTCAGCCACAACACTGCATGAGTTATTGTAATTGGTCTTAATGTTCTCCAGCATCCCGCTACAGCGTAATAAGGGTTCTTTACATTTGCATTTGCAAAACTCTGACTCTCTGAACTCCTGCAGGAGGCCATGGTTGCCTGCTGTGCAAAGAACAACTCCCTGTTAATGGTGTTAAATTTTCTTGCCATTAACTTTGTAGTGTGACCTGCTGTTTTCTCATGTGATAGGACTGAGCAAGTAGGAAGGCACTGGGCTCTGCCATGGGGAGAACCTTAGAATCCATCACGCTGAGGAAGCCTGGTGCTGGAAGCTGACTGCTCCCTTTTCCTTCCCCTCTCCTTTTATCTCTGAGGGCCCTTGGAGCTCCTGCAGTGCTGAAGGCAAGTGTTTTTCTTGGATTACCCACCGGACTGGGATGCAATAACAGTTATATCACATCCCCATCAGAAGAAGGTTCCTTTTTCCGAACTTCCAGTCCAGAGCCAGCAGCAGCTGGCTGCTGAGATGGTCACACAATGCCCAGAGGGAAGGGTACAGGGACAGCACCAGGGGTGGGTGTCGAAAGGCTTCCAGTGTGTCCCATCTACAGCCCAGCAGAGATGCCACCAGCAAAGTTAAGGTGTTATCCCTGCCTTTGGATGAATGTTGCCAGGAGGAGTGGGGGCCTGTCCCAAACCTCCTGTATATCTCATCCATTGGTCAGCCAGGATGAGGGGCTGGTATCATGAAGGATCCTTCTCTTATCTGTAGGATCTTACTGCTCTCTCCAAAGTGCGTGCTTTGCTCTCCTGTCCCTCACCCCCCGTCTATGTCTCACTCTCCTCTCTTCACTTTCATGCAGTTTCCACTGCTCCCCCTTCCCTCTCTCTGCCCCCTCCCACTCCATCTGTTTTTTCTATTACTGCTCGGTGTTACTGACTGCCACAGGGCATCAGACTGAGTCAGAGAGTGTGCAGCCAGTAGTGTTTACCTGTGAAGGAGGTGACGATAGCGTATGAGAAGCTGAAGGCAACTGAGACTGACTGGAGTGCGGGGAAGGATGGGGCCAGGGCCAGGCAGGGTCTGACATAAGCTGTTAGTTTTAAACAGATTTCATGAGATTTGTTGGCAGCAGGATATTCAGGAGCCTATCAGCTGAGATTTTATCACAATATCAATTTTAAAAAGAATATTAAATTAATACTGTGCTTTTTTGTAGGTCATTCCCAAACTGTGTTCTGTCGAACCCTGGTGTTTTGCACAATATGAATAAGTGTTCCGTGAAAAAGTTTCAATGCTAGAGGTATTTTTCCTTCTCCCTCTTTTAAATCAACTTTTGAGCAATACATGTGGCAATTTTTGGTACAAACCTCCTGCCACCCCAGCCCCCCCGCCAGCATGTATGTGTTCTGTCAATGTATTCTAAGCCCAAAAGTGTTCTGTGGCCAAATTAGTTTGGGAAACACTGATCTAAGGATCTCAAAGCAGGGTTATGAGCATTAATTAAGTCTCACCATGTCTCTGTGGGAACCAGATTTGTTTAGCCCACTTTACAGATGGATCAGCTGAAGCCAGGAAAAGTGAGTTGCTCAGTCACTCAGCAAGTCAGTGGCAAGGGTCCTGATGCCATGTCCTTTGTTCTGATCATTAGACAGTTCAGTCTGTTTGGTGGCTTCTGGGCAGACTTGATATATGCTTTCAGAAGGGTGGGCTCAGTCTCTGTTAAAAAATCCTCACCATATACCTGTGAACAGTAAAATATGCCAGCGTGAGAGAAATAATCCTGCTTCCCTCCAGCACCTTGAAAAATGAACATCAAAGGACACTGGTGGCACTGAGGATTGCCTGCAAACTGTGGGGACCATGCAGTGTTTGCTGAAGGCATTTCAGTGTATCAAGGCTCTGGTGGTTTTAAAGTCATGCAGCAACAAACAGGTATGAGGAAAAGATTGCTCCAACTGGCTTGCTGGGAAAGATGTAGGCTAAATGTTGGCCACTTCAGTCAGTCAGTTTGTCCTGGCAGCCTGCACTGACAGACAGGAAGGGAAATTAGAAGAAGGGTGGCCAAACTGTTAAAACTCTAGGGCTATGTCTACACTTAGATTTTTAAATCAATTTAACTTAAATCGATTTAATTGAATTGAAATAAAAATCATTAAATCGGTTTACGTTAAATTGATTTAACATGTCCTCACTAGAAACTCAAATCGAACTAGCATGTTCATGGACAGGACTTGCTAGTTCGATTTAGGAGAGGGGCACTGTGGGAGGTGTGGCAAGATGGCCCCCTGGAAGGGTCATGCCCCCACCCAATATATGGAAAAAGGACAGCACCCTGGGAAGGAGAAGGGCAAAAGTGTTATATTGAAGTAACAGTTATATCAAAATAACATGTCCACACACAGCTTTATTTTGAAATAATAGTTTCGATTTAACCATCATTTTGGTATAATACTCGATTTTATTATATTGAAAAGACTTTCCTTTTTGCGAGATAAGGGAGCTCCTTATGGTGATATAGGGAAACATAGCATGGACCTGCAATCTTTTAAATCAAAATAATCTGCATTATTTCTATTTAAAGACTGTGTGTTGACATACCCTAGGAGAATTAGGCCCTCATATTACTTTTCCCCCACCCCACTGTCTGGGAAGCTATTATTTTTGTACCATGAGAGTGAAAGTTGTCCTTTGCACCCTTTGGGGTAATTTCTCTCAAGGTCAAGGCCAGGTCTCCCTAGATGTGGGTGCAAATCACAACCTGCCATTTCTGCACCCACAAAAATACATCATGGGTCCATCTCTAAAAACTTCCACCTCTGTTTTTGAGCTGCCCACAGTTGAATGTAAAACCTTTAGAAATACTGCCCATTTGATTGCCTGTATACCACCTCTAAGGAGGTCATCATGAATAGTTTGGGCAATGCACAGACACAGAAACTCCTTTTGGGGAAGGGTGTGTGCCAAGATCGGGGGTTTAGAGCGCTGAGTCTGAGGACTGTCTCCCCAGTCTCTATGGTTTCTTTTTCAGGCAGATCATGACAAATGAGTTATTATGCCTGATGTGTCAAGAGATCAGGCTGTTACCGCGTCTCTGCTGAGAAAGCCAACAACAAGCCAAAAACTGGTAGTTTTTTAAATTAAATAACACATTCCAGGAAAACCACATCAGTGTTTGTTGTCTTTCAGATGAGATGCAAACTCAGTAACCCAGCTGTCACTGGTAATTAAAGATTCTCCTGCTACTAGCATCAGGACTCCTGATCTTAGTCCCAGGGTTGTGGGCAACCCTAAATGCTCTGCACATTTACATTTGGATGCAGTGTTCTACTTCACTTCCTGTCCCAAACTGTCCTGCACTTAGACTTGCTGTACATTATGCCAGCCCAAGCTTCCTTAGTGATGCCTGTGTTTCTTTGGCGTCTTCAGCAGAAGGTCAAATAATTGAACAGCAAGGTTTGCAATTAATTATTGGACAAAATGCCTGAAGTTTGCTGTGACAATTATTTACAACAAATGATTTAAAAAAAATCCTCAAATGCCCAGGCTGAAAGGCTTTATTAAAAAGATTGTCAGATTGATTAGAACAGCAGCTGTTTTTTTGTCATGCTTGTATAGCACCTGGCACATTGGGGTCCTACGCCAGAGCAGGGGTTCTTAGGCATTTCAGCATCAAAATATTATTAATAATAATGCTGTGTTAGTGGTACACATTCCTTAGCAATGGTGTATATTATACTCAGTGGGAGTAACCTCACTAGCAAGTTGCTGCCAAACCGTGCAAAAATTGTAGGGTAAATGTCTGTATTTTCATTTCATCCACGTCTGCAACCCCAAAAAACTTTCATATTATTTGTAAAGACGCCTTAAAATGCTCATTTGGTTACATGGTCACAATATTTCATAATTTCACTGTGGAAACAAATTTTGCTTGAAAAGTTATCTCCTTGCTTTTAAGAGTGCCCTATTTTCATACAAAAAAAATGTGATAGCTCTTTCACATATGTCACCGACTGGAAACTCAGACTGAAAGGTCATATGCTGATTAAATTTTGAATTTCACGAGCCTCTGCTCATTAATGACAGGCAGGCTATGTCCTTTTGTGAGAGTCTGTAAGACCCTCAGTCTACCAATAATGACTTGTATTGCTTTAGCACCATTTGTCCTGAAGGATCTTAAATTGCTTAGGAACCTAAACACATCCAACACTAAGATGAAGCCGTACCTGAGTGTGGCAGCATTTGAGGTGATTCTGAGATGCAAAGCGAAGCCATTGAAATGACAGTTGTGAGTTCTCAACAGACTTAGAGCTCTGTTCCCGATTGCAGAGTGTGGTCTGGAGAAGCACTCAGTGGTGATCTACAGAGAGCTGGCAGGTCACGTGAAATTAGCCTCTTCTCATTTGACAGAATGGGAGAAGAGGTCTCCCTAAGGCAATCCACCAAGATAGGGTTCTCCATTTTGTTCTTTACCAGCCATGCAGCTGCTCAGTCCAGTCCCTCCTGGCCAAGTACAAAATGCAGCGTGTGCCGTGGACTTCCAGAAGGCTGGTGAGATGGCAGGTAGTCAGGATGCAACTGATTTTGTCGCTGTAGGTTTGGCCATGTGTGAATAGACCAGCATAGGGAGAACATTAAAACCCAATTCTCTTGTTGAGCTTATATAATTGGTGAAACATCTCTAAATCTGTGCCTGGCAGGTGAAATCATTGCCAAAAAGAGAGAGAAAGAAGAGGTGAACCAAAGGACAGAAAGAGAGAGCAAACCACAGGAATGAAAACCGAGTTTCTCTGCTTTCCTCTCTTGTTTTCATGTTGCTCCCCTACGCCACCCCCCTCCCCTTTTTTCCTAAGTCACCACATTCTTTCTGCAAGAAAGCGGCTGTTGGAAAAGAGAGACAAGAAGACAGACATTGCTGTGGAATTATTTAATGAGCCACTATGAATTGCATTTGAAATCATTTAAATGGGATCTGGGAGTATTTAACTGAAGCACAGGAACTTAACAAGAGTGGGAAAGGATCTTCGTGCTAATTGCCGGCAACAACATACCTACTGAGAGAGACTATGGAGCAATTAGTAAGCAAGTTTGTAATTTCAGTCTCAGATTCCTGCCTGCCCTGGAATATGGTGCAGATTCTAGGCTGGAGGGGAGAGAAGGGCTGCTATCCACAAGTGATTGGAGATGCTATATAAAGTGCCAATTAAAGAGTATTTAGATGAATACATCACATTTGGGTGTGGGGGAAGATGCATAAAATGGGATATAGGCACGAACCAGCTAGCCCTGGATTGTGCAATCCTCACAGTCAAATGACCCATTTTGCAAAATCAAACTCACCCTTCATTTTTGCCCACCTCCTGTTCCTATTTTTAGCCTAACTGCTGCATCTGGACTGCCCTGATGCAGCTGGGATTTGCCTTGCAGCCAGCCCCACTCCTGCTCCGTGGAATGGGACTGGATTTCAGGAAATGAACAGGTGGGTGAGATCTCATGCCCTGCCAGACCAAGGTGAGCAGACTCAGGAGGACCCAATAGTCGAGGAAAGATTCCATCTCCCAGAGCCATCCGGTCCCCATCTACTGTCTGGTGCTAAGGGAACAGATACGCAGCACAGTCATATAATAGAGAGCAAAACAAACAAGGACTCTTGTGGTACTTTAAAAGACTAACAAATTTAACTGGAAATCCATCAATAACAGAAAGAGAGAGTCCCTGGCGCAGAGAACCGGTTGATTGCAGTATTCAACATGCAAGAGGATAAAACAGACAACCAAATAATTTGGGGAGAGGTGGGGGGATAAAGTGAGTAAAACAACAGCATTGAGACCAATATTAATATTCAAAGGCCAGTTATTCAGTAGGAAAATTGCTCTTATATACAATGGGGGAGAATGTGTGCATGCTCCACCAGTAGACACTGTATTTTGCACGTACAAATTCTGTCACTCGTGCCTACCGGTTAAAGGCCTGCACAACTGGGTGCTAGTGATAGAATCATAGAATTGTAGAAAATGGAAGGGACCATGACAGGTCATCAAGTCCCGTTCCTTGCAGTGATGGCAGGACCCCATTAAACCATCCCTGGCAGGCATTTGTCTAACCTGCTTTTAAAAGCGTCCAATATAATAGACTGACAGAATTATAGTGCACACAGTGTGTCTGTGCAGGGGTGTGCTCTGATTAGAGCCCTCTAAGATTCAGCCCTCAAAATCCAAACCCAGTGAACGAACAAGCAAAGTGGATTTGGTAGCTGGAACCCACTGGCCGAGCTAATGTTACTACTGGCCCCCTCCTAAAGCAAGCTGACTATAGGTGGAAATTGTCTGGGGTACTAGATGGTAAATAATAGGGCTGTCTTTCCCCATCATCCTCCTAAGTGGTTTCTGTCATTGGGTGGGGACTGGGGATGTATCAGGCCACTCGTCTCTACTCTGATTCTCACATCCAGCAACTGGTACAGCCTCTGTCATGTGTCATTATTTTTTGTTTTCCTTGCTTCGCATCCTTCTGCCCCTCCCCATGCTCCTCCTCTGAAGCTGCTGCCTTTTATTCTTGTCTTTCAACCAGTTTTCATTTCATTCAATGGCTAGTCCCTGATCTCTCTAATTGAGATCAGCGTGTAATATATTGGGTGGGGGAGGGGGAAACTATTTTTAATTTGCTATGTTCCCATTAATTTTTCTAATTACAAAATCTCCATCTTCCATCTTCCTAAGTTCAAAGGAAACTCTCCGTGACTTCTGTTGGAATCGCCTTCTGATAAATTGGTACCACCACCTCCTTGAACAGCTGTCCTCTTGAGCAGACGTAGTAATTAATGTGAATAATAAATACATTCAAAGCAGGTTCATAACCCTCTGTTCTGTGCACTCAGACTTCCATCTGCATTGCAAGAGACAAACATTGACGTTTCTACTCACAAAACAGGTCCAGAGGAGCTGTTCCAATCTAACGAGCTTGGTTTTCATTAGTAGTTCTTAGAGCCACAAGAAATCTTCATAGACAATAGGCCTCTTTGGAAATGGAGGCTCCTGACTGGCTGGAAATGAGGCCATGGTATAAAATAGTCATGACAAACTGGGCCACCAAGGACATTTCACTTGTCAATATGCTGCATGTCATGGTCACTGGGAATGTATTGGTGTCCATGGAGCTCACATTCTCCTGCTCCAAAATGACAGGCTAATAGAGAATGGTACAGGGCTATTGACACATATGTGGGGAGTGAACGTGGATATACGCTCACTATCTTTAGCCGGTCGTTGCGATAATCTACAGGTAGATAGGCAGTTCCAGTCAGACTCACTGTGTGTGTTCTTGCTCAGGCTAATTGAGAGGAGCTGTGGAGTGGAGACAACCAAACCAAATTGCTGGTTCATCTGTTTGCCTGTCTTTTGAGCCCAGGCATAGACACGATAGCATGGGATGCCCAAGTCTTGTTGGTTACAGGAGATGTCTGCTGCTCTCTGAGTTGTCCAGCTGTGAGTGGTGTCTACTTGCTTCAGTGCAGCAGTGGTCAAATAATACGAACTACTGCCTGCCCTATGCATCTGGATTTTTTAGTGTGTTCTCTTGGGTGGTGCTCAGGTACCCCTCAGTCCACTCATGTCTCTTTTGTATCCACATCCCCATGGCATTCTTGCCATGAACATTTGAGAGATGGTGCTTTACAGGCACAAATGTTCCCAGAAGCCTGTTTCAGGGGCACAGGTGGGGTGGGTTGTGGGAATCAAAGTGCAAGTTTGCACAGCATGTAGTTTTACAGGCAAAGGCTTGTGCACTTAGCGAGTCGGGGCAGAATGAACACCACTGTCTCCTTCCCCTGTGATTCTGCTGCAGCTGTGAGCCATGGAGGAGTTCAAGATTAAATAAGAAGGGTCCTCAACTAGGGAACTCACTTTTTCTTTCCTCTGTGTTTTGCTAGAAAGGTCAGACTAGGATGGTGATCGCAGTGGTCCCTTCTGGCCATAAAATCTATGAACATTACCCTTCTCCTCCAGATGATCTACTATCCAGTTATCTACCGTCTTTCTAATGCTCCTTTCTCCATAGTACATTGGTGCTGCACTAGGGTGGGTCTCTCTTTTGACATACAGTGAAACTGAGGTACTGTAAAGTAAAGCGATTCCCCAAGTTCCACTGTGAGTCAATGGAAGAACAAAAGATCCCAAGGGTGTTGCCATGTTTGTCTAGTTCAGTAAAACAAACAAGCAAGGAGTCCTGTGGCACTTAAAGACTAACACATTTATTTTTTTCATGAGCTTTCATGGGAGAAAATGCCACTTAGTCAGACACTTTGAAGACGGGGAAACTTACAGAATGGGAGGAAATAAATGCAGGGAAGCATAAGTCATGGGAACAGGTCACACTGTAACAGCAAATCAAAACAGTTGCAAAGATTCAAACACTGGGGAGCAGCATACAGAGGGAGAGGAGGTCAAATCACCTGTCGTAATGAGAGAAAAATCCAGCATCCTGATTAAGTCCTGAAGCAATGCAAACAAATTTACAAATGAATTCAGTTTCAGTAGTGTCTCTTTGAAGCCTTGAAGAGGAAGATCAGTGGAAGAGCAGGAACTGTGAGCTAGAAGACCTGACTCCTTTGTTGTAACCACCAGACTCACAAATCCAGCAAAGTGGAAAGACCCTGGTCACAGCCCGAGGCCTGTTGAGGTCTATACCCCTGGTGGATCAAAGCGCCCTGGCATGACAAAGCAGAGGTGTGAAAGTCAGTGAGCCCTCCATCTATTGACACCTGCTGCTGACTTGCACTCCCCTAACACACACCAGCTGTGCCTGTGACTGATTGACCAAGACAGCCTCACCCTTCTGTTATTGTTGCTTGCCTTTATTTGCTCAGTGTACACATCCACTGAGTTAATGGACTCCTCTCAGGAGTGGCCAAGCCAGCAGCCATCAGAGCAGATTTCCTTGAGATGAGCAATCCATCCCAACTAGTGATTTCAATTAAAGGGTCATTAGCGTGAAATCTTATCCATCTCAGCTCCCATTTGCCGGCAGGAGGCTCTTCTCCCTGTCCTGAGCCCTGTACTGTGGTTAGAACGCAATTCTCTCGCTGGAGCCTGCTAGCTTTGCTAAAACATAGCAGCTGTTGCTGATAAACAAACATATTGATCATACAGATATGGGCTGTCAGGGACTTAATTCATGAATGAAGCGTGTTCTAAGAGTGCTTGGTGGTCAGATACCATTTAAAGGGCCAGCAGCAGCAACCAACAGCAAAGACATTACTTAGAATTCAAAGATGAGCGTGTCTCCAACAGCCAAGACACTCGTATGCTTTATAACACCTTGATGTCGCAGTCTGGGGCTTATAAACCTTTAAAGGTTTGTGTGTGAATTTATTGACAGAACAAGTGCAGCACAGAGATCAGACGAGCAAGCTTCTGTCACACTGCCCCTTCCTCTCCCAACCCCAACACAGACCTTTAATGCAGGGTGGGGATTTCAGTCCCCATGGCTGAGCCAGTTCTCAGCATCTCTGCTGAGATTGTCAGTGAGGATCTGAATCAGTGCTGGTCGGCACCCTTCTGTGGGAGTGAGACGGGCTAAGCTCATTTTGCATTGCATGCTGAGCAGCTGTCATGTGCAGTGATCAAACGCAAGGGAATTGCTGCGAGTCTGTTTTGTGGGCACTGCACCTTGCCTTTCAGCTGTAGGGGCAGGGCCATATGTGGTGTCAGTGTTGTGGGCACAGGACAAGTGGCACACACTGTGCTCTCTTTCTCTCATGGAGACTTTACACATTTTCTTTGTTGTTTTCCTTCATCCGAGCTCACAGTAAACCAGGGACATAACAACAATACAGACCAGTTGCCAGGAGAGCCAATTTAGAACCACTGATGAAAGGCTCAGCCTCGTCTCACTAACAACCAGTTCTTTGGCTCCATGAACTGGTGTTCAAACACCACTGGGCTTACAAAACTCTTACCTCAGCATGGCGGGTGGCAGGAGCTCCATTGTGGAGTGATGAAATCGTCAGATACTGAGACGGCTCCCCTGAGACGGGCCATTTGGGGTACAGTTTGCCATAGCACGTGGCTGAGCTAAGTGGTTCTTGTAGGAACTCTGTCCAGTGTTGCATATGCAGTGTTGCATGGGAAGTGGAATAACCTGTGGGAAGAAGGTGGCACCCCCGACTACTGAGGCCGTGTAGCCCCTGCCAGCCCTGTCTTGGGGCAGACCCCAAAAATGTGTTTGTCTCCAGCAGCCACTGAATTGTTGTGAAGATAGAGAGGAAGCTCTTGCTCTTAGACCTGGAATATAATCTTGTCCCAGGCGTCAGCAACAGGGGAGCTGAACTGCTACCAGTGACGGCTTCTCTGAAAGAGCAGATGGGCCCAAACCACAGTCAGCACCATTTCAGAAGCCGGGAGCTGCTTGCTTCCTGCATGGTCCTGTCAACAACTTCAGTTCAGCAGCTTTTGCTTTGGAGAGGCATTGTGGCCTAGTGGGTAGGGAACTGGATTTGGAGTGCGGAGACCAGAGCTGTTCCTTGATTGACTACTGGCTTGCCCACGTGATCTTAGGAAGGTCACTTCCCTTCCTGCCTCTGTTTCCCCTCTCACCCTTCTTCTGTCTGATCTGTTTAGAGGAGCATCTCCCAAGCTAATTTGGCCACAAAACACTTTTGGGCTTGGAATATACTGACAGCACACATACATGATGGGGCGGGGGGAGTTTCATACCAAAAAAATCAACACAAATATTGCTCAAAAGTTGATTTAAAAGAGTTAGAAAGAAAAGTATGCCTAGTATTGAAATTTTTTCACAAACACCTATTCACATTGTGCGGGACACCAGTGTTTCATGGAACATAGTTTGGGAAACACTGATTTAGAGCACAAAACCATAGCGTCAACACTTTCATGAGTTCTTTAGGAGGACCCTTTCTCTTTGTAGAGTACCTAGTGCAATGGAGTCCTGATCTGAGATTGGGCCCCTGGCTCCTATGATTAAACGAATAGCAAATAATAAAAATAAGGTGATTGTATTGTGGTGTTAGCATAATCCTGGCAATTTCGGTGCCAATGTTATGTAAAACACTGTAAGTAATAACCATTCCCACATCAGGTGCTGCCCTTTGCCAGCAATGGGTGAGTTTCCCAATGCAGGCACCATCCAAGTGTGCAATCTGTGCTAAACCAGGGCTGGCCCAAGGATTTTTGTCACCCTAAGCAAACTATAATTTTCATGCCCTCTCCCCCACATATTATAAGAGGTAACACATTGATATATTTTTTTTAAAATAGAGAAAAATATTGACTCCCATCTAATTTAGTGTCCCTTAAAGCCCGGCACCCTAGGTGACTGCCTAGTTGACTTACATGGTTGGGCCGGCCCTGGTGCTAACACAGCAATGGGAAAAAGTATTTGGAGAGGGACTGGCAGTCTGCAGCAGAGGAATTGTACATAGTCCTTTTCCATTTCTGTATTCATTCTTTCACAAGGCCTTATCTGGAAAGTGCCTGAGCCGTGGCTACTTGAGAAAAGCCACAGTGAGAAGTGGGAGAGATGAGAGTGCTGGCCTCTCTAGCGTTTGCACACAAGGTTACAAAAGAGGATAATGGGAAAATAACACCATATCATCAGCTTTAACCTGTGTGAAAAATGCCTCTTCGGAGAGGCCAGAGATTTTTATTCTAAAATCAATGATGTTTGTGCTCTTTGTAAAATCAAATAAGAGTGGAGGTGGAGGGGGAGGAAAATGGTGTCTGTGTTTATTGGTGCTCAGAGACTTCACTTTAAACCCTTGGTATCCCTTTGAGTGCAGGCTCCAATCTCTCCCATTGAACTGGACTCCAGTAGCAAAGTTCTGGCTAATAGGATGTCACAGGGGGTGTTGTGAGGCGACTGGGAGAATACAGACCCCTGCAGATAGTGAAGTCAGCAAAACAAATCCAGTGTAGGTAACTACATCTCTGCTCCCCAAAATGCCATTTCAGCTGGATGTGGGGTTCTTCCCTTTTTGTTCATTTTGGTTTCTTGCATCAGCCTCAGGGACTGGAGCGTACGGAAGATGAACTGAGAGCTTTGGTTACTGAGAGCTTTCCCTGCTGCCTCTCCTCTGCCGTTAACTCCTACCGTCTTCGGAAAAAGATCCCAGACTTTTTATTTGCTGAGAAGGCCGCTGGTAGCCTTAGACAGCTGTGGAAAAGGCATTCTCTTGAATCTCCTCCCTTCCCCTGGGGAATGAAATCTGATTTGTTTGCTCATTGTCATAGTAATAAAGCGTGGATTGGTTTGTTTTGCACCTGGGATGATGAATTTTCTTTTTTTTGTAAAGCTAAACTAAATAAGTGGGTCAATCCAAGCAGTGATATTCTCAGTGGGATTTGTTTCCCTTTGGGTTTTATGTCTTAGTTGTACTTCATAAATTCATTAGTGCTATGGTCTCACCTCGTCCACCAGAGCTGCCCCTTGCAGACTGCACCCGGGACAGCATTGGTAACCAGAGGGGACATTCTTTGCCTGTTTCTGTCACCCGTCCTTTCCATTCGGAGCACATTTCAGCAGAGAATCACATTCAGCATGTCTAGGGGAAGCGTGTGTGAATGGGATGGGGGCGCTGGGGTCAGTCTTCTTGCAAAACAGCCAAGATGGGCAGATGCTTTAGGCTTCCAGGGTAGTGGCTGCTGAAAGGTTAAGAAGTCAAAATGTGTCTAGAGAGAGAAGGAGACCGAGCTCTCAGTAGTTCGTCAGCATCAGGTTCCAGTGAAGGGCTGTTACCTGATGTTTCTGACGCTGCTGCTGAAAGGTCAGGCGTCTCAGTGTGAGAAAAAGCCTCGTCTTCTCTCTTAGCTGTGTTCCATCAGTGCTTGTTTTTCCTCTTGGTTTATTTTTATTTCCGTGGAAAGAAAGAAAGAAGAAAGAAAGGACCCAAAGCTTCCCTTAATGGGCCAAGTGGAGTCTGCTAAGAGAGCAGAAGGAAACAGCACTACAGAGCTGGCTGAGTGTTTAAATAGTGACTGAAGAGGACAGGGTCCAGGATGGGAAGTGGAGACATCTGCATCGACAGCTTGAGGGCTGGGAGCGTGTCTGATGCTTTGTGTTCAGCTGTGGGTCCCGAGAGTTTGTTTCCCAAGCATTTTCTTTAACTTTCTCTGATCTAGAGCAGCAGATGCTGGACATTTCCAGAAGGCAGATGTAGCCCAGGGGCTGGAGGGAGAAGCAGGCCATGTGCAGAATGGAGAGGTGGGGAGGGAAAAGAAAGGAGACAAGGGAACAGTGAAGAAGCGTGAGGGCTTCTTGTCACATCAGGCCATTTGTGAGTGATCTCTTCAGACTTCACCGACATGGAACAGCTTTACCTGTCCTGTGGAGGCAGCTGCCCTCCTCCTGCATTTACAGGGCTTGACCTTTTTTTAGCTAAGGATCAAGAGGATGGTCTCAGCACTGCAGTTATGAAAGCAACTTGTTCTCATGCTTTCTCTTTCTTTTCATCCCTCTCTTCCCCACCTGCCTGTCTCTCTCTTCCTCCTCTTCTCCTAGATCCTCCTGCCTTGTGGGACTTGCAACACAAGAGCTAATGCTCAGGACCTGAGCAGTCAGTTTTTGTCCTGCTGAAGTCATTTTGGTGACCTGACATCCTGCTGGAGAGCAGGGCTGGACTGGAGCATTGTGGAACTGGAATTTTTTCTCTCACTCATTTGCTTTCCATTGAGCTCCTCTGAGTTAATCCCAACTCAGTGCAATTCAGTGGTTGGTTTTTTTTTAACCCATTTCTGTGTGTTTAAATGACAAGTACTCCAATCCAGCACACTTCTCTCCCTGGCTCTGAGCCCATGGCTCTCTTCCTCCCCATCTCCAGCTTCATTTCTCTTTCTCTCTTGCTCACTGTGGCCCCAATTAAAACTAATAATAAAAAAAGCACTTAAGCAGCTGATTAACTATGCGTTCCACCAAGGTCATGATTAAACCTGTAGTTTTGGCCTTCTCCCTCTGGCAAGTTTGAAACCCCCATGCTCAAGGCATTTTGTCACCTTTGCCAGCCAGAACAGCTGAGGTTTTACAAGGGGACCCTGAGTAGGAAGGGGGCAGAGTAAGAGGCAAGGGAAGACTAGCTATGAACTGTCCCCCACTTATATTGGTTTCCAGGCCTGACCTTCTACTTGTGTGTAAAGTGGGATTTAATCATCTTAACCTACAAAATCAGACCATTAGGAGGCTCAAATACCTGGTGTCTGAAAGCACATTGAGAGCTTTTCCAGTGAAGGGTAGACCACCCACTTATGGCACAATGAACCATCAAAAAAGTTCTTCCTTCTCTTCATTGGTAATTTTTCCATTGCTGTTGCTGTGTTTATTTCTTTATAATGATAATTATAATGATGCATTTTTACACCATGTACTCTCCAAAGCCTGTCCAAAAATATTAAGTGATGCAACATACCCTTGAAGAGTAGTCAGAAAACAGACCCACCTCTACTCCCCAACTTAGGAGGACTGAGAAATTTCCCACCCCTTCCCTTCCTGCCCCTGGAAGACGGACGGGTGAAGGGCAATGCTCAAGGGGTGCAGAAGCCTGTTCATAACACCCAGAGTGCACAGCTGTGGCTCAGCCCGGTAGCAAGCTGGGAATTATGGAGTCAGGCTTACATGTCAGGATTTAAATATTCAATTAATCAATAGCCTATTCCATTAATGCAATAATCAGTTGGCAGAGCCTGATCTATAGGTACATCTCAGCTGGGCCTCGCAAATTGATTTCTGATGAAGTTCTAATTGAGTTCACCGTCAGACAAGGGCCTGTCTGAGCTCAGCAAAGGCCAGCTTGAGAAGGCTCCCGCAGCTCTATCCCCCCTTTATGTGAGGAGGGGGAAGGTGTGATTTATACCCCATTTATCACTACAGTCTCTACCCAGTGCTGTTTTATGGGTCCCAGGTGAGAGATGAAAGCTTACAGCTTCAATGCTGAGCTTCTCAAGCAGCCGGAGACACCCGTAAACTGCAGGCAGCAGCTTGTCACTCCTGGAGCAGGTGCCCTATGGGGTTCTTAATCCTGACCCCTTTAATGTGGGTCTCTGCCAGGCAGTAGACCTCGGGGCGGGGGGAGTGGGGGAATGTCATCAGCACACATGTGCTTGCTGGTCTCTCATGCAGGTTTTCAGCAGCGCAGGCTCTGTGATCTCCCTGTTGGCACAGGGGCTTGGGATTGCATCTATTTACTGTTACCTTGGCTCATGAACCCAGGGGTTAGAGGTCTTATTGCAGCCTCAGCTGCTTGTGGATTTCTGGATAGACATGGGGGCGAAGAATGCTCATATTTTATCACTGCTTGGCCAGGGGCTGACGCCTTTCCTCTTTGATCTGCACTCCCCACAGCAAATGTTACTGTGTGCTAGCAGGACCTAGATGCCCCAAATAAGCTGGAGGCCCCATTGTGTTTGGTGCTGTGCATCCCTGGAGTAGCAGAATCTCCCTGCCCTACAAAGCTTCAACCCTGTCATGCTGGCTACACTCAATAACTTAAACTAGTGCCCAGCGTGGCTACCTGCATGCACATGTTGCCTTGCAAAGAATGTGTTACCCTGGTGAGGTCCATGGACTGGCCCAACTTCCAGTTTCTTTCTGGGTGCCATTGAAGGTGGTGGTTTCCATCTAAAAACCATTTATTATCTTTGCTACCATGGGGAGAGCTTCCTTCTTTGTGCTCCACCCCATTAGCTGGGACAACCCAGCTCCTCTGCTCTTACTGATAGTCTCCATATCGTTATGGCAGGGGCAGGGCATTTCCAGAGCCCAGCCCTTAGCTCTGGAATTTGCTTCGCTGCTGGCCTGACTGCAGATTCTTTTGTTGTAGGGTACATAACAAGGCATGTTTGCCAGAAAAGGTGGCAGAGTTTTGGTTGTGTCTGGGGAGTTCTCTGAACTGTTGCTAATGTGTCTGGGTCACTCGGCCGTGTGTGAATGCAGCAGGTCCTGGCACTGAGCACTAATGACAGGCATGCTTTCCAAACGGAGCGCCTGATAATTATGGTTTTGTCTTTCTGGTGTGCCTTGTTAAGAACCTGCGGTCTGGTCAGCCCTTCTCTGAATGATACAAAGGGAAGACAGTTCTTAACCCCAGTGGCTTACAGTCTGGCAGAGAGCTGTTGAGAGAAAATGTATATATGAACAAATGCCATACAGCACATATGTGTGTACCTAAATCCTGGCCATGAGGGATTCTCAGCTGACTGAAAAGTACCATACAAGGACAATTCTTCATCCCAAGGCTAGTCACAGCGCCCTTGCTGCTACCATCCATTCCAGGTGTTTCCACATGTTTCAGAGGGAACACACCAGTTGTGTTATTGAACATGCCAACTATGCTGGGTTCTTCCAGCCATGAGGAGACTCTCAGTTGAGGCTGGTGCTATGCCGTGACTACTGAGTGAACCAGGAGAGAGGGGATAGTGGAGGTGGCATCTGCTCAGACATCCTCAGAGGACCCCCTGTCATGCTCAGCAAGAGGGAGATGGCTTCCACTGGGTGACCCCCTGCCAGCACCAACTCCTGAAGGAGGTGGCACCTAGCTGTGACCTTCTCAGATCCTGCTGATTCATCCAGGGCAGAGCTCTCTCATAATGAGCCTGGAGAACTGAGGTTTTTAGGCAACTTTCAGTCCAAGTGTCAGCTCGAGTAACATGCCTACATTGAGACAGGCCACTGGGTGGGTGAGCATTAATCACATGAGCCAGCTCTAGAACCTGGTTTCTGATAGTCTCTAGGCAATAATGCTGATTTCTAAGGTGGATTATCAGGGAGCCATAGTAGGAGTGGTGAAAGAGTTAACAACAAAACAAAAAGCATTTGGCTAATTTCTGAATTATAAGAGAAAATATGTAAAAATAACCATGGAGAAGTGAGTGCAATTTTCTCCCCATTCTCCAGCTGTATTAACCTAACAGTAGGCTGGGCACTTAGAGTAGACTTTGTGGGCGATGACTAGTCTGTAATGGGGACTAATCATCTCTTACTGGGGTGAGTTTTGTTTTATTGAACAACTACCCAAATGGCTTTGGTGTGGGAAAAAATAATCCACCTTGACACATTTTTTTTTTTTGCAGAGAGAAATAATAGCCTAAAAAAAAGTAATTCCTTCAATGTATGAGTTGCTTGTAGAAATGACTTTGCGCAAATGGAACACTGTCCAAGTGAACGCCCAATTAGCAGGATTTCAAAAGAACAATGTAGAGCTACCTTGCTGGGATTTTTTCTCCCCATCATTTTCCCCCTTTATTTATTTTACAGGAGACAGATTTAAATGTTTTGTTTTGGAACATGACGTCCCGTATTTGTGCAGCAATGTTCTCCGTTGGCTCACGAGTTCCAGATGGAAAATGGTGTGTTTGGGTTCATGGATCTGGCTTCCTCACTGCTGTGTGGAGGGGACATAATAACTTTCCTTTTGCACATACTTGGCAGGTCACAATCAGGGTCACTATTTGATGGTAGGGAACAGAAAGATGAATAACCCAGTCCAGAAGGGTATTTAGGCAGAACTTTATTGGGGGAGGCTGCCAACCTACTTAAAATGACATAAGATCTTTCCTAATGAGGGGAGGGTCATTCTTGTAACTCTTGGCCACTCTGAAGGGAACTTAGGGTTATGGGCCCTGGATCCAACTCCTCCCCTGGGTTTTGGTTGTAGTTTGAATAAATGAAACCTTCACTAATAAGGTTTTGTTCATTTCTGCTTTCTAAAAAAATGGATGTTTCTCAATTACCATTCAAGGGAGCCAGCAACAAAGCTGTATCTGGAACAAAAAGACAGGGAATTCAGCCACAAATGCCATTTTCTCTGGGGGTTGATGGCAAATTGGACTAAATACAATCATAGGAGTTGGAAATGGAAAAGACCAAATGGGCCTGATTTTGCAAAGGGCAGGTGCTTATGGTTATGCAGCAAAATATCACTGTGGTCACCCTACCTTGTAGTGCTTTTACTGTGACAGCATTCAAAAGGCCATTTATATACTAAACCAGTCATTAGTGCCAGCAAATACCTGGTTCTTGTACACAGTTGAGTTAGTTTTACGTGCTTATGGTTCACTCCCTTGTACATAGGTTCTGACCTTACACAAATCAGCTCCTTAGGCCCTGTAGTGTAGCCCAGCAGTTCCCAAACCTTTCCTTTATGCAAACCACTACACCATCATCAAAAATATTTGTGGACCCCCATGTAAGCAAGTCATTTTAAACATTTTTAATGTAGCCTATGGCTGATGGGAGTCGAACATATACCAAGGGGTATTAAAAACGCAGCTATTTTTAGTAATTTATTATGCTCACTCACAAACATATTGCACTCGTCACAGAACATTTACCTGCAGTAATTATCCTTTTTTCCCCCTCACGGACCACCTGCAGGATCCTCACTGACCTCCAGTGGTCCACAGACCACAGGTTAGGAACGACTGGTGTAGCCCATCTCCTGGCCAGTGCATTTCAAACCATGGATCCCCTCACTCTAAGATACTGGTTCAGATCCATCACCATCTGATTGCA
The DNA here is from genome assembly GCA_007922195.1 of Podocnemis expansa. Taxonomy (NCBI): domain Eukaryota; kingdom Metazoa; phylum Chordata; order Testudines; family Podocnemididae; genus Podocnemis; species Podocnemis expansa. The sequence goes on from ML682019.1 coordinate 9,296,138, forward strand.
GTTTTGTGCCCTTCTCTGTGTGAAATACATCGGTAACTGGAGTTAGTTACCAGCAGAAAGGCATCCACATCACGAAACCTGCCATTGTAACATCAGAGAAGCCAAGAATTTAATGAGCTGCAGAGAGATGCCCCTCTCGGCCCTAGATAAAATTCTTCCTGGACAGTACTTAGACAGATTTGTGGCAGGCAATATGCCACCTACTGTGCTGTACCTGTTCTGCGGACAAAGGAAGAACCCTGTTCTCCAGAGCGGTCAGTCCAGCAGCATGAAATTCAACTAAAAGTTGTATTATTTTTTAATGCAATTTGTTTCTACTGATTTTCTTTCCCAGACTCATTTGCCAAGCTGCACGGCATATGGGCAGAGGGCACCATGTGTGCTGGGGAAGTGTGTCCAGCACTCAGCGTGTCTCAGATTCCCACACAAATATGGGGATTATTAAGCAGGAATTAAGTGTTATTATTAATATGCTGAATGTGACAGAAGAGGATTTATTTTTATATCAGAGCTTCACACGTACACTCTTCTCATGACAGGGATAAAAGAGGAAATGGGTTTTTTATTTGACGCCTCTGCAATCAGAGAGCATGCAGCAAATACATCGACCATTCCAAGATCCCTCTCCAACACAAAGCAGAGATTAAATGATTTTCAGAAAGGAACACTTTGCTTGCTACCTCGACTTTGGTCCCTACTTGGTCTTTAGCTGGGTGGGAGCTAATGATATGGGGTTGCCTGAATACCATCTTTTTGGGAAGAGCACTGCAACACACGAGAGAGCGTCAAAATGCTGAACAAGCTTATTTGCAGAAGATAAGTGGCCTGAACCTTCACCCATACCATGAACCTCCTCAAGTGTGACCCTACTTCTGAGTTCTTAGTTCAGATCCTCAGCTGCTGTGACTTGGCTTCAACAGAGCACTGGTGTCACTAGACTCCTGCTGATCTACACTCATTGAGCAACTGGATCAAAAAGTTAATTGAATTTGGGTTGAATTTGATTATCTTCACATTCTGGGTAAAAGTGTTTCTCAGTGATTCTGGCCAGATATGGCAGGAGAAACACTAGCGCTTGGGCACTGGAAACACTGGGGGGAAAACCTATGCTGAGATCCCAAGCCAGGGAGATGCTTCAAATGGTCTGAGACCTCCTGGGTCTTGGCTTTCTACTACCTCCTCCTGTTTTCTGCTAGCAGCCTTCCTTTGCCTTCTGAGGGTTTTCAGTGTGCAGAGGGGATGGGATGTTGTGCCCAAAGCTAAGTGGTTCGACTGCTTGTCACGCTGCTTTCAGCTCCTATCTCTGTGAGTCTCTCACTTCCATTCACCTGCTCTGACCCCAACTTCTACATGGACCCTACGGCTCTGTTTTAGGACTTCTTAGTTACTATTGCAATTCCCGTGGGGCACAAAAGTGACTTTTGAACTGTCAGATGTTTTGCAGCCTGCCAGCAACCCCCTGAATCCACGCATGGCTCTCATTCCCCTCTCAGAGGTAGTATTTCAAAATCCTCAGAGAAAAATAACATCTCCTCCAGATTCTGTGATGGTTTTATGTTTGACAAAATGCACTTTCACTGTAAGGCGGCTCATTAGCCTAGCTAATTGACCCATAATCAGTGTCTTTCTCACCTCTAATCACAGGCTGCTCACACCCTTAGTGTACAGTGCTGCAGTGCTACAGCATGTGTATTTATATAAAACTAAAATGTGCCACTGTATGAGCTGGATTTACAGGGACAATGTTGATTCATTCAGGCACAAAATACGGCCCACCTAAAACTGTTAAACAAAAGGACTGGATGGCCCTGAGGGTTAGGCATAGGATACAGAGCCTGTCATTGCTAGAGCTCTGGTTATGATCTAGCCCAGGTCACTAATGTCTAGCCCACAGTACCATTTAACAAAACAAAACTGGAGTCTTGTGACACTTATAAAGACCTACAAATGGATTTATTGAATAAATAAATAAATACATTTGCTGGTCTTTATACGTGCCAGAGGACTCCTCTTTTGTTTTGCTGAACTGGAACGTGTTGCCATTTAACAGCTGTTTGAGGAATCACAGAGGTTAGAGATGGAAGAGACCTGTTAAATCATCCAGTCTATATCCCTCTCAATATAGGGTTGTTCCCAGTCTATAGTTTCTCATGCTGCTTCCGGTCTAGTTTCAAATATCTGAGTCAAAGGGGCTTCCTTACTTTCCTTGGGAGATTACCCCCTGGTAAATTTTACTGAAGACTAGACTTTCCTGATATTGAGCCTAAATTATCCTTTTTCTTGATTTAACCTTCACTAGTTACACCCCATGTACCACACTCTGCAATGATGATCCCTGCCGACTGCCTTTAAGTATCTGTAGGCTGATTTCATGTCCCCACACTAGCGAAGTTGGGCTTATTTAGCTTTCTTAATATTTCCGTGTAAATCAGTCTCTGAATTTCTGATTAATGTTGCTGTGCTCTGACCTCCTTCCAGCTTGTCAATATTTTTCTGGCAAAGTAATGCCCAGAATATATTGAGTATGATGATCATTTTTAAAAACGTCATCACATTGTGGTACATTATAATGAGAGAGCGAATAAAAACCTTGCACCACGAACGGATGACATTTTGCTGTTTCATAATTGTTTTCCAGATAGTAACATCATCCTGCAAGGATGTTTTATCCAGTGATAAAATCAGGACCAGAAAGGCAGCCCTGCTTGGATGTGCAGATTGCAGTGTGGGGTTTTTGCAATAATTTATTTTTAAATAAGACAGCCACCATAAAATGGGACAGACATGGAGAAGATCAGATACAAATGAAACAGTAGTTTAAGTGGATCATTCTTCCATTGATATTTAAAGCCTTTTCAATCATTGTGCTGCTGCTCTGTTCTCCTACTAGTGTGCGCTGATTCCAATCCATGTTCTCTCCCCCCCAATACTTGACAAATCCATGTTCTGTGTCTGCAAAATCTCAGGCCTTTGTCTGGGCCAAGTTCTCTCCCCATTTGCAGACTCATTTGCCTTGTTCAGAACTAAACTGCTTTCTGGTTACTTTCCTTACCTGTCAGATTCCTCTTCTTTTGCATGCATCACTTGTTTTGTGGCAAAGCTGGCCTCATTCTTCCATTCTGCTCAACACCTCAATGCTTATGGAAGATGTGGTACACAGGTGAAGATGAAGTAATGGTAATAATAATAATAATACAAAGAAATCAAGACAAGAGGCTATAAAATCCTTGCTCACCTGCCTTTTCCCAGAGAAATGAATCTGGGCATCTTCATAACTGGGGGAGAAGTATCTATTTACCCATACACTTAGATTTATATTCTCACTGTGATATCTAGCCTTTGATCACTTCTTGAAAGAGGCTTTAAGATTCATAGATTTTAAGGCCAGTAGGGACCACTATGGTCATCTAGTCTGACCTCCTGAGTATCATAATGACATAGAATTTGCCCAGAATAATTCCTACAGCTGAACTTTTAGAAAAACATCCAAATCTTGATAGAACAAATTGTCACTGATGGGGAATTTGTCATGACTCTTGGTAAATTGTTCAGATGGTTAATTACTTTCACCATTAAAAAGTGCATCTTATTTCTGATCTGAATTTGTCAAGCTTCAATGTCCAGCCACTGGATTGTAGGTATATCTTTCTCTGCTACATGGAAGAAGAGCTCATTATTACATATTGCTTCACCATGTTGGTACTTGCAGATTGTACTCATCAGTTTCTTGAGTCTATCATTGTATGGCATGTTGTCTAATTCTTTAATCACTCTCATGGTTCTTCTTTGAACCCTTTCCAATATATCGCCATCCTTCTTGAATAGTGGGCACCAGACCTGGAGCCAGTATTCCAGCAGTAGTCACACTAGAGCCAACTACAGAGGTAAAATAACCTCCTACTCTTACCCGAAACACCTCTGTTTGTGCATCCCAGGATCTCAATAGCTCTTCTGACCACAGCATCACACTTGCTGATTATCCACCATGACCCCTGAATTTTTTTTAGACTCATTGCTTCCTAGGATAGAGTTCTCGATGCTTTTTGGGTGGCCTATGTATTTTGTTCCTGTTGCTCCTTTTGTTGTACTCAGCCCTTCCTCCTTTAACAACGCAAGGTCCATTATTACTTCTTTAAATCCATTGCTCCGTATGCCTTCCTGTCTCTCTCTCTTCCATTTTCCTGTCACACTACGGGAGAAGATGCACCTACAGACTAATTAGATATTTCCCATTTCTCAAAATAATAACAATTGGTGTTAGAAGAAGGTTATTTTTTATTTTCCCAATTACTTGTCTCTCTCTCCAGGTGTCTCTTCCTTTGTCTGGTAAACACAAATTAATTGCACTGGCTGTGCACACAGAGCACTGTCCATTGCTTGTTACTGTTTGTATTTAATTGGCCTGGTTTGCAAGGCCATGCACTCAACCTGATGGCTTTTTCCTGACTGTGTGCAATGTGATAACTTTTGAGAGCTGCATCCAATCAACTCTTAAATGTCAGAGAATGATCTAGGCATCAGTGGCCAGAACCCTGTTCATGCGAGGGCAAAAAGGAATACAAAAAGGGGGAAAATATGGGCATAGAAAGGCCCTCTCAGCTGTTTAGCACAGCCATGGCTTCAAGCATTTCTGCACTTGTCCATAGATCAAGCAACTGGTTGATGGCAGCCATTAACGCCTCCAGCTTCACAATATCCTGAATTTATCTCTGCTCCATCCTCCTAATAGAGATTAATATGTTGACACCCTGAATGGTTTAGCTCCCAGACAATTAGTAATGATTAGTGGGAGGACAGAAAATGGGGGTGATGGGAGCATGCACACAGCCCCTGGCATGGGGGAAAAATGGGGGCCCTGCTATGAGGGAACATGAGTATGGGGCATCCAGAACCCCTAGCAAGGTGGAGATGGGGAGAGCTATATGAAATCCCTGAAATGGAGGGGGTGGAAGGTGCCACCTGGGGATATCAAAGTAGCAGAAGGTAGAAATGCAAGGAGCTCAGAAGATATGAAGTGGGTGACCCCCTAGTTCATGCTGGCCTATGCCTCACCCTTTGGAAGGGTTGGGGTCCCATGCACTGTAAATGTAAGTGGCTTAGGCCTCCCCCTCTGGAGAAATGTGCAAGGTCCCATACGGAGGGGTGCTGGGTTGCACCCAAAGCTCAGGAGGTTCTCCTGGCAAGGGACAGCTGGGATGATTTGACTCTTCTTGGCCAGTGGGGCTTTTCATTGTTAGTGAGCAAGAAGTTTAAATCTAAGGCATGGCATTATGAGAAAAGGGACCAGCATAGCTCTTGCAGAAAACTCTCTGCTATAGGTATTCCATAACAGACCCCCATGTGACTATGCAATTCCACAATAAAATCACTTGATCCCAAATTACTTGTGTTTTCAGGGAGGGTAATTATTCTGGAATCAAAAAAATTTTAATAACAGAGCAGCATGTCCACACAAGAAGCTGTTTCAGAATAGATATTCTAATCTTCTCTCCCACACAGACAAATCCTAAATGCAGTTGGACTTGAGGACACCCAGGAAGGGTCCCAAGGGGGTGTAATTGGGAAATCACCTAAGGGTATTTGGGAAAGAATCCCAGATAGGGGACGTGTTTGGATAACATTCCACCCAGGGGTGTGGGTCAGTGCCGAAAGCTGTGGGTCGGAGATTCACTGGAGGTGTGTGTGGATCCCTGGAAGGTTGTTTTTGGGACACAGCGAAGGTGTGTGTGGCTGATCCGAGAAAAGATTCACAGAGAATCAAATATATCATGTCCTGTTTTATTCCCTTGCTTTACAATTGTGTTATTAAACGTCTGTTTTAAAGGCCCTCTTCTCTCTGAACCGCTCACTTTTTAATAGCTTTTCTTTGGTCACCAACTTTATTACCAACTCACAGGAACACCTAGATTTAGCCTAAACATTTAGCTAGTGTGTGCCTGGTGGAGCTCAGATGTACTCTCTCCTGTGCAGTTCTTATGGAGGTCAGGTCCTCTTTGAAACAGGAGATGGTGAGGAAGAAGCTAGTTGCAAAGAATGCTTTGTTTTGTCAATTTCTGCTAAAAAGAGGTTTCAAAGGGGTAGCTGTGTTAGTCTAGTTCAGTGAAACAAACAAGGAGGCTGGTGGCATTTTTAAAGAGTAACAAATATATTTATCACATGAGCTTTCATGGAGGAAAACCCCGCTTCACCAGATGCTTGAAGATGGCGAACTTGCAGAATGGGAGGAAAATAAATGCAGAGAAGTGTAAGTCATAGAGTCAGGTTAGACTGTTACAACAAATCACTGAAGTTGTTTAGATTTAAACAGTGGAGAATAGTATAAAAGAGGGAGGTGGGGACCGGGGGGAAGGAAAGCAAAACTAGCTCTTGTAATGGGACAAAAAAGACCATGCCGTAGTCTTTCTTCATCCCTAAGTTGACAGTTTCAAATCTGCATATAAATTCCAATTCTGCAGTTTCTCTTTGAAGCTTTGATTTGTTACCCATTTGCCTGAATATGTCTGTTAACAGATCGTCAATGGAATAATTGGGAAAATTGAAGTGTTCCCTTATAGAGTTTTGAATGTTGTTAGTTCTGATGTCAGATTTGTGTCCATTTATTCTTTTGTGCAGCGACTGCCCTGTTTGATCAATGTTTAAAGCAGTGGGGTGGGGGGGGGTGGAGGGAGGGAATTCTTTCATATGATGGCATAAATTAAATTGGGGGATGAGGAGAAGAATGAGCCCTTGACGGAGTAGCTGGCTTGATTGGGTCCTATGATGGTGTCTGACAACCACCCCCACACCTTTGTTTGAATCTAAACAACTATTTTGATTTGCTGTAACAGTCTGACCTAATCCCAGGGCTGGCCCAAAGTTTTTAGGAGCCTGTGATTTTAGCAATCCCCCTACTCCACCTAGCACCCTGGCCAAGTGGTGGGTGCTGCTCGGGCAACTGGGCCAAATCATGGGGGCAGCAATGCTCCCCCAGCCAGGACTGGCTGCCTGCCCATGGTCCAGTGCCGGTGGAGCAGGTGGGAGGCTTGCTGGCCCCAGCCCCAGCCCAGCCTTTTCTGCCCCCTAACAGCTGGCACCCTAGTTGACCACCTAGGTTGCCTCTGTGGATGGACCAGCCCTGCCTAAACTTAGCGCTTCACTGCATTTATTTTCCTCCCATTCTGCAAGTTCTCCATCTTCAAGTATCTGACAAAGTGGGATTTTCTCCCATGAAAGCTCTTGCAATAAATAAAATTATTAGTCTTTAAAAGTGCCACCAGACTTCTTGGTTTTTTTGCTCAAAACCAGGAGCATCTGATTGACGCTGAATGCTCAGGGCCAAAGTCTGAGCTTGGTTACTCTGCTGTAAATACAAAGTAAGCCCCCATGAAAGCAAGAGAGTTACTCCTAGTGTATTTTAGTACAGTTGAGAGCAGAATCCTGGTTTAAGGATCAAATTTTCATCCTGACTGACAATGTGGAATCAGTGAGCCTGCTTACAGCTCAGTGTAATGTTAATGTGGACAGTAAAAATGAGCAGTTAATGGCTGGAGAGAGGCCAGTGCAGAATAGACCCTGAAGAGGGAAACTGGGAGGGTACCATCCTTGCTGAGGCTCCCGATGAAGTAACCCTGAATGTTAGTGGGCATGGCAGAGAGAAAAACCTTGAAACATGGTGAGCTGGGTGACCAGCAGGTCTCTGCTGATGCAATTGTGTCTGATTCCAGCAACAGACTGGATAATTAGGAAGGCTGCTGCTAGAACAAAACCATACTTAGTGCCGTGGGCACAGCTGGGGGCCATGCCAGGTGAAACCATCTCCCACCAGGCATAGCCAGTTCTGTGACTGACCAAATCCAGTCTTGTCATCTCTGCAGCCTTCTCCACTTCGGCCTCACTCACTGTGCTCCTCCCGTTTAGCCTTATCGTGGCTGCTGCTGCCTCTACGTCTTCCTCTTCTCTCACATGTTTGATTGCATCACTCCCTGCACAGTAGCTCCTACCATCCACATCAAGTTCTGGCCTCCCTTCTTTGCTTTCCAGGCTCTGCATAGCGCCACCTCACCGTCACTTCACTGCTCTCTTGCTCCCTTCAGCTTCCCTTATCTGTCTATCTGGCAGCTTCCTCCACACCTTTCTGACACCTGCACCTTTGTGTCTTCTCCTGTGCTCCTTTGCAAAGCCCTCCAGCAAAGATCAATGCAAGATCCTAGCTCACCCTCAACAACTACTGGCCAAGTCTGTGTCCAGGCTAGACTCTGTGTAACTGCGGGCAGGCCAAGCACGCTGTATGTTATGTGCTGAGATCCCAGCTGTTACCACAGCCCACTCCCCTCTGCTCTCAGCATATTAGAGTATAAGCAACTGGTATTCAGTGATTTTTATGGATGGGGGCTCAGATCAATCCACACTCTCAAGTCTGCTTACCCCAGTTTTAGGTAGCTCAGAATCTCTGTCTCTGGTTATTTATGTGTCATTATGGCATAAGGCAGCATATTTCCAGCCCTTCACTTACAGGCTTTATAGCCCTTATCATTTATTTTTCCCTTCTCCAGGACATGGCTATTTGAATAGCTATGAGAACATAGAATCTGGCATTGCTGCCATTTCTGATGGCCATTCTGAGGGAGAATGGCGGGGGGGGGGGCACACTCTGCCTTGGATCCTTTCCTCCAAAGCACCTGCCCGGAAAAAATTCAGAACAACTTCATAAGCATTTTAGTGTTAGTCGGTGAGATTGTCTACAGCCATAAACCCTGGGATGATCAGCAATTACACACGATCTGCCCACTCTGGAAAATTGATACTTACATGGTCCACTGGGCTCAGGATCCCAGTGTCACTGTCTAAATGCAGATCAGACAGGTCCTGTAGAACGGCTGAAATGTCATCCCAGAGAAGCTGCACTACAAGAGAATGGCAGAAACTATTTTACAGCTGATATCATGCCTTAAATTCAGGGCCCTCTGAGTGCTTGCTCTGGCTTTCCACTCTCTCCCTCTCCCAGATTTAACTTTGGTGGAGGAGAGAAGAGGAAAAAAGGAAGCTGAGGGGCAGACAATAAATGGAGAGACCCATCAGATTTCTGCCAATCCTCTTTGGCCCTATAAATAGCTAATAATAATATAGATTCCCATTCCAGTTAGTCTTCTTCACTGGGAGAATGCAGCTGCCCAGTTGGGGGACCCCATCTCGCCCCCACTCTAAGACCTGGAAAGAGTTGTTTTCAGCTGAAATCAGCTCCGTGCAGCCCCAACTGGCTGAGTTCAGAATTTTTTTTTCCCATTTGGCCAACAGGGAGGTAGTGCCCACCTGCACTGAGATAAGTGCGATCACGGGCAAGTCCCCTGACACTTTGACTTTTATTGTCTTGTGTTGGCCAGTTCTGCCTGGTAACCTGGATGAGAGGGATTAGCACTCCTGGCCTGAGGGGGCTGGCTTCTAGCCATTGAAATCCACTGCTCCTTGCTGACCCAGTGCTACTTGTAAGAAGTGGCCCTTTCTAGAGCTGCATTAGTCTGTTTTCAGCAAAAACAAGGAGTCCTGTGGCACCTTAAAGAAGAACACAAAAAGCAATTTTGGGGAGGCATAAGGTTTTGTGGACTGGAACCCCCTTCATAAGATGACAAAGTGGGTTCCAGCCCACGTAAGCTTATAAAATAATAGAAACTGGAAGGGGCCATGAGAGGTCATCGAGTCCAGTCTCCTGCACTCATGGCAGGACCAAGTACCCTCTTAAACCATCCCTGACAGGTGCTTCTCTAACCTGCTCTTAAACATTCCTAATGATGGAGATTTCACAACCAGCCTAGGCAACTTATTCCAGTGGTTAATCATCCATATGTCCCTCTCAATTTCTTTATTAGTCTCTACAGTGCCACAGGACTCCTCATTGTTCTTCCTGTCTCTGCAAGTGGAGGGACCTGGGTTGTGCAGATGTGTTGGAGCCCACAGTTTGTCCAGCCACTGCCTGGTGGTTGTCACTGCTGGGAGCAGCCTCTCTTGTTCCACATCAGTGATGGGGGTTATATCTACCCAGTGAAGCTCTTTCTTGCTCCACTTTCCTTTTACATCCTAATCATTATTGGCTGGTATCCCAAATGAGCATAATTACCACTGTAGTCATAAGAATCTGGACTTCCTGACCACACTGTGGTCCCTTCAGTGGCTAGAAGGGCATTGAGTAGAGCACATGTAGTGTGTCAGGCCTGTTTGGCTCTTCCCACTGGACCTCCATTGGGAATAGAATAGATATTTGCCCCCATGACAAAGCACAGTTGAACCATGTGGCCTTTGGGGAGACAGCAAAGGGGTGAATGTGGCTCCAGAGCAAGACTGGACATTTTCTGCAGCCCTTCTGCCTGCATGGGGACCCGTACTGCACCAGAATTGCTTTCATCAGCAACTTCACCCCTGCTCCTTCAGGGATGGCTGTGAACCAGCTCTGATGCTAGGGGATACTTCTGGGCTCAGCCTCCAGGGAAGGCAAGAGAGGCCCTGCACTTCAGCTAAATGGAGCAATGTGCAGTGGTTGGACGGGGAGGGGGGTGAAGATTTTTGCGCAGTCAGTAAGAGCTCTTATGCATGGCTAAGAGAGTATTGATAGCTGTCAATGGCCACAGAAACGCTGAGCTGGCTAAAAACTGCAGCTGATGCAAAGTTTCTGCAGCAGTGAGTAGGAGTTGTAGGTGTGGTCAGGGGAGGGAGGTAATAGCCCAGTAGGAGCAGCATGTGAGCTGAGGCATTTACACGTGCAGTTAAAAACTTCATTATTCTTTCAGCAGTCTCCAAAACGATCCTGGCGGCATCGGCTAGGCGGGATGCCAGGCTCTCTAGCTGGCACATTCACCAGCTGGCATACGAAGGGAGAGTGAGATGGTGGAGGGATAAAGAAAAAGGCAGAAGGAAGGAGAGAGACAGATGCAGGAAGGTGACAGTCTTAGAAGACCGAGAAGGGGCAGGTTTGGGAAAGGCATCACATTGGCCTTTATTGTCTTGTGTTGGCCAGCTCTGCCTGGTAACCTGGATGCAGGGGTATTTTGACTGGCCATGATTTCAGTCATCCACTGCAGTGGCAATGTGTCCTGCGTTCCCGTGCTAGTGAGTCTTAACATTTACTTTTGATTTTCTCTAGCTTTAAACAGGGAAGTGGGGAAGAAAGAGCAACTGCCATCCTATCCAGCGAGGCAGCCCAGGCTACAGTAATAGCAGAATGATGCCCAGCCAGCCAGCTGTCATCAACACATGTGTTTTACCCAAGTCCCTTGAACAGCTGAAGTGCTGCTGTTTGACAGAAGCAGGCCCACATCAGTGGCCACAGGCTGGCGCTCTGAGTCCCAAGAAGGGTGACTGGAGGCAGATGCAAAGGAAAGGCCCAGTGCATTTGTCGGAGCAGCTGGAGGAGGCAGTTAGAGGGTCTGGCCCAAGCCCTGACAAGCAAGCGCTGTGGTGGCAGAAGAGTTAGCATTTGAAGCAATCCAGGAAGCAGTGGGAGAGCTGTGTCTCCCACTAGCTAGCGAAAGAGACAAAAGCAATTAGCTTACCTGCGGGCTGATACCTCGTCAGTGCCTGAAGTGAGTGACATGCAAATGCCTTGTCACTCTGACAAATTAATTAACCAAAAGCAATTGGCCACCAAGAATTATGAGACTCCTATTCACAGACACTTGGAGGGGCGCTCGTGCCTTTTTCCTCTTTTGCCTGTTTGCAGCAGTGATACTGTGTCTGTGTGCCTGCCTGGCAGGAGACAGCTGGGCTCTTGGCTGGGAATGAGACTCTGGTAAAGGCTTCGGTCTCACAGTGAACGGTTCCAGCCCTTTCTCCCACAATGAATGTTCCTAAAATGCTGTAAGGAAGAGCCAAAGGCAGAGTCCAGGGAAAGTAGGAGCAATGAATATCTCAGGTGTGGGGTGGCATGATTATTAATGGCCGTTAGAGAGTGAGCAGGGGTGTTGGGGGATTTTATTCTTAACTCTGCCACTGACTACCTATGTGACATTGCAGGAATCTTTTCCTCTCTCTGTGCCTCAATTCTCTGTCTGTAAAATGGGGAGAATGACACCTGCCCCACCCACTGTAAAGTGCTGTGATATCTGTAAGTGAACACTTCTAAAGCCATGTTAAGCATTGTCATCACCTGCAGCTTGGGAGTTCTCCAGGGCCCCAGTCACGGACTGTGGCCCAACTGTGCTAGGGGCTGTACAAATACAGAAAAAAAAGTGTTCCCTCTCCTCAGAGAGCTCACAAGCTACTTCTTTAGCTTCCCTGAAATTCAGACTCCTCCTTCACAAACAAAGAGAATTGGGGGGGGGGGGAATTTAAAATCCCCCAGATTCCTTCCCAACCTACACAGCTTTTCTCTGACCATCCCCTCACTCCTTTTAAGCTTTTCCAGCTTCCAAATGACGGTTCAGCTGTCAGCCTCAGAGCATTGGGTCTTTATTGCATGGGAATATGTAGGATGTGGCTGATCTCTGCCCTTTGCTTCCAGATGTGCTTGCTTCCAGGAGCTCTGATGTAGTGACAGTGAATGCAGTCCAAAGAGCTAACTGGTTGATGGATAGAGTAGATAATAACTAAATGAGGGGTTGCAGGGATGAAGACTAAGATGTTTGAAGAAAATCTGGCCAGTTCTCGATTCATTTCTGTAGCTCTGGCCCAGAGCCTGGCTACCTTCAGCCTTCCCATAGCCTTCCCTGTGCTATCTGGTTTTCTAATTCTCCCTGCTTTAATTATATTCATAAAGATTTCCATTACCATTGTGGTTCCACTGCACTTTGAGCCCCTGAAATCTCTGCCATTTCTTGGTTTGATCTCCCTGTAGAAATTGATTCTGTTTGATCTTCTCATTGTAATGCAGTTGGGGGAAGTAAGTCCAGCGAACAAGTCTCCTTAGATTAAACTGTCTCTGTAATGAGATTACAAATGGCTGTTAACCCTCATATCAACATGAAGGAATTGATATCTAAGGAGGGGGACTTGAAAGTCCCTCCTCTGCCAGGTGCCAGCTAAAACAAGGGCAGCTGCTTCACTAGGAACGATTAGATTTACCCACCTCTTTTGCAGGGGGCTGTGAGAGTTAGCTAGTGTTTGTAACGTGCTTTGAAGATGTGAAACCTTAAGAAATCATTGCCTTTATTCCTGCTTTCTCTCAGGTGACAGGACCTTCTCATTTCTCGAACACTTGTCACCCATGTTCGGTAATAAGGCCCCTGTCAGCTGGGGGTGCTCGGCTCACTATTACTCCTATTTTACAAATGGGCAAATTGAGGCATGGAGTGAGGAAAGGGACTTTACCTGAGATCACTCAGCAAGGCAATGGTAAAGCTGGGGATAGAAACCATGAGCCTATTATACATGCCTTTGTCAGCTCCTAGCAATATACCTGGCCAGGAGCCATCCCACCAACCCTCTCCCGCACTCCCTAAACTGGTTTTCTGCAGAATAGCAAGTCAAGTTCAGTGTCTTGGTCCTTATCACCAAAGTGTTTCATGGCCTGCTCCCAGCATATTTAAAAGATAGGCCAAAGCCCCAGGATGAAGGCTGTGATTGACATGCTGCTCCTCAGGGATGGGGAACAGTCTATCACAAGGGCAAAGCCTGTCAGTGCAGAAGACAGCGCTTTCTCAGGGCCGGTCCCAGTCTTCAAAATGAACTCCCACCGGGAGTGACGCCCATCATAAACCTCACTCCTCCCACTCCCTGTGCAAGGTGCACTTCTTCAACCTGCTTCCCTGACATACACACTGAGCAGTGCGTACAGTGACAGGAATCAACACAGCGCTTCACAGCACAACCCCTCTCCCCATGCGGAGGGAACGAGGGAGATGGATATTAGTCATGTTGCTCAGTGCGCTGCTGGGAGGCACTTGGATCCTGTAGTGAAGGGGGTGGTAGAGGAACCTGAGTAGACTAGTACAAAAGTCCTGACTCCTAGCTCTACCGCAGAAGAACCACAAAACACCTTTCTCTCGTCTGAAAGGAGGTTCTGGGGCAGCTTTTCTGGAGGGATTGTACCAAGGGGCAGGTTTTCTAATGCTGTGCAGGCCACATAAAGGGAGGTCACCTCCTGGGAGCTTCTGCCAGGGGCATCAGGAATGCAATGTCCAATGGGCCCATCCAGGCTGGGAATGGTGAAACAGCACTCAACAAGGCCAGTGCAGGAGGAGGGAGGCCTTTCCGTGTGTTGCATGAGAAGGAGTCATTGAATTAAGAAGGTGAACAGCTGTAGGCAGCTGCATGGGTCTGGTGGAAGTTGCTGTCATTGGGAAGCAATCCACTCCACGTGGCCCATTCCACTCTGAATGGGGATGGGGGGATGTAGGGGGCCAATAACGTTGATGCAGCCAGTGTAGGACTGATCCTTCAGTGATCCAGTGTTTGTGTGAGCTTGCGAGCCAGTCAGTTCTAGGGGAGCTGCTTCCTGCCCATCAGGAAATTCAGCAGTGGCACCTTCCCACTTGCACTATCCTCAAGAGGAAAATGCAAAGGCCTGGGAGTCCTAAGAAATAACAGTGAAGAGATAGAAAGAGGTGGAGATACAGATGCAGTAAGTGATGTGCTGCCATTAAGTGCCAGTTAACAGGGTGACTTTGAGATGTGCCAGGGCACAGACCTTAGTGAAAAATGTGCTGGAAATGGAATGGGCTTGGACTCAAAAGAAGCCCAAACCAGGCAGATTGCAGCCCATTGGATGAGGAGAATAAACCCCTGAATGCCTCCTTCCTTCCATGCACCTTGCCAGTACCAGAAGGACCATGGACTTTGGCCTCCCGAGGGGACAGCCTGACAACCAACGGCTTTGTTTTCATGAGGTCTGCAGCAAACATTGCCAGGAGGGACCTGGAGTCCTGCAGGGCTGGCACTTAGACCCACTGGCATGGGAGACAACAACCTGCATCGTCCCATCCCTTTGTACAAATACTGAGGAGCCCTGAGAAGCTCTGACATTGGAGTCCTACCTGTTCTGGCTTGGAAGGGCAGGGGCCTGGAGAGAAAGTGTTCTGACAGCAGAAGAAGTGGGATCTGGATCGTATGTGGAAAACCCTACAAATCGACTTCCTTGATTAAGAACCCAAGGGAAGATCAAAACCAAGTGGGGCTCTGGCTCAACAAAATGTCTAGGATCCCAGAAAGATCAACCTCTTCCTCCAAGCCCCATACATTCTCCTCCTTGTTCTCTTCACGATGAGCTCCTGAACCTTCCTCTCCAGCCCCTTCCAAGAAGCTTTTTCCTCCTGCTGCCTCTTCTTTGGACAAACTCATCTTCACTTTCTCCTCTCTGCCAGGAACTCCTAGATTTTCCTTTCTCAGCCCTCCCACTGACAGACATTCAGTGTCTCACTCACTCACAGCTGCCTGTGGAGTCTCAGGACACTGCATCCTACCAGACTGTAGAGATGAATGAATGGAGACGAGAACATCTTAATGCTGAAGACGGGAAGGGAGAAAGAGAGACTTCTGAGGTGCAATGGGCCTCATTGCACATATCCATTGTGTGTGTGTGCATAACCTGTGTCATCTGAGAGCTCTGTCCAGCAATATTATAGAGGGTGGGGCACCCAGAAGGTCCTCAGAGCTGAAACAATAACCACCTTGTCGATGCCATCTCTTCTTCACACTGACAGCTTGACAATCTAACAGGAATAGCGAAGGCAGTGAAGGGAGAAATGCTATCAGGAGCTCCATGCTAAAAGGGCAGACAGGCCAGATTGGAGGAAAATGAGAAGCTGTCCCTGCTAATGCAATCATTTATCATATTATCTCGCTTGGCGCTTGGGTGAGGATCCTGGCAGTCCTTGGCACCAAGCAGAAGCTCTCCTGGCCCGCTCTCCTGGTATCATATGTGGGGCTCCTTCTCCCAGTATGTGAATTGCTCACCTCTGCTGGCTTTTCACTTGCTGCTACATCAGGCTCTTGCCCCGTGGCAAGCTGTCTTTGGCCTCCACCCATTCTGGCCATGTGCAATGTTCAGGGTGATGCCACCTGGCTATGCCTGGTTTGGATTATGTCTTGTCCAACTTTGGACCTTTTGTCAGAGCAGAGGACACCTTCTTGAGTCACAGCTCATGGGTCTTTTGGCTCCAGTTCTTGTTAGCCTATGGCTAGATTTACAGCTTCTTAGCCCCAGGCGATGGAAAGATGCATTATGAAACACCACTGCAAAGCAGGGTCAGCTGTAAAATGTGACAAAAGAGGAGCAACAAGGGAATTTCCTTTGCTGATCATGTTGCACTGTAGACTTTGCTGCATGTTTGGGCCATATGTGACCTGGGCCCAAGGGGACTGTGAGATCTTCAGAGTGATTTCCAGCTGAGATGAGCTCATTCATTTAGACGTGCCTCTGTTTAGGGAGCGGCGCGGCAGACAAATCAACCCACACTATTTCTGACCCACAATTGTTGCAGACCAGATTCAAGCTAAATTGGGACGGGTTTGCATGACTTGTATTTGGAAACTGGATCTTCCCACCCTGGGTTATGTGACCTCACGTTACAGCATTCATCCCAATGAGTATGATCTGATTAATGGGAACAGTCTGGTCATTTCCATTTCAAGTGACGCTGATCATGATTCTCTCTCATGACTATTTTGTAAAGATGTAGACTCTCAGCTAGACCCCTTGTTCTTTGGGTCTCCTCATCAAAGGGGTACCTTCTCTAAGGCATAGACCTGCTGGGAAATAGAAGCCTGGTTCTTAAAATCCTTTGCACTCAGTTACATGCACAAAAATTTGTGCTTGTGGCTACCGTGCCAAACTGAATGTTGTTCCTCTGACTCCAGCCACTAGCTAGAATTCAAAGCCTCAGAAAGTTGTTTCCACTTGGATGAGTAATTGGTGAAAGGAGTCAGGGAGAGTCTTGGGGTAATCTTGTTTAGTCACAGACCATGCACACTGTGTCCTGTTTCCCTGAACACAATAGAGACAGCCAGCACCAAGAAGTTTCCTTTCTCCAAAATCCCCAAGTCTGCCACCTCCAGTGAGCTCTGTACCCAAGAAGCTCTGTCCCTCTGCGTCCTCTCAGGGTCATGGGCACAACACCTTTTGTTGCCTTGCGCTCTCCAATATCTACATCTTACAGCAAATATCCTAGCCCCACAGTTGCAGCCAAAAATGCTCCTATGAATCCACCTAGTTTGGCTCTGCTGTGGCCATGTTGCCTAGTGCCTTGGGCAGTAGTCCCCACCTTCTGTAGCTCTTACTACATAAGGGGCTTGATTGCTCCATCTGTTGGATTTGAAACAATATATTTGGCACACCCGCTGGTTTTAGTGAGTGCTATGGTTTCATTTGAAACCAAGACACCCCCGACAGCAGCTATTAGCACCTTTCAGCAAAGCAAAATAATTTCACATGTTATTTGCATGACCATTTCCATATGCAGTTTCCTATTATGCATTCCTAGTCATGGTAATTGTGTCCACATATTAGATATACAACTGCACACTCATTTTTGTGGGCATACTTGCATGGCCTTAATTTTAAAATCACCTCCTGGTTCTCAAATAGTGCACAAGGAGACTCATTGTGCCAAATCACGTATATGCATATACAAATGGACTCAGCGGTGTAACTACTAATGTGGACTGAGCATGACAATTTCAATTCATGGCATGTGTGGGGTAGGGCAATATGCCTGGGGATTAGTGGCCTAGGAAGTTGTAGAACCAAGTACAAGTTCCTGCCCTCAATCAGCAGACTTTTTCATTTTAGATTACCCCAAATGAGGTATGGCAGGAGCAGAGGCGTCACTGGCCTGGGGAGGGACCCGGGACACGGGCCCAGGCCCCGCCCCTGGCCTGCAGACCCCACCCCCAGCCCACAGGCCCCGCCCCCTGGCTGGGGACAGGGCCAGAAGCGGCCGCGGGTGGCCAGGCCCCGGATCCCTGGCTGGGGATGGGGCTGCCGTGGCTGCTGGCAGCTGGGCCCCGGATCTCCAGCCTGATTGGGCCAGATCTGGGGCACCGGCGCTGGGATTCGGGGCACCTGCCTCCAAGCTTTCTGAGCTTGGCAAGGGACATGTTCTCCCTCCTGCCACTAACTCTGCCTGAGTGTAGCTAGCAGGACGAGGAGTCTCACACTTTTGGCTGTCTTGCAGGACCAAAGTCTGGCAGATTTTATCCACTTCCAGTTAATGCTTGTGGTCTAAGGACTGGTCAGGCCACAGAGGTTGAGACAAAAGGGAGGCATTGTCCCAAAATGTCACTTATTGATGACCTACCAGATCCATCAATCACCTATTTCCATAGTTTGGACCCAAGATGCAAAACAACGCTGAGGCTCTGGATTCTTTTGTCCACCCAGAGCAAGAAGTATTAATTATTATAATCACTGATGATGCCGAGTGACTATAGAACAGTCCTAATAATGCAGATTACCTGGATTATTCATATCTCTCCCTGCTGAGATGTTCAGGGTGCTATAGGGCTAAGATGTCCTGGTGCACAGCACTTACAATGGGATCTGATGGACAAAGAAAAATCCAGGCTTGATGCTCTCTAGGAAAAGGAAGAGGTGAGTGATGAAAAGGAGGCTTGGTGCATGCCTGGCATGAGGGGAGAAGGCAGGAGACACCAGCAGTGAGCAAATGGCAGCCGGTTAAGAAAGCCAGATGGGGTTGGGTATGCTTCTGACACCATTTATTTTATGGGTTTAGCACTGCAAGTGCATGAAGATCTAAGCCCATATTGTACCTTTGCATTCAACATGGTGTCAAGTGTGGCTCTCTTTTGCCCACCAGTCCTAGGTAGGAATTGTGGTTCAGAGAACAGTAGCTCTACCACTCCGTGTCTGTCTGCATCTTTTCCCTGCCCACTTGCTTACAAGGGGTGTAGCTGGAGAGTGACTAGATGTTCCAGTTTTATAGGGAAACCCTTGGTGTTTGGGGCTTTGTCTCACAGAGGCGCCTATTACTCCCCACCCCTTGCCCCAATTTTTCACAATTGGTATTGGGTACCTTACTGGAGAGCAAGGCCTGTGTGCTGCATCAAAGTCATGCTCAACACACAGCTGGGCTGAGCAATGGGTGAGCATCCTCCCCTGCTCAAAGAAGTACAACAAAGGGCACAGCCAACTCATAGCATCACAGCTGAAAAATAAACTGAGCTGGACCCAATATCTTGTTTGCAGCTCTTTGGGCTCATTTCTGCTAACAGTCTTATAAACAACCCAGTCCCTTCCTAACTTATTCACAGACCAATTTTCATCCTTTAATACGTAAGAAGAAGCCTGGAAATGACCAAAAAATAACCATCTTCCTCTAAAATCCCCCAAACCAACCCATTCAATGTTATTTCATCCGTTTATTTATGTGGCCTTATCATGCCCCCGGGTGTGTACCCTCCCTGGCAACTTGTGATATTCTTAGTTGTCACGACCACATGGCTTTAGACATTGTGTGGAGCTCAGAATAGGTCCTACCCTGACTTTGAGTCTTATCCCACCACCCCACACACATACAGTGGGCTGGGAGACAGCCCAGGACATTCTTAGGGTGAGATCTCAGACTGGGGGAGAAGGTGTGTTATCCAGCTGTTGTGCTGATGAGACAGAGGAAATGTTGGCAGGCTGGGACCCCAAAATCGTGGTGAGACACCAGTCTGCCTGTCTGCTAACAGCACCAGCCTCACAGCAGCCACCCACCATGCCGAAGAGAAACCAATGTGCAGTTAGCTGTGTGGGTGAATTCTGGCTCATTGTGGTCTCTTTAGCTTCTTATCCTGGGCCCATGGGGTGACGTCTGAGAATGAGATGATAGATCAGGATTTAGTGGGAGACATGCAGCAAGAGTGGGGCAAGCGCTTTCCTATGCACTGACCACGGGCCTGTGGAGAGAGCTTATGTCCCAGGTATTGGGTGAATACTGCCTTCAAGAATCCTTTCTATTTCCCTGGGGGAACTTGTTGAACAACCCTGTAGCAACTCATTGTAATTTAGGCAGGCAATTAAACTGCAATGCGGAAATAGAATCTGACGGTTCTGAAAGGATGTTCACAGGGATTTAAAATATACAGGTGAATACAGTTTCTGTATTTAAAAGAGGGAGATGAGAACATCGCTCTAGCTGGACGAGCCATGACTTTCAATGCAATCTTGGGGATGGGAGCTTTGCTCCCAATTTGCTCCTTTCAAGAATGCGGAAGAGAGACTTTGAGAGTGCAACCAACCCTAGCTGCCACAATGGTTTCCCTCCCAGCTGAGGGCCACTGTCTACCAAAGGGACGGGGAGACTCTTTAATTGGTTTTAGACATAAAGGAGTCAATGCCCAGCTCAGGGTCTGTGAGCACCAAGTGAGAAGGACAGAAGAGGAAGGCAGATAGAAGAAAGTCTTAGCACACAGCACCAAGGTAGCCACATCAGTGACACAGGCCAGGGCATTCATATCAGTCCAAAACCAGGCGGGCCCGGCATGTGTGGCATCCATAGTTTGTTCTTTTCCCCTGGAGTTCACTTTAAGATGATCCTACTGCGTCTGTTGTGGGATGAGAGCACTTTGGTTCAGCAGACTTAGTTGCCATCAATTAAGCAAAAACATCTCCAAAGAAAGAGGAGCATGAGTGAGTGTGTGCATCCACAAACCCATTTGCTGTTTAGGTGTCAGAAATAAATTTCACCACTGGAGTCTGCAGCATCTGATTAGTGAATTATTCAGTTTGGAAATTGCATTCTTTGTGACCTCATTAGTAACCCCAAGGTGAGTGGGATGCATTAGACTAACCACCTCATTGTCACCGAGGAGCAGAATGGGGGCATTAAAAGGGATTAAAGTGCTTTACCAAGAAGTGCGGCCCAACTCATAAAAACAATACAAAAATAAAAAATAAAGTGCATTGTTAAATTGGCAGATAAACAGGCAGGCACAGCGTGAGGATGGGGGTAGGAGCACGCTGGCAAAGTGAGATGCTGCAGATAAACAGGCCTGTACAGCGTGGGGATGGGGGCAGGAGCATGCTGGCAATGTGGAGTCTTGCAGCAGAGACTAAAGGCTGCTCTTTTAAGAGACTTTGGAGAGGTACCAAGCCACGGAAGGAGACCTTCACTCAGGCCCAGCTGTGGGGAGGGAACTCAGGTCTCCATCACACTTTGCGCTTATATCAGCACTTATGACCTAATCCAGACCCCACTGAAAAATCAATGGAAAGACTCCCACTGCTGTCAGAAGGCCTTGAATGAGGCCTGTGTGGCGAGAAGTACCATAGGAAGCCTTAAAAGAGAGCAGCTGAGGCCTTTCTGTGTGACGATCTCAGTGCATATTGCTTCTCATGGTGCAAATGGAGAGGCTGAGGCACCAGGTGGGAGCGTGAAAGGAGCTGTCCCGAGTCACGCGCTGAGACAATGGTAGAGCCAAGGTTATAACCCACATCTCCCAGCTCCATGTCTTTATTAGAAGGTGATTCTGCTTCCCTGTGTATGCCACCCTGCCTGAGACAGTGAATCTTCTCCTGGCAGGGTCAGGACCTGAGTGACTGAAGAAACCATCCTCAGCACAGGACTGAAAGGACAACTAAGTGCCACATTCCTGTGGCTTGTTGGCATTGATTATTTTTTTGACCCTAAAACATTTCTGAGTTGTCTTTCAGGGATGGAGCCTTCAATTTCTCCAGACCTGAGACCCAGCGCCTCTCTCTGGTTTCCCAACCCAAGATACAGGGTCAACTTTGTCACCTCCTGGTTCCAGGTCCAGGTCTCTTGACCCCAGGCTTGAGTCTTATCTCCGGTCTCCTGTTCCACTGGACCTGGATCAAGAGCTCCAAGCCAGCAGGATTTGTGTGAATGGTGGTGGGAGGAATCTGTGAGCAGGTCTGCTAAGCCTTCCTCACCTTCTTCTCTTGTCTGGGTTTACATCACTGTAATGAGGGCAGGGTTTGGTCCTGAGTATTTAGTTTACAGTCAGTCTGGACCTTATTGAATGTGGGTTGGTTGCAGGATGAGGACAATGTACTGAGGAGAACAACTGGAGGTGACTTTTCTTGATTCACATTGGTTTCTTGTTAAAGAAAGAGAGACTTGGGTTGCATGAAGCGACATCTTGGTCATCGCTTCTTCTTTGTTCCTGCTGGGAGGTATCGGCTGATGCAAACTGCTTTCACCAGGCGGTGAGCCTCTTAGGGACCAATGTGGCTGCATTTGTTTGCTCAGCAGCAGTTGCCCATAATGGATGCTAAAAGGCTTTGTGGTTCATTGATGGCCAGGCTCACAACCACACACCCGTCAGTCAGCTCTTGGGGGAGATAGAATGATCCCCGAGGCTTCTGCTTGGGTCCTAAACTCTGTCTCCTACACAGCCAATGGGTCGACTCCCCACTCGCGGTGCTCACCAGAGGTCTCCTTTGCTAGGGATGCTGGAAAAGTCCTCCTAATGTAGACTGTAGGGTGGAGGAATCCAATCAGCAGAGTCCCCCTCTCCTTTCACCAACGCAGGGACTGGATCCCTGTGTTGGCGGCTGGGGGTTGAACCCAGATTGGTCCTCCAGTGGGAGTTTCAAATGAACCAAATAGCTTCCCCCTCTTTTTTTTTCTGAGCGTCCTGGAGCAAGGCTAAATGCATAGTCAAGTCATAGCAGGGCTGGCGTAGCCTCACAAACAGACACATATCATATTTTGCTATGTTTCCAGTTTCCGTTACACTAGATGTCTTCTTTTGGTGCCCATCACATTGTGAGGCTACATCGGTATTCCAGAGAGGCACATTCAGTGTTACTTTAAGGACATCTCCTACTTAGCCACTCTTCTTTGGTGCCTCCTCATTGTCATGCACATGGTCACAGCTTCTCCAGTGGGGTGATACTACAGGTGTTTTCTCCCTCTTCAGCCTGATCTTTTGGATTCAGGTTAACCCGTCTTCATGGAGATCCCACACAATAATCTCCACCTGTCTCATCATGTTAGCATTCACTGTTTTTTTAACTTCGCCAGAGCTGGGAATATTTCCAAAATTTGAGCACAGGGATGATTATGATTTCATAATATTATTTTAATTTTGTGATAAGCTAAATTAACTTCAGGCCCCTTGTGTCCCATTTCCCTTGCTGGCACCAATAGCAGTGGATCAAACCCCTGGGACTGATGAGATGGTGAGAGGTGAAAACACCTGCTGGAGTGTGATCTAGGGGAGGTCTTCTTTGGCCCCAAAATTCCTGATGTGGGCATCTGTCCTGTCTGCATACATGTCAAGGTCAGTAGGGGGCAATGCACGTTACAACTGCAGATGCCCAGCAGCCTTTGTTTCCCGTTGTGTCCAGCCACTGCTCATGTTTCCACCCACCTGGACTTACCTGGGGAAGTAAAGCCTGACTTGGATCTACAATGATAAAAGCACCAGGTGGGGAACAGGAGTCAGCAAGAAGTAAACAGAGGAAGAGAGAGCCTCAGGTAGTCAGAGCCATGAGCGGCTCTGAGCAGTTAGGAGGTTGCCAGTTCCTTCTGTCCAAGATGGATAAACCCACGGGGTGCCACGCCAGTTAATCTGACAGGGTCTGTCTGTATTCTGCTCAGATCTTACTCCTACATATTGACTTTTGCAGTGTCTGTGTCAAGAGGAGGCTAGGTCAGAGATGCTGCCCAAGGCTAGCTGAATTAGTCCGGCTACAGTAAAACGAACCTTCCCGCTGTCGGAGGGACCAATGCAGCTGTTGCAGAGGGAAGGAAGCAGGGGCACTGCCTCTCTGATGACACCCTGCATCCCAGCCTATGTTTGTTTGTCTAGTTACAGGCTTGGGCTTGGGTGCTTTCATTCCAGTGGTGCTGTGCACCTGCTTTGTTTTGCTTCTTGTCTGGGGAGTCTCAGGGAGATGGCTGGTAGATTACCTGATGTGGGAGCCTTTCGGTTGATTCTTTTCATTATTTACAATGCTAGCCATCCCCTCTGGCCCTTACCCAGACACCTTTCCATTTAGGCCCTGGACCAGCCTCAGCAGAGATATTGTAGCAGGCATGGGAGGAATGAAGGAGCCAGGCCATGTTTAAAAGAGTTTTATGAGGCTTAAAGGTTCCTACTTTTATTATATCTCGATATGTGAGGAAAATTCTTTCTAAAAAATGCATGCTAACAACGAGCCACAAAAAGAACATGGGAGAGATGCATAGAGTCAGTGCTATCTAGGATATTGGCTCTGCTGCTATTCTTTCCCTTTCCACCTTCCACTCTCCTCCCATCGGGTGGGAAAGCCATTTAATGTAATTTAATCATATATACTTATGCACAAGACATTTCAACCCATTTGCATTGTCATGTCATGTGCATTGTGCCTTCGCTTTCCCTTGTGTTGCTGCTGGTGTCATCTTCAAGCAATTGCTTAATGGCGACTTGAAGAACTGAAGGGAAAAGATGCAATAGAAATTAAAAACTAATCAGTGAGTCAAACTAAGGATTCCTTTCATTATCATCATTATGATTATTGTATTGTGTTAACTGAGCATCCAGCAGGCACAGAGGTCCTCTTTATATTTAAAAAGGTTAATGGTATGGTGGTTTTGATTAACCACATTTGTTTTCTTTAGAATTCCAGTAGTATTCACTGCTAACTGAGATTCTTCAGTGGGTTTTCTCATCCGTCCCAGGCTTGCAGCAATACCAAGTTTGACGAGGCTACTTTAAAAGTCCCCCAAAAAATCTTAAACTGGAATAAATTACTGTGCTAAATAAAAATGAGGATCCTTGCATTTCATCTTCATTTCTTATTTTAATCCTCATTTGGCACCATCTGTATTTAAAAAGGCTGGCACTTAACATTTCACAACTCTTTGCTATCTGGTTAAACATCACTTAATGCCTTGGCAGTAGTCAAATGTGTTCCCTTCCCATCAGGCAGAATATCTGCAAATTATGTCATGGATAAGCAGCCATCATGCCATTCACTGCACCCTGGGACTGGGAGAGCTCCAGCAGAGGTGCAGCAGCCATGCCTGTTGAAGTGTGTGAAATGTGGAGCAGTTTGGCCTATTACAGAAGCTCTCATACAATCCTTTTGACACAGTCCTGCCTTTCTCTTGCATTCAGATGGGAGCTGCATTCTCTCAGCTCTGGCTTGTGTCCTTCCAGGAGGCTACTTCTGCTGACAACAAATTGCCCTTTAAGCAAATCACACTTTTAAACCACTTACAAACCATTGTGCGGCAATTTGCTCTTCTTGGTGAGCCATGAAGTGATTCAAACCACTTTAAGTTACACTTAAAGGAGAGAATGGCCACGATAAAGAGTGAGGGTGGGGCCTGAGAGATGAAGGGCATACCTCAGTTTCTTTCTTTCTTTCTCATCATATTCAATGTGCGAGCCATTTGCACGGGGCACTTTCTGTGCCAGGCAGCTCTTCTGCTCACTGCTGCAGTGTGAGGGTTCTCACATGTTTCTTTCTTGGCTTAACCCTTTAAAAACACTCCATCTGTCACAGCCTGAAGCTCCCCAGGGATTCTCGTTGAAGCACAAGCCGCAACATTACATTTGCTTGTCGAGCATGCAAGCAGAGTGACAGACATCCTGCGGCGCACACAAGCCTAAACAGACCCACTCTCAAAGCTGCATATTCAGTCACATAGGTATGTGTACACCCACATCTGTTAATACAGATATACACAGACCAGCCACCAGCTGGGTCAATGCAGGGTTTGAACCCCTGACCTGCCATGGAAGGTCACCAGCTGAACTTCCATGAGCAGGTAGCAGGAGCAGGTTGTGCTCCTCATCTGTGCTGTGCAGGGCTGCTCAGCTTCAGGCACCTCCAATTCCCCTGCTCCCCCCGACACCCACTTTCCGCTGCTAGCTGGCGTTGGAGAGCCCACCGTCAGGCAGCTCGTCGGCTTCCCCAGCGGGGAGGAACAGCATCAGCTGAATTGGGACCGTGATAATGAGCAGCCAGCTGCAGGGCCTGGAAACTAAGGGGGGCCTAGGTGCTAGCCCGAGGCTTCCCGGCTCCAGAGAGACAGTAGCCAGGTCTCATCCCCTGCAGAGACCCATCTCCCCTCCTAGACCTGCCTCATCTCCACTCCTGCCCTAGACACCCTCCTGCCTGGCTCAGCATCCCAGACACCTGCCAGCACCCCTGGAAATCCTGTTCCTGCCCCAGACTCATAGCTGCCAGCATGGTCTGCATCACCCCAGTCTCTGAGCACCTCATAATCCTTCATTCATTTGCCCTCACATGCTCCTGGGAGGCAGGGCTGTTCTCCAAAGTGTGCAGAGGGGAAACCGAGGAACAGGGAGGCCAAGTGACTAGGCTGGGGTCACACAGTGAGACTGTGTCAGAGCAGGAACTTGAACCTAGTGCTCCCATTGACCAACCCCCTCTGCACCTGTGCTCCTCCAAATGACCCAAAACCTTACATGGTGCAACTGGTGCCCACCTCAGCTTAACCATTGCCAGCATCTCAGGATCTCTGCAGCTGGGCTCTGAATGCTCCCAGGGAATTTATCTCAGTGGGACAGGAAAGGGAAGCCAGGAGCTGCAGCTTCACTCAGCAGCTTCTGTTCAAGCCCAGGTGGGCTTCCCTCTATCCCTGGGGGTCTCATAGCTGTTATACCAGCCTGGATGCTCACAGGACAATGCAGCTCCTCTTCCTGGCATGGAGTGATACTCTGAGAGGCACAACCGCATTGGGATGGGGTGATGGTGTCTCCCAGCATGGTTGCTGCATCACTGAGAACAGTGCCTGGAACAAGGCGACCTCATAGCTGTGCTGGGCAGCAGGAGATCCTGCTGAGGGAGCCAGCTGGGCCGCAGATCTGCAGAGTGACTGGAGCTGAAAAAGTCCTGCCCTGGACATTTGTGCCGAGACTTGGAGCATGTGCCCTGTGTTGCAGGTGCCAGCGACACCCCTGTTTATCGCATGAGCTTCCATGGGAGAAAATCCCACTTCATCAGATGCTTTGAAGATGGGTAAGTTCTCCTACGAAAGCTCATGCAATAAATAAATCTGTTAGTCTGTAAGTGCCACAGGACTCCTTGCTTCTTTTGCATTTCCAGTAATTACCTCCTTTGATCCCTGGAAACGAGGGGTGGCTCCATTGTGGATTCACACCCCTGTGCGGGTGCAGAGACCTGGCTCCCCCATCCATCCCAAGTGTATATGCCACACACGGTGTGCACCAGCCCCACAAACAAGAACAGCAACCCCCAGAGATTTGGCCTCACTCTCACAGCTCCATTCCAGCTCCCACCCTTGCCCTGCCTGCTTTGGGAACGAGGTCTGTGTAAAGCAGGTGCAGGAAAGCCCAGACTCAGACCTTTTGCCTCTTTCTATTGCTGTTTAGTTTCTATTTAATGACAGCAGCCCAGGTCCCTGGTCACCCTGCCAGGCAACGCTATCTGTGGCCTCCCACCAGGCCCAGATGCTGGTTTGACTGATCTCCTCACCATATCAGATTTCCTTCAGTCTTCAGGCAGCAAGCCGGGGAAGCGTTACCTCTGACAGAGAGGGGCTGGGACTGCAATGTTCCCTCTAATTTTTAGTAGGCTGTGTGCACAAAAAATTTCTTTTGTGCTAATTTTCAGAATCAGTGTCCAAATTTGTGTGCACTCCAGTGAGTGTGGTCAAGCTTGTGAGCACAATGAAGCAAGTGTGTATGATGCAAATAATAGCTGTTTTATTTTTATATGCTGATGTAAATGATTTTAGAAAATACAAAACTTTATCTGAAACATGCTACTTGAAACTGCCTTCTTAAAGTAGCATAAAAATACTAGCTCTGTTGAATTTTTTTTGTGCACACTTTATTTTGTTGTGTGCATAGGTTTCATGACCTGTGTGCGCATGCACACGCACACACCTTAGAGGGAACATAGGCTGGGAGCACAAACTGGGAAAGGGCCAGACGCTGCTGGTCTGCTGAGGGAGTGAGGTCCTTCAGCCCTGCCCTCCTTGTGGCATCTCTGAGCTCCTCACGCACACAGATCTGCTGCTGTGCCGTAGGCCAAACTGCAGCTCCCACTGATGTGCCTCATGCGCCCTGGTTCTCCCCTGTCCCAGCGCCCCTCTGTCTTGCTCCGCAGCCCTCCACGAGTCTCCTCCTCACTTGGGAGCTATTCCATCTGCAAGCTATTGAATGAAGGGGCCTGAGACCCTCAAGGCTTCTAGCTTTTGCCCAGCAGGGAAGCCAACCTGCTGCTGTGTCAGAGCAAGATGTGAGCTCAGGACCTAAGCCATCGTTAGCAGCACATTGTCTTCCCTTGCAAACATGCTTTCCCTTTGTGGTCCCTTGCACGCTCTTCCTCCCTCTCAACCACAATCTGCTACTGTGCTGGAGCTGAAAGGGTCTCCTCTTCAACTGCAAACCGTGTCCAATGGGCTGAGGGGCACTGCGTGCCCTGCCCAAGGAATGCCGTCATCCTGCTCCTCTGCCTCACTGGTGAACGGACATTTGCCCAAGCAGGCAGGTCAGGGCAGAGGAGGGGATGTTGCTTCTTGCTTGTGCATCACGTCTCTAGCTTGGGGAGCACTCTGAGTAACGCAGCTCGCTCAGTTCTGGAGAAGGGGGTGGCAGACATCAAGGTGGCTTGTGTTTTCTCTCCTCTCACATGCTGAAAACCTTTTCTAGCCACTCGTCCCTGCCACCTCTGGCTGGGTCTGCGCGCCGAGCAAGCAGCTGTCTGCTAGCCGAGTGTCACAGCTGTGGAGGGAGGGAGGCTGCGTAGCTGTGATTATAGGGTGCCAGAAAGAGGGGGGAGCCAGAGGAACAATTCAAATCCAGGGACACTTTGCTTTGCCTTGCTTGCCATTGAACCAGAGCAGGGAAAGGAGGGAGCTGGTTACTGTGAGCAGGGCCCAGAAGGGTGAGAGAAGGAGAGGCTACGGGTGATGGGCCTGGTGTGTTAGGGCTGACTAAGCCCCTTGGATGCCATTGACACCTTCTGTCTTGGAGGCTGGAACCATCCAGCTGGCTAATATTCCCTCCCGGTGTGGTGGATGTAAGGCTTTGGGAGGGAGGGTTAAAGAGCTGGGATGGAGCCCTTGGGGTGGCAGCAGCGACCCCCACTGTTCCCTGAAGGAGAAAGCGGTGACAGCACCAGGGTGCAAAGACAGGGAAATGCTCTTAGCTTTTTCTAGGCACATTTTCTTCAGCTGTCCCCCTTTCCTGTTCCCCTCTTTTCGTCTCTCACTAGCTCTTTGTCATATTAACCCATTCTAGCAGGCCGGTACCCACCAAGCTCTGTTAATGTCCCTGAATCCATCCTGGCAGCCCCCTCTACTAATCCAGTGCTGGACTCCACGTAGCTCTGCTGATGCTCCGTGGTCCTGTCCTGCCCTCCAGCTGTTCCAGTCCTGAACTAACCCTTCCAGCTCTGACCCTGCCCCTCAGTTGTACTGGACCACCTCCTGTTCCCTGCTCTTTTCCAAATGCCCAGGGCCCCCTTTGTGTTCACCCCTCTATTTTCCTTGTGTGGCTCCCCCCAGCCAGGAAGCAGGTTGGCGGGGTGGGGAGGTCACCTCCTCCCCAAACATCTGCATCACAGCTGTATTCCCTTGTTTGAACCCTGTTTGGTTTCTCCATGGCGGAGCTTTCAGGGCCCCCAATCCAGCTTCCAAGAGGGGACGAGTTGGGTCTGGCAGTCTGTTGCTTGGGCTGGGAAAAAAATCCTGGCTCAGGCATGTCCTTCCTCCCCTGTGACCAGCAGGTGGCATTGCGTTCATCTCCCGCTCTCTCCTGCGTGCCTGTTTTGCTGGCTGCTGTGGGAGAGCCCCTGGTTTGGATTCCCTGGCAGGGACAAGTTGCGGCTATTTCTCAGCAAATTATCTGTCACTTTCTCACTCGGCCCTTCTGAACTGATGGAGTGGGACCCTCTTTTCCTCCCTATGTGCATGAGTGCTGGAAGTCGCACCCTCCTGCTGCCTCCCCCCCCACTTACCGTGGTTTCCAGTCTGTACCAGGATTATACCTTGGCTCAATGGTTCTCAACACCCCCACTATAAAATTGGCCCCTTTGCTTGTGCTTCCTTGTATAGTGATTGTTAGAGCCTCACACAGATACAAATGTGTGGATCCGCATCCAAGAAACAGTCTGAGCATATCTGAGTTGTAGCCAAGGATGTGGATATCTGCGGATCTAATGCAGATATCAGCAGATTTGTAGGGGTCTAGAGATTGTTCGGGTCCCAGAAGCATGCAGGTGACATGGATGGGCCAGAAGGTGTTGGATTTGACCTGCACTACCAAGCTGTGGTCTCTAGTCCTCGTGTTCGTCTAATGCAGACGTCAGGATTGCTGGGTTGGAGGTGGGGCTGGGCAAGTGGGGGATCCTACAGTGTAATAAGACCATAACCGCTGAAATCATCCCTGGTTACTCCCAGAGGACACATGAGATTTGCCAACAAGGGCCAGAGATAGTAGCTACTGATGGATGTGCAATGTCACTTAACTCTGTGCAGAGCAGGTCTTGGTGATACAGGGATTGAAATGACAGCACCTTGTCCATGCTGCATCTTCCCCCATTGTGCCTGTTGGTGGTGCTGCTCCAGACCTAGTGCAAGTCCAGTGAAGACAAAACCAGTGAGGCAGTGGAACCCATTTTACATCCCACGCCAAATCAGCACCTGCTACCAAGGAGGAGTGTTTCAAACAAAGATCACCCACGGCAATGAGACAGGAAAGTCCCTTGTAAAAGGAAAGGTTTCATTAAAGGGAAATGACATTTAGCAAAATCCAGCTCCTTGTTGCCAATTCATCATTTTATCAGGGTCTTCCAGTAATGAGTTTTTTCCCCCCCGAGCGCCAGCTGCTAGAATCAGGAGATGGCATGGGAATCTCAGTTTTCAGTTGAAGAAAAGTGGGTTTCCAGTTCTCATGATTGCAGAGGAAAGTTGAAAACGTGATGCAAGCTTGACCTTAAAGGCTCAGGGTCCAGATCCCAAAGATTTTCAGGCACCTTACTCATACTGAAATGAGTGGGAGTCAGCCACTTAAATATCTCTGAAGATCTAGGTCCAAAAGGCAAAGGAGAATCCTAAAATTGTTGGTGTTGGTGGTGGTATTTTTAAGCTAATTATTTTTAAGCCTATCTCCTAATTCCTGGGAGTTTGGCTCCTGATTTCTGAATGCTTGGGTTGGGGATATTGGTCCTGCCTCAGAGCTCCTCTATGGGACAGCTGGTGCTGTTGGACTGTGCAGTGGAGACATTGTGCAGGCCAAGCATCCAGTAAAAGGTGGATTGAATGCTCCACTCTGACAAAGGTTCAGCAGAATCCACTGAAATCTGAGTTTAATCTGCACCAAGGACCCCATACCAAGGTTTTCCAAGACCACTTTGGAGTCTCACCGAAGGCTTCCTAACACCTTTCTCCAGCCTTCAGTTTAAGAAGATCCTTGGCTAGAGCGATCTGATCTTGCTAGTCCATTTGGGACTTTGTTTCAGGCTTCCAGGGCCTGGTGCTAGTGGAGAGTTAGAAAGTTACACTTGGCAACGATTACCTGTAAATTTCCTCTGTCTGCTCATAGATTACTCCGACAGGAATGCCAGGCAGCCACGGGCAGCAGGCCCCAGTAAATTTGAATTTACTTCTGTTGTGCAGCCCAAACAGCTGCTGAGGGCGTCAGTTATACAGACATGATGATGTTGTCACATTATTTATCATTTTTATTTCATTGCTCTCCAATGTTTGTAATACCCCGGAGCTCAGGAACTTAAATAAGAGCTCTCCCCATATTGAATTAACCCTTCTGCATTTGGCAAGCGTTCATTCTTTTCCCTTTGAGTTCCTAATAGCCAGGATTTAAACCTGGCTTCTTTCATGCTTCTCTCTTCCTGTGTGGGGCTTCTCAGTGGCAGATTTGAGAAGACAGGGGTATTTTCTACATGCAGCAGGGGGAGCATGTGAGCACAAAACATTGGTTTTTTTCCAGGTCCTACAGTAACATCAGCTGTCCATTTTTTAAATTTTGTAGTGACTTTGATTATGTTAAAATATTGAGCATCCTGAGAGAATTTCTCATCTAGGTAAAGTGAGTCAGATTTGCAGTCAGAATATCCCCTTCAAGCATTCAAGCATGATGTTGAGAATGGATCTAAGTACTCAGATGGTGCTGGGTGATTATTTTGTAACAAGTGTTGCTTTTTTTTCCCTTTGTGAATTGTTGGTGGAGAGACCTGGGTTTCTCACATGGAGTCTCTGTTTTGAAAAACACAGGCAGGTCCCTGCATTTCAGCTGTTTTTATTAGATACTTGGTCACATGATACGTTTCCATTTCCCGTTTAGATGAGTGTTACTCAGCATTGGGTTCATGGTGTGGATGCTTGTGGCTGTGAATTCAGCACTCCTTGTGGAGAATCTCTGGAGCGCATGCCATGTCTGCAAGCAGTCTTTCAAGTGAGCTCATTAGCTGGAGCTTTGGTGGGAAGCAAACCAGGCAGGGACACAGCCCAGTCGGAGGGAATTTATTTAAGCAATGAGGTGAATATCAGCCGAAATCATCTGGTTCTAGCCCTACTTACTGCAGAACCCTGATTTGCCTTTCGTTTAACATTTCATTCTGTTTTACGTGAATTTTCAAAAACCAATGGCAAATCTGTCTGGTTTTGGAAATGCTGTGGTGCTTCCTGGCTCAGGGACCCAGTTATTGAGCTGAGTCTCTGCCAGACTGAGCCAAAAACTGGTTCGTGGTGCTGTGTTACCAATCTGTTTAAAATGAATGAGCTGAAAGGAGAACGTTTTCCCCTGATGCCCCCAGACAGGGTGCAGGAGGGCTGGTCTGCTTACCAGAGTGTGTGGGGAGGCTTTGAAAGGGCCCCAAAGGAGCTGAGTGCAAACAGCCCCTTTTCAGAGCAGGGTCCAAGCGACTACACTCACCACGAGAGAGAGATGGGAGGTAAATGTCATGAGCAGAAGCAGACCTGTCAGCCCCACCCTGCATGTGTCTCCCAGCACAAGGCCTTTTCCATGACGCAGCGGTGTGGAAAGTGAGAAGGTGGCTCCTGGGCAGTGTTCGGCACTTTCCAGATGGCTGCAGCAATTGGTATTTCAACTTACATTCAAAGCCAGAGAGATTTCTGTTCCCACCCTCAGCCCATCCCCTTCCCAGCCCATTTTCCTCATCCTTCTCTCAGGTCCTTTGCCACCCGCTTTCATCAGGCTCCCTTCTCATCAGCTCCTTCCTCATCTCCCCAATGCTGATCTCCTTCCTCCCCTGCTCCTCATCCTGCTGGGCTGTGGAGCCAATTACTTCCCACCCCACTACCTGAGTTCCCTGCTGCCCGCCATGCCGGCTGTGTGGGAGGACCATTAGGTAACTGGATTCTTGGCTGGCGTTCCCCTCTCCCGCTGGGTGAGTTACAGACAGACAGCCGCACCTGCTGTGCACCGCGGTAGGGCTGTTTGCTTCTTTAATATCTTCTTGTTTTCTTTCCAGGATAACAAGGGCACAAGTCAGGAGCTGTCAGAGTTCATTTCCATCCCATGGCGGATCCTCAGCCTGATACAGCAGTTCTGTGCATGCCCTGGTATGCAGGGCTGCTCCGCAGTCTGGGGGGCCTAGGGCACTCTAGGGGGGCCAGGAGGGGCGTGGGTGCTCTGTGGACCTATGAACCAACCTATCCCTTAGGAGCTAGAGGGAACACTGCGCTGCTGAGAGGCCACAAAACAGACTGCATTTGTCAGACCATCTTTTGGAAATGCCTCTAGGGAGAGGCTTACACTGGGTACAGAAAACAGGGAGGGATGGGAGGTTACGTGACTCCACCTTACACGGTCACACTGAAAGGCAGCACCTCACAGGCATGGGTGAGCTTATTCGGCCTCTGCCCCTCTGTGGGAGGGCAGCATTTTTATCCTTGCTTTTGAGAGAGTGAAACTGAGGCACAGAGAGGGGAGGCGACCTGCTGAAGGAGATCTGGGAACAGAACCCAGCTGGCCTGATGCTCAGATCTGTTCTCAAGGCCCTAGCACCTGCCTCTCCCAACATACTCATGAGCAGGCAAGCTGAGAGATGCTAGAAGTTAACACTTCTGAGGTTTGCCCCAATTCCATGGACTCTGAGTAAAGGCAACCAAATGTGTGTGCGTGTGTGAAGGGGCTGAAAGTGAAATGCCATCCTCCGCCAACCTGGTATTGTTCATAGGTGGGAGATGTGCAGAGATGGCATGTGAAAACTATCTTTTCACTTGCTAACTGGCTGAGCAGACATATCTTTGAGAGAGAAGTGCAGAGGCGAGCCCTACAGCACTGTGACGCAGAGTCAGTTGGCTATCTGTGGGTTTTTCATGACATCCACCATAGTGTGTATGACCTTTGCGGATACCTTAGGTCAACATAGCATGGGTTCTGGGAGGACTTCCTGGAGTCTGCTGCTCGCCTGCTTGTCCAAAGCTCTGCCTGGGGAATCTGTTTTGAGTGTGGAAATGCTTTGTCCAAGAGCGGCCTTTGCTTTTTGCCCTGAAGTTTGGCAGATTCCAGAGCCACTTAGTCTCCTCAGGAAGTTCATTTCATAGCTGAAACTCCTTGAACGATAACATGTTGCCTCCTTCTCTCACACCCTTGGCCCAAGGCTTTCTCAGCTGCCGAGGAGCACAGCTGTCTTAATGGGTCATAGATGGAGATGTCGTTGCTAATGGAGCTAGAATCTAGCTGCTAGATCCTGAGCCGTTGATAACTCTGTGTATCAAGGCCAGTGTCTTGAATTGGCAAGGGAGGTGAGCTGGGAACCAGTAGAGGGGCTGAAGTGGAGGAGTGGTGTGCTCCAGGAGATGTGTGGAAATGGGTTGATGGGTTGCTGTTTTCCACATAGGCTGGTGCCTCTGTGTAGCTTCCAACATCAGCCCCAAATGCAGCGTTTTTCAGCAACCCAGTCTGAAGGTGCTGAACTCGTGGCATTCATTGTTGCCAGATCCTCCTCCATGAAGAAGGGCAATGTTTTCCTTGCTAGCTGGGGTGGAAGGAAGAATTTTTCAGCCCAGACGCTATCTCTTCATTTAGTCTCAGTAATGAGACTGGCAGGACTTGGTGGCTTTGCCCTGCTTGGATAAATAGAAGGATGGGTGAGGAGGGCATCCAAGTCTTTGATGTGAATTCTTGAAACCTCTTGAGCAGTCTGAGCACTGAGATGTTGCTTGCGTCCATGACACCAGGGTGGTCTTTTAGCCAGACGCAACAGTCTAGTGGCCACTGGGCGAAGGAGGTTGAACTCTCTGAGTTGCTCCCTTGAAAGCAGGGCCTCCCATGCTACCAAGCCCATCCTACAGCCTACAAACCAGATGTGTGGGACAACTGGAGAGCCTTGCAGTGTGATGAATATGAGGCACTATGCAGAGGCTTGCTGGGATGACTCTAGTGTGATTATTAGACTTCATAATGCAATTATTTCCTCTTCCAACAATATCCAGGGTGTGACCACCAACCTAATGTTGCTGGGAACCAAGAGGTGCCCAAGCAGAGCTTCCTCCCAGGAAGGGTTCAAGTCTCATTTGACTGGCAAATAAGCTCGTCATTGCAACTCATCCACAGACAGGGAGCTACACATTCCCTCTTTCCTGCTACTTGTATGTTGCATGGGGGGGGCGGGATTTGTCACATACCCATATTTACCCCCAATAGCTCCCCCTTCCTCATGTGCCCGGCCTCACATACATCCCAGATCCTCCTTCCCTCGTACACTCTCCTTGTAAAGGCTAAAATAAACTCCATCTGGAACACGTTCAAAGGCTAATATGCATCCTCTTTTAATTATTGATTTGTTTATTACAGACACTTTGGCAGGACACTTGCTGTGGCTTATATGCCAAACTCCTGCATCCGATTCTCCTCCGTGTGCATAAGGAGCTAAGGAGAGATTTAGCTGCTGATGTGGAGAGAGAGGCATAGGACAGTCGCAGATTGCTGGCACATCCTCAGTGACTTCTCTCTGTCCCTACTACAGCACTGGGGAGCTCCCATGGTGCAAAGGTTGACCAGCATCTTCCAAGCATGGCATGAATTCCTCATGGTTTCCTGCAAAAGCAACAGCAGGTGTCATATTTGTCTCCTAACAGCTCCACCCCCCCCCCCCCCCGACCCACCACCCCACATTCAATGGAAAAAAACATCCTGCGTTTCTGGGCTTGGTGGTAGCCCCCTTTCCTTTTTAACTAAGATAGTATCATCTCTCAGCATGTAAAGCAGCATCTCTGGGAGCTGGCATAGTGGATCAAAACACAATTATGCCATTGAGCACCGAGGCTGCTGTCATCTCTGTGCAAGGAGAGATTAGATCCTGCACATTAGTGTGATGGTTAACGACTCTGCAAGCCGCTATTGAGAAACAGTCGCAGTGGCACCTTGAGATCAACACACACACGCAGCCCTACCTCTACCAGGGACTGTTATTAGCTTGTCACTTTGCTCCAAGAGCTCAAACTTTCAAGATCATAGAGAGGAAGCCGCAAAATAGGAAAATAAAGACTCAATCAGCCACTAGGGGATTCTTCATTCAGTATGTTTTTTTCAGTACTGGATGATATAGCTGTTTCTTGCCCTGTTCCCAGGGGTTGCCACACAAGAGCAGATCAGTAGTTGATCAAGACTGATACCCTTTCTTCCGGTCTCAGGAATTGATGACTGTTCATTTGGGTTTGGCAAAGTTAGTTCTAGCTGTGTATTTTTATAGCATGAGCCAAAGAGGGTGATTTGGCTCTTAGTTGCATCTAGTCTGAAATGAAGAACACTGTCCACCCTGACACTGGATTGAAGATAGGCCTCCGTCTTGTGTACAAGCCATGGGATGGGGTTCAGATCAGAACAGCATGTGTCTGACTTCTGTTGCTCCTTCTTGGAGCTGTTGTGGTTCCTCACCAGTACTGGAGTCCCTGTGCTTGGCGACTCAACGGTTGTGTGGAAACAGACCATGATTTCCTAGGTACAGGGGACTGTCTCAGCTCAACTCATATAGCTCAGCTCTTGATCTAGTGCTTGGGGTAGCAGTGAGAAATCTTTAAATGATTCCCTTGCCACAAACTGTGCCCTACTTCAGGTTCAGGTTTGCACTCATGTCTTCAGTTAAATTGAGGGACCAGTTTTGATGCTTTAGGAAACCTATTCATTTTCCAGAACCTGAGTGGAGGGGTTGTTTTCCTCTTGCACAGGTATTAGTGATGTAAATAACTTGGACTGGGGAGACCCTGCACCCCAAATCCAGGGTTTAGCAGGTAAAATATAGCAGCCAATAGATTTCAGATAGCTTCAGATAAATTCAACCCTAGTGGGACTCCACTGTAATCAACCAAGGCAGGAAAGTCTGATAAGGATTTGGGGTTTTAAACAGTTTATTTAATTCAGTAGAATGTGTATGCATGATTTGGAGCCAGAGAAAAACTCAGGGTGAGGAGGAATTGATTTTCTAGTGAACTGTTATTTAACCTGAAGACTTGGTAGGGGGCAGGCAGGAGTGCTGTTTAGCCTCTGATGAGGCCTGTGTCATCGACACTATTTTTTTTTTTTCACAATTGCCTCCCCGGCATCTTTGGTTCGGTGCTGGTATTGCTAAACACACAGAGGTACAGCCTGCTTGCTTTCTGGAGTCCAGCCTGAGGAGCTGTGCATTAGCATAGTTACATTTTGTGTGTGCATTACAATATAATGTCAGCAGTTGCCGGCAAAGGGAAACTGGACCTGGGAATTGCACAGAGGACAGAGTAGTGCAGATTACATATTGGGAAGTAAATAGGAAAGGGGAGCTGTTAAGTGGCTTTAGGTCTTAGATTGAAATTTTGTAATGCATTTTTTAAAGCTGAACACAAAAGAAAATGCCAGACCTTCTCTGTTTATTGCAAATGTTCTTAATGCAGGGTGTTTGGGGCTTCTGACAATCTACAGCTGCTTTTCACAAAGCGGCCACTGCCTCAGTTTTTGGGTGCCTTCCTTGACAAACAAGAAAAGGACTGATTTTTACAGGTATGGAGCTCCCACGGCTCTCAGGGGCTTTAGTGGGAATTTTCAGTGCTTAGCACTTCTGCAAATCAGGCCTTGATGTGTCTTGGGATGAACACCCACAGACTAAGTTACTATCATTAGGGAACATGAGAGGTTGAGCTACCATCATGGGGAGACACCCAGAGAGTACACTACCATCACTAAGGGAAATCCAGAGATTCAAAGTTTAGGCCTACATGTTTTAGGGAAAATAACTTCAGGGCACGTGTTTTCAGCTGGTATGAGACTCCAGCTCCGTTCTTGTTGGCAGAATTTGCACCCCCTAATTGGACTGCAGAACCAAAGCTGGTCCCTTGCCTCTCTGGTTTCCTGTATTGTGCCTAGGGTCAGGACAAATTCTCAGCTTTGCACCTTGCGATCCCACTGTCAGCACAAGTGCAACAGAGAACCATAGGCTGGGAACATACCCTTTATGGCTTGGAAAGCACTTTTAGATCCTCAGGTGGCAGTCAGGAAAACAGAAATATGATGACTATATTTCTTGTCATGGACCTGGCAACATACTGGCTGTCTTTAGTGCTCAGCAGGCCTTCTCTAGAGCATAGTGACTGGACTCATGAACTCTGATGTAATGGCTTTGTGGTACAGGAGCAGCAGTGGAAGTGGAAATAAGACTGAGTTGGATGTGTGGGGAAGGAGCTGAGAGGGACAAGGAGTGATGTATTGAAAGCAAGGCTAACGTGGAACCAAAAGGGGAACACAGACACGATTTATGCTAGGCGTCTTTCAGCGATCTGCACATACCATTCTTCATGAGTTGTTCCAATGATCATGGTAATCTAACAGCTTTGGTCTAAGAACAGGGTCCCATTGTGCTAGATGTTTACAACCATGTAAAAAAGAATGTCTTCATCTCAGAGACCTCCCTGTCAGCTTCTGAACCTTCATCACCCCTCACCTCTGCTCATGATAGCCCTGTTGTACAGCAACATCAGAACAACCAGGCTAGATTAGGCTTGCGGTCCATCTAGCCAGCTTCCTTATCTCCAACAGCAGCAAGACCAGATGCTTTCTAGGAAGGCGCAGGACATTCCACAGCAGGAGGTTAGGGGATAACCTGCTCCTTTCCCTTCCTCCACTTATTGAATTTGCTGCTATTGCTTTGGCTATTTATACTGCCCATAAAAATGTTGGATCCTCCTTTGAATCCTGTTAAACTTATGACCTCGTTAGTATTTTCTGGCAAGGAGTTTACCAGGCCAGAAGTGTATCGTATGACAAGGTATCACCTTTCATAAGTTTTGATTTGGCTGCCTTTCTGTTCCACTTTGCTCTTGTGTTCTGAGATGGGGGAAACAGAAGTTCTTCTCTAGATCAGTCAGTATTTTGTGGACTGTACTGTGTCCACGCCTATTCCTCATCTCTTGAAGGCAAAGGCACTCAGTCTTTTTTGTCTGTCTTCATATGAGAGATCTTCATTACGCCCCAATTCAGTTTTATTGCCTTTGAATCCCATCTATGTCCTTTCTGAGCTGGGGTCATCAGACAGCACACAGAATTCTAGCTGGGAAAGTGTGTCATCAATATCTATAATGGTTTCTGTTTTATTCTCCTGCCTGTTTCTTATGATTGCTAAAATTTTTGACCACTGCATCACATGGAGCAGAGGTCTTCACTCAGCTCTCCTCTGGGCATTTCTTTTGATGACCAAGTCTTTTTTCTTTAGAACCCATACAAGAATTTGAGTTGTTCAAATTAGGCCTGCCAATAAGCAGTCATTTGCAACCGTCAGTGCTGAATTTCATCTCCACCTCACTCTGCTGCATTGGTTTGATCCATGCTGAGTGATTCTTACCAGAATTGGGCTCTAGCAAACCTGTGTGTCATACTTACCGGCATAGCCATGCCTCCCACTATACACATTCAGTGCTTGTTACTTTATACCCAACATTACAGAACTATATGTAAACAGCAGCATAATGGAATCTGTTTCCCCAGGCATATTGTAAAGCAGGGCTGGAGGCAATGTTCTACTTGTAAATATGGAAAGAACATTTTTTTCATCTTTCTCCTGAAAACAGCATTTCTCAAAGTTTCCAACACTGTGTACAAGCAAACAAGACTTTTACTTCTTGGTTCTCTATTATGTCTGCGTAAATGTATGAGTCTGTTGCACTTTGTCATGTCCCTGGAAATTAGATTGGATTTTATGATTTCGTGCTGTGATTTCTCTTTATCGTGTTTTGCGTGTGGCTTTCTTTCTCTCAGCAAGCGTGGAAACGGGAGCTCTGCACACAGTCATCTCCTTGCATCCTACCTGCTTTCACAGGGCGGCTTAGGAGACATTTTGCTGTGGAAATCTCAGCCAGGCAATCAGCAAAGATCTGATCCCAATGTGGTGCGAGATGATCTCTCCACATGAGCAGGGAAGCTCATCTGCTCGGTGGATAAAAAAGACACGTCCGCCTCTTTCACCAGAGCCAGGATTATTTTTACAATGTTGACGATGGCAGCAATGATAAAACCTGGCACTTCCACACAGCTTCCCCTCTTCAAAGTGCTTTCTAAACTCACCAGCTAATCCCCACAATGCCACTGTGCAGCAGAAAATATTATCCCCATTTTACAGAGATCTCTTATCACAGGTTTCCTGCCTTAGATCACTGGGGCTTGTTTTTTAGTGGCACTGAGCAGCTGGAGCTGGCCCAGAAGCCTGTAGGTGCTGGGTATCCTCAGTCCTTCTGCAAATCAGGCCACAGGTGCCTCCGTTTTGGGCTATTAAAACCCAGGGACTTGAAAGTAGAAGCTACTGTTGAAAATTTGACTCCAGCTTAGTTGCCCCAGCCATAGAGTTAGAGTCAGCACCAGGGTTAGGCCTCAAAATCTCCCGGCTCCTGGTCTAGCACCAAGACCACTTGCTTGTGTTTCTCAGTGGACTGTTGTCCTTTGCAGAAGTCTTTGGCATAGCCAGTGGGACCTTCCAGGGATACAGCAAATGGCAGCTGACATGAACTCTGCCATGTGGCTCCAGTGCTCTGGTGCCGGACGGCTGGTGCAGACCTCATCGGATCTCACACCACAGCCACACTCTCCTGCTAGTGACAGCAACTGTATGGGAAGAGGAGAAAGGGTGCAACCCCTCACCCCTCCATCCGCGTCACTCTGTTTTTCCTCTGCAACAACCTCCTCAGACGAACCATCCTCCCGAAAGGCCTGAAGTGGGTGAGGAGGGAGCGAAAATACACCATGGACAGCGACTTGCAAGGGGAGGCTCAGCAGCTCCCTGGGGCTGGGAGGCAGCTTCCACCCATCTGCAGACAGAGTCCCTGATTCCTGCCCTAAGAACCCTGCCTCTCCCTGGGGATGGGCTGTCGCCAGACAACACCCATTCTTGTTCTTTTAGGCTACTGATGGCCCTCGTATTTTTTAGGCAGCAACCCCCTGCTCCCAGGCCCGCCTCCCCATCCCCTGCAGCAGGGCCACAAGAAATCAGCAAGGGGAGCTGGTACAGTTTCTGCTTCTTGCTCTGCCCTCTCTTTGAGGTCACCGTGAACATCTGCTGGGATAAGCTGAGTGAGGGCCAGGAGCGACTTTTCTGCCTTCCAACCTCCCCAGCGGCATAGACATTAACCCTTGGTGGCCTTCCTCCTAGGCTGAGGTTTCTCAGGAGTGTGATTTTTCCTTCCCCCAAGCCTCCAAGGCTGTTTGCAGGAGGTTACCTCCTCCCTTGCTGCACATGGGCTTCTTCTGCCAAATGCTTGAAAAGACATGCGGATATCAGATCAAAAGCTGCCAATTCCCAGGGCTTCAGGGAAAGAGGTGTTGAGCTTCAGTAGCATTCTGTTTGATGCTTGTGTGAGTTACACGGCCTGGGCAAGGCTGGGGAAACAGCCAGGCTCTGACACTCAGTGTCTGCAGGTGTTTTTGCTTTTGAGACCTCGCGGATGCACCTACAGCCGGCTGCAGTCTCCCCTGGAATCAATACCAACCCCAAGGCACCAGCGTGGTCCTCTGGTGTACTGTACTGCAGGGAGCGGCAAGGGGGACTTGGAGTCAGTTGACTGTACTGCTGGAGAGGCCAGCTTTCAGTGAGACCTGACATCCTGGCCATTCATGATCATTAACGAGTCCAGGGTAC
Organism: Podocnemis expansa; assembly: GCA_007922195.1. Classification (NCBI taxonomy): domain Eukaryota; kingdom Metazoa; phylum Chordata; order Testudines; family Podocnemididae; genus Podocnemis; species Podocnemis expansa. The sequence goes on from ML682019.1 coordinate 9,338,076, forward strand.
TTCCCCTAACAGCTGGATGTCAGACTCCGCTGACCTGACCGAGAACCAATTCGGGAAACCACCTTCTTCCCTAAAATCCTCCCTGAAGTTTAAGGCCTAGTGCTCTTTTTCACTTCCCATCCTAAATGTTTCTCCAGCATTGTGTGGTATCGACCAACTGCTATGTCCCACCCCAGAGGCGACTGTATTTCAGTGATGTGCCAAGTGATTCTTCCATATAGTGTGTGTTTGTGAAGGGCTGTTGGATCCTTCTGGCTGAGATGATAGAGGACTGTTAACTCATCATTATCAAATAGCTTAGCACTGTTCTGGTAAGAGGCGGTGGGGTGAAGCACATCTCTGGGGCCTCAAAGGAGTGAATGTATATCTGCATGCTAACCCTTTCAAATCAGCGCCTTCTGGGAGACTGCGGCTGTACATACTCCTCTGGGAGAGGTTCAGTGCACTGTAATGGCTAGACAGAGGCACCAGGGCCAACAATCTTTATTTAGGAACCTCTTGGGTGGAGGAAAGATCACATCATGGAGAAGGGGGGACAGCAAAATGCAGGGTACTAAAGGAAACCATGTAATCAGAACAAGAGAAGTCAATGCTCAGGACAGCCCGGCTTCTTATGTCCAAAAGCTGACAGCTCAGGGGACATGGAGCCTTTTACTTCCAGTCGGCTCCAATCCAGCCCACTCAGTAGTGACTGAAATCTTTACGGTCCAGTGCCACTTGGGTGGCTTGTTTGGAACAAGTAATTGGTGTCTGGTTGTCTCCAGGAAGACAGGTGCCGGTGTAAATCCAGCCCCTTGCAGACAGAGCTTCTGGTATCTCCCACTGCGGCTGAGGCACAGAAGACATGTCCTGCCCCTGGTGTAGAGGCCTGGAAGCCCAGGAGCACCATGACTGTTGCGAGTGGTGATTCCAAGTTGTCTTTTCTTGGATAGAGGCTTGACTTTTTTCAGATTATAGCCGGGGGGTGTCACATGAATATGGAGATAGTCTGGAGCAGGACTGGCTACTTCCAATGGATATGTGTCTGAGGGGGATAAATTCAAGATCTTATGGGACTCGATTTTAGCCCTGGGCTTGTTGAGGTTCTGGTGGCACTTGGTCAACACTGGGTGATGCCCTGAGGTCTAGATCCGGGTCTCTCTTGGCCAAGAGGCTCTCATGCAGAGTGAGTGACTTCATTCTTCTTGTAGACTCTCAATACCTGCCTTAGGGAGGCATGATGCCAACATACCTTAAGCGATGACTGCAAGGCTGTGTTCAAGATACCATGCCTAATTTCCTTTTACAGGGCACAGTAGGGAGAAGTAAGGGGTGTAACCAACAACCCTGGAGTTCTCAGATTTTCTAGACTCTCTTTTTCATCTGGTTTTGAGCCTGTGTGTTATAGAAATTGCATTGGCTTTGTTGGCTGATGAGTGTCATCAGGTGAAGGACACACAACTAGTGTCCATGCTCATTCCTTTATAACTTTTCACAACCTTGGAGACACTGAGTTATGGACTCAGATATGGCAGAGACAGCCAGATAGCAGTGACCTCTACTCTGCCCTAGATGCCTGATGTAATTTTTTCTCCCCCCCCATTCTTGTTCCATGTGCTTCTTGAGGCCTCTAGGAGATATGGGGAGGTAATGTGAGTCTCAGTGAGGCTCCATCCACTGTTTGCATTTACAGAGGTCTTATGCCTTTGTTTTACAGGCACTTTTGAAGCATTGAATGAACAGACAAGCCCATTCCATTCCCCCACACATGTGCTAAAAAAAACCCCTGTTCTGGGCAAAAGGGGTGCTCCTGCTTCCCTACTTATAAGTCTTCCTCTGCTCAAAATTCATCTCTGAGTGGCAGTTTGTCTATTAGCTGTAGAGGAAGCCAGGGCTTGGCACAGAACCTTCTCATTCCCACTGGCATGGAAAGGGCAGAACAGAGAGTGGGTGTCTCAGCTGTGGGTACGGAGCATCAGATGGTGGGCCCTATGCTGTCACTCAGAACAGCTCTGCCTTTGAAGCAAAAGACCTTTCAAACTTTCAGTCATGCTAACACTCGTTTTTTTGCAGGAGCCCATTACTGGGGGTCTGGGGATTTCTGCTGCCATATGAATGTGTTGACAGTGAGCTTCAGGGAAAGTAGGAGCCGCAGTAACTTTATCAATTCATTAGAGAGGAATTGAAAATCTCTGCATATAGATTTACACTCCATTATCATGCTAACTCAGATCTAAGCCCTACTTTCCAGGCACAGAACATCCTGATTGCGGATTGTAAGAGCTACTAGACAAGAGCCAGGGGGGCTTTGGAAAATGTAGGACAGCAGGCAGGGCAAACGTGGTGCGAGCCTGGCTTGCTGGCTGTCCTTATGTGGAGGGTGCTAAGCAGCGGATGGGCACTGGGACGATTCCTGCCTGCCTCTTGGGTATAGGGGGGAGGACGCAGGCCTGCATTTGCCAGTAAGTTTGCCTTCACAGATGTTCTGTTGAGTTGACATCCGCTCAGGGTGAGCCTGGACACAAGTTATGGAGATAGATTCATGTTCAGCTCCCCCAGGTGAGGGGGTCATTATGGCCGTTACATTGAGCTGTTGATACTTGGCCCTGTTCATAAGCTGAAGGGGGTGCATCACAGATCCCGAATCTTGGCAGCATACCTGATTGCTTTCTTTCCCTCCCTCCCCACTCTCCCCGGGAAAACTCCTTATTAAGAATTTGACACCCAGCCCTTCAGTTATGGGTTGCGCATGATCCCTGTCCACATTTCTGGGGCCCCTTTCAGAAGCAAGGAGGGCAAGATTTGCCATTCCATATATAGCTAAGGAAAAATGAAGAAGCAGGGAAAAAATTTTGACCGACTCTCTTCTTACATCACAAAGCTGCAGAAAAGGGCTCAAGTCCAGGTGTTTTTGCTCCTCAAGTCATGCCAGTGTTCTGCCTCAGTTTACCGAGCTGTCAGATAGACATGATATATAGTCTACTAATGGAAATAGAAACACCTTGCAGGGGAGCTGTGAGGATCAGGTCATTACAGTCTGGAAAGTGCCTTGAAGTCCTCAGTTCAGACATATTAGAGAAGAACAAAGTCAGCATTGCCTCTAATGTCAGAGTCACCTCGGGGTGGTAAATGCTGTCAGAGATAAGAATTAGTATTATTTAAACCTGCCACACTAAACACCACAACCATGACTCTGAGGTATTTTGTGGCCTAGCTTTTAAAATTACACATGCAAAATGCACAGGTGTGAGCTGGGCATGGCATTCCTGCATGTGCAAAATCAGCCATGGGAGCTTTGGACCTAAGCGGTTAGGAGAGATGTGGGACTCGGGAATTGTTTGTGCTGGAGGAGAAGTCAATGAGGAATTTCTCTGATGCAATCTTTTTTATTTACAAGAAGGTATGAAGCCCCATTGCCTTGAATGCAGGAAGAAACAGATAGCAGGAGACTGTGTCCTACTTTGCATGGCCAGGTTTCTTTCAGCTGGCACCCCAACCTCTCTTTAGGCATCTCTTAGGGCAGGGCTTGACAAAACCTGGGAGCCAGGTTGCCATGGTGACCGGGGTTTGTACCCTGGCTTCTAGCTCTGCTGAGGAAATGCAGCAGAGGAGCACCCTCTAGTGACCAAAAATAAAATTGCTGGCACCTAGCTGGGAGCCAATTTTGTTGAGTCCTGTCTCACATTGCACTTCCAGGCCGTGTCTATCTCTGGCCTTCCTGCTTTTTCCCCATCACGCACACCCTTGGTTAAAATAATACCTAACAAGGTCCCTCTGCCCTCATTGTAAATGCTGGATCTAGGCGATGGGGTGTACTCAGCTTCCTCTTACTGTTATCTTACATGTCGGCCCACCGTTAAAGCTATGCTATTATTTGCATTACTGCAGTGTCCAGGCGTGCCGCCAGATGCTATCTAGCCTTTCCATCACTGAATCATCTAATTGATACAATCACTGCAAATGGCAGGTGACGTGTGCACACAATAAAATTTGGCCCTATTTGCAAAGCACTGGGCAAACATGGAGCTAGATTTGCTTCTGCTTGGAGGTCCCGGGCCCCATCCACAGGGAGTTTTCCGCAGAATAGAAGAAGCACACTAGTGCAAGCTGCGCTCATGCTTGCTGTGTCCAGAACCATCTGGTGCAGCCCTAAAATGGGTGGGCCCAACCAGGGGAGGGGACAGAGCCAAGGGAGGGCCTGGGTCCTGGCAGAGCTGTCCCATGGGGCAATTTGCCGGGAACCTCGGCTGGTGAGATTCCAGGCTCTACTTGCCCTCTTGCAGGGGCTAATCTCCCCTTGGGTACAGCTACCCACAGGGGCCCAGGGTGCCTACGCTACAGCCCCTGTGGGCCTGGAAGTGAGTCAAACCCATTGGTTAATGCATATGAGTCCAGCCCTGAATCCCTTATTCAGCTTTGACTCACTCCTTCCTTGGCCAAAATGCCCATGAGAATTGTGTCAGGGTAAAAAGGTCAGGATTTGGCCCTATAACTGTACAAACAGGCATAGAGGTCACTGGGCTGTGAACCCCCTCCATGCACACAGCTCCCTCGGAGCAGCACGGCACTGGAAATACCAGCCGTTCCACAGGTCTGGCTGCTCTCCTGTATTTGTTGAGCTGGGAGTGACACACCTGTCCCTCTTTCCCCTTCCGGTCAGCCTGTACGACGGACATTGCTCCTGTTCTCCTTTTGGCTCCAGAAGCCAGGCAGCCCTGCTTCCCAGCACATCTCCAGCCCAGCACATAAATAATAGATCCCCTCCTCGCTCTCAATTTGCTGCTACAATTAGGCTTGTTCTGCCATATCCCCTCCTGTTCCCAAGCAGGCACCTTGCTTGGCTTCCCGAAGGGAGTTGGCTCATTTGTTCTAAATCCAAGTGTGTCTCTCCCTGCTCCCAGAATGTGCGGAGGAGAACTTAAAAAGGGATCGAGGGTGTTAAAAACACAGTGTTTCTCTTTAAAGCAGGGCAGTCACAGGGGGGTGAGATGCGCATGCATGAGTCACACCCAAACGCTAAGTAGGATTCCTCAGCTCCTTGGAATAACGCAGAGCACCAGGGGGATCAGTGAGTCCGTTGCACTGAAAGAGCAGGCTGCAGTAGGTGGGTAGCCCCCACTCGCTGCTCTTGATCTGCTTTGCATAACTACCCAAGAGCTCTGCCCCTGAATAAAGGGGTTCGCCATCTCCTCCTGCTACATCCTGCACTGATGTCCTCTTGCCAGGATGGTGACATTAGTTATTTCCATGGCAACACTCCAGGAGATCACAAACACAGGGGGTTGACCTCATGGCAGACTCTAGTAGAAAGAAACCCCCCTGGTGCTAATCTGCCATTTATTGGGTAACAAAACATGTAGATCTGCCACTCCGGAATGAGGTAGAGCCTACGATTCTGGTCCCCAAATGTCTGCACTGGTGTCTGCTGTTGGTTTAGGGCAAGGAGACAATTTCTTTCATGTTCTGGACAGCGCCAAAGCTGAATGAGAAGCTGGGTTCCAGCAGCTGGAAGGAAGAGAAAGGTGGCTCTCATTAAAAAAAAAAAAAAAAAAAAAAAGGACAGATGTAACAAATAATATAATTATGCTACTGTTCTTGAGCCTCTTCCCTCACTGGATCTCAAAGCTTTTGCCAAACAGGCATGAAAGACCTCTGCCAGTGCCTCTCTGAGGTGAGTTAGGCTCTTATCCACTTTTACAGATGGGGAAACTGAGTCACCAAGTGTGTACAACAAAACTTCCAAACCCGGCTGCCTGAAATGAAGTTCCTGAATTTGTTTGTAGGTGGCTAAATAAGTTCCCCTGACTTTCAAAGATGTCAAGTCCTTCCGGCTCTCACTGGAATCAGTGAAAATCAGGGTCCTTTTATTTAGCTGCTTAAATATGGAGATAGCGGCTGTATCTTTAGGTAGCCACGTTTGGCAATCATGGATTGAGTATCTTGTTCATGGCCACACTGCGGGTTGCAGATGGAGGAAAAGCTCACTTCTCCAAGCTTTCAGCTTTACCCACAAGACCATCAAACAGAGACCAGTGACGATACTGTTTATTGCTGGGCATGAAAAGGGGAAAGCCCCACTTGGGTCCATCCAGTCCATCCACAAAACCGGAGTAGGTTCATTCCCAATACTCTGTTTACTAGGCCATTTGGTCCACTGTAGGACAACAAACTGAAATGTCTCCAGCGTCCAGCCTGGCAAAGGATGCCTGGCTTGGCTTCTAGGCACTAACTTTTATTCTAAACTAAGCCTAAGAAATTAACAGTGATGTTTCCAAAGTTAGATCCCAACTCAGAGCCCCACTTTAGCTGCATCCCTGACATTGTGCACCAACTTTGGGGTTTGCACGGTCACCCCGGCTCCTTGCTGCCAGTTGCACAAAGTGCTGGGAACCCCTGGTGAAATAGCACTGTCATTTTTGGTGGGCTCTTCCTGGAGGTTTCCTCCCATGCCATGATCTGTAATTAAAGATTCATCCTGAATTCCTGGAGTCTCCAGGGCAGTCCTGGAGGGGCGGTGAACCTCCATGAAAAACACAGGTCAGGTTGCAGCCGCCTCTCTCCACCTTGCTCTTCCTGCTGCCCTGCTTGGATTGGGGGTGAGCGAGTCTGGGGCTGCCCTCTCCCTTCCCACCCCAGTGCTTTGATCTGGCCGAGAGATTTGGAGCCAGTCATCTGTGATTCCTCTCCTGTTCCCCAGTCCCCACCAGCCTGTCCCTTTAGCATCGTGTCTCCGGAGGGGAGGAGCAGAAAGAAGAAAGCAAATAAATAAATAAATAAAAGCTGGAGCACGTAGCAAGGCGCCGTGGAAAAGCAGAGCAAATTAAGCAGAGCTCTGATCTGCTTTGGGTTTGTGCTTGCCAAAAATGCACCATGCATCTTAATTCGCTCTGCTCTTCAGCTCTCACACACGGCTCCCTGATGCCATCTCGGCTCTCTGAGCTCAGCCTTTTCAACCTTCCTGTCGGTATTTTCCTTCTTTTTGCCTCTCTGAGGGCAGGATCTGCGGCTGCAAGGGAGCCGGCTTTGCCCCTTTCCCTGGCAGCGCTCCTCGCAGCTCCAAGCAAGCCAGTCGCTCCCCGTTGCATTTTTCCACCACTCTCTATTTGTGTCTGTGCATTTTTCTAGAAAGTGCTTCTTGGGTGCTCGCCAGTCTGCTTTACACCCATCCTTGGGATCTGCCTTTTAGCTCCCCAGCAGCCTGAATAAATACGTGAAGGGGAAAAAAGAGCCCATCGTCCACGCTGGCTTCATTTCTGGGTGTCTCTTTGCTGCCGTCTGCCCGGACTGCAGTAAAAAAAAATATATATATATATGCAAAAAGAGAAAAAAAAAGGGAGAAAAAGAAAGTGAAAAGCTGCAGAAGAGCGTCTCCCTTTCCCATCTTTTCAGCTGCAGCCCCAACTGTGTAACTTTTCCGGGATGCCTTGCCCCATCTCCCTCCAGCCCTCAGATTTGATCGCAGCCCCCCTTTTTTTCAAGTGGAGGGGCGGGGGCAAGGAGCCCTTTTTATTGCACGCCGGGATCTCTTTCCAGCCCCTGGTGCAAGCTAGCTCGATATATATATATATATGTATTTTTTTGCATGCATCTCTTGCTGCAGCAGAGGGGGGCGGGGGTGGGAAGGGTGCACCCTCCTCCTGCCTCTGTGTGTGTTTTTTTGCAGGTGTGTCAATTTTAATTCTGCCCAGTAGGTGGGACTTGGTGACTTTAGCACCATTTTTTTTCCCTGCCTCCCCATCTTCTCTTGCAATGCTCACAAGTCTCAGAGAGAGCGCCTGATGCCGAGGGCCAGCCTGAATTCAAGGAGGCAGCCCTGCCTGGCCACTATGCATCTCAGTCCGCTTCTGTAGGGGGAATTACAGCTTCTCCGAGCCGGCTGCCAGCATGATTTCATCTGCTGGAGGATTTTTGCACCCGCTCGTTTGAGTTTTTTTTTGGTTTTTTGCCCCCCCTCCCTCTGTCTTTGTTTCCTTCCCCTTCTCCCCCCACCCCCCCTTTCCTCCTCCTCCTCCTCCTCTTTTTTAGAAGCAGCAATCGGAGATGGATGTCTCTCTTTGCCCTACCAAGTGCAGTTTCTGGAGGGTATTTTTCTTCTGGAGCATTTGGGGGGACTATCTGCTTTCGGCGCTGGCTTGCCCTGCCAATTGTCTTTGCAGCAAGACAGACATCCACTGCAAAAAGCCGGACGATGGGAACCTCTTCCCTCTCTTGGAAGGGCAGGATTCAGGGAGCAGCAATGGGAATGCCAGCATCAACATCACGGACATCTCCAGGAACATCACTTCAATGTAAGTCAGCTGCTCCCAGCCCCTGGGAACCCACTCCCTCCTGCTGCCCAAGACTGCTGGGGGTGTATTGCAGGGACCCTCACACCTGCTGGGTGATGGTTACAGCCCCCCTGTGTTGTCATGAGGAGGAGTCGGTTGTAATTTTCTGCCCCCACCAGAACAGCAACAGTTTGGCTCACGTTGAAGTGGAATAAAGTAAATGAGATGAAATGGCTTAGACACAGCTAGCTCTTCTTTGCACTGTTTGCCTTAGCAGGGAGGTGAAAACACACACACACACACACACACACACACACACACGCCTGCTCTTTTGCAGACTTGGGATCCTATACAAATTCCCATTTTATCTTCACTCCAGCAAACCCTTCCTCCTCTGGCTGCCTGCCTTTGGGAATCTGCAGTTTCTCCCTTTTAACAGAGAGAGAGAAGAAAAAAGAGGGAGAGGTCCCTCAAGTGACTCCCATTGTTTTAATTTTGCAGCCCCCTCTGATGCTCAGCTGGTATCTCTGGGTAAGGGGAGTATGTGAAGGAGGCGGATGTTTTGAGTTGAGCACTTGGCATTTGTTTATCTGGAAAATCAACTTCAAGTTGTGTTATTCTGCTTTGGAGAGGCTGTTAGTAACGCCCCATCAGTGCAGGGTGGGAAAAGGACTGGATTGCCCCCGCAACCCATCATGCTATTCTCTGTGTGTGTGCGTTTTAAAAAATTCATCATTGTCTACTATCTCACGTCTTTAATGCTCGGGACAGTTTTCGTGAGGTGTACTGGAGCAATTTCATTATTCTAATGCTAATTGAAATGTGAACATTTAGGGAAACATAGCCCCATGAGTAAGTTGCCAGTGGGAGTTGACAGAAACGAGGTGGACTTCTTTATTCTGGCAGTTGAAGGCAGCAAGGTTTGGAATGACTTTTTGAGGGGTATTTCTTTATTTGACACCTCTGTTGCATGTTGGAAGGGTGCTTTTTGATAGTTTTTTTCCCGAGGCCGGGGTATTTAGTCACAGTGAAACTGTGGCACCACTGTGGAATACATAATTGCCATACCCTCCTTAAGAGCCTGGATAAAGATGACTGGGTTAACACAGACCCTGTTGCTGTTAACAGGTTTAATGTAATGAATGGCTAAGCAGTTCTCCGTAGGTCTAGCTCCAGCGAGTAAAGCTGACCTATTCCCATGTTATGGCTTTTCTTGTCAGCAAATCTGCTCCCCAGAAACGAAAGGAATCAGGGAAAGTAAATATGGACCTAATGTAGTGTTTGCGTTACAAATGGCCCATATTGACCATGTGTCTCCTGTGCTGTAGTGTTGGTGTGATGCTAAAGAGCTCCAGATAACACTAGGAAAGTGGGAGAAACTTGCCGCGCTTGCTGTTTGTTGTGTTATTTTCTTAACCCTTTGCTGTTAAACTGTGAGCATCAGGCACACTTATTTGCCTGCTGTAGCGTCTCAGAGGCAGCTCGTGTAGCTATTACATGGTACATGTTTGAGTGTGTGTGTATACACACCTCTGAGTTGCTGGAAGACATACTAGCATGAAATCTTTAGCGTCTAGAAAATGTCTTTACTGCTTTAAAATAGAAAAATGCTGATAAATAGTCAACAAAAGCACAACCCCCACAAAACCCCTAAAACCGAGCTTTAACTCTCAACCCCAGAAGCAAAGGTGTTGGACATTTCCAGACAGGAATAATAAGAGGGTGACTGGGTGAATCTGTTTGTGTTGTGTAAAAGGCCCCCTTAAATGCACTTCTGTAGCTATGTAAGAAGTGATGGTAGCTGAACTGAGCTTCGTCTGTAACACCTACTACTGTGATTTGGGATTTTAGGCTGAATATCAGGGAAAACAGCTTGACTGAGACGATGAAATAGTCTCCCCAGGGAAGAGATGAAAACCCAGAATGCTTACAACCGGCATTAGCAATGTACATGGAGGGGGCAATTGGATGGGCTGGAGGTTGGCTAAATGGCACCTAAGAAATTGTTTCCTTCCCTGACTTGTGTGCGATTCTGTAGGGTGTGTGTGGCCTGAGGGAGCTAGGGCAGAAATTTATGGTTAGCAAGAATATTCTGTTCACTCTGTCCTCCACAGAAAATGAGGCTTGGATTGGATCAGTTTGTGGGGAGGGAAGGTCAAAGATCATCATCAACCCACCTCTGGATTTCTAGTATGGGGTTATAGGTCAGTCCCCCCCTTGCCTGCCAAAAACTATTTTGCTGCTAAAGAACGTACAGTGCCCAGAGGCTAGGGTGATGGGCACGTTCTAAATCCACCTAATAATGAATCTACTGCCTTTCCCAAAGGGAAGAGCATGACACTCTCTCCTACTGACTGTCACCTTTGTGTTGACTGCTTAATCCAGTTTCGTAGTGTAAAACCCCATCAAGGCTTTTATTTCATTCACCAGAATGACTTGGTGCAGAGCAATTACCTCCGTGGGCAGCAAGTGTGATGGGCTGGGAGAGGGCCTTGTTTCGCCCACTGGTGCCTCATGGTGAGGGGTGTGCAAAAGCAGGCAAGTAGCTGGCTTTCCACACCTGCCTTTCTTGTCTGTCTCTGGAGGTGGGTGGGGTCTGGATAGGCAGGGCAGGTAGCGCAGCTCTGGTGGGTGCTGGCTGCTGTAATGGAGCTTTGGGTCTGTTTGATGCATGACCTGCGGTATCTGGGAAGGAATCTCTAACGTTTGAGAGACTCCCTTGGAGGAGTCCAGTGGCACTTATAAAGACTAATAAATTTACTTATTGCGTGAGCTTTTGTGGGAGAAAATCCTGCTTTGTCAGATGCTTGGAGATGGAGAAGTACAGATGAATGAGAGGCTTTTCCCCATTATCCTATTTGGTGCTATTGTTGAAAACACGGGTGGGAGGTGTTGCTGCTACTGTACATGCCCTTTCTCCAGAAAAGCTGCTGAGCGTGAGGGTGGTGCTTTCTCTATTGTAAAAAGACAGTTCTGGTGACGGGTAAAGCTACACTCGCAAGGCCTCAGTGGTGTACTCAACTGTAGAAATGCAAGGTCATTTCAGTCAGGGGCAGGGTTGGGAAAAAGAGAAGGGGCCAGGGGATAGGAGAAAGATGGCCCTACGTGGTGAACACTCTGCTCACCTTTATTTTGAAACCCTCTTTATGTTCCCAAGCCCAGGGGGAGAGGCCCTGAATTCTTTTGCTACAGGTCTTCCAAAGAGAACATCCCTCTTAAGGAATATCCCCATCTCCCATCATCTTGGGCTGAAGACTTTGAAAGCTCTAGTTATTTAACATCCAGGTGAGGACTCCCTTGTGTTAGGTGCTGTACAAGCGTATGGGAAACAGAAAACTGCCCCATAGAGCTGAGAGTGTAAAAGACAGCATCACAGGTCGCTGAGATTGATGATTGGGTCGAGGTGAGGGAAAGGGGTAACATGCTATGGGGTGTATGCAATTCGGGGCAGTGACTATGGCTTGCTTAGGCATCATTGAAATATCCTTCCTTGTTATATGTGGGACCTGGCACCAGTTCTTTGGCACCTGTTTGGTGCATTCATTCTTCTTCCCCCAGCAATGGCAGAGGAATTACTAGAGCAAGGGTCTGGACCAGGCACATCCCGTGTCTGCTCCTTTCCCTCAGATGCTGTCAGTGCTGAGAAGCAATTTGCCATTTGCCTCTCTTTTGGGCAGTTCCCGAGCCTGGGCCATGCTGCTGCTCCTTCCCAGACTTTGCAGTTGGCTCAGAAAGCTCAGGCTGCGCAGGCTCGAACAGCGGCACGGCGCTCTGTCATGGCACGGCTGCCGAGCCGTATTGGACAGAGTTCGAATTGCGTGCCGACTTGCTGGTTCACCCTCGCAGATCCCCCCAGCTGTCTGTGTGGGGAACCACATGTGGTGTAAGCATGGTGCAGCCAGGGCCTGTGCTGCCGGCAGCTGTGCGTGAATGCATCTCTTTGGCTAACGATCCACCACAGCCACCTCCCCCTTTGAGCCTGTGATCCTGAACGCCAAGGTCTCCTGGAAAAGCAGCTGCACGTTGGTAACCTGAGCTGCCTGTGGGTCGCTCTGAGTTTGGCTGGGCTGCCTTGGTGTAAGAGTATCACAGCCGGTGTAACTCAAGCTGCCGTTTAAAAGCTTGTTTAGAAATTGAACAAAAGCCTCAATTAATTAACGTTCTGCTCTCAGATTGTTTTTTCCTTCTCTCTCCCCATTCTCTTTCCATGAGGAGCTAAACAGTCACATTTCTGCTTCAGAGCTGCGGCTGCTACACGTATGCTGCAGATGGGAACCAGCCAGGGAGTGCAAGCCTGAGTGTTAGTGAGGCGGCACGGCCTTGTGAGATGGGCCTGTGATCTCCCAGCTGCTTCAAAAGAGAATTGCTCAAACTGGGATGGGGTCGAGGGCTCCTCCTGTCATTGACGGATTCTCTCATAGAGTTTTTTAAGAATCCGGACCTTAAAGGGTTTACAGGAAGGCCTGAAGCGTTCCTGGCTGTGGGGCAAGTGAATGAGGATCGAGTAGCTGGCAGGGCCCCTGAGAGGCCATTGCCCTTGTGTTGAGTGGAGAGGACTTTTACTCCTTGTCCTGAGTGCACTCGTCAATGCATTTAGCTTTCTGACTGCCTCTGGGGATGTAGCTCTGACCATGAGCCATTTAGCGTTCCCCTGCCCCATGGGAGTTGTGCAAGCTTTGCCATTTGCTGGGTCCTGTGTGGTCAGGTGCAATCCTTGTTTGTGCTGCCTTCCCAGCGGCCAGGACGGTGCTGAGATCTAGCTGGCATCGTGCTTCTGGGTAGAGTCTGTTGCTTACCCTCCTTTCTGGAGGGGCCTTGCACAATGCGGAGAGCCCCTTCTAGCCAAGAGGAGCCCAGCAGCATGTCTGCTGACAGATCTCCCATGATGGACCGCTAGCTTGCAGGGGGCACCCGTTGGCGGTGTTGCTGGGGGGGGGAGTCAGTGTCCCAATCGTGGGCTCCATGGACCAATGTGCCTCACTTATTTTCCTAGTGAAGTTAGTGAGTGCTGCGGAGAGGAACCAGATAGATAGGGTTACCAGATGTCAGGAAAAGGAGGACATGTCCTCCTTTTTACCTTTATGTCCTCCATCTGGCAAGCATTTTAAAAATACATGATTTTGTCTGGCTTTTTACTTACAGGAGTTAAAGGATGCTGGAGTGCCCCGGAACACCCTGTTTTTAGGAGGAAGTGGTCCAGGGATCCCTAAAAACAGAAGAATATGACATTAATATTACACTTTCTCCACGTGTCCTCCAATGTCCTCCTTTCCATGCTTTGGTATCTGGTAACTCTAGCCCAGGAGACAGGAGGCCCTGGAGACTGGCGATGCTCCAGGTTAGGTATAGCATGATGGGCACAAGCTTTCCTCCCACCTGGCTCCTCACCCCTGGAAGAGGACAGTTCAGTCTTCTTGGCTTACCACAGCTGCTGCAGCCTCTCCACCGGAGAGGGGTCTGGTGTGCTGTGGCTGGGCCACGAGGAACAGGATTCGACCCCTCCAGCTCCTTTCATTCAATCCACTGAGCAGCCACGGTCATGCCCTCCGTGGGCTCTGTGTGAAGCAGTGCCCTGGAGATGGAAGTGCCTCTTTTCGCTCCCAGGGCTGTAACTCTGCTGGCTGGCTCAGTTGTTTCTAGTGCTTGGTTGTGGGTTAGCAGAGCCAACATGTTGCATACAGGTAGAAGGGATTGGCCTACCATGGCGTGTTGAAGTGCTGAGGCCCCCATCATTACCCTGGCATCATCGACGGGCAGATCATACAGTCTCATAGTGCTGGCTGGAGAGTCGGGGAGTTTCCCTTCTGGCAGCGTGGGAAGCACACGTGTGCTCTGGCACAGTGTGTGTGTAAGGCGGGGTGGGGGAGTTCGCCATCTGGGCCTCTCTACTCAGCTGCTGCTCTGATCCTGGAAAGATGCTGTTAACAGCGCAGCATCACTGTGCGTGTATCATTTCTGGGCCAGGTAGGGTCCCCCTTCCGTAGCATGCAGATCATGTTCCTGGTACAGGACTGCCAGCTGCATTGCTCCTTTGTCTCACCAGGGGACACACCCCATAGCAAGGCTTGGATGTGAGGGGCCAGGAGGCATCCCTGACATTATCCAGCATGACTGGATAGATGCATATAGTGGGGTGAGCAGAATTCACATCCCTAAAGAGACTTGTGGCACTTTATTCTGATGGATCCCCCATGGAGAAGCCTGTGGCACCCCTAAAAGGGATGAGCCTCTTGTGTCCCCCTTATGGGGTCTCCTGCTTTGCAAGTCTTCTGTGCTGGGTGACAGGAAGAGGGTCACAGCCCTGTGTGATTTGCTGATGCCCTGAGGTTACACCTGACCAAAAGAGATGTTTGGTGTAACCTGACCCAATTAAACCAAAATGTGTTTAATTTCATAACATGTGGGCCTTGGAGGAGGAGGACATGCCAGGTCATGTCTCAGGGGTCTCACCGCCTGGGGGAAGACAGGCTCACTTGCCATGCACAGTGAGACCTGGCCACAGGGAGAGAAGAGGCCGTCATTGTAGTAGGTTGTTCATTGGGGAGGCAGTAGGTACGTGGCTCTGAAACACCCTGCTCATACTGCTTGGTGTGAGGAATCTTTTCCACTGATGCTCCCATGCTTTGCACCCTGCCCAATGTGACTCTTTCTGGCAGGAATGGAAGGAGGTTGGAATTTGTGGTCCCCTAAACTGAGGGAAGGGAGGCTTTGCTGAGGAACATTAGAGCAGTAGAAGTGAGTGACCAAGTGAGCTATCCTGCTGCAGACTATGGGGTGCTGATCCCAGAGGAGATCCATACGAATCACCCACACCATCCTGCAGGGGCATGCAGGTCTTTTACCATGCCCTAGTGGGGATGCAGACGTGCCACCTGTGCTGAGGCTGGAAGAAGTGCTTAGGTTGTTCCTGTTTCTTCTAGGAAGCTTCTTTATGCACATTTCAGCCACGATCTGTCCAGGCGAAGTGACCAGTGAGGTCACTGGTCAGACACATGACCGCTTTCCTCCTCCACACCCCAGAATCTAAGCAATGATCTTCAGCCCTTTATGTGATTGATGCAGGAGTGAAAGTGAGAAGGGGCTTGTACCAGCCAGAATGGAGCCAGCTGTTGGATATCATGGGGATAAAGAGTTTGTAGGTAGAGAGATCCAGTAGTGGCAGTGCAAGCTTTCCTCTCCTTGCCATGCTTCCGATGAGCCTCTGTCCTGACCTGCAGCCCTGTCCCCTTCTCAGTTCTTCCAGACTGGGGTGGTCTCCTGGGTTGAGAGTGCGAATTATACCAAATTATGGGGTGGATTCATGACATTGAGAGATATCTGCTAGGCTGGCATTCACCCAACTCATTCCCGCTTGTGCTGTCAGCTGGGAGAGGACCCTGGGTCTCCAGAGGCTAATGGTCCCTATATTACCACTGCCTCAGATCCCTCTGTTTCTCCAGGATGCTGGTCCCCAAGATTTTGTCTGCTGATGGGGTCATTGCAAAGGTCTGTAACTCAACCCCTCTTTGTTTTGTACACTGTTTACGCAGAGCACTTCTCCCAAAGCACAGTTGCCAAGTGGCACAGAGGGAGTGGGAAATGCAGTGCAAAGGGTGTGAAGACATTTTGGGTTGAAACGTGGAGTGGGGTGAGGTGTCAGCATGCTGGAGAGAGGCAGGGGAGGCTGTTCCAGGTGGCAGGGACTGCAGAGAGGATGCTTTCACCAGGAGCAGGAAGGTTCTGCGGAGATGTCGTCTGTGAAAGGAATTGAGAGACGTGCTCCATGAGAGAGGTTGGACTGAGACTGCAAAGGGCTATAGAAACAAACGTGTTTGGGTAATCTGAACAGATCCAGCCTGGGGAAGCCTGAGTCCCTTCAATGTCCAGCTTTGCTTGTCCCTGACCTTCATTTTGAGGGGATGCGTCCAAGCAAGGTGTCACCAGATGCCTTTGGGGCTGATGCTGGGAACCTCCCCTTTGTATTTCTCCTCCTGGGTGTAACGGTGGGCACTGCTGCATGCTGCTTTTGTCCCTTAGGGCTGCAACCTCCCAACTGAGATGTTTAAACTAGGACAGCCTCTAGTGTGGACAGTTATACTAGAGTAAAAGTGCCTTATGCCCTGTAGCTTATTTCCCTTCCCCTACAGGAATAAGTGATCCTGGTAAAAGCACTTTCAGATTTGTATGTAGCCTCCACCCTAGGGGTTGTTCTGTTTAACTACAAAGGTGGGGTGAAACACATCATGTCTTTGTGTAGACAGCCACTTGAATTTTTCTTCCTGCCTTGTGCTGTCCACACAGCTGCGGTCAGTGCCTGCTTGGTTTGATAACTCAAGGATGAACTTAGCACCCCTGCTTTGCACCTGTAACTCTTCTCTTCACTTAGCACTCCTAGGAGGCACTTTCCTGCCAGCTGTGACTGTTGGACCCTCTGCACTCCCTGGTTTCACACAGGGCCATGGCTGACTCATAGATGTCTTTACAGGGAAAGTGCCAAATGTTGCACAGCAAATGCTGTGCACAGAAAAGAGTCTAAGGACCAGCTAGGAACTGTTGCAAGAGGGTGCATTTCTGCTGACTTCAGTGGAGTTGTGTCTGCCTGTGTCAGGATTCTGGTGAGAGCACTGGCTCCCTCCTGCTCAAATGATGCTTCTTTGAGATAGCTAATGGGAAATCAGGTGACCGAGCTGGCTTTGCATGATGTTGCAGATGGTGTAGAAGGGAAAGGGTTCAGTGAGTTGCATGTAATATCTCCCCAGTCTTTGTCCTCCAATGGAATGGAGATGCAAACCTGCCCAAAGACCCTCATTACCCAGGGCCACATTCAGTATAGCCTTAGATTTCACATGAATCTCTGGGTAGCCGAGGATTGCCAGCTTCCTCCAGCAGTTGGGTGTGTGCCATGGGTGTGGCAGAAGAGTCCAGACCAGTTTGGAAGCTGTGTGAGAGGGTGTTGAGAAGGTCCACACATGGGTCATGCATTAAATGGCCCTCCGTCCCATGGGGAGGAGCTGTTGTGGGCTACAAGCTGGGGTGAAGGGAGCGCCAGATGCACCAAGATATGTCAGGCACAGGGAGCAAGGGATCCAGTCCAGTTTCCAGCAGAATTGTCTCATTTGCCCTCCCTAGTTGGCACAGAAGTGGCAAGTGCTTTGTGGGGGTTGATTTCTTGAAGACTACAGCTTGTTCATGTTACGGTTTTTTGCACGACAGTAAATCACCAGGGGAGAGGGCTTGAGTGAGTACCAAGTGGGGCTCATGCTGTGCACCTTCCCTGAAGCAAGGGCAAGTCACACTGATGCAAGCCTGGAGCATCTACACTGGGGCTTTGCATTGGTGGAATGCCAGTGCAAATCCTCGAATGTGGATATGTCTGATTCTTCTTGTCCCTCTGAAGAGCTCCTGGGCACCTCTGCTGGCCCAACTCTTGCTCTTTCATAGACAGCGACACGCCAGCTCATCACATATGGGACCCTTTTGGGAGCCCCATATGGTCAGGTGTGCATCAGAAACTGGGGTTTTAAGAATGCATGAACAGCCCCAGCCCATCACACTGGCAACCTCTTAGCCCTTGTTGCTGTTACCATTGGTGGCCAGAGCGAGATGCTCCATGAGAATGCGTGTGCCCCTCCCCGTAGGCAGCCTGCAGCTGGGTTTGGCTGCCCCACATTCAATGAGCCGAAATTTCATGAAGAAACTAAGCTCCTCTGGGCACAGTCAAATACTAAGCATGTCTTCCTGACCTCACTGTCTGAGTAGTGATGCCCAGCAGCATGTGGTTTTATTGTGCTTTTCTGGTGGAAAGTCAGGTGTTGTTCAGTCACTTTTATGCTCAGGTACTTACTGCTGCAGTGAGTTCCAGGGATTCCTTTTGTGTTCTCTAGATGTGTTTCCCTCCATCTGTGGGACATTTGAATCTTTTCCATTTTGTGCATCATCTCTTGGTCTTGTGCCTTGGTTCCAGGTAAAGAGGAGCCAACCTGGTGGTCTTAGAGTTGCTTGGCCCCTGTCCTAAGTTAGAGCAGCTCAGAAGCTGCTCTAGTTAACAGTAGCCTCCCCATCGGGTGGCTTCATGGTCCAGAACAGCCAGAGGGCAGAGTGCTCCTTCCACTGCCCTGCTTTGGGGTGGAAAGGCAGGGAGGATGACTGTGTGTCCCTTCCCTAAGGTGCTCCCATATTGAGGGAATCCCTCAGGGGGCCATTCCAGCTCCTTTACACAGGAGGAGTGGAGTAAGGGAGACAGAATAGGGGCCAGAATCAGGACCTTGCCTCTTTCATCTCGCCTCCTTCTGAAGCTGCCACCGGTTTCCAGGTGGAGACGCACCAACCTTCCCAGCGCCACGTTCAGAGTGTGGCTGTGACACTGGTTTCTACAAGGATATTCTCTATCCCCACCTCTGTGGAGCTCTGCCTCTTAGGGCTTGTCTAGACCTGGGGTGCAGCAACTGGACTGGTGTGGTGCCATCCATGCGAACCTTCCCGTAAATGCCCTGCACTGGTGCACTCCCTGCTCCCGTCTTTCACGGATGCAGTGCCCCTGTACCAGGGTAGGCAGGGCTTCAAACCCCAGTGTCACCACTCAGCACTGAGCTGGCATCTTTGTGGCTCTCTCTTGACAGTGCAGCCAAGAAAGTGGGCTGGGAAAGATATAGTGAATTCGGGACCCACCTATGTGTCTGAGGAGATAAAATGGCTCCTTCCAATGTGCATCCTTTGGACTCGTTGATGCCAAGTTTCAGTTGCCCAGTAACTGATTTAGCTTGGTGCTTTCCACGCCGCCCTGTCCTTGACTCACTAAATAATGTTAGGTGTCCAAGTCACGGAGAGCTGTACAGAGCGGCAGCACCGGTCCTGGCATCAGGGACTGTGGCAGCCTGTTACTGAGCTCTCTGTAAAAGGAATTGCCCATTTGTTCCTTCTGTTTGCACCTTGTGTCTCCTAGCTGATCCCTCCTTCCTTCTTCCTCAGGAAATTGCATGTAGGCGATTGATATAGTAACCTCAGGTCTCAACCCAGAGCAATTCACTGCTGATACCTTCCTTAGCAAGGACCTTGGTCCCAATCCAGCTGTTTGCCCCTTCCACCACCCCTGATGTGTCCTAGCCTGACCCCTGCTTCTGCTGCTGCCTCCTGCGTCCCCCGGGTGCTCAGCCAGAAACGCTCCAGGCATGTGCTCCCATCTAACCCGCCTCTCACGGGCTGCTGCCAGGATGACTGGGGACAGGACGTGGGAGTGTGTGTCTGCAGGGCGACGTGGGCCAGGGCTGGGTCTAGACCAGAGCACAGACTGTCCCAGCTCTTGGAAACTCTCTGCTCCCAAACCTCCTAACGCTCTGTTCCCATTGTCTGTTCAGGGTCTGACGTGCCTGTGAAGAACTTTTTAATCCATCTACATCCCTGGGTCTGTCCCTTTCTTATCCCAGCCTGGCATTTGGCGGCTATGCTAAGGAGCCCCCAGTTCATGGGAAGCACTGCACCCTGTTGATGTCTTGTGACAGCTGTCAGCACATCCACCTCAGTAAATAGTCCTCTTCTTTCCCTTAGCCCTGCGGCTTTTCCTTTTCGAAGCGCAGTTCGGTCACCAGAGGGCAGCATGTTGCACAAGACTGCTGTGGCTGGCAGGTGGGAGAGATGCGGAGTGCAGCTTGCAGAACAGCTTTGGGTTGTAGCGTGGGGGAGGACGTGATAAAGAGACAGGGCAGGGCTCCTTCTGAACATCCCACGCTTGCACTGGGAGGCAGGAGGCTGTGACCCAGCCGGTGGGGAGGGCAAGTTCTTGGATGTGCCCAGAGAAAAGACACAGCGTCCTGCCAGCCTCTGTAGGGACTGGGGGTGGATTCTCCTCTTGCCAGGCTCAGTGCTGTTCTGGATCAGATGTGAAGGGTCATTGCTTGGAGATTTCTGTTCTGTTCTTCATCGCGTGCTCCAGAGTCAGCTGGTCCAACCCCACGCTGGGATGGCTGCATAGGTCTCCACAACCCTGGCCTTGGGGGCTCTTTCATTAGCAAAAGCTCCTCATGAAACCCAGTCCCAGCTCCTCAGGTGCAGGGAAGACATGGCCCCGTGACCCAAGCTACCTTGGTACCTCACTGCTGGGAGGCACAGCTCTCTTTTCTGAGCTCAGTCACCTCGGAGCAAAGGCCCTTCTCACCTCCCCAGCATCCTTGCAGATGGACCATAAGTGTCATGAGCTCTGTGGCCTCAGAGCTTGGGTGGTGCTGGCACTCTAGGGCAGAACAAAGCTGGTAGAGTGAAATGCCCTGGAGGAGGGAGTGGTGAGCCAAATGCAGTCAAAAGTGCTGAGGTGCTGGGTAATGCCACCAGCCCATTGCGACTGTCGGCTAGCTGCAATAATATTATATGCTACTTTACAAACAAGGGTAGGGACCGGCACATCAACCCTAACGTGCAGAGGGGGAAACAGGCACAGAGCAGGAAAGTGGCTCATCCAGTAGGCCAGTGGCAGAGCCAGGACAAGAGCCCAGGTCTTGGGAGTGCCAGACAAGGGTTTTAGCCACTAGGCTGCACTGTTTCACCTTTAGCACCTGTGGGGTGTGTCCCCATGGCTGTCAGGAGATGGTGGTGGGGTGCAGTCGGGGCAGGCCAGCAGTGTGGAGAGCATGCAGGGAGTCCCCAGTGGTCAGGGCTGGGGAATGGGTGTGTATCCCTGCTCCATCTCACTCTGACAGCAGCTGCTGCTCTATCCTCCGTCTCTCCTTGGTTGCTGGGCAGGCTGCCTCCCTGCCCCAAACAGCTGCAGTCCGGTGCATTTTCAATGCTCTGGAGCCTGCAGGAGAAGGGGCAGGGGTTGGGGAGGGCGAGAAGCCCTGATCCATATTGCAGAGCCACCCAGGTCCTGCCGCTGCCCCTCCCTTCTGCGCTGCTGGGGGGTATTGCTATTGGATGCCCATGGAAAACAGGGGTGCAGCAAAAGAAGTTGGGGAATCCATCCTCTTGACCCACAGCTGAGGGGTTTGTGTGAAGAGCAGCACTGCCGAGCCACTCGGGTCTGGATGGAGATCCTTCAGTCCAGCTGCAGAGGGAATTTGGGGAGATACCCTCTAATTCCCCAGGATGGAAACTGGCTAGTGCACTAGGGCTCGTGACCAAGTGTCATGACTACATGTAGGTTGGATCTGACCCCAGATATGGCCTCTCCAGCAGCATGAGCTCTGTGCTGAGGGCTGGGGCTCATTACTCACCTGGAAAGGAGAGCACCCTTGCTGAATCACTCTTATTCTTCCCTCGCTAGGTCACTGCTCAGCACTGACTCAGCACAGAGCGCCTCCCAGCGCCACACTGGGGAAGTGGAGTCGACACTGACTCAGTGGAGAGTGTCACCAGCTGAGTCACCCACACCTTTTCTAGCAGCCCTCAGGTTTTGCTAGGGGGTTTCCTTTCATTTGAGCACTGAACAGACCAGCCCTAGTGAGCTGCCAGTGGCTGCAGCGTGGGGAGCAAGGGGAGTCCTGCATGCCAAGGGGTTGCTGGAGGAGCCGTCACTCCGAGGCAATTTTGTGCATTTGCAAAGGGAAGAGTTGTGCTTATCAGAGACATGAAATTAAACACAGGTTTCTAACCATCAGAGGAGTGAAGTTCTGGAATGGCCTTCCGAGAGTAGCTGTGGGGGCAAAAAACAAAACTGCCTTCAAAACTGAGCTTGATAATTCATGGAGGGGATGATATGATGGGATGGCTTTGTTGGCAATTGACTGAATTTGGCTACTGGTGATGGATATGTCAGAGACCCGAGATGGGACATTGGATGCGGGGGGGTTCTTTCTTGCGTGCCTGGCTGGTGAGTCTTGCCCAGATGCTCAGGGTTTCATTGATTGCCATATTTGGGGATGAGAAGGAATTTTTCCTTAGGCTAGACTGTTTTTTTTTTTCTTTTCACCTTCCTCTGTAACATAAGGCACTGCTCAATTGCTGGTGGATCCTCTGTACCTTAAAGTCTTTAAACCATTATTTGAGGTCTTTAATAACTCAGTTGGAGGTTAAAGGTTGCTTACAGGATTGCTTGGGGTGAGCTTTTGTGGC
Organism: Podocnemis expansa; assembly: GCA_007922195.1. Lineage (NCBI taxonomy): Eukaryota > Metazoa > Chordata > Testudines > Podocnemididae > Podocnemis > Podocnemis expansa. The sequence continues at coordinate 9,360,341 of ML682019.1, forward strand.
CTGCATGGTGCAGGAGGCCAGACTAGATGATCATATTGGACCTTTCTGACCTCAAAATCTGAGTCAATGAGACAGTCCCAACACCTAGCCCATTGCAATGCTCCACGAGACCACTATGGCTGAGGTTTAGGGTTGCATTTAATATATGGTGGGACACAGTGAAGGGTCCTCTATCCTCTTACACTCAAGCCACTGTTAGATAGGGCCCCTGGTACTCACAGCCCTGTCTGTGGACCTTAGATCACTTATGGAGCAGCGCGTTGGAAACAGCTGAAACAGGCAGCACCAGCCCTGCTCTCCTTAACCCTTTGCTGCATGCAATAGCCTGGTGCTGGGTAGCGATGTGAGGTGCTGGCTGAGACGTGAAGGAACTGGAGAATCCCCAAGATGTAGAGGCAGAGAGGGATTGTAGGGGAGTGCGTGGGAGTAGCTGAGTCACAGAGAATGGGTGCCGTCCCCTTTCCCCCGCAGCAGCCCCTCTATAGTTGCTGAGCAGACACCAACAGCTTCGCATCCCAAGGTCATGCAGCAATCACCAGCTCTTTAGAAAAAAAGCAGCTGTTATTTTCCTGCCTGGTTAATGCCATTTGGGTGCATTTATGGTGGTGTGATTCTGACACCTGGTGGCTTGTTTGCTTACAACAGGTTGAGTTTTCATTAGTGGATGAGGCGGGTGAATGTGCATATGAGTGGGGAGAGGGGGACTAGCAGACACAGCCCTGTCCAGGGCTGGCCAGTCGTTTGGGGTCTGTCTGTCCATCTGCTTGAAAAGAGCTTGCTGCACCACAAGCTTGGAAGGTTGTTTTTGAAAGATCAGTGGAGAGGGTTCGTTGGTTTGGAGCCTTTGCTGCAAGGGCCTCATGCTGCAACCCAGTGACCCTTGCTTAACCGGGAGAGGTGGAACATGCAAGCGGTCATGCTGGCTCGGTTGTCCCACGTTTGGGTGACATGCAGCCCAAACACACGTTGCATTGGTTGCAGGCACTGTGCAAAGGTCCCACATGAAGAGACATGGGGCAGTTAAGAGCCACTGCTAGGAATTATAGGGATTTTTTCCAATACAATTGGGATTTCAGGTATACCCTTTTAGCTCCTCTCTGTGCTATGCCCACCCCCCTCCTGAGCTGTCTTAGCTACAGCTGTTTATTGCACAAGCAACTCCGGCCTCTGAGCCAGCCTGCAATGTTTCTCGAGCAGGGGCTCTCCAAAGCGTGTCCATCTTAGCAGGGAGAACAGCCAGTCTTCCCTGTCCCGTGGAATAGAAACTAGCCCCCGCCTCCTCTCCCATTCCCCATCTCCCTGCCCAACCCTCTTTGCTTTCCCAAATGCTGGTCCAGCACCGCCCCTGCCGTTCCCCATGGCTTAGCCCCCCTTTGGCAACACCAGCTTCTGCTTATATGGAAAAGGAACATTGGGAAAGAATTTGCTCTATTTGTAGCTGTTTTTCATGTCCTGCAGCAGCCGGTTCTCAGCCAGCCGCAAGCAAGAGCTCCCTGGGCCACAGTTTGGGAAACAATGCTATATATTAACATCCCGCTTCTCCTTCTGCATGTGTGTCCCTCCCCCCCCGTTCCGAGACTGCCAAACCGTAACGGAGGAAACCTCTCTTTAGCCGTGGAGGTCTTCGAGGGCCCGCTGAGGCTTCCCAGGGGAGCAGATCCACTGGGCAGCTAATGGCTTGGTTACCATTGCTCCTTGGCAGGGCAGGCTGTATGGCAGCAGTCCAGTCTGGGGAGGAACGCACTGTGCCAGCTTGTTGCTGTGACTGCTGCATGTTTGAGAGGCTAGGGAGAGCCTGCCCTGTCCAGCCTGTCCTTTCCTGTACAGCCTGCTCGGAGCCTCCTTCAGACAAACAGCTTTCCGAGCGCCTGGTTTGCACCTAATGAAGCTTTGAGAATTAATTGATAGATGGCGCCAGTGCTGGGGGTTTGCTAAAGTGACTGTGAATGTCTAGCTGCATCTGTCCAGTGTCTGATGGAGTGACTGGGGGGGTGGGACCTGTTCCTAAGAAACACCAGAGAAAAGCCAGACTAGGGTCCCCTGCGCGGCAGATCGGAGCTGTAGCCAAGACAGCAGTATTCGGCACAGGCAATAGCTGCTTAATGAGATGTTAGCCATGCTCCTTGCTGGTGCACCTCAGCCCTCTCCTCCCCTCGCTGTCCCAGTCCTGGGCTCCCATGCAGCTCTGTCGATGCTCTCAATTGCATTCCTCTTTCTTCTGCTCCCATCCTCTTCCTCCCCGAGCAGAAGTCCCCGGTCCTGCCTAGCTTATTTTGATAAGGAAATACGTTCCCAGTGACTGAACACTTGACCTCAAAACTTGTTGCTGTGGCAACCCACTGGACTTTTGATCCATAGGACTGACAGTCGCGCTTCATTGCGACTGTTTGTGTATGTTGACCCACCGAGCTCACAGCGTAGAGGAAGCTGAGGACAAGAGGAGCGCTGGCCAAACAGGGCTGGAGCTGGGGATGCCTTGGCAACACTTGGGAATGATGATTTGGGGTCTACGGATGAAGTTCCTTTCCAGGATTAATTTGGCTTCTGGTTCCCTCCCTGCTCTTGCACTGCCCCTATCGCCTCTAGTCTCAGCTAGCTTGCCCATCTTGCTCCCAGCAGGTTGCCCCCTGCCTGCCTTGTCCATCAACTCTTCTGCCAGCCAGGTTTCCCTTCTCCCTTCCTGCAGCTCCTCTCAGACTTTTGCATCAGCTTTGGGGAGTTGGCCCAGGCTGAGCCAAGCTAATCTTTAAATGAGACCCCGGGAGCTTCACAGGCAAGGGCTGGGGTGCAGCTACCACTGTCCTGAGAGAGAAGCTCAGGCACATCTCTGCTGCCAGACAACCTACCAAAAGGCCAGCAGGTGGGAGCGTCCTGCTGGTGTGCTAGGTGGGGCTGGCCTGAAACAGATGTGCCCTAGCACGGCCCCTGCTTGGGCGGCTGATTGCTGTGTCTGTGGATGACTGATGAATGGATACCCTTAGGGTCTGTCTACACTAGAGCTGGGGCTGTAAGGAGACCTACTTGTGCCAGCTCTGATAGAGCTAGTGAGCTAAAAATAAAACATTTCCCCATGCTGCCCTGGCTAGGATCCGGTCCTGGTCAGAGATGTATGTATACTTGGGACAGCTAGCCCATCCCACAGCAGTAGCCATGCATCTATTGATTGGCATCTCTACCTCTAGCATATACACTGAATGCCGACTCTGCCAGTCCTGTCTATTTGAGGGCCAGCAAATTCAAGCTCCGTGTTAAGTCAGGAGCATCAAAACTGCACGGAGGAATTTCTGGGGCTGGAGAGTAGGGACATCTTGCTCTGGATTAGGGCAGGTTGCTTAACTCCTGATACCAAGAGGACTTGAGTTTGCAAATATGGGGCCTAAATTGCGCTGCTCACAGCCCATGCACCAGCAGTAGGCCTTGGGCAGTGCGTGGGCTCTAACTTCATAGCTCAGCCCTCATCCTCTGATGCAAGCCCTTGCCTGTGTCTCGTTTCCTGGCTGAGGAGCTCAGCAAAGCTATGCATCTCAGCAAGCTGGGCAGAGAACCCAGGAGTCCTGACTCCCAGCCCCATGCTGGAGCTGCAGCTGGTAGACGATGCTCCCTTATGGGCACAGCAAGGACTCACTCCTTGTGTGCTCTCTCATGGCCTGGCTGCAGGCGTCAGTGCCTCCCTGGGGGAATTAACCAGAGCCTTCAGTTTGTCAGAGTGGGGCCCCAAGATACTCAGTCTCCAAGGGGGAAGAGCTCAGCCTATAGGTCCCACCCCTGTTCTTAGTCACTGTCCTGGGTCACATCTTGTGCCATCGCTGATCCTCGTTTCTGGGGCCCCTCACTAGAGCCACAAGCCACATCCATCTACTGGCAGGAGCTGGCTTGTTGGGTCTGCTGGCTACCCCGTCTGCTTTCCTAGGGGGCCTGGGAAAGGATCTTGGCCACCCCTTGATGTGGGTTCCCTTGCACCCGAGCCAGCTCCTGCTCCACAGCAGGCCTGATGAGATATTGCACCCAGCCTGAGTCCAGCCGGATATCCCTCCCTGCCATCAGCTGCTTCCCCCATCCCGTCTCCCTGCTGTTCTTGCATATTCTCTCCTCCTTCCCTGGGCCCCCTGCCCTCTCAGGGCAAAGCCCCCCTGCTGGTTAATTGTAATGTGTACAGATGGGGCTGTATTTGGAAATGGATCTGTGGGCCTTGTATTGATCCCTGCGCAGCTGCTCCAGCCTCCAGTGAGCCCTAATGACTCGCTTGGCAGTTGCCTCCTCCCCCTGCCCCATCTCCAGTTCTTGATGTGACCTGTGCCCCCCGCCCCCCATTGCAGGCTGGAGTGTTTGTGATGCAGGGGCTCTGCCACGCTCCCATCTCTCTGTATCTGTAAAGGCTTGGCAGTGTAACACTGGGGCTCAAGTCCAGAGGAGCCAGGACTCTAAGTGACACCATCCAGGCAGGAGTCTCAGTGCCGCTGCCCATCCCTGGCACCGGGCAGACCCCTCCTCAGAGCCTGGAGCGACCCTGGGCTGGACAGCATATACGGGGATGGGGAGCCACTTGTCATGGACCCGCTTGTTCCAGCTCCCGTGAATGCCTGGTTCTCCTCTGGGGCTTCCTCCACTGCCCTTCATCTGGGGCAGACGCTCCACCTGCATTTCCATCTGAGTGTTCGATGGCATGCTGTGCCTGGTACCTGGGCACAGGTCATCTTGCCCTGTGTTGGGAAGGGCTGCCCTGCAGCTGCATGGTCCCAGGGAATTCCTGTGGCAGCGCATGGCCTCGCACAGGGCTTTTCAGCCACCATCCAGCCTGTTGAAGCCTTGGCGTCTGAGTGGGCGATGCCCCCAGGCAATGCTTCCTCTAATTTTTCATAGGCTGCATGCACAAAAAATTTCTTTGTGTGCACAAAAAATTTCTTTGTGTGCACTAATATTAACACTATTGAATTTTTTGTGTGTGCTTTATTTTGTTGTGTGCATGGGCTTCACAACCTGGGTGTGCATGCACATGTGCACAGGGAATAGTGCCCCCACAGCTGCCCTAAGATGATCTGGAGGTCTTCTCCATGCCAGATTCCCTCGCTCTTCTGTCTTCCTGCTCTTCTCCCTGCTGCCAGCCCCCACCAAATGAAATGCAATAAGCAGCACGGAGATGAAAAAGCAATCTGCATGTTTGCTGTAACCCAATCTCTGACAAGGACTCATTGTTTTTAAATCAATTGGGAACTGGTAAATGGGCTTGTGATGTTCAGGCCAGATGATTGAATGGCAAGCGTCTCACCCATGTGGCCCATCATTGTCTCTGGCAGATCTATGGGTACCACAAGGAAAAACTGGTGACCAGCCTGCTGCCTTGCAGGGCCTGAGGCACAGAGCAATGCTGCACAGTGCTCTGAGGCAAATGCTGCCACCAGCACAGCTCACCTCAGCCTCCCATCCCTCTCTGCTGCTCCCCCCAGATTTGAAGGTCCCTGACAATAAAATGGGATCTCAAGGACCGTTTACTAACAGTTTTTTCCAGCTCCAGGCCCCAGCTCACACGTGCACTTGCCAGAGGGCGTGTGTGTGGACGTACAGGAGTGTGAGCATGCGCGTGCAGTTGACAGAGCACAGGCCCATGTGTTCACTTGTGCAAGTACTTGTGCCTGCTCTCAAGAGCGCCTGCCGCTGCGCACAACTCATCTCTGCCCTCAGCTGCAATGTTTGGCGCTCTCCCAGTGCCTGGTGGGCCTTGCATCCAATCTGTGCTTACTGTGGAGCAGAGTGCTAGGAGCCGTGGTGCAGAAGGAGTCTAGGAATCCATCCTCATACCCACGCAGCTCCTTGCTCCTCCATTGTAGGCTGGGTGCTTAGTGCATTCTGCCCCATCCAGGGAGGAGCGAGAAGAGCGGACAGTCTTTGTGGCCGGCAATATGGCTTCAAACTCTTCCCTTTTGATAGCATCTGGGGTCCTCCGGGTGCTTGGCTGACTGCAGATAGGACTGACTTCACCCAGCACTAAAATGCAGCTACCTCTGGGGAGGAGAAACATGTCCGAGCAACAAGACCAACTGCCATTGATTCACTGTGAGGCCTTTAATGAGTCATGTGGGCCAGGAGTCTCAGGAGGGCTCAGCATCCTTTGGAAGCAATGAGAAATGCTGGGTGGTGAACTATTTTGAAAGTCTAGTTGTTTCATCTAAGAGCATAAATGGGCATTGGGGATCCTAGCGTCTTTAACCGTCTGGCTCAAAGCCCTTCTGTGCCTCAGTTTCCCTATCTGTCAGTTGAAGGTAATGATCTGGACCCATCATTTCCCTGCTTTGTGCAGGGCGTTAGTGAAATCTAGTGAATGAGCAGTTGTTTGGAAGATCATTAACATTACATACACTCTTAGAAGAGGAAACACAGACAATCCTGTGGCCGGCTGATACTGATGAATGTATACGGTGGGGTGTGGCTTAGGAGGCCTCATCCTTACTCTTGTCAAAGGATCATAGGACTAAGCTGGACTTGCTCAAACTATTGCCTCTTCTAGCCAGCATGATTAGGGCCCTCACTTGGGCTATTTACGCTGTCTCTGCCAGGGAGCACAGAAGCTGCTGTGAGTAATCACAGCTTGCAGAGCTAGTCAGTTCTCTAAATGATCACAAACAGTTACCTGCAGGGGACTTGTAGCCTTGTTTGGGAGACAAGGTACAGAAGGTAATACCTTTTATTAGACCAACTTCTCTTGGTAAGAGAAAGGCATGCTTTTGAGATGCACCAAGCTCTTCTTTAGGTCTGGGAAATGTATGAAGAATGTCACAGAAAAATATGAGAGTGAACAGATAATTTAGTGTAAGAAGATAGCATATATTCTAAGGAACCATTCAAGGTGAAGTGGCCTTTTCATGTGTGTAGTCAGAGGACAAAAAGGAGGGTCAGGGGGTCACAGGTTCTTGTAATAAGCTGTGACTCCAGTGTCTTTATTATGACTACTTTTTGTTGTCTAGCAAATTATGAATTTAATCTCCAAGGTTCATCTTTTGAAAGTGCGCAGGCTTCCTGTAAGGATGTGGACTGATATTTCAGAGGTAGAGTGAGCATTTGTGAAAAAGGTTTGCACACAGTTGACAGTGTTTTTGTTTTGCATCATTTTCCTGTGTGAGCCCATTGGAGAGTGAAGTGATAGTTGTTACTGGGGCAGTCTGTGCGCTGGATGGTGCACCTCCTATCTTGTGGTTGGCATGGATAGGACCCCTGGATCTTGAGAGGTGTATTCATCATGGCAGTGGTGGAGATATGTCTGCAGGTTTCCCGGCTGCTGTTCTGTAGAGTCTGTTGTCACTCTGAGTTGGTGTGCACTGGTCTGTGGGGAGTTTGCTTCCACTAATGGGGTTGCTTGAAGGGCAGAAGAGGGGTTCAGGAAAGACACTTTCGGGGGGGATCCCCATCATGCATGGGTTGTAGTTGTTTGATTGCAGCACATAGGGGTTCCCATGTGGGGTGGTAGGTTTCTTACTAGGCGTGCATGGTTGATGGGGAAGGGGTTATTTCTGTCATAAAGCAGGTTCATTCAAAGTATTTGGGTGGCCCGTTCCAGGATGTGAACTACTTCTCCAGGGGTGTGTTGTTGTTTGGTGATGGCGTGTTAAGGTGTGTACCCTAGACTTTCTCCTCAAAGTGTATTCTGTGGTATTTGAGTGCCTGGCTGTAGATAAATAGATGTTTGTGTGTGTTTGGGGTGATTACTGAACTGATGATGGGAGATGATGTGATCTGTGGGTTTCTTGTGTGTGGTTGTCTATATGACTTCATTGCTGAAGCTGATATGGTGTCCAGGAAGCTGAAGCCAGCATGGGAGTATCTCAGAGTTTTTAATGGATGGGTGATGGCTGTTTAACAGTTGTGGTGGAAATCAATGAGGATTTTTCAGTTGTCTGTCCAGCAACTATTGTTGTATGTATCTTGGGTATATTCTTGCTTTTGTGGTGCATTTGTCCAGAAAGTCGTCTTCTAGCTGGCCCATGAAAAGGTGCCTACTTTTGTCCTGGGCCATCTCCCACTAATCCTGCTATCACCAGTGAGCCCATCCTTAGTTCTCCCTCCACCCCCAAAGTAAAGCTATTGTAGGCCCCCCCCCCATGAGTCCAGCCTTGAACTCCCATCAGAGGAGATGGATGTTCAGTCTGAACTGCCTGTGGAGATTTTATGTTGTGGGCAAACTGTCCTTTGAAACTGCAGCCAAAATCCACCACTCTTCTTTGCTGCACGCTGCTGGCCAGCCCTGGGGGCGAGTGGGGAGCGATGACTTAACGGGACATGGACGGCTGCTACATATTCCAAGCATCGCCAGCCCCCAGGGCTGCCGGGTTTCTCCCTCCCCAAACTCCACAGGCTTCTGAAGTGTTCATTGTGACTCTAATAGCTGAACAGTAATCCGCCCCTGAGGAGCAGGCAGGAACAAAAGTTGGTGTGGAGCCTGTGCTTGCTTTTCAGTGGCTGAGGCCCAGGGATAAAAGCCACAACAGCTCCCCTTTCTTGTTGCACAGAAAAGACAAGGTCTCGCTCAAAGAAGCCAGGTGCCCTGTCCGCCTTAAATGCTGCACAGCCATGGCGCTGCTAGGAGCCTGAAAAGACAAGCAGGGTCAGGTGTGGCTGGCTGGAGCTGGGAGCGGGGGAGCCGAGCTGCTGGTTATGCTGCTCCTCCCTCGTTGGAGTTGTTGCCATTGAAGAGAGAAGAGGAGTAGGGTGTAGAAAAAAGAAGAGGGATGGGGCACAGGGTGGTTTTTTTCCAGATGGTTGGTGGGAAGGCTGCAGAGCTTGGACAGGGATGGAGATGGGTTCATGCATTGATTGCAGGGTAGGGCGCCCCTCTGCCTCCTCTTTATTGACACCTTGGAGACATCCGACTCCTTCGGTTCAAGCTCCGGGGATGACCCTGCATCTCCACCGGTGCAGTGACGCCCACCCTGTAGGTTAGTGCTGCTGGTGCACGTCTGTCTGCTCTGACGGGGAAGCTCATTCTCTGCTGTGGTGTGGACGTACCCTATGGCTCCTGTTGCTGTAGCATCTGAGTGCCTGGGGTGCTTTGTGGGTGCTGAGGTCTCTCTGGGACAGTAGGCACTTGTGGCCAGAATAGGTTGTCGCCGTGGTCCCACCTGCATGGCGTTTGGTGAGTGGCTGAGCACACCTGGTTCTCTTTAGGTCCCAGATGTAGTTTGGGTGCAGGGTGAAGCACGCAGGTCCTCTTGTCCAAGAAGCTTTCAGGGACCCTTTTGACTCGGAGAAACCCTCCTTATCTAATCCTGGAAGGCTACCAAGCAGCTGGCAGCCTGCCTCCACCTACCTCTGAGCCTTGCTTTTTGACTGAGCGGCTGTAAGGGACCCTCTAGCTGGGACTGTGGGGAAAAGCTCAGGGCTCTGCCAATGAAAAGGCCGGGAAACTCGGAGGCTGCTAATGCTGTTGGCTGATTAGCAGTGGCCTCTAGGTACTTCCAGCCTAGATTCATTGGAACAGCTTATCCAGGGTGGCAGAAGATTCTCCGTCAGTGGCCTTTTTAAATTCAAGACTGGGTATTTTCTATTAGACAGGGGGTCAGACTAGATGATCACAATGGTCCCTTCTAACTTTGGACTCTGTGGATCCTTGGGCACTGCCAGGAGCTCAGGTGCTAAGACAGCCCCTGTCTCTTTTGCTGGCTTTATGCTACTGTTCAGCTCTGGACCCTTTAAGCTGGCTTTGTACTTCAAAGTGAAATAGCTGGCTGTCCTGGGAGATGCTCTGTAGCAGGGATTTGAAAGCAGTTCAGAGCTTGGCTGATCCAAACACGGGGTGGAACTGGCGCAGGAGCAACGTGGAGCTGCCTGAATCTCTGCTTAATGGTTTCCTTTTTGCCAGTGTGTGTGTGTGAGACACAGAAACTGAGAAGTGGATGGCCAGTCATAGTGGTCAGAGCAGCAGTGGTCAGGCCTAATGGTTAGAGCTGCCATCATCAGGTGTAGTGGTCAAGCTGAGGACCAGACCAGAAGTCGGACACCAAGAGCGGGGTTGGAACAGGAGCAGGAATGGGCACAGGCTGTCAGGAGCACCCAGGCCATCAGGTATACCCTGAACAACACTGAATAGACTGAAGTAGCTGTTCTCATTGGGAGGTGAAATCCTAGCCTCAGGGGTCACCTGGTTAGCTCTTCGCCTGTGATTGAGCCCTTGCTTATTGACACGGAGCCCCAAGACAATCAGGCTCAGAGATGACTTGTTACCTTGGGGCAGGCGCTGGGGTGACGGCAGGGGGACAAGGGTGATTGGGGTTGAATACACCTGACTTACAAAAGGAGCTTGCCACAGCTTGAGGAAGACGGGGACATGGGATGAATATGCCCCAGCAATCAGGAGAGGGGTTGGGGGTGTGTGGAGATGGCTGTCTCCTGCTTGTTTTAACAAACCCCTCACTTGAGGAGGAGGATGGAGCCCCCAGAGATTAGAGCTGAGGCAGGGCTGGGGGTCCTGCCTAACAGGGAGTCCCTTGGGGCAAGACTGGGGCTCTGGGGTACATGGTCCAGCCTGCTGGAGCCGGTGTTTTGCTTAGGACTGGATGTTCTAGCTGAGCTGTTGCCATTGCCAGGACTCTGAGCCCAGTCAATGTTGTGGGAGGAGGAAATGCAGGCTATGTCTAGAGCGCAAAGAAACAGTGCAGATGAGCAAAAAAATGCACGGCAGCAAGTCTGAGTATGGGACTGTGGACTGACTCATGCTATGTGTAGCCATTCCTGCTCCAGCCCTGAACCCTACCCCCTACTCAGATTTTGGGGCCCAAGTAAGAACGTCTCTGTGGCTACTTTCCGCACCTTAGCTTGAATTTGTGGGCTCAGGCTCGGACACTTGGTGCCACAGGTGTTTTTCTGCTGTGGTGATGTTCTGGAGCACCCTTTGTGGCAATTTGGCCCTGCTTCTCCAGCTTCCCCAAGGCTGAGCAGGATTCTGGCTCCCACTGGTCTAATCTGCCTTGATCTGTTTTGTGGTGGAGAAAGGGGCCTAATGATCAGGAGGAAGAGTCAGATATGTAGGCTCAGCAGCCCCTCTTCAGATCAGACTGCTGACCTTGCAACCTGGGAGCAGGTGCCCTTGTGCCTCCTCACGGCAGCTCCGCTCAGAGCTATGTCAAGAGGCAGTGGGTGTTCGGGGGCCCAGATGTGCGCTGGCATTTCAGCAGCAGGCCTCTTGTTTTGCTCTGCTTGGGAGAAAGGAGACCTAGTGATAAAGGAGCTCTGGAGATCTGATGAGTGATACTGAAGCTGCTGAAAAGCTGTGGGGGTGGCAGCCATGAAGCTCGCTGTGCTCTGTTTATACAGGTGAGAGAGAGCAGGGCAAACTTCTTCTACATGCAGCCCTGCCAAAGTCCCTTGATCCTTCCCCAGAGGTCCTCCCCGAGGCTGAGAATGAATTTCCATCACCTGGGCCATTGGCCTTTCTGCTCATGACCTGCTGGTGCTGTTGGTGAGGAGGTTGCTCTGATGTGTCTTCTTGTTCATGGAGAGCTGTACTGAGCCCCACCAGTTCAGGTGAGGGCCACTGAACAGCCACCACAGGTGTCCCTGTCCCTACTAACTTCTTAAAGAGATGCTGTTGATATGAAAGACTCTGGGGCTCATTATTGCTCCTGAATTGGTTTTCAGCTGGTGACTTGGTCATTGGTAGGCAAGAGTGAATGGGTTTGGACAGCAGTCATGCCTTTCTCCATCTCCCTGTCCCTTAGGGTCATGCATGGTAGCTTTCTGGAGTGGAGCTTTGGTCCTCTTGGCATATAGGACTTTGACCTCTTGTCTCTTGTCAGAGCTTCTTCCCCCAGATGTTCTGCTCTGTCCAATGTTTACTGAAGGGTGAGTGAGGAAACCTACTTGGCATGTGGGGTGAGATCTTCATTTGGGATTGGCTACCGCTGTTAAGCTGAGGTTGCTGGAAACCTTTACATTCCCTTGGGGTGGCAAGGAGCTGAGCACAATGCATGGTGCCTGGCTTGCAGCGATAATGCTTTCTCAGCTTGTAGGGCAGCCTTGGAAGTACTCTTGGTCTCCATGCCTCAGTAGGTCACAGCTGAGGATGCTAAACTGAAGACAAACTACTGAGGTGTAGAGCAGACTCATCCCAAACTGATGGTTATTCTGTCCTTAGATTATACCAAGCTAGTAATAAAAGGAAACTTCTGTCTTTCTATAGTCATTAACAAGAAGTTCAGAATGCATTCTCCCTGTGCATGTCAGCCTGTGCTTCACCACCCAGACCCTGGACTTTTTAATGAGTGGTTATTGGAAACCAATTTCATCACACAAAAGGTTCTTCTGATCTCAAAAGATTAGCCACACAGCCAGGTCAATAAATAACTCACGGCTTACCCAATAATCACACTGCTGCCAATCTGTTAGCAACTAAAATCTAAAGGTTAATTTATAAGAGAAAAGAAGAGAGTTAAAATGGTTCATGGATCATAAACATATAATCAGGACGAAGTTCTTGTATCAGGTTTACACCAGGGGTGGAATAAACTTCTGGCTTGTAATGTCTCTGCTAATTTCTGAAACATTGGAAGGGCCTCAGTCCTTAGGTTATAACATTGTTTCCCAAACTGTGTTCCGCACAATGTGAATAGGTGTTCCATAAAAAAATTTCAATGCTAGTGATTATTTTTCCTTCTAACTCTTTTAAATCAACTTCTGAGCAACACATGCAGCAATTTTTTTGGCATAAACCCCCTTACCAGCGTGCATGTGTTCCATCAATGTATTACAAACCCCAAGGCGTCCTGTGGCCAAATTAGTTTGGGAAATGCTAGGTTAGAAAGCTCTCTTTAGTTGTAAATCCCTAGCCCAGAGAATCAGGGTGGGAAAGAGGCACCATGGAGATGAGTCAAATCCCTTTTATGTCTTTTGCCCTGTGCTTGGAAGTGCAGTGCCCCAAAACAAAGCTCACAGCACAGTTTAGTTTGTGTAAAGTTACAGGCACAAGGTGGAATCCAGGGTCGTGAGCATGTTATATTCCCTTACAAGTCTTGCTGTCTCCCACGAGGGCAGCCACTGGCCGCCGTATCTGTGCTCAGGAGCCAGGAATAGCTTGCTGGATGGGATGAGTTTTCTTTTATGGTACATTGTGAGAGTTAATTGCCTTTAATGGAACATCAAGCTTGAACTCTAATCACTGTGGCTGGACTCTGGTTGTAAGGTGCTACCCCCAGAAGTGCGCACTTTTGAAATACAAGTCAATATTTGTGACTTCAAATATAGTGATGATACATGGGATTAAATGGGAAAATCAGCTTATTTAGCCAATAATGACTTTTCTAGTGACAGATCCCTTATGTGACATACTTTGTTGTACAAGATTTGTTGCAATTGTCTATCCGTGTCAGTATCCATCACATACGTGGTTGTAAAACAAATGAGTCTGGTGGCACTTCTAGAGACTAACAAATTTATCTATCTCATGAGCTTTCATGGGAGACAGATCCACTTTGTCAGATGCTTGAAGATGGGCTGTACTTGGGCAAATGGGTAACAACTCAAAGCTTCAAAGATAAACTGCAGAATTGGAATTCATATGCCAATTTGACATTGTCAACTTAGGACTGAATAGAGACCGTTTTGTCCCCTGCCCCCCCCATTATGATAGGTGATTTTGGTTTCCTTTCTCCACACCCCACTTCCTGCCTACATGCTCTTCTCTACTGTTTGAATCTAAACAATTGCATTGATTTGCTGGAACAGTCTGACCTGATCCTATGAGTTATATTACCCTGCATTTATTTTTCTCCCGTTCTGTAAGTTCCCCATCTTCAAGCATCTGATGAAGTGGGATTTTCTCCCATGAAAGCTCATGCAATAAATAAATTTTTTAGTCTTCAAAAGTGCCACCAGACTCCTTGTTTGTTTTGCTGAACTAGGCTAACACGGCTACCCCTGTGGAACTTGCGTATATGGTTGTATATCAGTCATACAACATCACACCCTGGTGATCCCCAAAGTGAGAGATGCTGGGTCCCCAGCACAGCTCCACCAATGCTCTTCTAGCTTGGCCCATGGTTTCTCTCTCTTTTTTTAAGGTCCTCTCATGGGTACAGCACGGGTGGCCAAATATGCGTGGCTTTCACCCTCTCTGTTATTCCAGGCCTCCTCTGAAGTGAGGGTTGTCATACATTTATGCTGCAGGCAAGAATCAACCAGGGTAGGGATCTCAAACACTTTGTGGGGGAGAAACATGGGGGGGGCACTTGCCTCCTTGTTCACTATTACCCAGGCCCCCTCCTCCCTGCTTCTGGGGGTCATTCTAGTGGTGGTTACAGCAGTTGCTTACCTGTAAAGTAACCTGGGGAAATGTTAACGGATATTTAGTTTCTAATAAAATTTAATTGCAGGCAGTGAGGCAGAGATGCCAACACCATGTGGCCCGCCAGCCACAAGCTTTTGTCCTATACTGAGTAGGGATGAAACTCTCATTTTGTAAGTCACTGGAGGTTTCATTCTAGATCTATGGGCTCCCTCCCTGCATTCTCCTTTCTCCAAATCATAGCATGAGGCTCTGCCACTGGGATGTTATTTCAAGGTCCAGGAGCGGCTTGATACTCCTTTCCCTGCATCCATGTGCTGGCTGGGTGAAATTTGGGCTTGGGTGTCACTGAAGGTCCAAAGGCTACTGAGCTGTCATGGCAATGGGATTTGATGTGGCTGAGGCAAATGGTGGATGCCAAGGCAAAGGGGTGGGGGAGTTCATGCTTTGTATGGCGCTCCTGAGTGGGAAGAAGCCCCAGCCACATGGCCTGGTAGTGGGGAGGAGGCATCTCTTGGGCCTGAGAACCAGGATGGGAGCAGATTGCCTTTGCCCAGTGCCCAGGCAGCACTGACTCTACAGGGAAGGATTTCTTGACTTCCAAACGGCATTTGCTAGAATAGATTTGTGTATTCAAAGACTTAATTAGCATCTTTAAATATTAAATAGTAAACAAGCCGCGTCTAGCGGGATCAACATTTACAAACAGGATTTTTTTTCTCTGGGACATGCGTTCAGCTTCCAGAGTGTTTCACTGACTGATGATGGGAGCAGCTCTCTACCATGGCCTTGGGATGGGCCAGGGGCTGGCTGGCTGTCCTGTGACCCACAGGGGCACCTGGGCAGCAGAGGGAGCTGCAGAGCTCTGAGGAACCGGGGTGCTGAGGGGCTAAAAGTGTGGGTGCAAAGGTGGGGGGTTGCAGGACAAGTTGTGACTTGTAACTCTGTTCCTCAATTCACTCTACAAGGTGGCAGGGAGGTAGGGGGGAGACAGGTTCGAGCTGTAGGGCACAGGGTCAGGAAGATGGGACTGTGCTGGATGTGGAGCTGTGGGATGCGGGGAGGTAGGGATACAGCTGGAGGTACTGGATTTTGTTGATGCCAAGTTGAATCCTAGGAGGCAAAAAGTCTCCTTGTGCCCCCAGGCAGACTGGGGAGATGGGGAGGAACCAGAGGGCAGTGGGCTGGCCCCAGGCACAGAACTAATTGCAATAAAAAGGTGACAGTCTCTGGGAGCCAACTGAGGTGTTTGACAACTGATCTGCTTGGTAACATCTCTGTAGATGGAGTCCTGGCCTGCGGCAGATTACACTGGGGGGTTATTTACTGGCAAAGCACTGTACACTTTTAATTTTTTCTTTTTGCTTATTCAGACTTTAGCTCCAGAGGAAAGTAGCCTGGGGTGGCTTTGAAATGGATTCTCTCTGCCCCATTAACTTATTCAGTGAGTTTAATGGGCCTTTTTTTCTCTCAGCCTTGAAGCCATCATTAAAAGGCAGAGATTTATAAAAGCAAAGATACTCCTGAGCTTTAGTCAAACTTTGGGAGCTTAGGGGGGCAAGGGTGGGAATTGTATCTCTACTTCTTGCATGTTGGGTGAATGATGTACAGGCCATCTTACCTTTTATTGAAGCTGTCCTAGTCAGCCTCAAGCAATAGAGAGTTTCCCATCATGCTTAGGGGCAGGATGCTTTACTCTGCATTGAGCCAAGGAGCAAGGCTGGGGAAGTGCTGGAATGACTGGAGAGCTACTGACTGCAGGGGACGGACCTTTCCCATAAGTGGGGCATGGAATAGGGGAAGCTTAGATGAGAGAGAAACCAACCTGTCTGCTTTCATTGAAGGTAGAGCTATAGAAGAGGGCAGATATGGAAATGATGTATCCAGTGTCTGATGCTGCCCACTGCAGGGGGTGGGTACCATATAGTGGAGTATGCTCTTAGTATGTAAATAAGACATGATGTGCAAAAAGAGAGAAGCATGTAAAACCAGCTGCTGCTGCTCATCCTAAATCTCCAGGGGCCTGGATAATTCTCTATTGTCTCCCTTGTGACTTCAATGAGATGTGATTCCTCATGTCCTCTCCTCACTGCTTCTGTGATGTTCCTGTGTGACCATGACTCTCCCTAGAAGCAGCTGCATTTTAATGGTGGTGAAATGATTCCTTCAGCTCATCATATGTATTTGGGCTGGAGAGGACAAAGGGAGGTGCAAGGGGTTTAAAGGAACTGCATGGGCGGTGAGAGATGCACACTTGTCCTCTTTGAATTAATCTGGTGGTCTTTGTCTCCTCTCCCAGGATCTCTGGAGGCTGTGATGTCCCAGAGGGGCATTTGGGGTGGGGCTAGTGGCACTTCCTGCTGACTTTTGCTCAGCAGAGGGTGCTGTGGGAACCCTGCTTTCCTGCTGGGCTCCCAGCCACAGCCCATGGTTTGTCTGTAGTGGAATGGTTAGGTTACATGAGCAGGAACAAATGTTCTGCATGTTGGCTCGATGAGGCATTTTCCTGTGTGCTCCCTTTGCAGCATCGATCCCTTCACCTCTAATAAAATAACTATGCAGGGAAGCAGATAAAATATCCACCACATTGATCACTTCAGTATGAGAAGGCTTCATGTGGGAACAGGGAGGGAGAAGAGTCAGGGAGAACCAGAAGTGGGGCAAGTCTGCATCTCTGTAGGTAGGTGTGCAAGCAGGTGGGGGAACGTGTGCATTGGAGCAGGAGAAGGCATGCCTGGGTGTGCAAGTGCACGTGGTTGAGTGACAGCATGAGTGTGTGTTTGGCTGCCTGGGAACGGACAGCCTTGTAGCTGTTGACAGGCTGTGAACTGTGATTTGTGATTGATGGGATCTTATCTGGGCCCTTGTGTTACCCGTAATAGTGACTATTACAGATTGGGATATTACCCAGCACGGCTCATAATCCGTCTGTGCTGAATAGCTGCCGTCACTCCAGGCTGAGGGGAGAGACGCTTCCTGCCTCATGTAGGCAGCTTGCAGCTTTATTTTGATCTTCTGTATTCTATTTCTGGGCTGGGAAGCCCATTAACTCTTTCACCGCCTGTCTCAATGCCCATAAGTTGTCACTATTCCTCTACAGAGATGCGCACGCATGCAGACACACACTCAGACTTTCACATTGCCCGTACACACTCAGTTATATCTGTTAATTCCTGCTCAAGTGAACAGGTTCATGGCTGTAGCCTGGTCTGGCTTACACACTCCTTTTGAACTTGCTTATAACAGGTTTGCACACTCATGCATGCTTTCAGCATGTTGTCTAGTGTCAACACCCGCCTGTGACACTGTCTCAGTTGCTCAGTCTCATGCCCTTTGATGCATGCTCCCCACACACTTGAAGCATACTCTCTCTCTTGTGCATGCACACTCATGACACGCTCAGCCTTGCTTGCTCAGGACATACTCCTCTTTCACTGGGCTGCTGCAATGGGAATTGGATTCCTTTCTTAGGACTGACTGGTCCTCAGTTCCCTTGTTACGAGCCAGACCTTGATACCGGTCTGTTCCTGAACAGAAGGAAGAAGACTCCCCTGCGGGCGCTCTCTCCAGCCTGCAAGCTTTGCGTATGGTTGGGGTGGGCTACTCAAGACCCCTCGACCCCAGCTCCTGCCCTGGCTCCAGTGGTTGTGCCATGCTCCGTCCCACCACCGGATGCCACATGGGGCAGTGATTCAGATGCATTTGTTAACTGGGCCACTGGTGGTGCCTTTCCACTCTTGACCCTTTACTGGCAAGTGCTAGGTCCTGGCTATGTGCTGCTTTCCTTCACACAGGGTGGCATGAAGCTGCTGTGCCTTCAAGCTGCATTAATGCAGGCTATGTGCTGGCTGACGCAGCAGTGTTCGTGGGTGAGTACTTGAACTTGACTGTGTCGGGGTGTTGCCTTCCTGAGGTGAGCATATGCTGCCAATGCCAGGGTGCAGGGTCTAGAAGGAACCTCCTTTCTGCTCTCACAAGAGGTCCGACTTGCCCCCAAAGACTTGAGTGGAATACTTGCTGGTCCCCTCACTGAGCCCTGTGGGGCACCCTTCAGTACAGCCTTGAGTTGCAAGGGGTTAGCCCTCTTGTATGCAGTGGTGCACATGGGGGGAGATAGGGGGCATGCTCTGGGAACATCTAAGCCTACTGCTGGCTAGTGGCACATCTGACAGGGTCAGCTTTTTGTGATCTGCATGCATGCCTGCCTGGCATCACTCCGGGGAGGGTGGGACCAATCTTGATAAGGAGAGACAGGATGGGATGGAAGTCAAGGAAATGACTTGTCATGGGGTGGCAGGTGCGTTACATTCGGTGTCTAGTGTGTTTGGTTTGGCTCAAGGTGCCCTTGTATTCACTGAGCATTGCCCCTGTATTGGCTGAGCTTTTCTCCATTACCTTCCACCACTTGCTACCTGCCCCCAGAGCTGGGGTTGGCCTGCAGATGTTGGGTTACTGCCTGGGGCTGGGGGAGGAATGGGCTCAGCGTAGTGTACTGGTACCAAGTGTATTACAGATTTTAGGGTCCCTCTTCATCCTGATTGGTCATGGTCTTAGTTCAGTTGGCCCCTTTAAGCAGAGATGGCCCCACATCTTAGCTCACCAGGTGGAGAGAATGGGTAAGGTGATGGGATTGTGGGCTGAGGGAACCAACTGTTCAGGCCTTTTTGGAAGAACTCAGAGGCCTGTGGAGTGGGTAAAGTAGTTGCTGGACCCAACCTGGAAGATTCGGGTAAAGGCTCTTTGTTTTGAGCTGCCCAGGGAAGGATGCCATGGATCTCTGTTTTTACAAGACTTAGTTGCCAGCTAGGAGGGAAGTGGTGGAGTGTGATTCGGAGGGATCAGAGGAAGGTGGGCTGTGGTGTGGCATCATCTTAATGCTGTGCTGTGTGGTAGACACCTGTGAAGGGGAAATCAAGGCAGGGCAGCTGCTGAAGCCTCTAGAGCAGGGGTCTCAAACATGTGGCCCGCGGGCCACATGCAGCCCCTAAAGCTATTTCCTGTGGCCCGCAACAACACTAGCGTTACTGATATTTGCAATATCATTGTATGAAAATGTGTCAGTGGTGCGGCCCTCGGGCTAACGTTCTAGTCTTCATGCGGCCCTCGTGGTGATTTGAGTTTGAGACCCCTGGTCTAGAGCAGCGGGATGTGGTTTGCTGGGGGACGATGCACTGTTGTGGTCTGGTAATTTCCTGGCAAAGTGCTGCTGGCAGGGGTAGGGATGGTTTGTTCACAGCCTTTCCCAGGAGGTTCCCCGCTCATGACTGGCTGCACAGCCATGGGCTGCCTAGGGTGTGTGTGTCCTACGGGAGTGCCAGTGAAGTGCTAAGCTACCCAGTCTCATTTCAGCATTGGTGGAAGTGGCCCTTGTGGGAGTCCTGCAGGGTAGGTACCAGGGAGGAGCATTCAGGGCCATGAAAGGCTGCTGGGATTTTTGTAGCTTGCATGCACACTGGCCAAGATAGAGGGAGGAGGCTGGTCCCTGTCCCTCTGTGGGTGACTAAAGCGGGCGTCTGTCTCACCCACATGGTCTTTCTCTGTTTTTGAACAGCAGCTTGTTGTGCTATGTGGAGTTGTATGTCACACTCTGGTGGAAATTGGGAGTGGGAGAAGGCCCCTGTCACAGTGTTCCCTGCATGCTTCCTGATGCCTGCCCTGGTACAGGGGTACGGTACGGGCATTGCTGTTGGGATCAGGGGTACGGTACGGGCATTGCTGTTGGGATCAGGGGTACGGTACGGGCATTGCTGTTGGAATCAGGAAATGTGATGAATGGTGCTGGAGGGATAAAGCTGAGCCAAAGCAGTTATATGTCAGTGGGTGAGCTCCCCATCCCCTTCCCTCCCCAGCATGCAGCCCTGATCGCAAAGCAGGCTCTACCGCTAATGTTAAAAATCAGGCTTGGCGGAGGGGATCAGCAGCTGCAAATGGGATCAGAAAATTCAAGTGCCCAGCAGCTGCCTTAGAGAACAGGGGGAGTGGCGAGAGCTTCTGGCTGCTCGCT
The DNA here is from genome assembly GCA_007922195.1 of Podocnemis expansa. Taxonomy (NCBI): domain Eukaryota; kingdom Metazoa; phylum Chordata; order Testudines; family Podocnemididae; genus Podocnemis; species Podocnemis expansa. The sequence goes on from ML682019.1 coordinate 9,380,608, forward strand.
GGGACTCTGTGAAGAGCCTGGCTCTGCACGGCTCCTGAGAAGGAGGTTCCTTGTGGCATTTTGGCTCAGCTGCTTTCTGGCCCAGCTGTAAGCAGGAATTGCACAGGCAGCTGGGAAATGGGAACATAAAGGGAAGGGGGGCGAGGGGGAAGCGACTTGACCACAAGGAAGGATCTGTTGCAGTTGGAATGATGGCTTGGCTGACTTCCCTGACCCCACTGCAGCACGGCCAGGGAAATGGATGCCCTGCCCCCAATCCCTTTGTTATTAGTGTGATGTCTGTCCGCTCTGAGCTTCCCCCACTGCAAAGAGACTCTGCAGAGCAGGCGGTCCAGACTTTCAGCCCTCCTGCTCTAGCCACTAATCTCCCCTCCTACTGCACCGCTTCCCTGCAAACCAAGGTGGGTTTGAAGCAAAAGGTGGCAAGAGTGATGATGCAGCTGGTCTTGCTAGAGGAAAGACTCCAGGACAAGGATTTGGGGAAGAGGTTTGGTTCCTTGTCTGGCTCTGTGGTATGGCTTATCAGTGCTTCCCTAATGCAGAGGGAAGCTGTAGTTGAGGCAGTGCTGAAATTACCAAAGCTTGGTCCTTGTGTACCCTGCTGCTGTCTTTACTGTGATGGGTGCATCTTTGGGTCTGGGACCCTCCCTTGCATTAACAGACACCTGTGCAGCATACTCACAATTCTCAATCTTCAAGCATCTGCCAAAGTGGGATTTTTTCCCATGAAAGCTTATACAATACATAAATTTGTTAATCTTTAAAAGTGCTGCAGGACTTGTTTGTTTTGCTGAAGTAGACTAACACAGCTACCTCCCTGGAACTTGTCATGATTTTCCAAGGTCACCTTGGGGCCGGCAGAGGAAGAGTAAATGATATAGCAGGAGCAGGGAAGTGAAGCATTGGACCCAATGAGGGAATTCATGGTTTTTTAGGGCCATTCTACACCTACAAAACTTCTGCGAACCCCCATGAAGACTGGCTTGTGGTGCAGCAGCTGTGCAAGTTATGGGCAGAGCCCTGCTAGGGACTAAGATGATTCCCAGCAGCTCTTGGCTGTGACAGGTGCCAACCATGCCTGACTCCATATCGGTCTGCTGAGGTGAATCTGTGCTTGCATTTCCTCCTGGAGCTTCTGGGGCTATGTGTAGGGAGCCCTTGATTTTTGTATAACCACTGGTGGCAAGTCTAAAGCCTCCCATAATGCTACATACACCCTCTCCTGCAAGCATCCAGCCTTGCTGTGCTGCGAGCCCTGCAGACCCTTCATGGCTGACCACCCACTCCTTTGCTCTGAGGACCTGGAAACTTCTGATCTTTGACAAGCCAGGGGATCATCTGTTTCTGCAGTCAGTTCCCCATCTCTGCAAGTCCTCTCCATGTCGTATTGTGAAAGGGAGGCTGGAAGATGTAGGGGAGGAAGAGGGCTAGAGGGTGCAAGGCTGGAAAGCCTCCTTCACTGGCTCATGGGGTTCATTCATCCCCCACACAAGCTTTGGTGTGGTTCTTTTGTCATCACAGGCTGGTGAAGGCTGTTCTGGTTGACTGGCCATGGGAAGGCCTCTCGCATGATGGAAATGTACAGCACTGGGATGGCTCCTGTATTCTGTAGGGTGTAGCATGTTGGGTGCAGCTTCTCCTTCCCCATAAGGAGTGCCACCTTCATGGCCTCTTTACTCCTTGGCCTGGGGCAGTGCTCCCAGAAAGTGGGTCCATGAGCACGTAGATGCCTGTGTGTGAGGAACAGAACTGAGACCACCCACTCGCTTCACTGTTGAATGTCTGCTACCCAAGAATGTTTCTGTGGGGACAGCCCTGGGCCACAGTGCCCATAGATACCCCAGGCAGGGAGAAACGTCTTCTCAATCCCATCCAGTGGTCATCTGGGAGGTCGCCCCTTCTTTGACCTTGCTTCACCTGTAAATGAGGTGGAAGGAGGTAGTGTCATTTCATGATCCTCCCTTTGCAGATGTGGTACCGAAACTGTTTGGGAGCTGGGGAGTTCCTGGCTGCGGGCTTGCTAACCTGGACGATAGTCAGCACTGCTCTCGAGGCTGGGGAGTGCTTTGGGCTCTTTTTGACTAGCAGTGCAGAGCAGCTGTTAAAATATGTTCGTTTGCCTCCCAGGTATCCTCTGCTGGGGAATTGCAGGTTAATATGGGTTGAGTAATCCCTGCTTTAAGTATTTGACTGTTATGAGGCTGGGGATGAAGAGCAGCAAAAGACTCCCCCGATGCCGGATAATGGGGGGAGAATGAAAAGCAGCCAGGACAAGGAAGTGAGAGGCACTGAGCCAGACCTTTGCATCCTGAGGTGCATATTTGGAGCAAAGACCCAAAGGAGGATGCAGGCATGAGGCTGCGTGAGGAGCTGGGACTTCCGTGGGATCAGCTCACTTGGCAGTAATGGCAATCTCTCTAACCTCCTCGGCTTCCGGGCCCAAGGTTTGAGGTAAATAACTTAGGCTAGGAGATGTGATGCATTCCTCTTTAATGAGAGGCAGCTGGGAGGGCGTGTGTGTTTGCAGCTTGAGACACAGAAAGGACTTTCACTTTGAATATGGTGGGAATGTCGTTCCTCCATTACCGACGACAGGCAGACAGATGGTGTCTGAATACCTCAGGAAAGGGGCCTGACTTCTCTAGTGTGGGACGCACGGGCATTGCTGCCAACTGCCTTTATTCAAGGCTGTTACATTGAACCTCGCTGTTGCTAAGTGCCGATCCTATACCTCAATGTCAAATAGCTCCCCTAAAGAACGGGTGTGAACAGGTGTGTTAGACTCACCTAAAGAACATAAGAGCTGTTACATGTGAACAATTCTTCCCAGGTTCAATAGGAGGCATTGTTGCTGACACCAGAAAACACATTGCTGGAAGGCTTGGCAAATTTGCTTTTCATCCTTGTGCAGGCGCCTTGCTACTCTTCTCTGTATCGTTCCAATTTTACATGTGCTGGTCAAGCTGAAGAGGGGTTGCCGTAGTGCTGTGAGGCTGCGTGTGTATGGAACTGGGGATGGAGCCTGGAAACTCCTGCCCTTCCTCCCATGGATCAAGGTGATGGAGGCTCTCGAATGTGCTCTGGGAGCACTCCGCTAATTCATTCACAGCCAATCATGGTCTTGGCAAGAGCAGAACAAAGGCCTGGCGTGATGAAGTGGGATTTTCTCCCATGAAAGCTCATGCAATAAATTTGTTAATTTTTAAGTGCCACAGGACTCCTTGCTTGTTTTGCTGAACTAGACTAACACGGCTGCCTCTTTGGAGCTTGTCAGCAGGGAGGGGCAGGCATCTTCCTGGAGCCAGCAGCCAGGAGCAGCAAGCATCTCCAAACAGTGCCCTCTGAGCTCAGAAGTACAAATACATGTAGCCTGCTTAGCTGCTGGCACTGTGGGGGTTACTTAAGGGTCCACCAGATACCTCTGAAGTAGATGAAAAGTTTTGCCATTGATACAACAAGGAATGGTATTGGGCCCGTCTAGTTTTAAGATGAGCGCAGCTGCTGGGCACTCTCAGCCTCCAAAAGGCAACGAGTGCTGGGGTGGTGATGTTGGGCAGCCTGCATGGTTGAGCCTTTTCAATAGTAAACGGAGGTGAAAAGATGGGGAAGGTGTAGCCATGGATATGAATATTTGCCTGAACCACCCTTTCTTTTCTATAGCAAATCTTGTCAGGCTCACTGTCAGGCATGCTGCATTAAAGGGATGAAAGAGTAAGGACCAGGTTCTACCCCCTTCTCTGGCTGTTGGCTCAAAACAGCTGGAAATGTGGCATATCTGGTTACCCAGGAACTCCATTTCAGATGGGGAAATCCTGTGGTCTTCAACACCTGGCCCCAGGCATAGGGAGTCTGGCTGGAGTATCCAGGTTTCCCAGCTGGCTTCAAGAACAGCCTTTTTTAGTAAAAAAAACAACAAGCAGTTGTGTGGCACTTTAAGACTAACAGATTTATTTTTTGCATGAGCTTTCGTGGGAGAAGATCCCACTTCCTCAGATGCATCTCCCACGAAAGCTCATGCAAAAAATAAATCTGTTAGTCTTAAAGTGCCACACAACTGCTTGTTGTTTTTTTACTGGACTAGACTAACACGGCTATCCCTTTGGAGCCTTTTTTAGGCCAGGTACAAGATTCGTCCATAGCCAAGCTTGCCCAATTTCCCACAAACTTGGACACTGCTATAAATTTGGCCCCGATTAGTTAATTGTTCTGTTCCACATAGGTAGTGGGGCAGTCGTAGTGTGTGAGCACCTTCCAATAGTACATTGTGACTAGTGTCTGTCATGCATTGTCCAGTTCTCCTTTGTGACCTGGAGACCAGTTTCCAAGAGACGTACAGTAAAAGCATTCAGCGACTTCCCAAGCTATATATCAGGGGGTTGATGAATTCAGAGTTACTAAATTGCTAGAACCAGCACTCATGGAACTGGTGAGGTACTGGCAAACAAAAGAGAAGCAAATGAGCTATTAGCTCTCGGTGAAAAGAACAATTCTGGCCGGTGCTTGGATCTGCAAAGGTATTTAGGCACTGACCTCTTGTGGATTTCAGTGGAAGTTAGGAGTCTAAATAGTCTTCGGGGTTAGGGCCCATCCTTACAGTACCCTAGCAAAGTAATATAGAGCTAGTTTGAGTTGCACCTTTTTCTGTGCCTTTGAATGATTCCAGTTGTGTATGAGTTTATTATCTGTCTGGTCTGGCTCTTGCTGGAGGAAACACAGAATGGGACTGTATGGCAGTCACCGCACAAGGACTGCTGTAGCAGCTGAGAATAGAGGGAACGGAGGCAGATTTTAAAAATCCATATAAATAGCAAAAATAAATTTCCAGCCCTCTGGTATTAAGAGAGGGAAGCACTAGAGGATAAGGGAAACATGAGCAATAACAGCAGGGATTTAGAAGAATAAATCTTGCCAGACAAACCTGATTGCTTTTTTCTTTTTGATGGAATCACGAAATTAGTGGCTGAGCCTAACATGGAAATCCTAATATATTTGGATTTAGTAAAGCATTGGATACAGTGGCTCGCCAAATCTGACTCTTCAAATTAGTTCAGTTTGGCTTGGATATGACACTGCCAAATGGACTGAAAACTGGCTTAGGGCCCCAAACAAATAGCCGTGGCGGCAGTGCTGTGCTGAATTGGGTGGAGGTATGTAGCTGGGCACAGCAAGTAGTGGAGGGAGGTGCTGGATTATTTAAAGCACCTGGAGCATTGCCTCAGTAGTGGGTGTCTGCTTACTTGAACATTGACAAACTGGAGGGAGTTCAGAGAGGAGCTGTGAAAAGAGATCGCAGTGTGGAGGGGTTCATGTGGAGGGTGTAAATCCAAGGAACGTGGATAACAAACTGAGTTAGAAAATCTGGGGTGATGATTTGAAAGACACCCCTCTAGCACAGTGGCAGATGCTCTCCCCAGGGACATGGGCTCACTTTGGCCTCTTGAAATTTGGCTGGATGCAGCATTAGAGAAAGGCACATGGCTTCAGTGGCAGCAAGGGGCTGCATGTTGCAATGGGCTTTTCCCCCACAAGACTCCAGGTTCTTGGAGCCAGTAGGAAGCTGAGGGTGCAGGACATAGCCACAAGCTCTAGCAAACCCGGTGCCACGGTGCTGTGACCGTGCTAGTCGGTGGCTGCCAGGTGTCAGTCTCAAAGTCTATGTCTACAGTTAGAATATTACTTCGAATTAACTAACTTTGAGCTAATTAAATCGAACGAATAATGGTTAATTTGAAGTAAGTTAATCAGAAGTAACATGGCCCCACTAGAAACCCAAATCAAACTAGCATGTTCATGGACAGAACTTGCTAGTTTGATTTAGGAAGGGGGCACCATGGGAAGTGTGGCAAAATGGCCCCTGAGGAGGGACACGTCCCCAGCCAATACATAGAGAGAGGAAGGCACCCTGGGACGGAGAACGTCAAACCATGTTAATTCGAGACTAATGGTGAGTTCGAATTAACACAGCTCCGTTGTGTTAATTTAAACTAATAAGTTCAAAGTTAAGGGAGGTTTTATAACTTTGAAGTAAGGGTTCATTACTTCAAACTAAGGAATTGTGTACTTTGAAGTAATGAAAGCTAGTGTGGCCATGCACAAACTTAGTTTGAATTAATCCTGATTAATGCAAACTAAATTCCAAGTGTAGACACAGCTAGACCGAATAGCCGTTTCCTGGGAGTTCCTCGCGGCCATTAGGACAGTCCAGAAAAGCTGTCACTGTTGCTGATTTGGGGATGCAAACCTGGGCTTCTGCCCGCCTGCAGGATGATGTTTTGTCCTCTAAAATCTCACCGTTAGCTGGTGGCATTTTGGCTTGTCCCTAGTTGGCCCCATCAGGCAGTAGTGAGGGCTGACTTCCAAGTGCTCAGCCGCCCAGTAGTGCCCGCTCTGACCTTAAGGCTGGGTTTTGAAGGATGCTCAGGCCACAATCTGCACCCAGCGAACTGAGCTCTTCTGAAAATCTGGCCACTGCTTTTGGGGTCCTTGTGGAGGCTAAGCTCCTGTGGGAACTGTAGCCCTAAAAGTTTGGTTGGGCCCTCTGCGATCCTATGTTTCTGCACCAAAAAAACAGTTCCTCTGGCAAGCAGGCTGCAATGTTTTCACATGCTGCTGTGATCACTGCATGTACCATCACCTCCAGCTTTCCAGGCTCCCTGGTCACTGGGTCAGGCAGGCAAAGTGAAGACGTGGTTGTGTGTTTGTGGTGGGGTCCCCTAAGCACCTGCCCCCCGTCTTTCTTTTCATTATCTTCTGTGCCTTTTAAAAGAGGGTCGGTAATTTCAAAAAACAATGAATGGGCGAGAGAAGGCCAAGTGTGCGCTTATGTTTACAGTGGTTTCTAACAGAAGAACACGAGGTCTTTCAATGACACCAGACAGCTGATGAAAGTGTTTACTCAGTGTGTAATCAGCCCATGCAATTCACTGCCATTGAAGCCTAGAATTTAAAGGGATTAGATACCGAGAGGGCTAATGAAATCTGTGAGGGGGTGCGTAAACCCCGTGCTAGCAGCAACAAGGTTAAAGGGGAGCCAAAGAGCTCATTTAGCTTATTCTCTGGCACTTGGAAGGGCTCTGGGTACTTAAAGATGAGCTCAGCTGGGGAGAACCAGGCAGTCGTGGTCCCTCTAAAGAGGGGCCTGAAGGGAGAAGAGCCCTAGGAGAAAGGTAGCTGGGTGTCCTCTCCCTCCCAGATGGGCACGGCATGTGGGGAGAAGCAGGCTGGTGAGAAACTTCAGCAAAAAGGCCTTGATAGTCAGTGACTTTGATAGCGCTGAGCTGCCAGGGAGAAAGAGTGCTGCCTTTCCCAGGCTGCGATGGAGTGAGGAGGAGCTCTGCAGAGCTCAGGTAATTCCATAACTTGCTCACTGTTATTTCTTGCACCTTCTTCCCTTGGCTCGGACGCTGATCAGTCAGCGTTGGTATTGAGATATTAGCCTGGAGGGTTTACTACTCTGGTCCGGCCTTAGGCAGGAGGCCCACAGGACACACGGTCTTAGAGACCAGTAGATAGAGAGTGCTTCTATTCTGGTCCCGAGTGCAACCAGATAACGGGCACAATTCTTAGGTCCATCCATGAGAGGGTGGTCAGAGCCGTCTTCTCTGCCTAGGCACAGCTGGGATCGTTGAAGCCCGTCTGCTTGTCTGGCAGAAATTTTGGAGGGCCCTGCTGAATAGCTGGTCCTTCAACCGTACAGTCCCTTCTCTCGAGCTCCCTGCCCAGGGATACCAGGGATGTTGGTAATTCTTCCCACTGCATGATTTCTGTTACTGACCAACACTAGTCTTCACTTTCCGATGCGGACTGGAGTAAGGACACATGGGATCTACAGTTCTTGCTCCTGTGCCCCCACTGCTCCCGAGCTCAGATCTGCCCTGTACTTTCCTCCTGCCATTCAGCCTTCAAGCTGCCATGTATCTGGTTGAGAGGCAAAAGAGGCAGTACAGAATCACAGAGGGTGCAGGGAAGTATTTTTAGATGCTCTCAATGAGGCAAATAAATGCCATGCTTGCTTGGTGGGCTTGGCCAACCAACAAATCACAGCTAATTGGATTTCAGTATCTATAAAAACCAGTGCTTCCTTTATATCAGCGGTGTCTGCTGAGTTCTCACCTTCACATGTAGAATCCTTGGCTAATTATCACTGCTGCTATTTATTTACTTGCATGCTTTTAACCCACAGTTAGTGTAGCTCTTGGTTTAAAATTTATAAATTAAAAGGGAGCCCCTCCCTGCGATTTACCCACTAGGCTCTTGCAGTCAGGGATTCTGGGTAAAGTTCTCAAAAGTCCTACCATGTCCTCAGTGACTCTGCCCCTGCCTTGGGGTGTCCTTTGTGTCTGCTGACACACAATTGGTCTGCTTCTTTTACGCCTTGGAGCACACACATGCTGCGTTTTGTGTGTGTTTGTAAGTTTATCTATGTGCATGTGCAAGATTGTGTGTCTGAGGCTGCATATGGTGTGTGTGCACATGCTGTGTGTGCAGTTGTGTCCTGTCCTGCATGTGTGGTGGCTGCATCTGCATGTGTTCTCTCGCCTGAAGCTACCATTCATCTAGTCTGGGCTTGTACTTTTCCTGCAGATCTTTGCTGGCCTTCAGACCTCTGTACTGAACAGCTCAGGAGATTCCATCCCCAAGCAAAGTGTGGAGGAGATTCACTTATTCAATTTACTATCTCTCCAGTGCTGCATAAGCTGTATTGATAAATTAATCTCATATTGTTGTGACTAAACAGCCCTGCAATTTTTTCCACTGTGCAGTCTAATCTGTCTTGACAGCTGTATCATTATTTTATATTTGTTGTAATCTCATTCACTGTATTGGCTGCGTGTGTGCTGTCACACCATCGCCACACAAGCTATAGGTATGGCTGTCAGCCTCCCCCCATCATGCCAATCCACCAAGGAAAGATCTCCTCCTCTGTGCGTACAAGGCAGAGAGAAAGAGAAAGAGAAAGAGAGGCTGCCGTGTGAGAAGTGAACCACGCCCAATGTCTTAGGAAGTATCTGAAGGTGTTTGCATGGGCGTAGAGCTGTGGGTGGCTGGCTTTAACCACGTATGGCTGGGCACTTGTGAATGGCATAACATTAGGACTAGAGGCTGTCACCTCAAATGACAAAGATCAGCAGTTCACAACTTCACTCAATCCAGTTGGCTTTGAAGCTGCTGTAGTCTAAGGCTACCATCGCTAAGGCCAACATCTTAGGCACAGCTGGGTGGCTGAGACAAAAAGTCAGGAATCGGGAGGTCTGGGCTCTGGTTCCATCTCTTCTTCACAGAATCAGTCAGACTTGGGCACATCACTTTTTCTGTCTGTGCTTTAGTTTCCCTATAGCTGAAAGGAGATAACCATGCTTCCCAGCATCAGAGTGCTGTGATGTTATTTTCTGAGTTCCCTGGGTGGAAAGAGTGGTAGAAATGGGAAGTGATTGCAGGTGGTTGCATGGCTGGTCCTGGTTCCTGGGAGTCTCGACCTGCGGGATGAGCGAGAACGCTCAGTCAGTCATGCAGCTCCTGGACAGCATGACACATTGACACAGCATAGTGATGGAGGGGCCCCACTGTCGGGGCCAAGACCAGAGTGCTCAGACCTAGACGGGGAGATGATTAATTCAGTCTTCTGCTCCTTTGGCTGATGTTTCCCTCTCTGTAGGGACAGCCTTTGTTCTAATAAATCGCATGTGGCTTGTTCCTTGGCAAATACCCTGGAGTGAAGAGCACTTCCCCGGTTGATCTGTGACCCAGCTCTGCCTGATGGGAATGAAACTGGCTGAGGCACTCTCTGGAATTGTATGGTGCAGTTGGGGTAGGAAGCCCCAATGTCTTTTCGTTCTAGCAGGTTGGATTTTCAGCTCTTGGTTGCTGACCTGAACGGCAATGAACATAAGTCACACTGTAGGGAAAAAGGCTTGTGGTGTTTTTTTTTGTAGTGGCTCTTGGCAGTGATGGGATGGATCAGCTCCAAGTCCAAACTTTCCCATCTCTCTTGGGCATTTCCTTTTAAAGACCTGTGCATGATGTAACATGAGTGAAGCAAAGAATGGCTCATGGGCCCCACATTGCCTTTGGAGCTCAGCAATGGAATCTGTGATTGTTCTTTTCTTCAACTTGGGGATGTGGGCTGGCCAATGTGATGGCTCCCAGAATGCTCCATCTTAAACCGAGAGCCCCGCTTGTGTTGCGTGTTGGGATCTCCAGTCTTTTGTTAGTCTTTCTTAGTGTCGTTATTAACGCTATGCCCCTATTTGAGGTGTGTCGTGGGGGTGGTTGCATTGAGTTCCCTTCCTTGCCAGATGGACTGAGCTGCTGGGAAGCCTCAAATGTGTGGTGGCTGCGTTTCACACAGTGTAACAGGCTGCAAAATCTGTTGGACATAAATTGCTCTCAACAGTGCTGATAGGAAGGTGCTATTTTGTGTTTTGCTCATAACTCGACTTTTTGCTGAGCCTGATTGGGCAGAGCCCTCTGTGCATGGCAAAGGGCAGGTTTGCAAGGTTCTTATTTGCATACTTCAGCTTTACAGGGGAATAGCTTCTTTGCTATAGTAGTTGCTAGGGGTGTTGCTATGGCATGTGTCCATGAGGTTCTTTGCCTGCCGACAAGGTGATTGACTTGACTGTCTTGAATACAAATGTCCAACATGACAGGACCTGGGAGTGGAGGCAGAATGAGGTGCATGTGCCCAGCTTGGGACTGGCTAATTAGTGCGGGTGGGATGGGGTGTTCTTCCAGATGTGGAGTGAGGCAGAGCAGGGGTCCCCTCCCATGCAGCCTGGAGGCAAGGTGAATGGATGAGGTACCCTGGTACCCATGAGGTGTGAATTCCAGTGTGTCACTCACTGCCGCCAGGTCTTCTCCACGGAGGCTATTTCCCACCCAGCTGTTATAGGGCTTCATAGACACAAAGAGAAGCTGAGTTTCCATGGCACGTTTCAGACTCCACATATCTGCAAACGCTTTGTGCAGCAGTGAGCCAGAGGCTGTCTGTGCAGACAGACACATCCGTCACCCTGCACGTGGTGATGGCTCAGGGATGTTAGCAGCTGCGGAGTGAAGAAAGTGACTGTGTGCATGGGGGCGGGGAGGACGACTGGAGTCATTAGCAGTAAAAAAAAAAAAAAAAAATTGCCATGGCGTCTTTGCCTGGATGATTCAGGCCAGGAAGGAAGTTGGGCCAACATCTCTTCTGAAGGGCCATGTACCCCCAACAGCTAGGACGTGAGCTTTCAGCAAAGGTTAGGTGTCAAATCCTGCTGTAAGATCTGAGCAACCTGTGGGCTTTGGCCTCAGATGGGAGAAGGCATGACTCACTAAGCTAGACTAATCTCTCGCAGTTGATATAAATTGTAGTCATGTGCCGGCCGGTTTTGCTGCTGGGCAGAGTATTCCATAATAATGACTTTGCTTTCTTGTAACCATCTTGTTACAATATCTCCAAGCATTTTCCATCTGTGAAGGGTGCTTTGCAGTCCCCAATGATTCGGGCGCTGTTATTACTGGCTTCTTTATACAACTGAGGCACAGAGAGAGCTGGAATTTGCCTGTGGCTACCCATTGAGTGAGTAGCAGAACCAGGAACAAAACCCAGCAGTCCCCTACTGTAACGATTACATACTCTCCCACCACCACAGCGATGGTATCATTTTTGGGGCAGATTGCATCTTCCCACATGTTTTGCTATTGTCATACCCATGAATAGCCATGCTGATGATTTGGCTCTGCATGTTTCCCAGTTATCATAAACCCCTGCACCCAACTCTCTTGGGGAGTCTCCTCCCCGGCAGTAGTGGCTAGCACTGATGCTGAGAGCAGCACAGGGCTAACTTTTGTAATCTCAGTGACTGTGGCCTAGTTCAATACCTCCCAGGCAATGGTGTCATCAAACCACTGTGTGTCTTTGATGCCACCACACAACCAGACTTTGGATGAAAAGTAGTGGAAGGAGGCTAAAAAACAGGATCCTGCCAAGCCACTTATGGGGCATCAAATAAGTGCTAATGCAGGGTGCTCTAAAATTAGTACTGCCCCACATCTTGGAGAATTGCTCCACAGGTCTGATGTGCTCCTGCCCACCTCCAAGGCAATGAGAAGTTGCAGCCCCACACACCTGCTTGATGATCTGACTGTGGGCTGGGTTGTGGAAAGGAAATGTTTCCTTGTGCAGATCCGGGTTCAATTCTGCGTGACTTGCCTTCTGACTGGTCCTGAGCAGAGTAGAGAGGGTCGTGGAGCAGTACCAGCTGTGCTGGGCTAGCCGTGTTTACACGCAGCGTAGGGCTTGGATTTCCTCAGAGGAACAACGCTGAACGATGGGAAGCCAATGGATTCCAAGGTAGCGCCTGACGTTACAGGGCTGTGGCTTGCTGTGCTGAAAGGGTGAGAATCCACGAGTAAACCATGAAAATGAGGTGTCAGGTGTTGATTTGTACCCGAATGTCCTCCTCCTCTGTGGATCATCAGACTGTGCAGGGCCTAGGATCGTAGTGCTCAATGCAAATGCTGTAGTTTTCTCCCCCAAACTGACCACACTCCAGTTTCTTTCTCTTGTGTTTTATTTTTGCTGGGGGTAGTTGGGAAGGAAGAAGGAAGCTCGTCACTCTGAGGGAATGAAGGTGCCTGGCCTGGGACTTTGGGATACTGAAGTATATCAGTGGCCATTTTCTGTTCTTCCTTAGCTTCCCATGCAGCTGGGATGGGGCGTCTTGTGTTGTGCTCTGCAGGACCCTCCCTGAAAGTGGTTCAGCCGTGCTGGTCCTTGTGTCAATTCAGCAGTTTGTAGTGATGTGTGGTTGGTTGGCCTTGCTGTTCCAAAGGGCACGGTGTCCAGAGGGAGCCATGATCCCTGGATCTGGACAATTCCTGAACCCAGTGCTCGCTGCTACTTCTTGGGGCTGGCTCCAATGTTCCCTCTAATTGCTTGTAGACTGTGCGTGCAAACGATTTCTTTGTGTGCGCAAAAACATTTCTTTGTGAGTACCAATATTGCTCCCTTTATTCAAATAAAGCTGCTTATAAACAGGCCTCCTCTGCCTCTGTGGATTTTATCACCTCAAGGAACCTCAGGTCCCATTCGCTACAACACTATTGAATTTTTTTGTGCACACTTTATTTTGTTGTGTGCGCAGGCTTCATGACCTGTGGGCATGCATACGCGCACACAGCTTAGAGGGAACAGTGGCTGGCTCCCTTGTCATTTGCTTCCGCTCCCTCCATGAGCCACCTTCTGCAGCCTTGGTGCTAATGGATGCCATGTAAATGGTGGTACAAAAACCCACTTGCTTGGGACTGAGCCCTTGTGAGGCTGGAGCATCTACCCACATGCTGTGGGAGGTGATCCCAGTGGCTCAGTCCTGCCTCTCTGATAGCCCGAGGGGCAATGTGGTGCCTGGTGTCTCATTGCAGGAAAGGCAGGCAGGCACTACATGGATGAGCAGAAGTGAATGCAGGGGGAGTCTGATGCTTTTGCTGGACTGGGTAACTCCTGACTGACTGTGATTTTTGCTGGCAGCCAGCGAGGGAGTAATGAGAAGGGGGAAAGAAGCATTTTCCAGCTGAGGCCCTGTCCTTACCATGAAACTGTCTTGGAGCTGGTGGGCCTGTGGCTGGAGTGCTCCCATCATGCACAGCCCAAGTTTCTGTGCCCATTTCTCTCTGCACTCTGCTCTAATACAAATTTTGCACTCAGGACCCTTGCTTGGAATGTGCCAGGCCATGCCTGCAACTTACAAACCACGTGTGGTGCTCAGTGCCTCCACGGGATAACCAATTTTGAGAACCCATCCTTGGGTGTTGAGTGGGGAAGCAGGTCTCGTTCTCGCTGGGTCTTGTACAGCACTGGATGGTCTGCTCACTCCTAGCACAGGGTTTCTCAGACTGTTCTGGGTCATTCTTCTTAGGGCACAGCAGGCATCCAGTCCCCCTGTGTGGCCTGCGTCTCACCCAGGGCACATATGCCTTGCATTTGGGATGGTGCCGTAGGCATTCTGGGCTGGGGTCCATCCTGCAGCAGCTTGCCCGTCTGTGAAATGTTGCAGTGAGCCCTGAAACTAGCAGTGCCTTCCTCTGCCTACATCGCTCATACTTGCATGCCAGGGAGCAGCTTTTCTGGGTGAGGGAAAGTAAAGGGACTATGTTGCTACACTGCTCCCCCCCACCCCAGTCACTCTTCATCAGTTTATATGGGGCAAGCAGGTAATTAGGGAAAGTTCAGTCAAGGTGATCAAATGTGTTTTGTTTCTGCAGTGAAATTATTGAATCTTTCACTGAGCTTCCTACTTACCTCCATCAAGTGCTGGCTCAGGGTTTTGGGCCCCCAGCCTTCCTGTTTCTCCACGCTGCCTGCTACCATGGTACGATGGGGCATGCAGATGTGACACAAGGGAGGAAAGGGTTAATGGACAACTGACAACCTGCCACACACAGCCCAGACACCTGGAGCAGGAACAGGACTTCCAGGGAGGAGCAAAAGGAGAGAAACCTGCTCAGGTGGGGAGTTGCAAGCTGGGGAGAGCGGCTGTGGAGCTTTGCTGGTGGCAAACAAAGCTGTCGCTGATCAGGTCACACAGGGGAGTGACTCTGTGCTTGTCTGTTTGCTTTGGACTTTGGGTATCCTGGAAAGTGCAGTTTTGTAACTGACCTGACTGGAGGACTATGTTGCTGAAACCTGGAAGGTATTGGGTACTGGATGGAGCATATTCAGAGGGAAACTGAGTCTGAGCAGCTGCTGTGCTGCAAGGGGCCATTGTGGTAAGGGTGCTCCTATTGCACATGGCTTATGGGACTTTGGCTCCGAGTCTTTCAAACCTTCAGCTGCTTGTGGGGGGCTGAGCCACGTCTGTCTTGGGGAGAAGGGGAAAGGGAGAGCTGTGTCTGGGGATCCTGGCAGAAAGAGTGCCCACCTAGCACTGTGGCTCTGCCCTCCTACCCTGGTGACTTTGTGCCTGTTGTTGGTGAGCTTGGCCAGCTAGTGGCTTCTGCTCTGCTATAAGGGAAGACACTAGCAGGCTGTGGTGCATTTATGGAGAGGCATTCTGGCTCCTGGCATGGCAGCAATGCAGTCCTTGTGTGACACAGTGCATGTTAAGCCATTTGCTAGCAGAGATGTGGACTTGCCATTGCTCCTTAGGTCCACAACCAGGTCATTCGGTGTGGGGAAGGACTCGTTTCCTCCCATCCGTCCCTTTGCTCTGTCACTAACTCCCATGGGCTGGGTAGATAGAGCCCACCAGACAGGTGGGAGCTTTCCTGTTCTACCTATGGTTCTCTCTGGGTATGTCCACACACAGCTTTGCAATCGAAAGAGTGCTGGTTATTTTGGTTTAAAAATGGTCAGGTCCACACGATGTTTCGTTGTAGCGAAATGACGAGCTGCATCATTTCACTGTAAGGAAAGTCATATCGATATAATAAAACCTAGGTTTTTATTGATATAACAGTTAAATTGAAACTGTTATATCGATGTAACACCGTATGGACATCTTATCGATTTGAAACCTGGTTAGACGTTCCTCCCAGGGTGCATAGCACCCTGGCCGGGGGTGGAGCTGGAAGGAACACCCCACACCGGGCGGTGGGGAAGGGACTCTGTGCCCAGTGCTCCCACTGCTTCCTGGGTGGTGGGGAGAAGAGCCCCCGAGCCCAGCTCCTGGCGTGCTTGCCAGTGTCAGGGGAAGGGACCCCGGGCTGGCAGGAGCCATGCTAGCCAGGATGCGGGGAATGGTCCCCTGGCTCCCAGCGCACTTCTCAGGTGGTGGGGGAGATGGGACCCTCACACTCAGCTTTTGGGGTGTGGGGAGCACTCTAAAAACCAGGTGTGAGAGGTTCCCATCTCCCCTGGTGCAGGGGTCCCTTCCCCTGGCACTGGCAAGTGCGCTGCAGCTGGGTGTGGGGGGGTTATTCTCCCCACTGCCCAGACAGCGGTGGGAGCACTGGGCACGCGGGTCCCTTCCCTGCTGCCCGGCTTTTCCCACAGTCCAGCCAGTGCGGGGGAATTGAGCACATGGGGATCTCTTCCCCTGCTGTCCGGCTAGCAGTTGGGAAGCCGAGCGTGAGGGTCCCTTCTCCCCCAAGCCTGGCTGAGCCCAAGGCTGCAGCCAATTTGGGGGGGTGTCTCTCCCCCCAGCCCCAGGAGCCCAGAGCTGATGGGGGATGCTTTTCTCCTGCCATTGGGTCTTCTGGGAGAGCCAGGCAGCGGATGGGGTAGCAACATGGCCCTGCCAGGGGCCATTTTGCCACACCTTCCAGGGAACCCCTCTCCCAAATCGAACTAGCAAGTTCTGTCCCTGGACATGCTAGTTCGATTTGGGTTTTTGGTGTGGACCTGTTAAATCGACTTAACTTGAATCAATTTAATGATTTTTATAGTGATTCAATTATATTGCTTCAAGTTAAATCGATTTAACTGTCTGTGTGCGGAGAGAGCCTCTGTGTCTTGTGGACTTGGCAGAGGCTCCAGTTTAGTCAGGTTTCAGATGTCACCCCATCTTATCAGGAAACCCCTATAAAACCCAAGTCTGGCACACAGCGAGACCTGTTGTGTTCAGTTGTTAGGAGCCCCAGGGGACTCTGGGTTGGCATGTAACAATGTCCACATTATTCATACAGAGCGAATTTCCCTTTCTTCTGACTCTTGCCTTTTCCAGTCACTTCACCAGCTTGGCGGGGTGGGCTGTTCCCCCTTGGCTGGGTGCTGCATTTTGATGCCTGCTGTGCCACTGTAGCCATGAAAACACCAGAAAGTGTCTTTATACCAACAGCATCACTAACTGGCTCCAAAAACTGAGAGATTATGTTCAATGCTCAAACTTTCTCTTCCTGCCACTCTGTATCTTTGCCTTCTGCATCCCCTGAGCTCACCCTGGTGTGTCTGTCAGTCTGGCCCCCTCACCTCTCAGTCTCCGTTCTCACTGCATGCTGTGTTAACATGCAGCTTGCATCTTCTGACAGTCTGGGGTGATATTTACACTGAAACCAGGCTGGTATTGGGACCTCTCAGTCCACACAGATGCCTGGGAAGTAAAAGCAAAGTTTGAGTTAGGATTTGCAGAGAATCCAGGAACATGCTGTGATGTTTTCTCTGCTGAGATGCTGCTTTCTGGCATTGAAATTGCGCCATGACCCTAAACGGCACCAAAAGGGAGGCCCTGTCCTAGTAAATGAATTTTCAGCCTCAGTGCAGAAAGAGCAGGCACCATCAGGAGCTTGAACTTGGCTTCACGTCTCGTTCCTTCTTCGCAGTTACGAATTGCAATGGCCTCTGGATTCCTTGAAAGCTCCTGCAAGAATTTATACTTGTCAGCTTAGTATCAGCCTTTGAGGAGGCGTTGGAAATAGTTTGTGCTCTAAAATTAGAAACTTATCAGGCTTGTCATGTACATACTTAGCACATGTCAATAAGAGAGGCGCTCAGGGTACCCTACCTAGGAGGTTGCTTCATGATATGGAGGGCTGTGCTTAACCTCACTGCTGCAGCTGTCTTTCTTAGCCCATCAAAAGAGAGACGAGAGGCTTCACATCCACCTGTGAGTGCCAAAAATGGGCCACTAGAGGTCGCCATTGCACAGCCAGCACATTGTCAAAATTTGTCTGGCAGTCAAAAAACCCTATGTGACTATTAAGGGAGAATGCTTAAAAATAATCCCATTTTTTTCCCTGCATCCACTTTGGATTCCTCAAAGAGCATCATCGAAGACCTGTTATTTTCATATGACTAACTGTAAATATTGCTCCCACACAGAGTGCTGAGGGCAGAGCTCCCCCACTGCTCCGCTGGGGGATAGAGGCATTTCCATTCCATATCTGGGGCTAAACAGATCAATTGTTTCCTTAGCCAGGTGTACCAGGAATCGGCACTGAAGTCCCCAGCCTCTTTCAGAGTCTCTCACTGCTCAAATGTTTCTGTCTATAGTACTTTAAAAGCAACAACAAAACCCCCTTATTAAAGGGACACTGCCAAGGTCGAGGGAGTTTGGGGTGGGAGGACAACATTAGATCACTTTATATTTTCTCCTATTTCTACTGCTAGTGGTATTTGCTCCTTCTATCTCCTCCCTGGGGCGGGGGCAGATGTCAGTGGCTGGCTGTTAGCGCTGGCAGCTGAAGCAGAAGAGGCTGTGGTTTTCATGGACACCATGGCAATGGGCACAGAATAAGCTGCATGGTAATAGCTTGCTTGGAATCGGTGGCTTTGCTGTTGAGAACAGGCTCCAAGCTGGCCAAGCAGAGACTTTTAAAATCCTCCGCGGCAGCACTGTGAAGCTAGAGACCTGGATGGGCCTCTTCCCAGAGCCCTGGCAACTGTAAGTCACTATGCCCCGAGGCCCTTCTGGACAGCGTTTGGCTGGGGAGGGGGCGGATGGGCTGGCTCTATTCCAGCCCAGCTGGGCATCGCTGCCCAGTTGCTCAAGCTTCATAAACATCCAAGGAGCCAAAATGCTGGAGGATCAAAGTTCATGGTCCTTGGGAGCCATTTAGAAAAACAAATGCTTCGTGGGAGCTGAGAACCCGTCCAAGAAAGATTGGCTCCATCTCCCCGCCTCACTGGGCTCAGCAGCAGCACAGCAGGTTTCGTGTTATCTGGGGTGTGTGGGAAAACTGGGGCCTGAGATAGCTTGGACGGGAGGAGGTGGGGGTGCAGAGGAGGGAGAGAATGAGAAGAGCTCAGGCTGGGGGGCAAGCCACGGCTCTGTTGCCAAAAGCCATAACCACTCAAGCAGCAGAAGGACCTTGTGACATTTGGAGTTTGCAAATCGTAGTTTTGTTTTTACAGATTTTGTGACAGCCAGCAGAGGAAAGGGGAGGGCAGGGGAGAAAGATCAGCCCCGTATCTCTGAAATTCACATCTGCATTTAAAACAGATTTATAAGGGAAAAAAGCCTGGTGGAGAGATGAGAACTCCTAAATTTAGATTCACATGGAACCTTTTTGTGTTAAGTGTGTGGGGGTGAGGAGGGGGACGGGGCGGGACTGGTGCATCTGTGGCTCATAGCTAAGGGTTATGAGTACAGCTGGGAACGAAGGGGGTGAGCTGAGTGGAGTAGCTGGAGGCTGTGGGTCGAGCCTGAGATATCTGGCCTCCACTCTGTGGCTGGCTCTGGCTGGCGCTCTTAGCTCATTCCTTGCATGGATTCCACCCTAATTTAAAGAAAATCCCCCCAGAAACTGGTTGATAGTGTGATTGTAGAGAGCCCTGTCTCCTTGACTCCTACCAAACAGAGACGGGTCATTTTTCTGCTTTTAGGCTGCACAGTCCTTTTTGTAAATGGCTGGTCCCCTGTCCCTACTGATGCAACACCAGATTTGGTTTTGGCTGATACAACAAGGGAGCTGGTCTGGTGTGTATGTGGAATCATGTTGGTGGGAACAGGCTGGCTCACTCTTTTAAATGACCTCTGTTTTGCAGTGTGCATGGCAGAGTGCACCAGGAGGGGTGGACCCATTCGTTCCTGGAACTTTTGGTATGCTTCATGTTGTGACGATGCCTCTGTAGCCATCCTGCCCACCTCTGCTGTTAATCACACCATCTATGCCTAACTTCTGGTGTAGCCTGGAGCTGTAGGTTCCCTTTGCCCCTCTGGGAGTCGGGGCTTGGTACTACACAGTGGTTTGGGACAGGAAGCAAACTGTATCCATTGGAAACAGCTGGGAGAATTTAATGATGGAGAATGTAATTTAATGAGCTGGAATTTGGCCAGGACATTGGGGTAGCACCCTGCTTTTTGAATAAAGTGCCATCTGATCTTTAATGGCCACAGAGAGTCAAGCCCTCATGTTCTTATGGTACATAAAAGGAATGAAACAAGTGTCCTCCGTCCAGAAGCCAGCATGGCTCCTGCTAATTCGGTTAGCCCCTGCCCAGGGGGTGGCTGTTTGGAGGCCCTTTGAAGTCAGGTGATGCTGCTCCATCCTGAGGTGTGTGCTGGGCCTGAGATGCTCAGGAAGCAGCTTTTTTCCCCAGGGGAAGCCCTCAACCCCAGAGCTGCGGGGCAATGAAAACATGAACAGGTTTATGCTAATAGTCTTTAATCCAGAGCATATGGTCCTGATGCACAGCAGATAAGTCTCTAACAGGCGACGGCTGGGACTGCCTCTCCTGGTGCAAAGGTTTGCTTTAATCAAGGCTTCATGAAGAGAGTCTGCCCACTGGCACTAGGCAGGACTGCCAGCCTTGCACCCAGTCCAACAATAACAAAGCAAGTGGCTGCTCCCTGGGGAGAAACAGATTACTTTGGCCTTACTGCTTCCACAGGAGCTGGAAGGAGAGACAGGTTGTCTAGTGGGTTAAAGCACAAGACTGGGGTTGTCTTATCCACTGCTGTGAAGCTGCTGTGTTCCACTGCAAAGGTGGTTGCAGTTAAATAATCTACATCTGTGCCAGGAAGGTATAAGGTGCCGCTGAATTAGAATTCCCTCCCCGCTCGCTCACTCTGTGGGTTTCCCAAACTCTGAGATGCCACATATCTCATTGGAAGAGTCAGTATCTGTGAGGGGTTTTAAAACTGCTTGATGAAAAGAGCTAATGCAGTGCAGAAGTTTATTAACATTTTTGTTTGACCCCAGGCAAAGCTGAGGGGGAGCGATTGAAGCGTAAGGTGAGGTTTGTAACATCACTTGGTGCAGAGCTTAACATCGCAAAGCCCTGTACAGACAGAGCCTCCATTCTGTTCCTCTGAAGGTGAACGGTGTTATCCAGATTAAAGATAGGGCACCTGAGGTGAAGTTCAAAGTCCTGCAGAGGTTCAGAATCAGGAGTTGACTGTGAGGAGTCCTGGCTCCCAGTCCTGTGTTCTGTACCGGCCTTTTGGAGGGGAACTGATGGGACAAATGCGGCTTTTTGCTGGAGCTCCCCGACATGGTCTCCTGTTGAGGTCTTTGTTGTTGCTTGGTCCTGATGAGTGAGGGTTTCAGTGTGTGAGCAGAGATGTGGGGATGGAACAATACACTAATTACTTGAAGAGGCCTAATAGTCTTGCTGGGGAACCCAGGTTCTGTTCCTGCTGATGCTAACTAGGTATTGAGGCCATGACATTAAGGAGGGTGTTTATTTAAAGAAATCCCTGCTGCTACTTCAATGGCTGGCATTGATCTCGGCTGCTGTGCCTGGTGAAATAGTTTGTGCTCTGTTTGCAACCTGGAGGCAGGAAGTCACGTACAACGCTTCTGGCAGTGAGAAGGCCATGGCACTATGTGAGAGCGGGAAAACTCCCTGTTTCTCAGGTCTGGCATTGCTCCTGGTGGAGCGGGACAGGTAGGTGTCAACTGATAGATCTGAAACACAAGCCCGGGCACCAGGACAGCAAACCTCATGAGTTGGGAAGAGGGTGAAGGCATCACCCTGGTGAACAGGAGGGGGGTGTTGGTGCTCAGGCTTGCAAGGAGGAGATCTTCACTCTAGCCAGCCTGAGCACCCAGACTAGCCTAACCTGGCTTTGAGCATCTCTTCTGCAAAGCCCTCTCACAAGTAACTGTGTTTACACTGGTGTTGCATTTCCCCAGGTGTGTCGCTGAGAAATTGGAGGGCATATCCTGTAGATCTCAGAGTGGAGATGCCTGAAGCTTCTTTCCCTGTGAATTGTGGGAGAACGTGTCTGTCTGCTACAGAGGGCTGGGAGATTGTCAGTATGCAAGCGGTTTAGCCTGCAGCCTCATTGCAAAGTGGGAGGGTTACCAGTCTGAGTGAAAATAGCACCCTCTAGGGCTGACCTGCACCCGTTGCCTGGCCAACTAGCCTAGATTTAACACCTTTTAGCTCAAGTAATAGGGTTGTGTTAGTGGATTGACGACAGGCAATGCCCAGATCCGAACCTGGGCTAAATGCATTGAAGAGAGACCTTAATGTTGTGTCTACACTGCAATGTCAGCCCAGGGTTAGTAAAGCATGAGTTACCAGATTTTGGGTTTCTTCACCTTGTCTTGAGCGTCTACACTAATTTTTAACCCCAGCTTAGGAATTGTTGAATCCTGCGTCCCAACCTACATCTCCAGCATTATGCAGGCTCTTGTCCAACCACCCATATCACAGACTTCCTAGATCCCTCCCAAAATGTGATCCCTCTAGCTTTTTGTTTGTGGTGCAGTGTGGGAAAACCTGACAGTTCAGAGGACCAAAAAAGTCAGCCTGTGGAATAATTTTGGTGGACTCTCTGAGTTTGTGTCCAGTGGTTCTGCTTCTACACTGTAAACAATAGGGCTTGAACCCTCATTCTAGCTAGGGTTAGGCTTGGACGCTGAACCCTTGTGGGGTCCTGGGCCTTGTCTCTGAGCCCTGCGTTAGTGTGATTTGTGTGCAGAGACAAAGGGAGTTAGGTTCGTGTTTGAACTAAACCAGTGTAGACTTATCCTTAGAATAGAGGATGGGTGAAAAAAACCAATCAAGGCACAACATGCAAGGAGCATGACCTGTTGCTATCCCATTCCTGCCCTCTATGCCCCACTCCCTTGTAACATAACATTCAGTAAGGTATCAATAATGTCATCAGTGCCTCTCTTCCACATTTAAACCCAACCCCTTTAACATCATAAATGCAGGGCTTAAACGCCTGACCTGTGTTGGTATGGACTACTGCAGTGTTGTGTAACTTGGCACGATAGCTGTACCTGGGATAAAGCTATGTGGATTCCAAGCAGAACTTAAATATACCACTTACAGGCCAGAGTCTGGTTTTCTAGCGCATCTTCTTTACGCAATTGCCTTTCTATAGCAACGAATGTCCATACTGCAAATGAGGCAGTTTTTCAGCACTCAGTAGTGGTTTCCAGGTAGTCTGGGATGGCACAACATATTTTGGTGAGTGAGGAGATACTGTCTGGGACACTGATCTCATCCTGATTTACTAGAAAAGTGTCTTTAAAAAAATTATGCTGGGTACTGCTGGTGCCCTGGGAACTGTGGTGGGACTCATGAAGACAGAAGAGAGGGATTCTAGGGGGAGGAGAATTCATTGTGGTCTCCAGGGTCCTGTACCTAGATGAAGAACAATTTCAGTGCCTCTATTGGCAGTGAGGATACAATGCACCATCAGTCACCAATCAGAGTTGGCACGTTGCAGCGTTATTAACTCAATGGCAAGGGGGAGAACTTAGCAGTTTTGGCAAAGGGAAAGGATCTTGAACCTTCGTGGTCTGGCCTGGTTGTGTGGAAGGGGAGAGAGGAGGGATCAGTGCTAAGCTTGGGGCTCATTAATTTGTCCCTGAGGGACAGTGCAAGATTATTTCCCCCTCCTGCCTGGTTTGGTTTGAAGTGTTTGCCACTTAAGACAGGAGTGATGATTCTCTACCCAGTTGTGGGGGGTGCAGATTCCACACTATCAGGAGACTTTAAGGATATTCAGTTTAAATGCTCATTTGTTTAATCCCATGGCTCCCAGTTCTATGCATCCTAACCAGTTTCTCTTCCTGCATGGTCATTACAGTCCATGTGCATGGACGGGCCATTATCTTCCCTCTTTGTCTTTGTTTGGGCGAGACAGGTTGCATCTATACTGCAAGAAAAGTGGCAGCAAGTCTTAGAGCCTGCGCCACCTGATGTGGGCTCATGCGATGGGGCTTGAAATAGCTGTGCAGGTGTTCTTGCACCCCCTCACAGGGTCTTTGAGCCCAGGATACAGCCTGAGCAGGAACAGGTCCCGTAGCACAAGCCTAGCCCATTGACCTGGACTCTGAAGCTTGCTGCTGTGACGCCTCATTATTTTCTTGCACCACAGATGCATCCTTGTGTTCACTGCGTCTCATAAGTCAGCTTCTCTGTCATCTCTTTGGGATGCAAAGTGGGGAACTTTCCTTCCTGCCAAGCTTCAGTGTGGAATCCAATCTCAATGTTATCTTAGACACCTCTTGGCTTTTTTATCCATGCTGTGTTGCATCCCAGCCGCTTCTCAAAGATAAATGTGTCTGATGGGATGAGGAAAGAACACTCCCAAACCTCTCTTAGCTAAACGGTGCAGTGTGGGAATGGTACAGTCTCTCTTGGTGTTTAGAAGCTCTCAGAGGTAGGTGTTTTTCCCAATGCATTGATTAGCACTGTAGCCAGAGCTTTGCTGGGCTCTCTTTGGTTTGATGTTTCTCTGTCATCTGGCCTGTGCTCCCGTTTTCTCTCCAGTGGTCTCAGATAGCTCACAGCTGTCCTGGAATTAGTAGTTTGTGACATTGGTAGCACCTGCAGAGGGCTCAGTGCTGTGCAATCACAGACAAACCTTGCACCAGCCTCCAAGCATCCATGGTCAGAGACCCTGATATCACCCCGTGGACATAATCTATTGGCTGTCCTCTTCATTGCTCTCCTGGAACATCACAAAACATTAGTCTGAGATTTCTTAGAACTTTTTCAGGAGCAAAGTTCTCTGCTTTTGTTGCCTTTACACGGATCTTTAAGTGCTTTGAGTGAGTGAAGCAATGGATGAAAA
Source organism: Podocnemis expansa (assembly GCA_007922195.1). NCBI lineage: Eukaryota > Metazoa > Chordata > Testudines > Podocnemididae > Podocnemis > Podocnemis expansa. Next base: position 9,405,009 of record ML682019.1, read on the forward strand.
GGCTCTCAGGCCTGCCATCCCCTGTTCACAGGACACGCACAGCTCGGACAGAAGCACGGCATGCTTTTCCCATCTCCTGCCTCTCATGTGCCAGTGGGGCTCAGCTGGGCCTTGGAAACCCTCTGCAATGGGGATAGAAGAGCACAGCTCACATGGCCCATTTCTGTCTTTGTCTCTGAGGCCACCAAAAAGCAATGCTAAGAAGATGACTGAGCTGTTTGGGATGCTGGGATAGAGTCCTGTGCATGATTCTGGTGCAGCATCATGCCTGGGAGCAGGCTGCAGAGATGGGGTAGTGTTTCTTGCCAGCTGTGCATTGACCTGATCTATTAGTCCTTTCTAATCAACCATGCTGATGGTTTTTTTGTGTGGTTTTGAACCTACAGAGTTCCCTGAACACTAGGTTATGTGAGGCTGGGGCCACAGAACGGTGACTGTCACGTCCTGAGCATGTGTCATGCACAGCATCCAGCCTCATGCGCTCTATGAGGACCCAGCCAGTGGCACAGATTTGCAAGCATTGGGAGTGCTGTGTCGCAAATGTTATGTTTTATGATCATTACCTTGACAAATCACAACTATACCCTAGGGTTCTGCCGATTAATTATTTCTCCAAAGCTGGAGTCACTTATTTTGTTTTTCCCAGTGACCTCAAATTATCCTCTAATAATACAAACTTCCTCAGTGCTGGGAGACTTTTTTTTTATGGGCCTGTGGGGAGGAGGAGTTGAGGGGAAATCCATCCTTTAAATAGGGAAAATATTGCCCGTGTACATATTTATGTGCCTGCGTTTCCCTTTGATGCTCAGTTACTGATTCAATTTTATAACTTCCATGTTGAGTGAATTAAGTCTTTCATGCCTGTAGTTATTAAATGTATGTGATAAGTGCTTTATAATATTGTAAAGGATGGCTTGATTTCTTTACGGCTTCCTCCAGAAAATCTTATGCAGCATGCAGGTGTGGGTGAAGGGAGAATGCAAATCATGCTTAGTTTTGTCTCCCTACCTACAGCTCGGGTCTTCATTGTGCTGTGGATTCTCTTCTTGGTCCCTCATGGAGCATGCAAAGTTAGGTTGGTTTCCAGTTATGCTCCAAGTCATGGCACAGGCACAACCATGGCACAATTATCTTCAGTTGCTGCCTTCTACAGAAGAGGACAATCTGAAACAAGATGCCATGATGTCTCTCCTCTGGGGCTAAGTTAAGGAGCAGGATTGAACTGTGGCAAACGAGCTGATGTCGAAGGAGAGGCAAGTCTCTCAACGTGATCAGCAGCGAGTCGGCTTGTTCTGGGTGGCCGGCGAATGTGACCTGTGCTCCGCTGCTCCCCTAGGGAAATTGGGATCAAGGAGAAGGCTTAAGTCCTCCTAAGTGATGTGCTGTACAGCTGACTTGGGTAGCCTGACAAAGCTACTGAGAGCCACAGATCGGTTAGGCAGAGCTACATTTCCTGCTTTTGCTGATCTGGGACTGTCAGCCTTGTGTAGTGTCGCACTGAAATCTTGCTTTGACCTTGATGCAACTAGCCACTCTTCACCTTCCCACATATCTCCTCTGGCTCCAGCTGCTGGCTGCCATTGGCTGAACATTTACGAATTGGTAACGAATTGAACTGGGATTAACCAAAGGCCAGTTACTGCAAAGCCACTGTTGGCTGAGTGCCGAATGCCACAAGGGTTTGAACGGAGAGGGAGCTTTGTGGTTATATGGACCAATTTCTTTTGGGTTCTTGAGCACTCCTGAGAGCTTTCTGGGGTGAAGCGACTACTGGTGCCTGAAGACCTCCCTCTGCCAGGCTTGAGTTGAATATGGTCCTCTAATGTTGCTTCTAAGCCCACCATCAGTGGATTGTAAATGGTGGAAAGGGCAAGGAGAGATCTATGTTCCCTGGGGGGCAGAGACCCTGAGCTGTCCACAGTTCCCGTCTTCCAGAAAACAGTATCGAGCAGCCTGGCTAAATCTGAGTACTAAGGGTTGAGAAGCAGAGACAAACTTGTGTGGTGGCCTCTCTTTATTTCCACTGGAAGACAAAAGCCTCTTCCACACACGCTGCTTCTCCCCACCCGTCAGAAGGAAAGGTTTAGTGAAAGCTGGCTGGAGTGGGCTGATGGAGTGGGGTGAGGTGGAGGGGTAAGCCAAATCTGTTGCTGTTTTGATCTGGTGGCACTTGCCAGGAATTGTTCAATTTATTCATTGTCACAGTTGTCGCCTTTGATCCCTGGACTGAACCACTGAGTTCTTCTGAGGTTTTTGCAGAAACTCATCTGAAAATTAAAGGAGGGGAAGCAATTGCTCAGCACTGACTGTGAACATCTGGGCAGCAGCCACATGCATGAAACCCTCAGCTGTCACTCATGGGTGCAAGTGGGGTTATCACAGAGAGGCTTCTAGAGAAATTCAGGGTGCTGCAAAGAGGGGGTGTAGTTGCTGATGCCAAAACCCGAGCACATTGCTACAGGGCAGAAAGGGGCACCATGCCTTCGGAGTCCACAGTGATTTCAGTATCTGAGTGGGAAAGGAAGCAGTCTGCTTCAGGGAGCAATCGAGGTGACATCACACGGCAGTGGCTACTGCTGTAGGGTGCTGTTCTTTGGATGGATCATAAAACAGGCCCTGCCTGCTAGTTAACAAATCTTATGGCACTCCTTGCAAGAGTAGGAGTGTTTTGCTCTAGAGCCGTGGCCTCACTCCTTCCATCTTGGGTAACTACACTCTGCTGTTTCTAAATCCCCCCTGCGGTTTCAGCTGGAGACAGGATTCCTCATAACTTTCTCTCTGCCCTGAACCTCACTGCCATGAAGCTGCCTGCATCTTCCTCGGTAGCAGTGGTTACAGCTGGGTGGTGAAGTGACCCCTGTGCATAGAGCTAGTTTAAATGCCTTGGGATCCACTGGCACTGTGTCACTATCAATCTTTGCTAGCTTAATTATAACAGGACAGGCACTGAAATGGCAGGGATTTGGACAGAATGAGAATCCGCTCCATCTGCAGCCCTTAGCAGGGGGATGCGGGTGATGGAGATTGGTGACGTTTCCAGGCAAACACTGCAGAATTGACCTGGGATCTCTAGCATCCCATCTACAAACTGCAGCGGGTCCAACAGATCGTCAGCTGCTCACTGATATTCATGCAGGTAATTGCTTTTTTGTATTGCGGCGCCCTCCCAGATCAGAGCACCACTTACAAAACAGGCTGAAGTGGGCTTTGAAGGAAGCCCTTGAATGGAAACTATCAGCTTTAAGGGCCCGTCACCCTCAGTTGCAGGACCTGTGGCTTCTTTCTCTTGACAGCTGGGAGAGAGACTGCTAGATCTCACTGGCTGCTGCCTTTAAAAAAAAAATAAAGATAAAAAGCTCCCCCTTTACCCCCACCACTCACATTCATATCTGCTTGATCTAGGGCTGGAGTGTCAGACAGTTTGTTTATAATGCTAAACACATCAGATAATTGAAAGCTAATGATCCTTTCTGGATCACTAGACATAATGTGCCTGGATGACAAATCAATTTCCTCATTGCCCTGCAAGAGTGTGGAGTCAAATGCACGGCTTGCGTTGCCATTGTGTGTCTCTTTCTTTGTGTGCTGTGTGCCTGCTGAAATCCAATGCTTATTTCAGCTCACCCTCCAAACACAAAGGTGGGTCTTGAGCTGCCTGTCTCTAAAGGGGCCCTCAGGTGTTGCAGAGAGAGGGCATCCTGATGGAAATCCATCCAACTTAACTAGACCAGGGACAAATAGGTGTGTGTGTGTGTGTGTGTGTGTGTGTGTGTGTGTGTGTGTG
>ML682019.1:9408802-9489180 GCA_007922195.1 Podocnemis expansa
GTGTGTGTGTGTGTGTGTGTGTGTGTGTGTGTGTGTGTGTGTGTGTGTGGACCATATATAGAGTGTAATGTAGGCATCTCTCTCAGTACGTTTCCCTAGTGTAAAGCATGGGGTTAGGGACGCCTGTTCTCTGTTCACAAGCTTGCCACTGACTTGGTGCATGATCCTGGTCAAGTGGACACAGGTCAGCATTTTTTTGAAGTGGCTGCTCATTTTGGGGATTTCTGGCTTTTTTTGGGTACCCAGATCAAACCAGGGGCCTGATTCTTGGTCATGCTGAATACCTGTAGCCTTCATTGCCTCCAAATGGGTGTGAGGATGCTCAATACCACTAAAAGTCAGATTCTAGATGGTTGCTTAGAAATTGAAGTATCTAGTATTAGGGCTTTGTTTCTGAAGATCTGGCCTACAGCCTCTCTCTACCTCTATTTTCTTCTCTGTGAAGCAGAGCTAATGATACCTGTCTGGTTTTTGCACTGCTTGCAGATCAATGGATGAAAGTGTCAAGTGGTGGGGTTGTACTGGGCAAATTTCCATGGGCTGTAAACTGACTAATAATGAATTTGAAGAGCGAAACTTTACTTCTAGGGCACTATAAAAATTCTGGATTCACTGCTCAGAGCAAACTGCAATTCAGGTTGGACTGAAATGAAAGACCTTCAGTATTGACAGTGACTCAGCATCCACTGTTCAATTACCATGCGTGTGTGCGTCAGTCTGTCTGCACCCTATGTGGTGTGTAGGGTTAGGGATTAACAACATGTGAAAGTCACTGGCTACCTTCAAGGGCACAAGAGGCTAGAGCTAGACTTGTCTCTGCAGCCACCAGCAGTTCGGTATAAAGACACTTCTTGAGTCCTTCCTCTGTAGTGCTCATGTGGCTCTGAGCTATGGGGACTAGATGCTGGCCCTAGGAGTCTTATGTTCTGTTTCCCAGGCTTCAGCCATCATGTTCAATTATGCGGCCAGAGAGGGAAATTAAACAGGGAGTACTTGTATTTATTTATCTCAGGACATTTTTAAGACTCATAAAACAGAAGGGCATGGGGTTTAAAGCTTCCCACCTCAGCCCTGAGCATGGCACCCACAGCTTTTCTCATGCTGTGTCCCAAGACAGCTTTCTGTTTAGAGTATTCATTCCTGTCCTGCCTACACCCTTGTGAAAAGGAGACTTTCCCATTTGCTCTGTAACAACCCTGTATGTAAAGTCAAATTCAGTTTATGTCGTCTTCCTGTTCATCAGTTTGTTATTAAAGTCCAAACTCCTCTCCAGGCTTGGCTGCTGCATGGGTTCTTAGCTCAGATCTGCTCAGCCTATTCCCTCAGATGCTGTACTTCAAACCCAATTATATTGTACGTCTGTCCTGTGAGCAGCACTAAAGCCTCTTTCCTGCCATTCTTCTCCTTCCCGTTGGAGGCCCTCTCTCCAGGCTTGATCCAGCTGGCTAGTGGTGTGGGCTGGAGATGACTTCAGCTGATGTTTCTGTCCCTGCTCCAGTGTGGTTTCTCCAGCTTATCTGGTCCGTATCTGTTCCACTGCTGGAAGCCCCATGCCGCTCTGAAAGCGTACTTTCTGCCCTTTCTCCCTAATCATTGCAGCACTACTTGAGAGGCTCTTGGCCAGCTCCTTCCAGCCTGAAACCCTGTTCAAGTGATATGCAACAGCCTTGTACAGGGCCAGTAAATCCACACTTGCTTTAATATTCTGTGGGTGTGTAAGTCCCAGCTAAGTGGATTTAGGTTGAACCATAACTTAAACAAGCATGCAGGAGTTAATGGGGGTTTTGTTTTGGGTCCTGAATGGCTGCAACTCTTTAACTGTGGACCTTGTGGTGATGTATGTAAATCTCTTTTGGGTCCTTGCACTTTTTGATCCACATGATGGGAGCTGAGGAGTATCTGCAGAACCTTGAAGGGTCCTTATCTGTTGGGCTGCTCAGCCAAAGGAGTAAATCCCCCTTTTTCTCCTCCACTCAGAATGGGGATCCAGAGCCAGTTTTTGGGGGCCCAGGACCCCAGTTTTTAAAAACACCGTTGCCTTTTGCTCAGCAGCACTGTTGTGTCTCACATGGGGGTCTCCATCATTATCTCTGGTTTGCACACGGGCAAGGTGAGACACACATGCAGAGGGTAGTGACTCGCACATGATTCCTCCCTCCCACGTGGCCACACTATTCTTTAGGGGATAGGTGGCTGCATTAGCTCCTTAGTCAAATAAATTAAAGGACAGGACCAGAGAAACCCAAGGTGATGCCTTGACCCCCAGACTGCCAAGAACTGGAAATAATGATGAAAATTTTTTGGGGGGGCCGGGGTGTTATAGGAGTCACATGAGCTTCAGGGTGTGGGAGCAGCAGCTTATGTGAGAACTGAAAAGGGAATAGGGTCTATTCCCCACTCTATTCCCCCTTCATAGGTCTTTACACAAAGCCAGGAGTGGATGCCTCATACAGGCAGTTTCCTGGGTGTTGCATTGCCGCTGCCCCTGTTCTGCAGCACTTCACTTGTGTGGAACAGACTGTCCTGTTGTGCCAAGGGCTGAGCCTTTCCTTCCTCTCCACAGACACATAGAGAACTGGAAGAACTTACAGACGCTGAATGCGGTAGACATGGAGCTGTACACGGGACTCCAGAGGCTGTGAGTATTGTGCATGTGTGAGAGCAAGAGACCTGAGGGGTGGTGTGGGGGCAGCCGCTACCTGCCTCAGCAAAATGCTGCTCCTTTCATCCTATGGCCTCTGCCCTAGGATCATGAGGGCACGTCTGACTGCTCTGAGGCAGCTGGAACACTTTGTCTTTCTCTCTAACTTTGGTGTTTTCCTGCCCTAGCTGGAATTCTGGGTAGGCGGATTGTGAACCTCATTGTTCAATACACGTCAATCCTACCCGCTGTCCACCCCTGCTATTCCAGATCTGGGTCCTTCTACTGTCCTAAAGGGCAAAATGCAGACTGTTTTCTGTTTCTCCGTTGAGGTGCTTACATGGCTCCCATCACTATAGCAGCCAAGCGTTTCACAATTGTAATGATATTGGCCTTACTATCCCTGGCCCCGATGAGGTAGGGCAGCGTTCAAATCCCGGTTTTGCAAATGGGGACCTGAAGTGCAGAGAGAGTAAGTGATTTGCCTGTTGCACAGCAAGCCTGGGGTAGAGCCAGGTACAAACCCCATTTTGGTGCCTTAAGATGTCCTGCACCTTTCTCAAGCAGACACTTTATTCTGTTGGGTGAGGGCTCTGTAATGTGGACAAACACCATCACGGGTTAAGGTGACATTCCCCAATGTCTTTTCAGTGAGAGCCTTCAGTATGTTGCTGAGCCTTTTGTTCACCCCCAGCAAGGGGTGCACCGAACAAATCCCCAGGGCACAGCTTGGGCTGCTGGTTGAGATTTAGTGTAGGAAAGCTGCAAGGGAGCCCAGTACCTTGTCCACAGAAGAGATCAATAAATTTTGGTCATGGTGCTGATTTAGCTCCCTCAGAGAACAAGAGGAATTGAATCTCAACTCTTATTACTCTGAGAAAAAAGCTCAAGTGTCCTTGGGTGCTTAAAGCAAAGGGATTTTCTTGTGGGTTAAACGTGGGTGGGACTCAGGTACCTCCATCACAGGTCTCTAGAGCAATGGGCCCAGGGAAGCTATGGAATAGAAGTAACAAGGTTGCTGTTGAGGATTGAGGTGCCGTGGTGGAAATGTGTTTTGGGAGCTCAGGGCTGGAGCAGCAGGGAGTGTGGCTGGTCGTGACCAAACAGCATTGACCATGCTACATGGGGAAGCCCAGGTCTGCTGCAGCTGTGGATCGGGACTGTGGTGTATTGGCAGAGTTGCATAGAGGAAGCTTGCACAGCAGCTGCACACGTGATAGGTCTGTTAGATTTAAACTGAGGCAACCAAACTCCTCTGTTTGTGACCTTATGCAGGTCTTCTGAGGTGAGAGAGTAAAGCATTCACCCTCCCCACGCTCGCTAACTCCCTGAGCATCCGCTCTTGAAACTGTCTGGCTTGGCCTGTCACTTTCGGTTTCATGGGCATTGTCTCTTGGCCGTCGCCTCGACTTTAGTGAAGGGATTTGAGTGCCCGTTGATCCTCAGCCTTTACTCCATCACTGTCCTTTTAAATCTCCTTCCAGGACAATCAAGAACTCAGGACTTCGCAGCATCCAGCCGCGAGCCTTCGCCAAGAACCCTCATCTGCGCTACATGTGAGTAATGCTGCCTCCTCTGCCCTGCGGTTCCCCTTGGACGGGTTCTTTCCAGCGCTGGCACCGCAGGGGGAGCAAGGGGCAAGGGTGAAAGGAAGGAGAAGGAGAGAGCAATAAGGAAAGGTGAACTAAGGAGGGAATGGAAGAAAAGAGTGAAGGGAGGGGATGGGGAGAAGGACACGGAGAGGGAGGTATGGGGAAATGAGAGCACTGTACAGTTCTTTCCCGCTGGGCAGCTGACACATTTAGGTGTCTCAGAACTGGGCTGGCTTTGAATGTGGCTCTAACAAATGCTGGCCTCATTAGCACCCCTGCAGCGGCCAGCGGAAGTTTCCCTTTCTGTGGAGTTCAGGGGACTGCAGGGGAGTTAGGGCAGGCTGCCACCCCCTGCCCTTGTGCACAGCCTGAGCCTGCATTGCTCATTAACATTTAACAAATACAGAGGGTTTTGCAGACGCAGAGCTCTACAGGCACGTGGCTGACAGCTGTGATCCTAATTATTGACTTGTTAAACGGGCATTTGAGGTGGGCTTGGGGCACAGATGCTTCATGCTGGAGGTTATTGGAGGATAAAGGGAGGTGGGGAGGAAATCAGGATCTGGACTTTGGTAGAGGAAGAAGACAACTCAGTTGGTAGCCTCCAGTTTTCCAGAGGAGTGTCTAGGAAAGATGTATGGTCCCTGGGACGCTGTATAAGCACTGGAGGCTAACGAGTGACATGTCTCTCCAGGAAAGGTTGGAGCCACCGGCATGTGTACAGCCTGAAATAATTTGCCTGAATGATAAGGGATCAGTCCCCCCAAGCTCCAGTGTAAAGATGAGAGGTGGGCTGATCGGTTCTTGTGACCTTTGCAGTGCATTCCCCACATACTTGGGAAGAGGAGGGTCGCTAACCTCTGGTCTGATCCTTACATTATCAGCCCTTCTGATGAAAACTGGCCATGTTGTTTAAAAAACAGAGAAATCACCCTTTTGATTCTGTGGACATGCGCTGCCACCCATGTAGACTCAGTAGCATGGGGCACGGCTTGCTTACTGGTGGATTCTCTATAGCTTAAAGTTTTTAAACCATGATTTGAGGACTTTTTAATAGTGGGCGAGAAGTGGGTGGGTGAGGTTTTATGGCCTGCATTGTGCAGGAGGTCAGATGATCATAATGGCTCTTTCTGACCTTAGAGTCTATGAGCCTAAATAGGCACGTTGCTGGAGAGATGGGCGAAGCCTGCCCAGTGGTCTGTTGTTGTCTCTTGATGTGTGTGCAGAGCTCATGTTAACACAGATCTCCAAAAGCTTCATTGTGATAGCTAGTTACAGTTGCTAAGTGACAGCAAAACACTTACCTAGCAGACCTTTTGCAAAAACCCCAGTGCTTATATTCAAACAGATGAATAGTTAAAGATGTCCCAGGACGAGAACTGCCCACGTAATAAACACACACAGTTCTTAATGCGCATAAAGAAAGGCATATTTCAACAGTGTTAATTCTGATTCATGGATTTTTTAAATATGTTCTCTTGGTGGTTTTGGTTTTGATATAGAAATGTTTTCTTTGAGGGGACACTTGAATGGGGAAATCATTTAATGCATCACTTGTCAGTTGAATTGTTGGGTTATGTAGCTATGGTTGCTGTTTTGTGGGATTAATATTGTCTATAATGGGTAAAAAGCATAACTGGTCAAGAAGTATAGATGAACTTGCAGTTGAGGCTGATCAGTAGGTGCCGTTAGTGTGCTCATACACAATTATTACCTCTCTTTCAGAAAGCTCTTTGTTTTGTAGTTTGTACAGCTGAACAAATCACATTCTTTTGGGTCAGAGTTAAGGCAGCTGAGTGGTAATGAAATGTTTGTGTGGACCATGTAAGATTTGAACACCCTTAATTCCTTGCCTTGGGTTTGCTGTGATTGGGGAATGACTCTGTTCTGTAAATAGCCTTAACTTTAAGTTGCTGGGCTTTACTGTTATGTCCTGGGCATGCTTCACGTGGGGCTTGAGGGGAGGAACGTTTGTGCCCTTCTGACTGTTGTATTCCTGAGCCACAAAGGCTTAACCCCTGCATCTGTTTGTTTGCTGAGACACATTTGGTGGTAGGGTCTTCTCCATGCTTGACAGTCACAGCTCCCTTCTACCTAACACATCTTGGATCATCTCTGGAATTACACGAGGTGATCTATGAGGCGATGGATTGAGAGAGATGGGTGCAGCATGGGGATCTGCATCCAGCTGGACCAGGATTTGGGCTGCTGCTGGTTGTCTACAAGGTCTGGACCCAGCTTTACTACCCCCTTTTCTCAGGCAGTGGCAGGTACTCACACTGCAGCTTTTGGATGTCCCACATGACCATCTGGGAGCGCTCAGGAGAAAGAGCAAGTGAGATGGCATCAGCATGGTGTGACAGCTTTTCCTGCTCCTAGCCAGCTACTGGCTTGGGAGGAGCACAGCCTGCTTGGGGACCTGACATTTTTGGAGGCAGCCTCATGCTGGAGTAGGGGATAAAAGGGTTAGTGGAAAGGTCACTCTGCTTGGAGGCTCAGGCTGTTGTAGCCGGGTGCAATGGCTGGTGAGCTCAAGGAATAGACTCACAGTCCTGAGAAACTGGGATGGTTTCCATGAGCCACAGCTAGATGCATTTCATAGCCAAGACCGACTGGATGGTATCGGCATTGTAGTTGAGGCTTTGCTAGCGGGGGGGCAAAGCAAGATGCTGTGTTTCTGGAGAGATCCCCTCTTTCCCTTCTGCCACCTCGTTTGGTGGTCTCGGGTTTGTTGGGGGTTTGGATAATTTACAAATGGATTCTGAGGCACCAGACAGCAAGTTCTTGACTGGGAAGTTACTGAGAGGCTGCAAGGTGAAGACTGAGGAACAACAGTGCAGGTGTGTCGGGACCCAGGACTGGAATTGCAGGGGTGTGTGGGTTGGGCTTGAGGGAGCAGCAGCAGACTTGTTTCTTGAGAGAGCTTGTATACCGATTTAAACAACCTTGCTGGTTGTTGGTGGTTTCCCCCCCTTTTTCCTGGGGTAAATTTCAACATCCATCACTCTGATTTCTCTCTCCATCTCCCCACAGCTTTAAGAGAGGAGTCCTTCTGTCAGAGAGATTAGGTTTTTCTGCCTTTCCCCAACCTCTTCTGTTTCTGTTCCTGTCTCTGTGCCTTTACAAGTCTTCAGACCCCAGCTGTGCAATCACAAGGCGATCACTCACTCCAGCTCTAATTGCAGGAGCTGTGGATTGTTGGGGCTCATTTAAGATAATGGCTCTGAATGAGACTTCATGCACACAGTAAGAAAGGGAAGGTGAAGCCATTGAGAGGTATTTGCAGCATTCAGCTGCTTGAGAACTTGGAGTTTAACTATTCCAGTGCCATTTAACAGGGGCCAGGGCTGCCCTGGAGTGGTTAACATTGGCCCTGTGCACAGTTCTTGGTGTGTGTTGTCAGGTGGAGCAGTGAGCAACTGACGGAAACAAACTGGACTGGATATGTATGGATCCATAAATAGCTTTACCCAGGGGTGGACAAAATTAGCTCACAGCTAGGCGTCAGCAATTTTCCTTGGGTTGCCAGAGGGCCCTCCTCCATTACATTTTTGCAGTGGGAATTAGGCAATAGGCTATTAAAACTGATTGTTATGGTGACCAGAAACATACCTTTATTGAGGCCTGGCCTGCCCTCACATTTCGGAGTGAGCACAGTTAGTTTTCCTGACATGTCCAGTCCTTAGTGTCCCTGGAACTAATTTTCCCTTGACACATTCAAACATGAGGCTGTTTTTGTGCAGTGTGTGTGTCTGCCTCACTGGTAACTGGATGAAGGCCACTGAAAGTACGTCTGCCCTGCAATCAACACTTGTGGCTGGCCCTTGCAAGCTATTTGGGTTAAGGGGCTGTTGAATGGCAGTGTAAATATTAGGGCTGGGGCTGGAGCCCAGGCTCTGGGACCCTTCCAGCTTGCACCTTGAAGGTCAGCCTGAACATCAACACCACAATTAGTAAGCTCTTTAGTCCCAAAAAACAAAACAAAACAAGGAGTCGTGGCACTTTAAGACTAACAGATTTATTTTTTGCATGAGCCTCTTAGCTGAAATCAGCTGGTATGGGCCAGCAACAGGTATTTAATTGCAGTGTAGATGCACCCTAACTCCTTTTCAGCGAAGCCACTCACCAGCTGTCAGAGGACAGTTTTGGGTCTGACCTGAGTCCCATTCAAACTTGTGGCCTATGGCAAGATTCTGCCAAGACTCTGCAGACCTTGTTACCGGGCCGAATTGCTCAATAATACCTTTTACTGTATAGCCTTCAGAGTCATCTTGGCTAAAATCAATCTTGCTTTGAAGATCCTCCCCCCAACAGAGTCTATTCTGCGCACTGTGCATCTGATGCATATTGTGCATGGGCTTCAGTGATTCGGCCAGCACTTTGGGGCTGGGTTTGAGTGGGCACTGGGTAAAAAGGATCAGTTCAGGCAAGGATAGTTTTAGAGAAGCTCAATTGAGCACAGAGGGGATTTATATTTAGTGATCCACTCGGTTTTTGAGCTCCAGGTCTTTCCAAGAAGGCAGTGGGATGTAGTTTGGTGTCCCTTCCATCCAAACATTCTTTGGATCATCTGAACCATTATATCCATCTTTCACCTACCATGGTTTGGGCAACAGAATTAGAGTGTCCTGGGGAGACAAGACTGCGGCGCTCTGTGCCTTTGGCTACAGCTCTTTAGATCTGAGAGGACAGGGTCTCCCAGCAGAACTGATAGGATACGGGGAGCGCTCTGGCTAACAAATCTGCCCTCCCTTCCCCAGCTGGAGAGTGTGATGCCTCTGTCATGGATATGCCAAACTCTAAGGAGCTGAGATCTTCAGTGGCTGACAAAGTGAGGATATTTTGTGGATTTTCTCTGGGTGCTAGTTGTGTTCCTCAGTTTCCCCAAGGGTGTTGCTTATGTATGCCAGCGATGGGCCCTGGGTGTGTAATCAGTGCAGGGACCATGAGAGGATGGATGGCCCTTCCCCACTCACCAGGCTGGGGCAGATGAAGATTGGGGAGTGGCTACTTAGCCAGGGAAGAAGACATAGGGCTGGGAGGGGTTAGAGCTCTGGTCTGAGGGTGGCTGGGGGCAAGACATCATGTTGTGCACCTGCTGGGGGGACTGAAGGATGCCCCAAGAAAGGGACTCTGTAGGTGACTGCTGTAAACTGCTCTGATTTGCTGTTACTTTATGACCTGATCCTATGTTTTACACCCCCTTGCATTTAGTTTCATTCCTTTCTGTAAGTTCACCCATCTTCGAAGCATCTGAGGAAGTGGGATCTTCTCCCACGAAAGCTCATGCAAAAAATAAATCTGTTAAAGTGCCACACAACTGCTTGTGATTGCTAACCAGTCTGCAGCAAAGCCTTTCTACATTGAGATCCTAAGAAAACTGGCTGGCAATCACTGTAACGGCAGAGGTGGGGTGCATAGCTCAGTGGGGGCATGGAGGGAGTCCCTGGGGCCCAGTGAGCAGGGGTGGGCTCCCACAATGGGAGTCCCTGGTGGAACATGAGTGCTGAACTCTTCAGGGTCAGATGAAGGAGACAACGTAGTGGCTGTGAGGAGAGCCCAAGGGTGGCAGACCCCTCTCAAGGCACTCTTGTCCTGTCTAGATGTGTTGAGAAGAGGGCAGGAGCGTGGAGAGGTGGGATGACAGGGGCAGACTCCACAGTGGCAAAGTCCTGATCTTCAAGGAGAAGAGAGGACTAGAGCACAATTCCTGTAAGACTCCGGCATAATGTTTAAATGAGGCCCATACATTAAGGAGGTGGTGGCGAAACCATCTTTGTCCTCTCTTTTTCTTGCTGCCCTTAGGCAGAGTTCCTGGAGAGGTCAAGAGAGACCCACTCACTGTGTTTTCATCCTGGGACCTACAAAAGACGGAGCTGCTGAATAAACTCTTCCCTTCCAAAGCACATTACTGCCTAGGCCAGAAACAAGCTCAGAGCTCTTCACAATGGGAGACACTCTGCATCGGGGGGAGAGGCTAGATGTAGGGTTTATGGTTCTCTCGCTTGTTGATGGAACTGGACCTGACCTCTTTTCCTCCCATTCTCAAAAGGAGAGAGAGCAACTTATCAATCAGTCAATCAATCAATCAAATCATAGGGCTGGAAGGGACCTCATGAGATCATTGAGTCCAACCCCCTGGGAATTGAACCCAGGACCTTATCTGTTGTTAAAATGTGCCCTGGGGGGAGAATAAGGGAAAACCATGCTTGGGTTGGGGAAGGAATCAAGTTGCTTAAATGACTGTATGAAATGAATTTGCTGGGTTTCGGATCCTTTTTTGGAATTGGGTTACCATAAAATCCACTACTGCAAATGGTACACATGGTCATGCCATGGTGAGGCCAATAGCAGAGAGGCCCAGGATTAACTGACTGAGCTCCAGTGGTTGAACTCAATTCTCACCCTAAATGGGTCCCCCCATTTCAGGGCTGAAACAGAGTGTGATGGCTTGTACCAAGTTCTCCCTGCAGAGCATATCCCATGGACCAAGGCCATCAGTGCCAGGGCTGTCAATCTGCACCAGGTTCGGCCACAAGAAAAAAAAAAAAGGGAAAAGGACAGCAGAAGAATACAGAATAAAAGTAATCGAATAGTGTTTTTCAGGGGAAGCAAATCCTATTGTCATTGGTAAAGGAGCTGGTGATAGGGACTGAGGGCTGAACTGGAAATGCAAATTAGAGAGGAGAAAAAGAACCAAAACTGGCTTGGTTTGAGTTAGGTATTCATACTTCTGCTCCATCCCTCCCATCAGGGCCATAGTTCCACCCTGGCTATGTTGCCTGATAATGTTACCAGAACCTCTCCCTGTCGTTCCAATCACCTGATGCTGGTCCCAGAGGTGAAAGTCTTTCAGCCTCCTTTGAACCTCAATAGCACCCAGCACTGGTCCCACTCCTGTCCTTGAGCTGAGTCCTTCCCCATGAATCCCATTACATTCCTTCCCCCGCCTCAGGTCACCCACTAATAGCCTACAACTCCCTCTAAACACTTTCTTGAATCATTGGTTCTCAGTCAGCCAATCTGCAAAGCACCTTTTTGTATTTGCAGAGAATAACCGTGTGCACCTTATTTATTGGGTAGTAAAGAAAACAAATTAAGCTCCTGTAATTGTAGAGCCAGGTGCACTCTTAAATAAAGCTTAAGTAGTCAGAATTCCATTTAGAATATTAATAATTGCTTTTTCCACCCTCATTCTGTGGCTTCTTTGCCCCTTCATCTGTCTTCTGGAGGCTTATGTGTACACTGAATGGGCTCACAGGTGAGTTGAGGTGCTTTTCCCATCCCAGAGCTTTCCCTTGGCAGGGCTCATCAACGTGAGGATGGTGGCCTTTGATAAAGCAGAGCTGTGTTTGGACAAAATTGTAGTCAGGTTGGTAAAGGAGTCATGGTGCTGACTCCTGCCTTCTTGGGGCAGTTGGGTGGTGGGGTCAGGGATCATTTGGTTTTTGAATGCTGCCAATGTGGGCCACCTTCTGTCCCCCTGGAGTTCATTTCTTTTGTCTGTCACTTCTCTGCTAACATAGGTGGGGAAGCTGAAGGGGACAAACTTATGAATGTGGGGAGCGATGGGGAAAGTTCATTGAGCTGTTAAGTTGGTAAGGTACGGGGGGGAAAATGAATGGATGATCCAACAGGCCTTTTCCATTGCCGACTTTTTTGTGACATGGTTAATGTGGGGGATCCCAGCCATTTACCATGGTGTGCAGCAGTTGGCCCTGGAGCCCTCCAGTCTGGGAAAGCACATCCTCCTTACCTTGCTGTTGTCTTGCTATGTCTGACTGAATACAGGATTCTTCTCTGCCTCACTTCCTAGACTGCTTGGTAGAATTGCTGAGTGCTGTTAAAGAGCAACTGTGTTCCACCCTAGAGCCAACTGCTTGCCAACTGAAAGAATGAGGGGTGTTGACGTGTGGTCGGTGAAGAGCTTTGAATAGCATCTTCTGGAGAAGCGTTGCAGGATTATCACGTAATAAAGGGAGGAATCTGGCCCAGGACTCCTCGCTTGGATATTATACAATTTAGAGGTCATGGCTGCTGAATCATGCTGTGCTCATTGTAGTCACACTTTATACAGGCACTCAAATGCTAGATGCATCTTCCAGCTCATACCTACGCATCCTCATGGACTGTACCCACTTAAACCATGGTGCTTGTGCAGTTTCTGTATCCCTTAGCATAATTGTGCATCCTGGCTATGTGCATGATTGTTTAAACTGCTTTGCCCTGTGTCTGCTTCTTCAGGATCTCAGGCTGAATGGATAAACAATCAAAATGCCAGACTTAACATGGTTTTGATGATGTTCAGTTGCTTTTCAGAAAGATCACTTGCGCTTGCTCTGTGGAATGGGATCCTGCCTTCCCCCTGATGCAGCCAGGCTAATCTGGTTTGTAAGGAGCCAAACTACTTGCTCTCCTCCACTAAGCAACCCCATGGCTTCTTGCTGTTTCTCACCTTGGGTGCCACACCTTCTCATTCCTCTTCCATGCTCACTCCTTTCAGTTACCCTTCCAGCTGTCACCTGCCCTCGTGCCAGTCTGCTTCCTCCAACCTCTCCTGTAACATGGGGACACTTCAACAAACCAACAGTTATGAAAAGGAACTCAATACGTCTACATCAATCAAGCTTTTCTGATTTCCCCATCTCCACGTAGTGCTTGATGTTCCTTGGGTGCTATTATTGTTTCTGTCTGAGTGACAGAGTTATGGACTAGGACCACATTGTTCAGGGGCATGTGATCCTTTGCTGTCCTGTCTGTAAGAAAAGGTTTGAACATACTGGTACTCTGCCCCTCTCAGCTCTCATTTGTGCAGGGGACCAGGTCCTTGAATGGTAATTTACTCCCAACAGTTGTCCTGGTCTATTTTTCATGGATTCCAAGGTCAGAAGGAATAATATAGTCTGACCTTCTGTATAAAACAGGCCAGAGAACTTTCCCAAATAATTCCTAGAGCAGATCTTTTAGAAGAACATCGAGTCTTGATTTAAAATCCACCACAGATCTTTAAGTTGTTTCAGTGGTTAATTACTTTCACTGCTAAACATTTTTCCTTTATTTACAGTTTCAATTTGTCTATCTTTAATATCCAGCCATTAGATCGAGACTGAGGAACCTGTTACTCAACATGTTCCTCATGTAGCTGCTTACAGACTAATCGTCAGCTCTTAACCTCCTTTTTGTTCTGCTAAGTCAGTTGAGTTCTTTGATTCTATAAGGCCTGTTTTCTAATACTGTAATAATTTCTGTGGTTCTTCCCCAAACCCTCTCCAATTTATCAAGTCGTCTTAAATTTTGGGCCCCAGAACTGGACACAGTATTTCCATAGCAGTAGCACCAGTGCCAAATGCAGAGGTAAAATAACGTCCTACTCAGGATTCCCATCTGTGCATCCTGTTAAGTATTTTGGCCACAGCCTCACACTGGGAACTTGTGTTCAGCTGCTTATCTGCTGTGACTCTCAAATCTTTTTCAGAGCCACTGCTTCCAGGGGATAGAGTCTTCCATGTTTAAGTATGGCCTGTATTCTTTGTCCCTACGTGTATACATCTACATTTTGCTGTATTAAAACACACAGTACTTGCTTACATCCTATTTGCTAAGGGATCTAGATTATCTATAAACAAGGCTGACATTTTGTTAGTTATTTTACATAGAAGTGAGAGGCTGGTCTTGGGCGATAAATAAAAATTCTCAGAAGCCCATGACCTGTCCCTGACTTTTACTAAAAATAATGGTGACAAAATGGGGCTGCTTGGGGGAATGAGAGCCGAAGCCCTGCTCATTGGGGGAGTGACAAGTCCAGCTCCACCACTACAATTGATAAGTCTGCATCACCCTATTGCTCAAGGTGATTCATTGCTCCAGGGTTGGTGGTAAGGAGTTCTGAGACTGGCAGCTCAGGGCTGAAGCAGAAAATGTTATGTTGGGTCTCTGGAAGTCATGAAAACATGGCTTCTGTGTCATATTCTGCCCCTTATCTCTAAAGAGTTGGGTATGACTGGGGTTCCCTATGTATAGTGGTCCCTCTGGTTCCATATCATCCCCATGCCCTCCGTCCTACTTTGTTTCCTGTGCGGCACAGTTCCTTGCTGCTACGCTTATCAGCGGATGTGGATGAATGGCATGTTTGTTTCCCTGCATTACCTCAGACTGATTCAACCTGAAACATCTTCTGGACATGCGGCGCAGGTGGGCTCAGTATTTTAGCAGCTGCTGGTTCCCAAGCTAAAGGTGAGACGCATTCAGTGCAGACATCAGACCCTCTGACTTTCCCTGGGAGCTGGCCCCTGTAAACATAACTTATCTGGCACCTTAAAAAAATCTGAGCAAGTTTTTTCATGAGGTTTGTAGATTTACATTTCATATGGTTAAATTCAGTGCCTTGCATGGTGAAAATTTCCAGAGGAGTAGCTGTGTACAGCAAAATCAACAAGAGTCCTGTGACACTTTAAAGAAGGTGCCATAGGACTCTCGTTGTTTTTGCTGTAGACAGACTAACATGGCTACCCCTCTGGAAGTTAACTCATTTGAGCAACACTGAGAGGGCCTAATGGCGAATTGTCTCCAGTTATAAACACTATCCACGCTTGAAGCGGTGAGCAAGCATTAGCTAATCTTCCATGTGCCCTGGTAAGAGGGAGCAGTTCTAGGGTTGGGTCTCACCTTGGGCAAGCTGGATTCCAGATTTTGCATGGAAAGTGGCATTAACATGTTGAGATTTTTGGACTAGGGCAATTTCCTTGCATCTTCCTGTGATGTAGCATCATGAAGCTGTGTTGTGACATGACTTAGGTTGGGTAGGGATGCCTTGGTGCATGTCTTATGATATAGCAAGTTCACCTTACAGGACAAGCTGATAAAATTGGGAGCCCTGCCTCAGACATGGCTCACATAGTGCATCTGAGCTAGGGGCACATCTGGTACTTGGTTAAATTCCGAGAGAGAATGAACAAATGGGGGAATCTGATTACCAGAAAGCTTGATATGGGAGTCCATTGATGATAGGAGGAGGGGTAAAATTCACTTCCACATTCCTGGAGACAGGAGGAGACAATCATTTCAGAGAGAGCTTCTGGTTCCCCCCTTGGCAGCAGAAGCACCCTCCATCACTCTACCGACAATACACCAGCCACATGTGAAGTGGCCACGGTAGGAGCCATATTCAACCTTGTAATGCCAGTAGGAGGCCTGTGTGGGGAGGGGATTGAAATGAAGAGGCCTGGTCTCCCCAGGAGGACTTGGAAGATACCTTAAAATGTGTGGGAGGGAGGATCAGTCACTATAGGAGCATAATAAATGTTGAGGGATTACGCGAGTGACCTCAGCTGGGATTTATAAGGACACCACCTCACTGACAATGTGACAGGGGAGGGGTGTAAAAACAGTAAACACAACGCCTGTGAAACAGAAATATTCAACTTGTACGTTGCTTAAGCAATAAGGCACGACAGGATGTGAATGATGATGCATTAATTCAGGCCTTGCATGTGATTGTGCCAGAACTTAATACACCATAACTTATGCACTGGCACATTTTATTGGAATTATAAAATTTTATTACGAAATTTGAGGTTGTTTTCCACCAGCCTCTCCCTTCCCTATTTATGTATATTGCAAGCCAAGTGGTGGATCAGGCACAGCCTGAGAGACAGTGTGGTGTGCTTTTCTTAGCCCATCTGAGCCAGTGCCGCTTTGAGGCTGTGGCATCAGGAGGAGCCCTGGTTAGAATTGCCTTTTTTCATTGTTTTCCCAGTTACGTATGCAGTATGTGTCAGCAATAATGTAGGATAAGTTTTAGGGGCAGATCCTGTGCTGCGGCCACGATGACACGTGAGTTGTTACACTGGATCCCTAGTTCACTGGCGTATGGTGATTCCAGATTCATTACACTGTGAATAGACTTACACCCTAAGAGGTGGATATTTACTTGTAAACCATGGGCAGGGAGGCTGGTGCCTGTGTCCTTAACTGCAGCAGCTCACGTCTCCTTGCACCCGTGGTAGGGCCAGTACTATTCAGCACCATGGCCAGAGCCCATAGCACAGCCCTCTCAGCCTCCCGTGACAAGAGGAAAGCGATGAGGGCTGGGCCTGGGTCTCAGAACTGGTCCTTTCCCCGCCTCTCCCCTAGGCCTCTCTTCCCAGCACTCCCATACT
The DNA here is from genome assembly GCA_007922195.1 of Podocnemis expansa. Taxonomy (NCBI): domain Eukaryota; kingdom Metazoa; phylum Chordata; order Testudines; family Podocnemididae; genus Podocnemis; species Podocnemis expansa. The sequence goes on from ML682019.1 coordinate 9,425,194, forward strand.
GGCACATGATCAGTGTTTTGCCAACAGAGCAGCAGTTGTGAACTTGTAGCTGCTCACATCTGACTTGCAGGTGTCTTTTTTTCCCCCCCTCCTTTGTTTGTTTCTAGCAGCCAGATTTTGGGAGCAGCAGGAATAGCTCCCCACGGCTCCAGAGTGATGGGTGGGGATCAGTGTGAGGGGGTTAGATGAGCTCTCTTTTGGAAACCTGGACCAGCCTGTCTGGATTATTCTTCTCCCACCCCTCATTATCTCATTATCGTTCGCCCCACACGGGCTAGATCTCTGCAGAGTTGTGTGTCCGTATTAAAAGAAAGCAGATAATTCTCTCTAAACTACACTGATCTTCCAGAGCCAGGTCCACTCATTGGCCTAACTTTAATTGTTTCATAGGACAGGCACCCTGGCACTCTCACCAGGTGACCGGTGTGTCCAGTGGTCCAGCAAAAATCAACATATCGCCCAGCGTTCTGCGTTCCCCTCCCAGACATCTCTATGCGGTGACCACAGGCAGGGTGGCCTCTCAGGAAGCCAATAACACAGTGCTGGGTGTGTCCTGAGAATTTGGACAGGGTAGGAAAAAGGCAGGCTGGGGCTGAGTTTTAAAGCTGCCGCTGCTCAAGAGCTCTGTCCTATTCCACCTGCGCTGGCTTGCTGCCAAACAGCACTAACTTGCCCTGCGTGAATGCTGCTAACCACAGGCCTGTGCAGCAATTGCCTTGATAACTATGCTCTTGTTGCCCTGCAAACACAGGAGTGGAGGCGTTCCAAAATGTATCAGCCATTTGGGGTGAGGCAGCTTCCTCCCTGGTGCTGTATTTGTCTTGTCAGCTGAACATTTCTTGCTTTTTGATGAGAAATTGTTTGAATGTGTCAGTCTCTGCAGACAATATTGGGTTCCTGATTTCATCCTGGTTGGCTGCTACCAGGGGTTTCTTTGCTATCTGCCTTCCTCCATCCCATCCAGGAGGAAAACCTGAGTCTCACCTGAGGTCCATGCTTGCTTCTCTCCAGGGCCCCATTGATCCAGATAGCCGCTACCTTCCCCAGATGTTTCTACATGCTAACCTGGCACAGACACCCTTCCCTCCTGGAGATACAAGTTTGCCCTGTCCTCCCTGCCCCCCCTGCAGTCTACACCAATGGTTCCCAAGCTTTTTGGCTTAAAGGCTACAGGCAAAATTTGTAAAGCTCTGAAGGGCCACTGGTCTCCATCAGCCAGCCCCAGTGTAGACAGACAGACAGGCTTATTTCTCTCTGATCTCTCATCTCCCTGGATGCAGCAGAGAAACTGAATATGTCCTGTAGCCCTGTGTGTTCCACCTGGGTCTCTAGGCCCCATAGAAAGGTACTTGCTTGGGTCCTTAGGCAGCACTACCTTTCTGCAGCCAGCAGGAGGGGAGCTGAGGGTTATTTTGAAGGTCCCTGAGGGTCACTTTTGGCCCCCAGGACCATAGACTTGGAACTACTGATCTACACCAACTCCCGACAGCTATAAACAACTTGAACACAGACTCTCGGCTCCCCTCCGCCTTCCTGGCCGCTGCAGAAGGGACATGGGGATCTGAGATGCCCCAGTGCTCCTTTTGCCGCAGGCGGTTGTATTGGAAATAGGTATCTCTGTTTCCCTCTGCTCTGTTGCTGTGGTTCAAGTGCCATGGTGTAATGGCACCCTTTCTTTTTTATTAGCTGGTGTAAACACAGATCACTAGGCTGCAGCTTTGCTTCATTGGCCATGAAGACCTTTTCCCTTTTATCTGTAATTCATTGAAGAGTCAAGTGACAGAACTTTTAACAATCAACAGCTGAAGATTTTTTTTTTCTTTTTGGCTACAAAAGCTGTTTTGTCTCAGGGATGTGGCTTTTTTTTTTTTTTTTTTTTTTTTAAAGATCTTCTTATTAAAGGTGTCAGCAAGCAAATTCCTCTGACCTCTTCCCTCCTGGTGAAATGCCTCCCTATCTGCTCCTGCTAGAGCCAAGGTCTTTGACATGTGTGTTCCAGGTACTACCCGTCTGAAACTTGCTTCCCGGGCTGTGCCTGGCTAAACAGGTTAGAGCAAGCTGGGGAAATTAGGATGAGAAATGAGTATTTAGTGAGGGTCGAGTCTGGCCCGCGAGAGGGGAATCATGCCGTCTTTCACTTGCTTCTCTTGCATCCTCCCTTTTATGTTTCTGTGTGTTTCTGAGAACAGCTCTGACTGCCAAACCAGGGCCTGGAATGGCTGTTGCTGGAAAAATATGAAGCTAAACCCCTGTCACGGCTCTGATTTTGAATCACCATTTGGTGTGGGGGCATAAAGGAAAGGGGAGAACTGAGCTAGGTACAAAGAATGGGGATGTGGAACAGGCAGAAGAATGGTGTTTGGAAGGGCTGAGATGGAGGAATACAGTGAGGAACAGGAAAATGGGGAGGAGGAGAAGGTAGGAAGCTTTGCAAAAGAGATGATGTCTGGTGCTTTCTGAGTGAGGAATGGGAACCAGGCTGGAGGGGAGAAAATGGGAAGAGTGGGAGGGAACAAGACAGAAATCATCAGGTGGGAGGAATGAGTTGGAGGAGACAGGGGAGAGGATGTGGATATAGGGGAGAAAGGGAAGGATAGTGAGGGTGGAATAGGATGTGTGGGTGGAGCAGGAATGATAGGTGCTTGGAGTTGTGCCTCTAATTAACCAGAACCACCCCCATGGATTTGATGTAATATTAAAATGTGCCTCATTATTGTTGGACAGGTTTTGCAATCCTGGTGATGATATTAATTATTCTTAAAGGTCAACAGCACTCACTCGAATCCCCTTCTGTTCTATCATGCAATCAGTTAATTAATTGGAAACTATTTAGCAATGCCTGCCAAGTGCTTTGTCTACCTTGTGTTGTCTCGTATTTTGTTACTGCTGATTTCCTCCTTCCTTCTTCCACGTTCTTCGTGCTTGATAATGGCTTGGCCACCGGCACCAAGTACCCTCATGAGGAAGGATGTGTTGGGGTTAGGTTGTTTTAACCAGCCCACGTGAGCCTGTTGCTCAGCAGTTCACTGGCACTAATTGATTTGTTGTTTACCAAAAAAAGCCTTTTGCTGCAGCTTTAAATCTATGTGACAAACGGGAGAATGGGACACAGAGCTGAGGGCAGAAAACATCAGCTCAACTGCTCCGTTTATCTGTCCAGAGTTGCTTCATGCTCGTTGTTTGTTGTACATCAACAGTTTTGGGTAGATCGTGTGAAATTCCAACTCTCCTTGAGACCTCATTGTGCAGTAGGTCTTCTGTCTAGCACGTGGTCGCAGCTCCATAAAGGTGATTTCTAATCAACTGGTTCTCACTGTTTCTACACACAACACATGGAGGCTGTGGTTCACAATGCTGGGTCCTTATTTGAAAGTTTTTGTGAATGTGTTGGGTGGAGGTTCTGCTTCTCTGTGTGCAGAGCTGCAGTGATCCTTCCTTTGATTCCCTTCCTAGGTTCACTCTGTATCTTCCCCTGTCTTTTCAGAGTGGCTGGGGTCTTCCTTTCATTGTGGAATGGCCTGCCTCGCTCCTGGCCTACTGGAAATCTGGGGGTTGGATGCAGGGGATGAATTTTCACCATTTGCTCTCTGACATCCTGGGGGGGGGGGGACAGTTTGAGGCAAACGAGTGCAATAAATGCAGCTGCTTGCTGGAGTTGCCAGCTATCACCTCCTGGCCTCAGTGGCACGAATACGGCTGCTGTGCAGCCCAGTGAGTGTATGGTACTATCTTGAGTTTGATGGGTGTGGAGTTATCACTGTGTGGGTGGAGGAGATGGGAAGGATGGGTGTCAGGCACTCATGGGAAGATGCCTCATGGAAAGTGGAGGGGAAGGTTTCGCTCGCTGTAGGTTGGCTCTGTTGTACTGAGAGCTAAAGTGCTTCCAAGTGCTGCTGGCTTTCATGCTGCAGGGGACCTGGCAGGCTTAGGAAATGCCAGTGTGGAGTTTTAATGTTGACTTGGATCTTCTGTCCTTGGAGAAGACCAGCCCCCAGCCAAAGGGTGATGAGCATAACGGAGGGATGAGCTTGAGCCAAACCACGGGACAATCTGGGTCCAACCTTTGTGACTGGTCCTCATCTCTGTTGCATGCTGAACCAACTCTCTGAATGCCTCTGCATCTTTGGGGCATGTCTTATCTCTAAGTAAAGCTGGGTGCAGCTGTGAGAGACACCTGAGAAGAAAGGAGGTGGGGAAATGCATGCGAAGGCTCCATGGCCTTTCTAGGGATCCATTGGGATGACAGTTCTAATGGTATGTACGTTGTTATTTTCATTTGCAGTAGGAGGAAAGCGTGCGACAGAGGAGTTGCTAGTTCCTGGCTCCAGTGTGCCATAAATGTGTGTGCACGTTGCTGGCAGTTTCATCCTGTATGGTGCTGTCAGGGAAAACGCCCTCGCTCCTCCCACCGTCTCTCTCTCTCTCCCCCTTGCATCGTGATTGTGGTTTTGTTTTAATACCACTGTGGGGGAGAAAAAAAATAAAATGAAACCTCTCCACCCACCCTGCTGCCCCCTCAGATTCTGCTGCCGGAGCAGCTGGGAACTGTGGAGAATCCTGGCTGCCAGGGAACGCAAAGCGAGGGTGGCTGGCGTGCTGCCTGCGTCCTTCTGCCTAGGAATGGACGTGGGACAGGCTGGTTACGTGCATTTCAGGGGGTGCTGGGACTGGTTTTGAAAGAGTAATGTGCTGTGATGTGCCACAGAGGGCAGTGGCTCCACCAGCCTTGCTGGTGGTGAAAATCTTTTGCTTCTCCTCTTCTGCACCAAATCTTGGCATCTGCCCTTGTGTTTCTGGGGCAGTTGTGAATGCTGGTCGGGGGCCTGGCACTGGAAAATGATGTAGTGGGATCATGAAGTGATGCCTTTTCCATGGCCCGTGTATTGAGACAGCATTTGGCTGTCTCACAAAGAAAACTAGGCTTTCATCCTCTTCATACACTGTGGTATTTGGTGAGACCGCAGGGCAAGGAAGCAGGGTTTCCTGCCTGCTTCCCAGGGGCTGGAATGAAATGCCTCTTTGCTCTTTCATAATGTTGATGTGTTGGTGGCGACACCAAAGAGCTGGGCAGAGGGCGCGGTGAAGGGAATGGCTGGTAGCTATGACACGCCAGCTTCGTCAGCATGGTGCTGAGCCCTGTTCTAACTCATCCTCTCTGCCTGTGTCTGAGAGTGCAAGCATGAGGTCTGTGTGCATTTGGCATTGTCGGGGGCTTTGGCAGACTGCGTCTCAGCTGTGGCCTGTTGGGGGTTTGTGCTGAATTATCTGAGATTTCAATTTAGTCTAATATTTGCAGAGCCCAATTCGTGGCGAGGGCCTGTGCTGCAGCTGGGATGTGCTGGGGTAATTTTAGCACATTCATTAAGGGAGGAAAGTGCCTTTTCCCTTAATGAGCAAAGCTGCTTACTAAACAGGAAATGGGGTGGGGGAGGAGAAGGGGAAACTGGGTGGATGGATAGAGGAGATCAGGAACACAATACTTTTTTAGAGGTCATTGCATTTGTCTGGTGAAGATGAACAAGCTGGAGAGTAATTCTCCAGTAGAGTGAGGCTTGTTCAGGGGATACGTGCTTTCTAGAGCAGCCAGCCATGGTTGCAGAAAGGACAGGCTAACTGTGGTCTTCCTACCTGGGAACAGGTTGGACACCTGGGGAGATGACCCTTGGTCTGTAGTGGAAAGGCCATCCCTGTGTCATCCAGCCAGTTTTTCATTTCAGCTGCACAATGGAAAATAGATCCAGTGGTACGAAGTTGGCCTAAAGGAAAAGCGAGTCAATGCATTTTCCCCACCTGGCACTCAATTAATGGATGCTCCTGAGGTGGTGCCTGTTCTTCACTGGTCTGCAACATCTCTCCTCTTTTCTTCTCTCAGTGCCTGCTGTGTAGGACGTGGAGGCATGGCCATGCCAGGACTAATGTTCAGGTCTGTCCTTCCTGTCAGCTTCGGCATCCAGCTCATGCTTGCTAGTCAACAGAAGACGATCAAGAAATCTCTGGTTCAGGGCTTTACAGCCATGGGACTGAGTCCAAATACCTTTGTGAAGACAGTTGGTCCGCAGAAGCCTGGGTGGAGGGCAAGGTACTCTGGGAAGTGGGGTGTAAGGGAGGACTTCACTATGAGGACATAGGTAGGGAAAAATCAAATTTGAGCGTGAAGTGAGGTGGGTAGAGGTGGACCAGTGGGCTGTATCTCCACTCTTGCTTTAACTTGCATCGTCCTCTCAAATCCAAAGTACCTTTGGTGCCGGGCTGCCCCAGAAAGATCAACATGAGCCTCATGTGAACCCATGTCATTCACTGCCCATTTCAGTGACAGATCCACACTCTCATTGGGTTCTTGGTCCACATTGTTATCCAAGGTTGTCTCCAGCTGTGTTTTGTACAGGAGCTGGAGTGTGGCTGAAGTGGGGCTTGTTATGTTATGTTGTGGCAGTGGTGGCCCCTTTCCTTTCTTCCCAAGTTACCTCTCTATTCTCTTCCCAAAATTAAGGCTACCGCTAGCTAGGGCAGTTTCCATACCCAGTGATGCCTACCCAATGAGACCATCTAGTTTCTACTTCAACCCTGTCATGACTTTCTCTTGCCATGTATATGCCACCTGACATCCCCGGTATTTAGATGGCAGGGGGGAGTCAGTGGGGAAAGCAAGCATATGAACTATTTTGGGTGAGATGCCTTAATGGGCAAGGCTAACTGGGTCTAGGTCACAGAGGAGACTGAACATCAAAGAAGCCACACATTGTTCCCCTGACAGACCTAATGCGGGAGAATTCAGTTGTGGTGAGCGTTTCACCTCTAATTTATGCCAAATGCTCGTGCGTGCCCTCTTAGCAACTCTGTGCAGCTAATCCTCTGGATCAGGATTTTTGGAGCTGGCAGCATGTTATTAAAATGTGTTTTTAAAAAGTCTTCCATGCAGAAATAAATGTGTCACGTTTGAAATAAAGGGCAACCATGGAAGGGGGGAGATCAGTGGGAGAAAGAGGGCGGGAGGGTCCATCCCCAGCAGCAGGGTTTTTCTGCCACCAGTTGTACTGAATCACAATAATACAGTTTGCAGTTTAATTACAGAGGCTCTTGTTTGTTAGTGTCATTAATCAGGCATCTGGCTTAATTTAGCTGAATAAAAATGGCTTTTAATAGTGGAGCCCTTTTTGCTGCTGCTTAATTGAGGGAAAAGCAAACATGCTATTTCCTTTGCAACTAAAGTCCAATTGTTCTGAATTTCGGAAGCCAAACTTCTCTTTAATCCTCCTCTACAAGGAAACAAACAAACAAATGAATGAACACCTCACCACAAATGGGAGTGAGGAATCCTGTTTGGCAGATGCATCTCAATGACCCCATCCATCTGCTAGGAGAAGATGACTCTGATCATCTTGCATTTTCTTTCCATCTTCCTTCACCAAGGATTCCTCAGCACTCTAGCCATATGCACACCACCTCAGCTACCAGTGAAATGCAGCCACTGCTGAGGAGGGATATGGGTACTGCCTAATAATGCGTTTTAAGAGGGATGAGGTGAAGAGTGCCACACAGCTGCGGTTGGAAGAAGCAAAGAAGGCAGCATGTAACAGCTACAAGATTTATAATCACTGGTGGTTTCATCTCAAAGACAGTGGCTCCAGAAGCACAACTGGCTCTGATGTGATGTTGGGACAGAGAAGTGTCAGCGAACCTTCTATCAGTGTTAGGACCCTTTTGTGACCTCTGTCTTATCGACATTTAGTCATTCAGATGCTTTTTAAACTTATAGTCTAGAAATGTGGTGTACTTGGACCTGCCTCCCTTTGGAACCATCTTTAAGCAGGCAGCTACAGAGAAAGAACATCTTATTTCTCATAAAAGAGAAGAGCATTTTGGAAGGATTTCTCATGGACAGCGGGTCCTGTGAGATATGGGAGGTTTAGACTACCTAAGGTGGACAGTGTTGTTAGCATTGGCTATGAAGATTGCCTGACACTTCCCATTATAAAATCCTATATACAACTGAGCTTATAGCTTTGCCAGATTTAGCCCTTCTAACTGGAACTTTTTCAAGCAGGCTTTCTGCTTCAGGCTCAATATTTTCTGGAAAAAAATCAGCTAAAACAGCTCATCTGTTCCCAAGAATGAAGCTAAGAAAATTGCATTGTTTTATCCATGGCAAAGAATTCTCTTTTCTTTGCAAAGCTTTAGCGTCTCATGCTTTGGAAGAGAGACTTGAAATTTACCAGAGTGGTCTCTGTATCAGAACTTACCTTTTGCTGTCCCTGTGAAAATCTTCCCAAATTTGGCCCTATTATAGTAAGTCTATGAAAATCACAGTTTGTACATGTTCAGTAAAGATTTCATAATTTTTTTTTTTTAAAGCGCCCTTGACCCAGTGCCTAGAATTGCATGCGAGATTACAGCATGTCACCCATTGCAAAATGTCCCAGGCTTCTCTAGTGCTTCTGCACACAAAAGATGCCAACCTACTACTGCCATCAATTACTCTGTTAGCTAAAGTGACAGAAGTCTGTGTGGGAGCTCTAAAAGTTCCACGTTTGCTGATGACCTGTTGAGGTAGCAATATGGTCTATATGAGGAATTTTCATTTTCTTTTTCTTTTTTTGTTTGGTTTAAAAAAAAACAGACCCAAGAAAATTATTTACAACCCTTCTCCCCCTTCTACCAATGCAAAACCAAACAAGGCCACAAAGTCAAATGCTCAAATTAAGAGTGGTTAGAGTTAAGGTTGCTAGTGGGTAAAATAGTATGTGATCCTGTAAATAAAGATTGTGTCATAATGTAGGCCCTCAAGGTGATTTGAATAAAGGTTACACAGACAACTTTAATTCTGGCATTTGCTGTTTTTTGAGTGCTTGACTGTAGCTGCGAGACCATCCCAGTGCCAGAGTGTAAGGGGCACATCGGTATCTAGCACTGAGCCTTAGCTGACCTGACTACTGTACTCCAACTCATGTTGTCATAATCTGTGTATAACAGATGTCATGTAAAGTTAGATAAGCAAACTGGTAAAATGCTGGTTTTTAATATTATTGCATGGTGTTTGTATGAGTGATATGTGAAAAATTTTGCAATGGAAATGTGTTCTTAAGGGTTTTGGGGAGTTGGTGTGTAAGTCAACCTGCACAAGATAAAGGAACATGGTCCCACCTGCTTGACTTTGTCTCCAATGCAAATTGAGCAAACAGCAACAATAAAAGAATGCTTATCTGAAAGACAGACAAAGCTAGCAAACTAGTAGTGAGTTGGGAAGATGGGTCAGCGGCTATCTCAATGAGGCAAAGAAACTGCAAAATGAAGATGGTGTCAGCTCTGTGGTGAGCACAGCAGGCTGAGGCCCCAGCAGGGCTTCTTGACTTTGAGGCTGTAAGCAGAGTGGAAAGAGCCATTCTGGCATCCTCCACCTGGAGAGACGAAGAAGCTGAGGGCTTTGAGCTCTGTGTTAAAACTGGCCAGCCGTGCTGGAACAACTGTGTTGAGAAAATTACTTTGAACAAGGCGCAATAGTTTAAATTAGGTTCTAGTTTTAGAAGTACGTTTTTACTCTTGTTTGTTGTAGCCATTTCTGCCTCAGTTCTGTTTAGTTGGTATCTCTAAAATGTCAGTTTTTTTTGTTAATAAACGTAATTTTGTTTTATTGTACCATCACCTCAGTGCAATGTTTCAAATAGAAGATTAAAGTCCTTAGACAAACTAACAGGCTGGCACTGGGTATGGTCTCTTCAAATGAGCAGGGAACTTGAGAAGGTCTGGAGAGGGATGTAGTGAGAGGGGCTGAGCACTGCCAAAGAGATGGATTTGGATAGATTGGGATGAGAGGAGCTGTTTTGTCACCTCAAAAGGTGGAACCAGGTTGGTGGCAGCCAGGGTGAGGCCTTTGTGCACTGACCAGATTATTAGTGTCAGGGGTCTGGGCCAAAACTGCTCTGCACAGAAGCATCCAGACTTGTAGGTGGGTGGTGACAGGACCCCTTAGTGGTCTGAACTCCCAAAATGTTACCAGACTTCACAACCATAGTTATCTTTTTAAAACATAGTATTAAAAAAACCACCCAAAACCCTCCCAAGACCAGGGACCTTGCACAGCTCACCTCACGTCGGGGTGTGTATATCTGTCTTTGTTGACCAATGCCTCCTCCGTGGCATGTGTATCTGTAGAGCCCTGCATGAATACAAATGTGTGGATCCGTATCCAATCTGCATCCACAAGAAATGGTCCACAGATATCTGTTGTGTTCGCGAATGTGGGTATCCGCGGATATCCGCATATTTGCACAGCTCTAGCTCTGTGAAGATAAAAATATGTGGACCTGTATCTGACCTACATCCACAAGAAATGGTCCGCGGGTATCCATGTTGCATCTGTGGATGCAGATATCTGCATATTTGCGGGGCTCTATGTATCTGTTCAACTCACCAGGTAAAGGCTGGGAGTGTGTGTCCTTGCCCACAGTTGCCTGCAGATGTTGCCCATCGACTCACAGTGTCGCTGTGTGTCCTGCCAGTTGTGAGCCAATGACAGCACATCCCTCTTTGCTTGCCCTCTAGGAGGGGCTCAGAGAAGGAGTGAGTCAAAAGCGGAGAAAAGGAAATTGCCACGTGTTAGTGAGGCCGTTTCTCCTCTCTGTCTCTTCCTGCCCTAAATTGTAATAACAAGATCGTGCTATTTTTGATTCCTTATTTGCGTGGAAAGCCTGTTGTTTTTTTCTTTCCTTTTTCAGAATCCAATTTTCTCTTGACATTTCTGCCTAATGTAACTAAACATGACCTTTGTGAAAGGACACTTCCAGCAAGATGAGCTCCCTCCTCTGCATCTTTGTTTGCATTTCTTCTACATCTCTGTCTCTCATTCATCCCTTTTCCCACCCTCCTGTCTTCTCTTTGTGGGAGGGGGCTGCAGAGCATTTATTGGCTAATCTTTCTGTGGCAGCTGGATGGGAAGTCGGAGTCATGACCTTGCTTAAATGGAGACTAAATAAATGGCAAGATGGGATGTAAACCGACAGCGCGTTAGTCTGCCACTCGTTAACTGGCGGTATGGACCCTGCCTCCATGTCTTGAGTTCTGTAGTGGGGTTTGATGTGTTTCTGATTGAAACTATGGTAGGTTTAAGCACACTATTGAACTCTTAGCATGTGGTAACTGGGTCCACGTGACCTGTTAGCACATAGCAGGCTAGTGCATTGTGGATTTGCTGCTCAGCTTAACATGCAGTAAGGGCTGATCTCCACTACGTAGTGAGGTTGAAGTAGGATGGCTTACACTGATCTCATTGTCATTGTCCACGCTACAGCCTTCTTTCCACTTATGTAAGTGCTTTGCTACATCGACAGCACTCCACCTTCCCAGGGTCGTAAGACTTAAGTCAGTGTAGTTACACTAATGCAGAGTGTGTGTAGACCCTGTGTTGTCTGTATCATTGTTGGCTGCCTTGCCAACTTTGTAACTCTCAGCTCCCCACACTGCCTTAATATAGGTCGACTTACCTTCCTCGTGTAGATGTTCTCCTAAGTTTCCTTTAGACAAACCCAGTTTTCACAGCCTGGGGAAGTGAGACATCTTTGCCTCAGTGAGGTTCCTGCAGTTTGCTGTTCTTTATGTGTGGTACGATGGAGCATGACACATAGCTACAGGCTTGTGGAAGTGGTGGTCTCATCTAACTACTGGCATGCAGCTGTATAACGCTATGGCACAGGATGGGGTTTGTCTCTCAATCCAAGTGAACAAGCATATTTGGGAGTGTTTTCCTTGGAAGCAACATTGGTGTTGCTTCAACTTGTGAATCTGACCTCCTCAGGAGAGGTTATCCTCATGTAGACCACCCTCTGGGCCACTGTAAGTCTGAGGAGTAGCGAGGCAGCTTAAATTGACATTTGCTCTGGGGGATGCTTTCTGTGTTGCCTGTATCATAAAGGTGGGCGCAGAATTTGCCCCTTGATGCTCTCAGGGTGGCCGGATGACACGCTGGCTAGTTACAGCCGTGTCTCACAGGCAGGTTGGGTTGTGGAGGCCAATTTTTTAAGTAGAAGAAGAAGTGGCTGGGTGGAGACACAGAACAGGCAGATTTCTGTGGGCTTTGTGAGAGAGACTGAGAAGAATTATTCCAAGCTGGAAAGGTAAAACTCCTTCAGGGACACTTGTACCCAATAAAGATCACATTGGATTTCTAAGAACCATCCCTTTAAACGCCCTGAGCATGACACTCCTGGCTTCACTGTATATTGCTTTTTTATTCTGAGAGGAATAGCCAAATGAATCTAATGGCCCGAATCCTTCAGCCTCCCTCAGGTATTAAACCGACGTAGAATTCAAGTCAGAGCCTCTTGCATTCACTCTTGATGCTGCCTCTTGTTTATCCCATTTCCTGAGTCTGATGGGGATCCTGGTGCTTGGCCCATAGCAAACGTGGCCTCCTGTAGCTACCTTCGTGCCTCCTCCTCCTCTTGCCCCATGTTTCTGTCTTCTCTGGCTGCGGATTTAATCAGGCGCTGGGTGTCTCGTTCATGTCTCTTGCTCTGCGTTGCCATTCACAGTGAATGAGGTCACAGCGTGAACGAACTCTGCAGCCAAGGAATCATTGTTATGGCTGATAAATTGCCATGCCTGCCCAGGCACAGGTGACCAGGGCAATGATGATTCAGATGGGATAGCAAAGCGGGGGGTGGATTAGAGAGTGAGGAAGGGGTTGGGTGGCCTGAGAGATGGAAAAGGGCGTGAGCAGGAGGGAAGGCGATCCAGGAGAGTGGTGCAATTGGTGATTAATGAGGGTGCAGAACCGCAGTACTGAGAAAGGGGAAAGAAAGTCATGGAGCAACTCCACTCTGCCAATCCTGTTCATTATGGCTGTGCAGTGATAGAGCTGGCTTCCTTTCCCGTTACCAGTGTTGCCTGCTCAAAGATTCTCCTGGGCAGGTAGTGCTGCCTCCGCAGGGGGTGGGATCCCGTATCTTCGGCTTCACTGTCTGGGGACGTGGCTTAACAGGCGGTACAATGGTCTTGGGAGTCATGGTATTTTATTGCTTAACTTCTAAGTGGAGCCCAAAGGCCAGGGTTGCCTGTGAGCCACCCCACCTCTTGGTTCTTGCTGTAAAGTAGGAGTTTGGAAAGAAGAGAAAGCAGAGTTAATTAGACTCTAATTAGAGAGAGACTTTGGTTCACTTACACTGATGATTAATGGTTTGGAGCTTTTGCCCCTAGTTTCTGCAGCTGTGATTTTTTTCATGCTCAAGTTGTTGCAGGTGCAAAACCTCCAACTTGCCTATCTGAGCTGATTGTGTGTGTCTAGACTGGGCTGTCAGGTGTGTAGCCAGGACGTGCAAAACTTGAGGTCTAATTTTTGAATGTGGGTTGAGGATTCATTGAACATTTTGCTAGTTATAAAAATTAGGTTCTTTGTTTTTCTTTCATCTTAAAAAGAATTAATAATAATAATAAAAAACTATCCATCTGTTTTTGCGTGTGTGGCTTTCTCTTCCTCTTAGTCTGTCTCTGAGCTAGTCTTTGACTCTTGTTTGCTCTGTCTGCTGCAGCTCTTTTTTAGAGTCCTCCTTTTTGTCTTTCTCATTCTTTCACTTGACTTTGCACTGGTTTGAAAATATTCCCAGAGAAACGAGAGGTCACATTTTTGTAGTCCAGGGGTGATAGGGGGTTATCGCTCTTGTTGCTACAGAAGCAGCCCCTTTCAATGTGTGTTATGCAGCCCCTAAGGGTTAATATACAACTCCTGGCCATGTTAAAATTTTTCTTCAATGTCTCAGTGTTAACACTTTAGACTATCACAGCTGAAATAATGCTAAAGATTAGACATTTATTTCTCACCATGCTGTTTATCTCTTGCCTTTCACTTAAGTTTGGAAAAGGAAACCAGACTGAGCAGTTTTTCCTTGTTTGTTGTTGGTTCCGCCTCTAGTTCTCCAGCCTGGTTGCAAGGGGTTGTTCTGTTTGTGTTTCACATTCAGAAAATCAGAAATGAAGGACGTTTTCTTTCCCCATTCCATCTCATTAAAATGTGTGTTAGACCTTTAAATTGGAGCCTCTGACTATGTGATAGCCTCTCTGTAGCTGTAAGCAGTAGAGGAAAATAATGAGTTATGAGGAACCCAGTAGGGTCTGGTGCAGAGGGAATTATTCACTGCAGACTCTTTCTCTTGTCAATTTTCAGAGACCTCTCCGGTAACCGGCTCACGACACTGTCATGGCAGCTCTTCCAGACCCTGAGACTTTTCGAACTGTAAGTTCATCCTGGAGGGATCTCCTGGGAGGTGGGGGTGAGGGATGATGAAAAGAGGAGCTGGTTAGGAGCATTTTTCTCCCTAAATGATCAATTTTGAAACTCATTGTAGAAGATTGTGGATAATTACCTAAAATTCCAGAGAGCTGAGTGAATTCTGGAGGGGGTGCTGGGGCACAGCAGCACTAGAGCAAAGCTGCATCACTGGCAACTTCATATCATCTTGTGAGTTGCCATTTGGGGCTGAGGAAATGGCCATTTATGGGTTTGTAACTGCTTAGCTAAATGATAGGCTTGATGCTGAGTGGACCTCCTTGAGGGCCAGGTCCTGTGAGATGGGGAGAATCTTCCATTCCCATTCATTTACAGGCTGTGGTGGATAGCCGTGTTAGTCTAGTCCATCAAAAAAAAAAAGTTGTGTGGCACTTAAAGACTAACAGATTTATTTTTTGCATGAGCTTTCATGGAAGAAAATCCCACTTTGTCAGATGCTTTGAAGACCATCTTCAAAGCATCTGACAAAGTGGGATTTTCTTTCATGAAAGCTAAGGCAAAAAATAAATCTGTTAGTCTTTAAGTGCCACACAACTCATTGGTTTTTTTGTAAGGGATAGGCCATCCAAGTGTGGATGGGTGCCTTTTGTAGGAGATGCTGGCAGTAATGGTGGGTGATGCCACATTTCTTGAAAAACCAAGGCACCCTCTGATCCTGTCAGGGAGATAGACTACTATTTCTCCTGGGCAGGGCTACAGCCCACTGAATTATTGATAAACATTCTCCGCAGCATCTAAAGAATAAGCGGACATGAAATCAATGGAGCACTGCCCTGGTGACCTGTTTTGTTGAGTTTTAGAAATGTTTTGTTCAGTGGACGTAAAAAAAAAAAAAAAAAAAAGGAGGATTTATCCCAGAGGATGATGGGATATCCCATTCATCCTCACCTGTGATCAATACAGCTGTAAGCCAAAAGAGACTTATGAAAGAATAATGACAGTCTCTCAAGTGGGAGTAAATGTGTTATCACCACTGTTACTGCAGCGTATTTTATTTCTGTCAAATTGTTAAATGAAAAGTACTAATAGTGATATTAGAATATAAAGAAACAACCATACAGTGGGAATCTGGCTTGCAGAGTTGAAACGCTGGATTTGGAATTCATCTCTGCCCTGATTGCAGCTCAGAGCAGTTCCAGATCCTGGCTCAGGTTACAGGTTTAAAAGAGGTGAGTGCCTTGTAGTCTTCTGTTTCCATTTGTTCTCACTGCACCATCTGGCACAATTCAGATGAGAGGTTGCAGGCCAAGAGAGGCTTGTGAATGGGAGAGCAACAGGGAATGCTGGTCAGTGCTGAGGTGCTTTGGCAGAGATGTGTAGAAGAGGTCAGGTTTGAAATAACAGACGAGGATTGAGGTGCAGAAATCTTTGGAGTCAAGGGCTTGAATACGGGTGTGTGTGCTGCAGATCAGTGTGAGTACTCTCAGGATTAATTTGTTTTTCAGTGGTTCTTTTCTATTTGGGTTATATTGCACTTCAGTATATCTCATGTCTATAACTCAGTCCTTGACAAATAATACACTTCTGGTCGCCATGACAACCAGTTTTAGTACCCTGTCGCCTAGCTCCACTGCAGATATACAATGGAGGAGCAACCTCTGGTGACTAAAAGTAAAATTGCTGGTACCTAGCTGTGAGTGAATTTTGTCCACCCCTTCTATAACCCAACCTCAGACCAATGCTGGTAATGATGGAGGCTGAGGATCCTTCATAGTTGGGCAGCAAAAAATAGCCAGGAAACTTCCTGCTTGTTCTACATCAGCAATTTGTCTGGTTGAGTTGGCTTCCTGGTGTGGCAGCATTGTAGCTCATGACTATGTATATCACCCTTACTCTGTAGGTTGATGATCAGGTGAGAGCTGGATGAAGAAGGAGAATGGAAGTGATGTAAATAGCTTGGTTTCTTCTGGAGCCACTTGCAGAGTGGTTTTCTAGGAGCTAATGGGCATTCGCTGGTGGGAGAATCAACATAGAGGATGTTTGCTGTGAATCAAAATGTTAATGAGATGGGGGAAAAATGGCACAGCCTTTATGAAGAGGTGTGGTGTTCACTGTCCCTCAAGAATTACAGATGGATACATGTGGACCCCTCCATTCAATGATGAGAAAGTATAAACTCTCAAATGTGGGGTCCTCCAGCCATCAAAATGGTTCCTGAGGTGAAACCCACAAGGCGTTAACTCTTTCATGTCCCAGAATCGAGAGAAGGGGCCTCCGTTATGCCCGTGAGGGATGGCTTTCTTTGATCTGAGTCAGAATCGGCAAACAGTTTGTCGCTTATAAACAAATTAGGTGGCCCTCTGACTGTGGTGCATCTCACTGATGGTTTTCAGATGGGGTCCTGCTCACCAACAGCTCTCCATGCAGCTGGACAGTGGGTGTGCTGGTGGTCAGCAGGAGGACAGGGCAGGGATGCCATTCCTGGAAGTCTGGAAGAGGGTTGGGGAGTCTTACTTAGATGTCTGGTAAAGTATTAGAGTTCCAGTGTTGGTGGGAGGTGTGCTTTGTTCAGGGGTCACTCCAACACCAACCGAGTGCTCTGGCAGCTGTCAGTCCTTAAAATCGCGTAGCTGGGCTTTTCCTAGGATCACGATTCCACATCAATCTTTAAATCAGGAATCAGAACAAAAACTATGCAGATCAGCTATTTTTGTATACAGCTTAGACATTCGATCTTCAGTCTGTGGGACAAGTAATCACCAGGCAAAGGCCCTCTCCTCAGGGGTCTAGCTTCAAAAGAGTGGGTTCTTGCAAAACCAGGGTTATGGTGTTTGCATTGACCAGTCCCCATGGATTCCCCAGGAAACCTATTTACCATGTGTTGCCCCAAATAACCCATGCTTGTCTGGCACATTTCAGTGTAGTCATTTGGATTTTTTTACATCCCCCAGGTCTCACATATGCCTCATCCCACAATTTCCTTTAGCACTTGCTACACTGTTGGCTCATGGGGGCATCTTTACCTGTGCAGCCCTTTCTGCCTCTTTGTGCCCTGAAAATCTAACACTCCTTTTTGCCTGGTTATGTTCAAGTGACAAGACCCTCCTACCAGCTGGAGCTGTCTACTCTGCCGGCTGTCCTCTTGCTAACCACCGCTCCATCTTTGGCCATGAGCAGCAGCAGCTGTTGCCATTAGAAGGCCAGCTTGTCCCCATCTTGTCTTCCTATTTTCCCGTCGCTCTGGAGGATAACACACATCATGCTAACATGTGTTCTTGTGTCTTCTGTAATATTTCTCCTGCCTCCCCAAGGCCTTGTAGAGCTCACACTGCTCAACCTGCGTTTTGCATGCTTGCTGTCTCTCCACATCGCTCTTCTCTTTTCACTACTTTAGTTCTATCAGGAAAGATTTGGCTCACCTTCAGGTTCTTATCCAACATCATGCTGCAGCTTTTTCTCTAGCTACCACCAGTGCCACATCGTCCACCTTGTGTGGACCATGTGTTCCAGCCACCTGCCTGTCTCACGTTCACATCTTGTAGCTTGACATGACATAATCGTCTCCTACTTTAGGGATCCTCCTGGGATTTTAAGCGTTGTTTTTCTCCTTGCCCATCAGTCATTAACCTCTCCCTAGCCTGCTAGAAATTTATTCCTCATTGTGCAGATCTTGCCTTCTGAGCTTCAGGGCTGTGCACTATATTTATTCAGTTCACTCTTTCCCCTTGTTTTCTAGCATCTTTCCACGTATGATTATTCAGCCTTGTAGTTTGAGCTCCCCTCCATTTCAGTCTTTTTTTTCCAACCACATCTCAAGTTCTGTACAACGTGCACAAGTCTCCTTCCTACCCCAGAGGAGGTATACAAAGCCAGTGATACCTCCAGGAAGCCCATCTGCCTAAATGGCCAGTGCTTTGCTCTCTCCCCAAGGGCTATGAGCAATGCTTTGCCATAGGTTACCACACAGCTTCTTGTAAGTGAGCAAAATTTATTCTTCAAGTTAATCTTACAAGGGAAGCATCTAAAAAATAAAAGAACCTAAAGGAATACTAAAACGTGAGTCCAGGAGCTATGTTGTCTTGAAAGCTCTGGGCAGAAGGTCTCCAGCCAGGAAGGCAGCTGGGAGCCCTCCAGGGACTGTGGAGAGGGAAATATACCCTGAAACTGTGACAGGAAGGAAAGGCACTGCAATGGATGTGCATGAAATAAACAGGGCTAGGGAACGTGAAGCCTGAGACAAACACCAGAGAAGATAAGGCTGAAGTAGTAACACGAGAATCCTGCTGTCCCTTGAGACGGGGCTGACATAAGGGAATTTCCTGAGGAACGCCAGGCTTCAGCGAGACAATACTTGCCATGGAGCCAACAGCCTCACAGTTAAAATGTATAGATTTTGCAGACCAAGGCTCCTTTGTCTTTGGCCAAAACCAGCCATCTCCCCTGCTGACTGTTTTCTAGGAGGGGGTGTGAGAGGTCATCTACCATTGATGATTTCCCAGCTCCTGCTGGCACAGGGAGTGAGCATCAAACATAAGGCTGTTCCCTTTTGAGTCCAGGATGACTGTGTGAATACAATACAATGCATTGCAAAGGAAAGTCTTGATCAAATCCTTTCCAGCCAACACTGCTGGCACTTGAAAGGCAAGAGGTTTGGTCCCCAAATATACCTCCTGCACTCCTGGAAAAAGCCATGTCAGGGGCTGGCTTGCTCTGAGTCAACCCCTAACTCTCCTAAGTCCAGGCTGACTTTGAATGGCAGGCCTGCAGCTAAAGGAAGTGCCAGTCTTGTGAGCCTGTAGTGTTGAGCTCAGGGAAGGATCAGGAATGGCTCACCAACTCATAGGCATTAGACTTACAGCCATTGTTATCCAGAGGTCACAGCTGGCTTCCTCTGGCATGCCTCTTGGTAGCTTGGGGATGACATTTTAGGTGTGTGTGTGTGGTTTTTTTTTAAATAAAAAACTTGCCTCAAAAATGGACCTTTCCAGGCACTGAGGAGGCAGACCTTCTGATTCAGTTGCATCTTTCATTTTATGAAACCGTGGCCTTACGGCGACCTCCCTCGTCATCTAGCCCTTCAGTCCTGCTAAAGCAATCTGTACCTGCCTCATTGCCCTGCAATAGATTTCCATAGCACTGTTGCAAGAGGTGTCGGTGCTGATGGAGCACAGCAGGGTCTCCGCTAATATCATGAGCGCAAGCTAATTTCACATGTGTCTGTTGCTTGAGGACTTATTGCCACCGACAGCCACACTAATGGAGCTAGTGATACACAAGAGGTGCTTCTCTGCTGGGGTGCAGGGGACTAATTCAGCAACCAGAAACCATGTGTCACTCTGTAGATTAGATCTCCCCTTCTGGTTCCATTCTCTGCCACCGGGGGGTTCTGAAATTATGAAGAGAGCTATTTTTCCTCCTTCGCTGGACACTCTCTGATTCACTTTGAGGCTCCACAAAGCAGAACCAGAGATCCTGCCTGGGCAAGTGCTTTAAGCGCCAAGCATTCCAAACCTTGGCCTTAATTTTATCAGACCCCCCTCAAAAGCAGACAGTGGAAACAAGGCACAAAGCTGCTGGTTAGGAACTTCACCACAGGCACGTACACTTTACCTGCTTCATTGTGTAGTGAGCTCACAGAACTGGGGGCCGGCTGTCAGCATTTGGCCTGCCCCACGCAGCTGCGTTAGTCATGGCAGGGAATTATGCATGCAAAAGCACAGTCAACCCTGAGCATTTGGGGTGAGGTGGGGACGATGGAGGGCTATGCATCTCCGTGTTCATTGCTGCTGCCTGCAGAAGGGAGCTGCTGCCTCAGGACCCAGGTGGAAGGCATTGGCATGTGGCTGTGAAACTGGTGCAGGTTCCTTGCAGCGGCCAGAGAGATGGGAGATCAGCACTCCTTTTCCCTGACTGTAACAGGGAACTCGGCAAAGTGCTCTGCGTGGGTCCATAAGTGCTGGGGTCCTTGCTGCAGAGAGAGGGAGGGAAAATCGGTTCTCCCCTCCCTTGGCTGTATTAGGGAGCACAGCAAAGGCTCTGCTAGAAGGAGTGAGAGCACTGATTTCCTCTTCCCCCAGCTGCAGAAGGGAGCCACTGCCTAGGGACCCGTGCGGAGCACACAGGGCTACAAGATGATGCGATTCCCTGCTGCAGCCGGGGGGATGGAAGATCAACACGGAGGTTCTTGCTGGACTGCTTCCACCTGGCTGTAGTGGGTGGGAAGGAAGGGACTGCTGATGGAAACAGTTGGCTCTTCAGGGTTTTAAAATGCCTGTGACCCTTGAGCCACAGAGCCACTGATTAGATCCCACTTCGCTCAGTTGAGATTTCTCAAAAGTATAGGTTTGTTGTGTTTTGAATGAGGTGTCATGAAGAATGGGGTGGCTGTACATCACTGAGAGGCAGTGATGTGGCAGTGGGGTGGGAAAACCTCCAGCCTGAGTGTGTAAATTAAAATGCCCTTTGAATCTTCATGTCCTTCCCAGGAGTAAAATGTGCTGAATCCAACTCATGAGAGAGACTCCTCAGCCTTTAGATCTTGCTGCAACTCTGATACGCTTGTTAAGCATATGGCAGCAAATAAGTGAAATTAACTTCCAGAGACTACTGAGGAAAGAGAGTGCAGCTGTGGAGAAAATGAGCTCCTTCTATCTGAGCTGTAGCCTCACAGGGAGGTTCACTTTTCTTCCTGCGACGGCTGTGCATCCCTTGGTCATTCTGGTACTGACATCTCTGATCTTCCCATTCTGCGGGCCTCACTTTAGGAATGATGTGGCAATTGGCAAAAGTCCAGAGGAGATCAACAGAAGTGGTGGAAGGGTTAGAAAACCTGACCTCTGAGGAAAGCCTAAAAGAACAAACCAACTGGGCATGCTTACTTTTTGTGAGACAGAGGTAACTGGGCAAGCTGGTAGACAGGTGGGACAGGAGTAACCAGGGAAGTCTTCAAGTTTGGAAAGGGCTGTTATAAAGAGGACTGTGATCAATTTTTCTCCATTAGGCCAAGAAGTACTGAAAGTATCTCCAGCAAGGGACATTTAGATTAGAGTTAAGGAAATTCTTTCCATCCGTAAGGATAGTTAAGTACTGGGATAGGCTTCCAAGGGAGGTTGTGGAATCCCATCACTGGAGGTTTGGAAGAACAGGTTGGTTTAACATCTGTCAGGGATAGTCTAGGTATATTTAGTTCTGCCGCAGCACAGGGACCTGGATTGGCATCTTGAGGTTCCTTCCAGCCTGGGTTTCCTGTGATTCTTGTGACATAAAGCCCACAGTTCTTTCCATCCTCATGTCACCTTAAAGCCTGAAAAAGTCATTGGAGTAGATGAATTGTGTCTTGGTCTGAAGTTTGTATCTGTGGCATTAGGTGTCCTGCTGGGTGCCTTCTTGCTGGACATACAGTGGTTGCTATTGAAAAGTCAACATATGCCAATATGGATCATGCTGTTGCCAAAGCTATTTACTCTCTGCACACAGGGAGAAAACTCTCTTAAACTCAAGTACTACACCTGGCAAGTGCGGCCTTTTTATCAGTGAGCACTGGAGCTGGAATACCGGGTGGCCTGGTGGCTGAGTTATTTCTGGAGTGCTGGTCAGCACAGCAGCTTTCCTATCAGGGAATTATCCAGCTTCCAAAGGGGCAGCCGTGTTAGTCTAGTTCAGTAAAACAAACAAGGAGTCCTGTGGCACTTAAAGACTAACAAATGTATTCATTGAATGAGCTTTTGTGGGAGAAGATCCCACTTCGTCAGATGCTTTGAAGGTGGAGGAAGTTACTGAATGGGAGAAAATAAATGCAGGGAAGTGTAAGTAATGGGATCAGGTCATGCTGTAATAGCAAAAGAATAAATGGTCACAAATCTGACATCAGAAACCACAAGACTCTAAAGGCAATGGGTCAGCATTTCAATCTTTCTGATCACTCCATTGACAATTTGCTAATTGTGGTGCTCAGACACATGAACACCAGTTCAAGGCTTCAAAGAGAACCTGCTGAGATTGAATTTATTTGCACATTTGATTGCATTACTTAAGGGCTTTATAGGGACTCTGGATGTTTCTCTCATTACAACAGGTGATTTGACTTCATTTTTCTCTGTATGCTGTTCCCCAGTGTCTTGATGTGCTGTTACAGTGTGATCTGATCCCATTACTTACACTTACCTGCATTTATCTCCTCGCATTCTGTAAGTTCCCCACCTTCAGAGCATCTGATGAAGTAGGATTTTCTCCCACGAAAGCTCATGGAATAAATAAATTTGTTAATCTTTAAGTGCCACAGGACTTCTTGTTTGTATTATCCAAGTGGGGCAACTAAATTCCTTTCCTTACAGGGAAATGAATATTTTTCACACCCCACTGGGGTGCATGGTGTATTTCAGGCAAGTCAGAGAATCTCCCTGTTTTGCCACGATGCAAAGATTAATCCTTTACTGGAGATGGTCTGTGGGCTATGGTAGTTATGGGAGAAAAGAGCAGAAGGGAATGCTGCTCTTAAGTGGTGGTGTTTTATAATGCTCAGGCAGGCATTAGGAGGCTTGATAGGGCCCTGTCATGGAGCCAAGTGAGCAGAAAGAAGCTTGTTTCAGTTACTGTGATTGTGGGGAGTGGATCCTGGTTGTCGAAATCCCTCTCCATAGCAGAGAGAATGTGTCTTCCTTTCCTGTGAGAAGGCTGGCCTGGCAGCATGGGCTCAAAACAAGGGGAGAGCAGGTGTCTCCAACATGCCAGGCATGTTTTTGGGAAAAGCATAGCCAAAGAAAAATCAATAGATGTATCTAAAATGCAGCCCTGTCCCCCAAGTGGCAAAGCGCCAGCTGCTGATGGCGTTCAGTGCGTCCAGTCGATGTGAGGAGTTAATTTGTGCAAAAGCTCCCTTGGGTGCCTCGATTAGGTGGAGTTACATCACTGACTCTGGGGCAGGCTGTTGGTAAAGTCTACTCTGAAGTGTGCAGCTCCTGTATTATTCATGGAGCTTCATGCATTATCGATGGGCGAGGAGGGCTGCACTCTGTTACTTACAGATCTGCCCCTGAAGTGTTGTGAGGACAGCTCTCGCAGCAACCTGATTTCAGGGCCATGTTTCCAGTAGAAAAGAATTTCCTCCTCTCTTCTAGCCTCCCTCTCCTCCCAGCTGAGTCCCAGGATACAACTCTGCTGTTAGCAGAGACCAGAACTAACCACATGCTGTCCCACAACTCTGCCAACACCATGGGACCTTCCCTCCTTGTGCAGGGCTGACATCCCACCACACTGATGGGAGGGGACTGTCGACTCCACAGCCATACCACAATGAGCTCAAGGCTTATTTTGGGTAGCAGCGATAACAATAGTGGTGGGACGGGGTGCTTCAGTCATGCAGTGTGGGATGCCATGTGCCCCCAAATCCCTGAGACTGTCCTGTCTTTTCTCAGCCTTATTCTATGACATTATTAACAAGTCCCCGATTTTTTTCTTGGGTGACAGCCTCCTGCATCTGTATTTCAAAGGGTGTAGTGATTCTTGTCAGGGAAGAGGAGGGTTAGGTCTGAAATGCCACCTATCATCCAAACTGAGCTGGATATTTCTACCAAAATGATTGGCTGTGAAATATTCAACTACGTGGACACTGTAAGTAACATCGTCAGGTTTCAGGATCAAGATCTTTTGAAAAAACAGGGGAAATTTCCCAGCTTTCTTTGTAATTGGTGTTTCAGCAACACTGCACTGGGTCCTATTTGGAACATTATCACTGCCGTCAGACTCAAGTGTATGGGGTGGGGATAAGTACCAGAACAAGATGAAGGAAACCTAAAGAGTACTGGCATAGTGCCTCTGGCAGGACCAGCTTGGTTAGCTTCTGGTGCCCAAGGGTACAAAGGTGTAGATGCCACGAGTGCTTTTGTTTTTGGGCTTGATTAGTCTTTCATAACCTCAGAGCTGGAAGGATCCTTCCATTTTCAGATGGCTGAGTCTGTACTTCACAGCTCCTGATTTCTCTTGACTTTTGGTTGTGTCTGTGTTGGGGACTTCTCTTATGTCTCTGGTTGAGTCCTGAAGTTCCTCTGTGACAGAACAGACCACTGTCTTCACACTGTACAGGGTAGTGGTGTCATGTCTGTACAAGGGACGGCTTGTGAGGTATCATTTAAAAACTCATAATTTGCTGATTGATTAATGTAATGGCAAAATGCAAGTAGCAGAGATGTATGTAAAGTTATAAACACAAGATGAGATCATGGCTAGAAATATACTTTTCCCAGATAAGTCTGGGGAGTGGCAAGTCAAGTTCCTCATGGCACGCCAATACCTCAGCTAGGTGCAAGACTGATGGATCATTACCAGCTAAGCGGCCATTCTTTGGCAGGAAAGAGGATGGGGACAAAAATCTACATCTTAGCAAAGAAATTGCATGGAGTTTCTATGAAGAATCTGCCTGTTGCATTGTTCTCAAGTGGAAATACTTCTCAAATGGGGGACAGGACTGTGGGGAAAAAAAAAAAAGAGGCAGAAACATCAAGACACTCCACTGTCCATCCCTGCCCATCCCATTCACTGTGCCTGAAAAGACAAAGAAAGCAGCAGCTGAACTCTGGAGGAGGGGTCCTGACCTAAGGATATTGGTCAATTATATTGCTGAAAGCATGTGGTGAGAACTTTTGCTTTGAATCTCGTACTGTTTGTTAGGCAACAGGAAGCATTTTATCTTGTAACCATTTCTGATTTTTATGCCGTATTACTTGTACTCAGAATCGATTGAGTCTATAAACTTGTTTTACTGTTTTATTTAACCAGGTGTATTTAAGCTGAACAGTCTGGTTACCTATTTAAGGTGGTAATATAGCATATTACTCCCTTAAAGGAATAATGGACTTAATATATTTGTGCTGTCTGGGAAAGGACCAGTCAGTTCGTCGTACATGTCAGGGGAAGATCTGAGACTGAGGGGTGTTGGTCATTTTGCAGTATAGACAAAGCTGGGGAGAGCCAAGGTGTGGCTGGCCGCAGCGCACACAGACATAGCTGAGGCTGACTTGCATGGCAGAGGTGGTTTGTGCGGAGTCCAGGGGGGAGGCTACAGCAAGACGGCATTGTAAAGGGCACCCCAGGTTACAGGACAAGAGTGACCCCGCCTCCCATTAGGTGGGATTGTGCCCTGGTAGGTTATGTCCTCTCCCTATTTCTCCATGTTACATCATCTATTCTAGTCCCAATAACTATCCTTCCAGCCAAGCAAGGTTGGGTTCGCATCCCCCTCTAGGAGCTGAAAACCTCATGTCTCTCAAGGGGAATGAGAAGGGTTTTTAAAAATGTAAACAAAATGGTTAATAGGCTAGAAAATCAATAATAATAAAATTTTCTGTATATAAAATATGTGCAAGTGTATTTTCAGTGAAGTCTATTAAAGACAGAGCTCCCTCTCAACCAGGTCAGTGGGTCCCAGCACAGCACTGTTTGATTCAATTAAAATACATGATACGCTGTGTGTTAACTGGTGCCTGAGATCACCAGTAGCTTTTTTTTTTTTTTAATTACACTAAGAAGCCATATTAATGATGGGAGCTGCTAGCACACTCTTGAAAAGGAAACTACCCTCACAAGCGCCAGGCTTTTATGAGGCAAGATGCAAATAATTTTGTAAGAGGAAGGGGTACTGTGTAGTCCTTTGAGACAGTCCTTTGCTGTCTAGGTTGCAATGGTGAGCAGCATGGTGGCAACCGTGTAGGCCTGCGGTGTTCCATTGTGTTCTATGGATTTCAAAAATCTGGACTCCTGTAAAAACCAGACAACTCTGCCCCTATGGCTGACATCTGGTAGAGATTGTCCTTTAGCTCAACCTGGTATTAATCCAGTCCAGGACATGTGGGTGCACAAACCCTTCTGCCAACATGATTCCCTTCTGATCCTTGGCATTCTTTGTTAGGCCAGCCTACCTTCTCTGTTAGCATAACCATCTGCCCTCTTCTCCTCTAGCCAAATATCTGTCTGGCTTTGAGAGTGCTTGCAGAATTTTCCTTTGTGACCCAAGATGGCATTTGAACCTTGGTTTCCAAGACCAAAAGACTAGTATAGTAATTCCCTGCTGCTCCAGGGAGTCCAAGGTCTCTGTCCATTTTAGTCTTGTGGCACTCAACAAGAATGACTCTCCCTTTGAACAAATCAGTAGCTGCCCTGCAGAGGTCCCGTATAGCCACTGGTCACCCTTTTTATTTGACCATACCCCTTCTTTCTCGCATTCTCTCTGACTGTAGGAGACTCGAAAGAAACCTCTTTAACTGCAGCTGTGACATCCGCTGGATTCAGCTCTGGCAGGAGAAGGGTGAAGCCAACCTGCAGAGCCAGGATCTGTACTGCATGAACATGGAGGCGGCTGTTATTCCTCTGCAGGAGATGAACATCACCCAGTGTGGTAAGGAGAGCCCCATTCATGCTCAGCTGCACTTTGCTCACAAGGATAAAGAGAGAGGAGGTCAGGAGAGCACTTCATTGCCATTCTCCCTCTCATGATGAGTGCTCAATGACGGGGAAATATGGTTTAACATCCCCTTCCCTCACGATACTGCTTTTGGTACTGATTCAGGATACCAAGGAAAGTAAGAGTTAGCTTTTTGAAATAGATTAGAATAGTTGAGAAGATACAAATGGCATCTCTAGTTGACTCAGGAGTATTATTCTTTATGCTTCAGAATATTAGCTAAGTATCAGTTTGGTCTGGGAAGAAATTCTACTGGTGGCAGAATGCTATCAAGCCAGGGGCGTTGCGATCAGTCCATGCCTCTGTGACATGGGACTCCTGGATAACCTCCTGAATGTGCAAAAATCAGGACAAGCTACAAAACCACGGGGCCAAACCCTCAAACCACTGACGAGTGATGCTTAAGCCAGTCTCCCAGTCTGTAACAAAACATGCTTCTGATCGCCCACACTGATCATCACAAAGCATAACAAAATAGAAACAGCCCCCTTTATTGCACATCAACTCCTTTGGTCCCCACCTAGCCCCTGGGTCTCTTAAAGAAATGAGCTCTCCTGACCTCAGAGGGCCAGCCACATTACTCAGAGCAATGTAGGCTTGGATGTTACCCAAACTACTATGCTGCCAGCCAATCATTTAGTAACTACAACTAAAGGCTTAATACAAAAAGGAGAGAAACAAAATGAGAGAGATGTTAAAGGGTCAAAGTGAATCACATACAAACAAATGATTTAGAGTCCATATAAAGCAAATCCTTGAAGAACTTGGAGTTTGCAGGTTAGTCGAATTCCTCTGGTATGCACCTGGGTGGGTCTCAGTGCTTTGTTCAGTTGCAGCAAAATAGTTCCAGAGGAAGGTGTTGGTTGCAGATTGGAGACTGAACTAAAAATGGAGTTGGGGCTGCAGCCTTTTATCACCTCTGTCCTTACCCATGCTATGCAAAGTCCTTGCAATCAAAATGGAGTTGAGTCACATGGGCAAGTCCTACTAGTTCAACAGGTTTCTCCCTGGGCCCATTATACCTGGGAGCTTCCCTAATGGGCCATTAAGGAGAAAATGGAATGGTTGCCGGCATCCATTCTGGGAGTGTCTCCAAATCAAATAGCTTAGAACACAAATAGAACAAACATATTCCTAATTTGTAATACAGATATGACACCTACACATAAACTGTAGAATCATTCCTAGCAGAAGAAGCAAGGAGTCCTGTGGCACTCAAAGACTAACAAATTTATTTATCACATGAGCTTTCTTGGGAGAAAATCCCACTTCGTCAGATGCTCTGACAAGATGGGATTTTCTCCCATGAAAGCTCATGTGACAAAAAAATTTTAGTCTCTAAGTGCCATGGGACTCTCTGCTTCTTTTGCTGGACTACAGTAACATGGCTGCCCCTTTGAAGTTATTCCTAGCAGATTACACCCTTTGTACTGGTGCCAACCATGGCATATCACATATGGGTTATTGCAAATATGAAATATATTAATATGAAAGATAATCATAAAGAATCCCCTAAATCCAGACCATATCACAGCCTGAGCCTAAAGTAGCAGGATTTTCATCTGGTTATCTGTAGAAAACACTTGTATTAAAGGAACGCTGGCAGCTTGCTTTATCACTTGGTGCATATATAAGTAGCATATCCTTGAAGTTTTAAGTATGCGCATGCATGCATGGCATGTGCGTTCATGTTTTTCCACTTTCTTGCTTGTCTTTTGGTTGGGCCCAAGAGCAATATCAAAGATATTCAGGGCTGTCCCTTTCCCCCACACTTCTTCTCTGTTCACACTTTGGTCCACTGCCTTTTCAGTTTCAGCTCTGCTGCTTCTCCTCATTCTGGTTATACTGGCAAAGAGGATTTGTGGAATATCATGTACCAAGAGCAAACCAGTGAATGAGGTTGTGGACAAGGAGCTATCAAATAAACAGTCTGGGAGTAAAAAAGAGAAACATGCTTTAATTTTATATTTTTTGTTTAGGAATTTTAGGGTGTTTCTTGTAACAATAGGAGGAACACATTTTCAGCTGGAGATACGGCATATTACTTCTCAAATTTGTAGTGTCTTTTATTCTAACTCTTCTTTTATTAAAACATGGAAATACACTGAAATATCTGCCAGTAGGTGAACTAAAGAGATTTGAGAGATAATAGTAATTTCCTCCACAAATGAGAAGAATAATCCTCAATGATTAGAAAATCCCCAGTGAGCAAGGAAAGGGGGGGGAGAAGATTTCTGCTATTGTTGGACATGAGAGAACAACATGACATTTATGTGCCTAAATCTCATGGGCTCTTATGGTGAACAATTCAACTGACCCCTAACCTGTAGTGGTCCCTAAACAAATAGAGAGAAAGCAAGAAAAGAGGGTACCCAGCTAAGATCTCTCTTCCTGAGATGACTCTTTCATTCCAAGATTTACTGGGCAAGGATCCAAATGACTCAAAGAATTTTCCAATGAGGCTTACTTTATCCTGGCACTAGCCTGGCAGGTTGTTTAACTAGCTCAGGTTCTGTACGTGGATTGTGGTAGAATAGAGTCACCGTATAGGCTCCTACTCAGTTCCCACTGCTATGCAAGGGTGAATTGCAACCTCTCCTCAGCTCTCCATGGAGCTCTGCCAAGGCATCTCAGTCCCAACCTGCAGCATTTGCTATTTCTTGTGACCCTTCAGTCTCAATGACCACACAGAGATAAGGGAAGGCCCATGACTCTGAATTCACGTTTGAACCCAAGTCTTCAGAAGACGGAGACCATTACACTGTTTTGTTGCCTTTATTCCCATCACCTTCATTCAGGGTCTG
Source organism: Podocnemis expansa (assembly GCA_007922195.1). Lineage (NCBI taxonomy): Eukaryota > Metazoa > Chordata > Testudines > Podocnemididae > Podocnemis > Podocnemis expansa. The sequence continues at coordinate 9,454,667 of ML682019.1, forward strand.
CTTTCTTTTCCCTTTAAACATACTGTAGCCGTCAGGAACCTCTCTTAAGCATGCTGTGTCCAGTGTCCCTCCTGGATAACTCCCTCCCCTCCATATGTCTGCTGGCACTGTCTCTTGCACACTGTGTGATTGTTTGTTTGGTGCTTGGGTGACTCAGCGAGATGGAGGAGTAAGTCAGAGCCACTATAAATCAGTGTTTCTTTAGCATCTTGGAGGGAAGAGCAGTGGTGTCTTTCATTAGCGGAGATGCTGTTAATGTGCGGACACATCCCCGGTCATCATCTCTTGATTGTTATAAATTAGAACGAACCACTTTTTTCTTCCCTGTAAGTGCCAGCAGCTCCGTGGCCTATCCTAGTTCAGGCTGGATCATTTGCCAGGATTTCCTTAGCTCAACAGCTTCCTTTTCCAGCAGAAGTGGCTTCATTCTTCCCAGGTGTTTGCACGAGCCCATGGCTTGGGTGCAGGGAGCTTAGGGAAAAGAGGGAAGGGACATAAAGGTTTGGATGGACAGAACTGTGTCACTTATGAGCTGTGTCAGAATTGCAAAGCCCAGAGAAGAGCCATGTACCTGGTGATGTCTGTTACTATGTCGCCCATCCTTCCCAGCACAAAAAGACCAAGCTACTTGCAAATTCCTGCACCTTCCCCTGCTCTGACTTCGTGCCGAAGCTCAAGTCTGAGCAGGCTGCTTTGCTGTAAGATGAAGCCTGCTTGTGAGGTTCAAAATCTGGCTGCCCATGTCTTGAGTCTTGGCTGGCTGGAGTGCCTGAGCGTCCTGATGTTTGACTCCCGTAGATCTGCCTGAGATCAGCGTCAGCCACGTTAACTTGACTGTGCGGGAAGGCGAGAATGCTGTCATCACCTGCAATGGATCTGGCTCACCTCTGCCTGATGTAGACTGGACTGTTGCAGATCTGCACTCCATCAATACTCATCAGGTAGGAGGCCAAGGGGCTTGGGAGGCTGGGCGTTTACTGCCTTTGCCAAGATCCATCACCAGGTTAACACACTGAGCAGCAGTTACGGTATTGGCCGTAAGGGTTTTCTGGGTCTTCGTTTCTTTTGTATTCCATTTTAATGGGGGCTGGATGAGTATTGAGGATCACCATGGGGGAGAAGTGAAATGTAATGATTATTTCAAATGCACTGTACAGTCCATGCTAGCGGCAGATTAGGAACCCTGGGTTAGCAGAATATTAGAGGGTGGAGTGCAGATATTGAATCCAGACAAGAAAACAGCTGTTTCTGTGGGCTTTACTGCTCCCTTTATTGAATGTTAATCCATCTCCACTGGCTAAATTACCCACTGGTGACAACAGTATGTCAAAAATAGGAGCAGTTGGAGCCAGGGGAAGTATCCAGTTGAGCTCTGTTTCAGGAGCTGGGATTATAACTGCCTTGGACCAGGTGCATGGGTGCCCTGTGGGCATGGTGCCTATGGATGGATTGAGCCACGAAACAAGTGCTGCTTGGCTATGGTCATTATGGACTATGACAAGAACTGGAATCCTCTGGTCCTGTGGGCAGGAAAAGGGCATCATTTACTGGCTTTGTCCTTACGGTTTTTTCTTTGGGATTTTTCAGACGAATCTCAACTGGACTAATGTTCATGCCATCAATTTGACCCTGGTGAACGTCACCAGTGAGGATAATGGTTTCCTCCTCACATGTATTGCTGAAAATGTGGTGGGAATGACCAATGCCAGTGTACTGCTCACAGTCTACTGTAAGTAGAGAAATGGAGATGCTTGCTATATAGGGGCTGGTTGGACAGTGAGCAAAGGAATTACTGGAATGTATGTCCCATGGGGAATTGTGTGTGACCAGGCTATGGTGTGCCCATCTTGATTTGGTGCCATTAAGGGTGAGGATATAAGGGACCTGCAGGACGCTGAGGCATGGACCAGTCCTGGAACAACGAAATGTGCTTTACTTTCATTCCGGGGCAGCTACTTTGTCCTCCAGCTTCTCTCCATTTTAGCTTGCCTGCAGAGATGGGCAGGCATGGGGGTGTGCCAGTCCCACACTTGCACATGTGCAGTGGCTACTTTCTGAACCATGTGTCTGTATGCCTCACTGGCACGTTCAGGTGTCTGCTTGCACTCACAAATCAAGTGCATACCTCTCTAGGGATGAGGAAATGCCCTCTGGGCTGAAACTTTCTCCCTGCATTTGTGAATCACATATCCCCTGCCCCCTTCAAAGTCAACAGGAGCTTTGCCATTGACTACAATGGAGCAAAGATTTCATCCCAGATCTGTTCTACCAGTTTAGCCGGTGAACACTGTGTTGATTTGTGCAAAACAAGATTTTAAACCATTTTTATAGGCTGTAAAGAGCTGAAGTTTTGTGCTTCCTAATAAACTTAATGCAAACCAGATCTTAACAGGCATTTATACAACTTTGCTGCCTGGGGGGGCCAGGACTTGCCATGCATTGCTGTGTCCATAACATTTTCCCTTTAATCTGTGGTTTGGAAATCCCTCTGCATCCATAACCCCCGCTGGTATCTCTGCAAATAGAATTATTCCCCATTGTGGCTAGTGTCCAAACACGTATGTGTCGTTTCCCAAGCATTGCGGGCACCATGGGCACCAGTAGAGATGAGGCAGAATTGTTGACAGTACAATGTCAGAAAGACAGTAAAATATACTTCATTCTCTGGCCTCCATTTCCTAAATTAATACAGTCCTAGATCTAATCCATGGGTAGGAGTTGGATAATGCAACTTTGCTCTGGACTCTCATACTCCAAATGCTTTAATTACCACCAAGTTGATGCTGATTTTCATGTCCTGAATCTTGCAAACCAATGCCAGTTTGTATCACATTTGCTCTGATGTGACTGTTTGGAAAAGAGCTGAGTGTGTCTGTGTCTGTGTGTCTGTCTGTCTGTATTGGTGACCAATTGTTTTAGTATACTCCTAATCACTCACCCGGAGATATATGGAACCAAATTCTGACCTAGGCTTACAGGGTTGAAACGTGTTGGACAGGACTCTACACAGTCCTGGATTAGCAATGGATGCTGTGTGTCAAGAGATTGAAGTGTGTAGGCAGAGTTGTGAGTGGGGAATCTTGCACAGCTCCTCCCAGCTCTACCTCTTTCACACTAGCATTGCTGTCCCACTACTTTTTTTGCAACATGAAATATTGACCATCTTTAGAAAAAACAGAGGGGAAAACTGAAGGATCTTTTCTGGGGGTAAGGGGCTGTTTGGGGGTGTGTCTTTGCCCCTCATTATGGGGTGAAAGCTAGGGAAAGGAGGGAAGAGGAGGCCTTCATTTTATGAAATTGTGATGCTTGCCTCACAGCCCTGGGCTATCCTTGTTCATGCTGTGTGGCCTCATGGTTTGGGGCCTTATGTGTAGAATCTATAATTAAGTTTGCATCAGCAATGTTGGAGTAGTGTTTGAATTCTTGAGGTATGGGTACCCTACGTTGACAGGCTTCTCAGGAAAGATGAGAGGTCTTTTAAGAAAGATAAATTCAAACTGGAATAAGAGCAGAGAGGGTCTATTAGGATGATCCATGGAAAGGAAAACCTGCCTTATGAGAGGAGACTCAAAGAGCTTGGCTGGTTTAGTCTGATCAAAAAAAGGCTTGAGGGGCGAGGTGATTGCCCTCTAGAAACACATCAGAAGGATAAGAGCCAGGGAGGGAGAGGAATTATTTGTTTGAGTACCAGCATGGACTCAAGAACAAATGAATGTAAACTGGCCATCAGGAAGTTTTAGACTTGATATTAGAGGAAGGTTTCTAACCAACAGAGGACTGAAGTTCTGGCATAGCCTTTCAAGGGGAGCAGTTGGGGCGGGGGGAACTAGCTGCCTTTAAAATTGAGCTGGATGAATTTATGGAGGGATTGGTAGGATGTGACAGCCTACTTTGGCAATTACTAGTGGTAAACATACCAATGGCCTTGGGTGGGATGGGTTGTCAGTAGATGCAGAGAGTTCTTTTTTGCATGTCTGGATGAGTCTTGCCCAGATGCTCAGGGATTAGCTGATCACTAGTTTTGGGGTCAGGATGGATTTTGCCCCAGGGTAGTTTGGCAGGGGCCCTGTCTTTTTTATTTTATTTTATTTTTTTAAATTTTATTTATTTATTGCCATCCCCTGTAGCCGGGGGCATAGCTCACTTGCTGGTGGTTTCTCTGAACCTTGAAATCTTCAAACCATGATCTGGGGACTTCAGTGACTCTATTGTAGGTTAGGTGTGTGTTATAGGAGTGTGCAGGCGGTTCTGTGGTCTGCATTGTGCAGGAGATGAGACTAGAGGATCATATTGATCCCTTCTTTGTTCATCTTTTCAGTGCCACCAGACTCCTTGTTTGTTTTGCTGAACTAGACTAACGTGGCTGCCCCTTTGGAACTTTAAAATGGTGAATGTGTGTGTTAATTGGGCAGTTTAGCTCAATTTGGGCTGGTTTGCAGGGGTCCGAATGTAAGATCTGATTTCACACCTGATTTTTCCCAGACCTCCAGAGCTGGTAGTACTTGTGGTGCTGCTTTTGTAGAGGTGGGAATGGCTCAGCAGTGCCCCTTCAGGGTGATGCTGTGCATGACCCATTCAGTCCTCCACACTAAAGAAAAGCCTGCTGTGAAGCAGGGCTATTTAGGAATTTAATTGATGGGGTAGCGGGAGGAGTGGGACTGGAAATGGAGGGGTTCCAGCGCAGATCTTCAATGCTGCAGGGAAAAGAAATGTTTTATTTCTATTATGTATCTGTTGTCCATGGCAAGAAAAGGCCATCGTTACTTGCTTTTTGGCCGTGTAGACTTAATGTCCCTCTATCCTGCTGTGCTCATTACATGCCCACTAAAATGACTGTGAACAACTCTGACACGTTTTGGGGAGGCTCTTTTGCCAATGTGCTACACATGCAGTAAAACCATCAGAGAGCAACTCCCTGCTGAGACCAGCTCAGTTGATTTCATATCATCAAGCCTAGAGGGAAGGGAAGAGACTCTCAAATAATAACAGGTCGTCTTCTTCCACCCAGATCAGACCTGGTTCCTTTGGGCAAGGCTCCCTTTGAGCTACACTGATAAGACAGGTGATTACAGACCTGTGAAGGACCCCAGTTCACATTGCAGTAGAGTGTAAGTTGCTCACACAGCAAATTTTGGCCATGGGATAGAGGATTCATCTAGCTGTTTGAGTGCACTTTGGTGAACGGCTGCTCTTTGGGAAAGGAAGTAATAGTTGTTATTGCCTGGAAACATGAGCTTTCACTAGAGTAGTGAGTCCCACAAGTTCTCACTGTGTTTTTTTTTCTGTGTTAGATCCTCCACGCATCCTGAACCTGGAGGAGCCAGAACTGCGGCTGGAGCACTGTATTGAGTTTGAAGTGCATGGGAACCCAGAGCCCACCCTTCACTGGTTGCACAATGGCCAGGTCCTCAGGGAGACTGAGATCATTCGTATGGAGTTTTATCAGCAGGGTGAAGTCTCGGAGGGCTGCCTTCTCTTCAACAAGCCCACTCACTACAACAATGGTAACTACACCATTGTGGCCACTAACCAGCTGGGTTCAGCCAACCAGACCATCAAAGGGCACTTTCTAGAGAATCCCTTTCCAGGTGAGAGAACCACAGCTTATATTTCTCTCATGTCTTGTACCCCTGAGCACTTAAGGCTGCTATACAAGCCATGCACAGAGATCGCTGCATCTACTGGTAAATACAGCCCCCTCTGGTGCACAACATGGCACTGGTCTACCAACATAGAGCAACATTTCACAGTAGTCTAGGCATGGGTGTGCAAAAGAGTTGTGTATCTAGGTGAAACCACAAAAGAGCTGGGGGGGGCATTATCCAAGTTGGCCATGACATAAGTATTAACATAACTATTGGCAAAAAGGTGCCACAGGAGCTTTAGGCTGTGAGGAATCATGGCCTTAGTTTCAAGTCTTGTCTGAAAGATGGCCACTTGAAGAACACAACATCATGATGGGGCAGTTGTCTGATCTGCCACGCACAGACCTGTAATTAGCATGTGTGATTTGCCCAGTCGATGGAGTATGATGGCAGGGGACCTCACTTCCCTCTTCCAGAGGAATTGTAGTCTGCTTCTTAAGGGAAGAAAGGATTAAAATTCAACTGAAAAGAAAATGACTGATTTTTTTGGCTTGGCATTTAGCAGTGTTTCTGATAGTCCTTGCTCTGTGGCTCTCTGAGAAAATGGCTTAGGGCATGCAACGTATTTTGAGTTACCTCCAACACCCTTTAAAACAGGGCTCAGCAAAACCCAGGTACCAAGTCACCATGGTGCCTGGGAATTGAACCCTGGCACTTAGCTGTGCTAGAGTGCTACAGGGGATGAAATGCCTCCTGATGCACAAAAAAGAAAAAAAGTCATCCGTACCTTCAGCAGCACTTAGCTTTCTTTGACAGTGGCGGGGCATTAGTGCCCTGGACCAGCACCACAAGCATCTGGGGCAGCAGTGGGGCTTTTATGCCATGGACTGGTACCTCAAGCATTTGGGGTGGCTGTGGGGGGTGATTTTGCCCCATCCCATCACTGAAAGTGGTGCTGGCATTTTGGCAGCAGGGGGAGGGACCTCTAACATGCCACACACCTTGTCACCCCAGTTTTTAGGCTAGTGCCTAGGTCTGTGGGACTTTTGTTGAGACCTGCTTTGAAGTGGGGTCTCACTCCTTTGACATAACATTAATTTTTGGCTAGTTTCAAAGGGGTAGCCATCTTAGTCTGGTTCAGCAAAATAAACAAGGAGGCCTGTGGCATTTGTAAACACTAACAAATTTATTTATTGCATGAGCTTTTGTGGAGAAATAACTGCAAGTTCCCCCATCTTCAAAGCATCTGACAAAGTGGCATTTTCTCCCATGAAGGCCCATGTGATAAATGAATTTGTTAGTCTTTAAAAGTGCCACAGGACTTCTGGTTTCTTTTTTGGCAAGTAACTGGGATAGCAGTTGCACATGGAGGAAAGCCCTTTCAATAGACTTGGTGATCTCTTTTTGCTACTTGTATAAAATGGCTCTAGTATAGATGGGATGTCATCAGGATTCTGCGTGGGTTTTTTAAAAATCATTTTGGTTGACGGCTCCCACAAACAATATGAATACCCCCAGTTCCAATGCACCAACTGTTCATCAAGTATGCTCAGCAAAGGATTTGAAATTCCTCATTGTGTCACTAGGTTGCTGGTGGAAAAATTTAAGCTGGGGAAGCTCTAGTTCCAGTGGTTGCAACAGAGAGGGTGGTAATGGCTGTACTACAGTGAAAGAGTGGAAGTTACCTTCTTGCACTTTCGTCGTCTTTAGTTGCACCAGACCGGGCTCCACTGAGTTAACAGAGAGATACATACTGGTGCCTTCAGGAATGCCGTGAGAAAGTGGCAGCCCCAAGTTGGTGCCTGCAGGCCCTGAGCAAACTGAACAAAGTAGGGCATTTGCTATATATAGAGAAATACCAATGGTATTTTCATTTATTATTTATATCATACCATCAGTGTACACAGAGTTTTCCCACAGGTCAGATATAGTAAATGGAAACCAAAATCCCTGCCTTGATGAGCTAACCAATCTAAAGTTGTGAACAGATACAGAAGGGAGTGGGAAAGCTATATTCATGCTTTAAGGATGATAATATGGCTACTTATCTATTTAGGCTTTCTGCTGTCTGGAAGGAAAGACAGTCTGTGTTTGTGGCACAGAGGTGGGAGTCAGGAGATAGGAGTTGTGTTCTCACCTGTCACTTCTCACTTCTGTGATTCAAGTCCTGTCTGTACATTGGGGATAACATTTTCTTTCCTCTGTGTCCACAGTTGTGTTTGGTGGATGCTAGACACTTTCAAAAGGTAACAAGAAGCAGGTATGCTGCTCCAAAGAACTGACCCTGGAACCTGGTCTACACTGACCAGGAAATTTGGTGGCAGTTAATGGGAGATATGCAAGCTATGTAAAGTGGCTTGTATCATCTCCTCTAGACTTTCTAACTTCTTACCACAGCATCTTCACTTTGCTGCACCAATGGGAAACGCACACCCATTGACACAGCATAACTCTTTTTCTGGGGGTGGATTTATTAAATCAACTTCTGGATGAACTGAGCGGGTTTTCACTTCCATTCAATTGATCCCAAAGAATCGATCTGAGAGTTGTGATTTTGCTGCCGTCAGTGAAGACGTACCATAAATATTCATTCCAACCTTGCTATGATGTTGAAAAAAAAAAAAACTAATGCTTGTAAGGTGTTTTGTATAGATGGTGCTGGAAAAGAAACGCATGTGTGTATTTCTATTAAAAAAAACTTAATCCAGGGTCATCTTTCACTTCCTGCTACAAATGCATCCATTTCTTAACTCCCATGGTCTTGCGTCCCAGAGTCTTTCTCAGTGTGGTTGCCTCTCCCATGTTATAATCAGAATGTGATTTACTTCTCTTGAAGTTCATTGATCCATACATTGCCAAAGTTGACATTAATGTTCAGTACACTTGAAATTTATGGTCTCATATTTACAAGTTGGTTCCTCTTACAAGATGTCAGGAGCTGCATATTCAACACACCTAATTACCGCTGCTAGTTACAGTTTGCAAATTTTCACTGCAACCTGCTAAGAGCAGAATTTTTTAAATGAAGGTTTAGGATCTAACAGACTCACACACTTTAAGGCTAGAAAGAATCATTGTAATTATCTAGTCTGACCGGTGCATTGGAGGCTACAGAATCTTACCCGCTAACATCTGTAATAGGCCTATAACCTCTAACTGAATTATTAAAGTCCTCAAATCTTGATGTAAAGACTTCAAGTTACAGAGAATCCACCATTTACTCTAGTTCAAACCAGCAGGTGACCCAAGGCCAAAGCTGCAAAGAAAGGCAAAAAATTCCCAAGGTTTCTGCCAATCTGACCTGTGGGGGAAACTTTTTGTCCTGACCCCAGATAGGGTGATTAATTAGACCCATAGCATGTCAGGAAGTCTCAGCACTCAGACGCTTGGAAAGAATTCACAGAAGCTATTCATAGCCCTTCCCATCATACGCAAGAAATGCCCCTCTGCCTTATATGTTGGACGAACAGGACAGTCTCTGGACAAAAGAATAAATGGACACAAATCTGACATCAGATATCTCAACACTCGAAAACCAGTGGGTCAGCATTTCAATTTTTGTGATCACTCCATTAATTATTTGCTAACGGCTGCACTCACATAGATGAATACTGAATCAAGGCTTGAAAGAGAAGCTACTGAAATTGAATTCATTTGTAAATTTGGCTGCGTTGCTTCAGGACTTAATAGGGATGTTGGATTTTTCTCTCATTACAACAGGTGATTTGACCTCATCTCTTTCTGTATGCTGTTCCCCAGTGTTTGAATCTTTACAAGTGTTTTGATTTGCTGTTACAGTGTGACCTGTTCCCATGACTTATACTCCCCTGAATTTATTTCCTCCCATTCTGTAAGTTTCCGAGTCTTCAAAGTGTCTAATGAAGTGGGATTTTCTGCCATGAAAGCACATGCAAAAAATAAATTTGTTAGTCTTTAAATGACACAGGACTCCTTGTTTGCTTGTTTTACTGAACTAGACTAACACAGCTACCCCTTTGGATCTTCCCATCTAGTGTTACATCTCTGGCTCTTGGAGGTATCTGTTTATAGCTGTCATGGATGGGTCATATGCCATTGTCAGCAACCTCATCATACCAGCCTAAGCTCAGTCTTAAAGCAAGTTAAGTTTTTTGGTGTTTTGGGGAGGGGTTTTTTGAGCTTTTTTTGGGGCCCACTGCCTCCATTGGAAGGCTGTACCAGAATAGTTTGGAAGCTTATGTCTACTTTCAAGCCTAAAGTTACTGAAGGCCAGTTTGTACTCCTTTGTTGTTCATTTCCTCACCCTTTATTTTGTTTATCCCTCTGATATATTTATAGAAAGAGTATTGTCGCTCCTTCTTCATTTTGTTAGGCTAAACAAGCCAAGTCCTTAAGACTCTGTTGCTCTGATCCTTCTAGTAGCCTCTCTCTACACCTATTTCAGTTTAAATTAGTCTTTCTTAATCAGAGAAGATCAGAATTGTACATGGTGTTCCAGACGAGGTCTCACCAGTGACTTGTAAAATGGTAATAACATTTCTCTATTTGGGAACATCTTGCCTGATATGTTTTAGGATTGCAATTAGTCTTTTGCAGAGTGGGATCAGAGTGCAGGTTTATAGTTTTCCTGTGATTGAACAATACACACAAGTATTTCTCCTTTTCTGTCATCATTTCCAAAGGATGCATCTCTGGCTTACAGCAAAATATTCTTTGTTTTTAGCCCCAAACTGCGCTTTATATTATTAAATTTCATCACATTTCTATTAATCGGTTTTCATGGTCATCTAAATCTTGTTGCATGATGAGCCGATCCTCTTGTATATTTGCAAGACCTCCCAATTTAGTGTTATGCACAAATTTTATCAGCACACTACCAGTTTTTGTGCCAAGGTCATTAATGAAAATCTTAAATAAGATTGGTTCCAAGACTGAACTTTGAGAAACTCCACTAGTAACCTCCCTTGAGCTGGACAGAATGACCCACTGGTTCCTTTTTAATGAATTTCTTACCCACCTTTCAATCATTGTACTAATCCTCATTGTCTTCCATTTAACTAACAATTTGACTAATCCATTGATCTAACCATGTGGAACTGTACTGATGCCATATTGAATGTTGGATTTCGGATAGCTTAGCTCTACTGCATTTCCTGTGTCTAGAAAGTTGGTTGTCTTCTCAGACAAAAAGATTAGGTTGGTCTGGGATAATCTACTTTTTGTAAAGCCAGTTTTGTGTTGTATACCAATTACTGTTGATCTCTATGTCCTTAACTACTCTCTTAAAAAAAAAATGTTTTAAGACTTGCATATAATTCATATCAAACTAATGGGGCCTGTTTTTTCCCAGGTCACTTTCTTTTAATTTCTTAAATATAGGTAATATATCTGCAAGTCTCCATTTACAAGGTATTGCAGCCCCCCTCCACCACCCGGAGTTGACAGATTCATTAAAAATTGTTGTGATTTATGTGCCAGTTCCTTTGATATTCTTGGATAGAGATAATCTGGATCCCTTGCTTTGGTCCCATGAATCTGTTTTGAGTTTGGCTTCTGTCTCAGATGTGATAAATTCTACTTCCATATGCTTGTTCACATTAGTCATCCTGTTACTGCCTTAAGATTTTCATTAATCTTATTAAAAATGGAGGCAAATTATTTGTTTAGGCTATGTATTATCTTTAATCTGCACACTGTTCTGTAGCTTAGTGCTTTCACTTATTCTTTCCTAATTTTATTTTTTTTATATGGGTAAAGAACCTTCTACTGTTGGCTTTCATTTCCTATAGAAAGTCCAATTCTGCTTGATTTTGGCAGTTCTCGCTTTGCCCCTGCACTTTACGACTGCCAAGAGGTAGTTTTTCTTGTTGTCCATCACTACTACTATTCCATGTAGCCTTTCTCTTTTTAATCTGTTGGAGATGCTTGTTTATCCAGTTTGGCCTGTTACCCTTCCTTCCACATATTTCCCCCTTGCTCAAAGTAATTCTAAACCTTCTCTGCATTCAGATCATTGAATTATTCAGTCCAATCCACTTCCGTAACTAATTCCTTAAAGTTTTTAAAGTGTGCTCTTTTGAAATCAAGGACCCTAGTTGCAGACCTGTTTTTGTTGATCCTTTCATTTTGTTTAAATTAAATTAATTCATGATCACTTGAATCAAGGTTGTCTTCTACAGCAAGTAGACCTATGAGGTCCTCACTATGAATCAATGCTAAATCTAAAACGGCACAAAATCTTGTATGTTTGGTGGTGATTTGGTGAAGAAATCAGTTAAAACTATCACATCCAGGAATGTCTGGGCCCTACTATTTGCACGCTTGACATCCAGTCTATACCTGGGAAATGAAAATCTCCCATAACCACCCAATTCTTAATAGTCTTTATTTAATTAAATAAAACAGAGGTTGTGGTCCATCTTCAAATCCAGTCCTGGGTGTGTGTAGTAGACCCAAACACTGTCCTTGTGGAACATCGGTTAGCTTTCTTCCCCAAAGAGATTTTGCCTCCAAACGATTCCATTTTAGTCATTTCAGATTTTTGTACAGCCTACCTCATCATCAATATACAATGCTACTTCATCATCTTTACCTTTATTTCTGTCTTTCCTGAACCGCACATGCCTTTCAACACTGGTAGTGCAGTCCTGACTATTGTTTCACCATGTTTCTATTCAGTTTATAATATTTAGTTTCAGGTCCTGCACCAGTAGTTCCTGATTCTCCATTTTGTTTCCAAGGCTCCTTGCCTTGGCATACAGACAGCATATTTTGTTTCTTCTTGGTTTTGCCTAGATTCCTCACTGGATTATGTACACTTAGTTTAAACTGCCAGTGTCACCCAACTGCTATTATCAGTGACTTATCGCTGTCTTTTCTCTTGTTGTCCATCCTCTTACCCTCTCTTGTTCCTTGTGGTGTAGCTGTTTTCTCTTTTACTTGATTTTCTTCTCACTGTGGAATCAGTGTGGAGGTTATATGAGCATCTCCCCTGAATTCCTTGTTTAAAGGTATTTTAATTAGCTGTGCCAGCGTCTATCCTAGAAGCATGTTTCCCTCCCAACTCAAGTAGACTATGAGAACTGTCCTCTGTCCGTGAATGCCTCTCAGTGGTTGAATATCTGAAAGCCTGCCTTATACACCATTGTCTGAACTACATGTTGATCATTATGTTCTTGTCTTGTTTTTACTCTCCTCCTTGAGGGACAGGTAGAATCCCTTTTAATGTGGAGGTTCAAGTGATCTTAAGTGTCTTCCTCAGCCTGTCCTTGTCTTCCTTGATGTGTCCTAGTGAGAATCTAGCAATATCATTAGTTGCAATGTGAAGGACAATCCATGGATTCTTTTCTGCTCCTTTTAGTCTCCTCTTCACTTCAGGTCCCCATCCTGCGTTTTAGCTCCTGGCAAACAGCATACCCTTCTGTTCTCCTGATCAGCTCTGAAGACAAGCCCCTCTGCCCGTCTTAGTAGGGAGGCCCCAGTCTCTGTTTTCAGCTGACTTGCTGGCTCCTGTGCCACTGTCTCTAGAAAATTTCCAGCCCCCACAAATAAAAATGTCTTGACTCACCTGGGTGCCAAGAACTACTGATCTAATACATCAAAGTCCAATTAATCAAATCCTTGCTAACCAAATGTCACTTCAGGGGGAATTTTGCATATGACCCTGGGACTGTAATAGCTTCCCTTCCAAGCCTCACACTTTTATGGGAATGCTGTAACATCTTTCCAGGCATCCTCGGCCAGTAAAGCTGCATTCAATTTTGTTAGTATCGGGTTCAGTTTCTTATGCTGGTGAGTACATTGGATGATGACAATGTTCTCGCTCTACATGAACAGATGGTCACTGAGAGCTTTAGATGTTGCCCCCTGGGGCCTTGGTGAGCTGTTTTATTTTTAAGGAGTTTGACTGGCCACCCCAAATCAGCCAAGTTGCTGAGGCGAATGACTGATGGGGCCTGCTTTTCAGGATGGTGAAAATGTAGCGTGGCACCGTTTTCTCCAGTCAGGTGCCTCGCTGTGTTGAGCCCATTTGCTTTCAGTCCATGCTCCATCATGGCTCTGACATTGCTGCTTTGTTGCCTGTTGCCCAGCTGTTGGAGCCATAAGGCTATCATCTCTGCCCTATCAATGAACATGAATCTCAGCCTGCAGTAGTCCACCCATTTCAGCCCAAACTCCCTCACAGCTTCTCCAGTACACCCCAATCCTGCTAATAACTTCAGAGGGTATTTTGAGCAATGACTGCAAAATGAGCCAAAGGATGGGAAGCTTTCTTTTCTTGCTCCATCTCCCCAAAATCCTCCCCAGCCCTAGAACATGAGTCTAAACAAAGAAATCTCTGAATGTAGCAAAGACTCTTCCTAGTAGAGTTTTTCCTCTGCTCCTTATGCACTCAATGAGCTGACATTAGGTGGTAGCTGGCTTACTCTGAGAGGTACATTGCTCAGTCTTGCTGGGGCAGTTGGGATGCGGTGGGAGCATGTCTGAAGTGTTTGGGTGGGAGGGGCTGCTGTCCCTTTACTGTGCTGTTAATTGTGTTACTTCTCTCTTTGTCCTTTTCAGAGGGTACGGATAACTTTGTCTCAAGTAAGTGCCTTCTTGACTTTCCTTTTCTTCTCAATCCAAGTACCTTGCAGATGACGTTTGGGGAGATCTAATGGTTTAGCGTTTGGCAGCAGGGATTGTTAGGGGAGATGGGAAATGGAGAGAAGTATTTTCAGAGCTCACGTGTACTGAGGCAGATTCTTATGTGCTGTCCTGTCTGCAGATTCGGGGCCGGTCTATCCCTACCTAGTGGGGCCCTGAAGAATGATCCACACCAATGGAGAGGGAGACCATATGTTGTGCTGATAGTGTGGGTGATGTGACTAGGCAGAATGACTCAGGGTTGCAAATGTGTTCAGTGGGTATTTCAAGAAGCTCCCGTCCTGGCAGTAGTTTGGGATGCCACAGGGCAGTGAAATAGATTTCTCATCCACTGAAATGAAAAGGAATAGCAGTCTTCAGAGCTAGTGTTATGAGGGCTTATGCAGTTCAGAGGCCTGGGGAGAATAATATGCAACTTCTCACCTGGGGCTACTGATTGAAATTAGGTTCGGGTTTACAGGGCCTCAAAGAAGATGGCATTGATTCACCCATAGGAAATGAGCTGATGGGTTGCAGTCCCCTTCTTAGCAGAACAGTTGTCCTCCTCGCACACACTCATTTGACCCCCTTATTGGGACAGTCTGAGCACAAGCCAAAGGACCCATTGAACCCTGGATACTTGAAGCCCTTCCGCTCTTCATTCTAGTGGGGACTCCAAGTGAGAGGGGAGCCTTATTGAACAAGAGGACAGGGAAATGTTGTACCTGTTCTGCGGCCAGGGGAATTTTAATCACCAGCATTCAAATGGATTTAATTAACAAGAAATCATTCAAGTCATTGGTTTTAATTTAGGAGGATGCAGTCTTGCAGCAATTTTGCCCCTGGAGATGCTAGAACCACTAGCTTTTCCCCTGATGCGGCAGCCTCGCCGAAAGAACATTTGGGAGCAGACTGTATCTCATTAGCTGAGGTGGAGTGGCACAGGGTCTAATCAGTAACTTGGGTCTGCTTCCTCACTGCCGAGTTACATAGCATCCTAGAGATCTTAAATAGAAAATAGGGTCCTGCTGAGGCATTTGGACCATCTCTGCCAGTTTAGGAGACATTACAACCTTAGCAAGACTCGAATTCAAAGCCTTTGAAATAGAAATAGAGGAGAAAGAGATCTCATTCATTAGTCTAACCAGTGCTGTGTAGTGTGACATCACACAGGTGGGCTGTTCTCATGTTTGTGGAATTTCTTGGGGGCATGAACTGAACATTTTCTCTGTTCTTCTGGTTCCAGTTGGTTACTATGAAGTAAGCCCCACCCCTCCCATTACTGTGACCCACAAACCAGAGGAGGATACATTCGGGGTGAGTCCTGTCTCCTTTTGTGTGGAGGAAGGATTTTCTATTGATTTATGCTGGTGCTAATAGATAGGTCACATACTGTTTGCACCACCAATGCTTCTATACTGAGATATATGTTTGTTAGTAAAATCCTCCCCTTTGCAATTCATGATGCCAAACTTCAGAAGATTGAGTGACTTGGGATGGGTAAGCAGCATTCTTAATATGTTTGCACAGTTGGGCTGGGAATCTGTTGAAAACAAGTCTCCTAGTAGGTACTTCTTTGAGTGTCAGAAATTCTGGGAGAGGAGACTGAAAAAAATGACAAATCAGTTAGAGTTATTTCTTGCTATAATAGAACATTTAGGGGCAAGGATTCAAGTGGGTTTATTTTCATCAATACTGATTCATCCATCCATACTTTAATCCACCTCCTACATTCGATGATGTCACACTAACAAGAGATGAAATGGGCCAAAATAAGTATAAATTTTGCCAATTTCATTTTACAGGTTCGCAAGACCTCAATATTTCATTTTTCACAGAATCCAGATAGAGAGGTGGAAAAACATTGGGAGCAATAGTGTTGGGGCAAAAATATAGGATTTCATAGAATTGCTCTAATTGGTAAAAGTTGTGGAGAATCTCAAAAACCAGAGAATACTGACAGAATAAACAAAGCCTTGTTCATTTTCTGAATGTTTTATCCATTTGTAATTCTCAGGAGACTGAGGAGAGAGCTTTATACAATGGGACCTTACTAGTGAACAGCACTAAATATAGGAAAAGAAATGCAGAATATATATGGGGGAATGAAAATTGTAGTTGTTAAAATGTGACATTCAAAAAAATCATGGCTATATCAAAGATTGAGAAAAGCAACATATGATGAAAGGAATAAACTGTCTTTGTGTTAAATGATGTCGTCTTTTTGAAAGAGGAACATGGGTCCAAATGCAGTAAGAGGCCCTGGAAGGCAGTAAGAATAATTGGCCAAATGCAAACGGAAGAAATCTTGAAAGGAAGCTGTTTGTTTACAGCAATGCGATTAAAAAGTCGTGGGTAAAGATTTGCAGAAATAAATATTAAAGTAAAAAGAGCTTTGGGTAGTAAGGCTTTGTGGGCAAGGATGATCTCTCTTCTGTGGCTGTACAGTTCCTGGCACAAGGAGTCCCAGTCCCAGTTGGGGGACTGTGGACACTATCATAATATAAATATTTAGTACTCCAGGGAAAGTGTTCTACCACCATTGGATTTTGTGTTTTCTCCTCCCTTATTGTTGCTTCTGAGGAGCGTATGCATGAAGACCAAATTGACACTGTGAAAAAATTCTTCTGCTCCTATGTGGTTCCTATCTCAAGTTAGAATCCCTTTATGGTTGTGATGTCAAAAGTCGGTTAAGACAAATCAAAGGAGATTATGAAGGGGAGAAAAAATCCCCAGGACATTAAGAAATGCTGTGGAGTGAAGATTCCATGCAGACGCCTAATAATTAAAGAGTGAGGGTTGCGAGATGTGGGAAATGGTGATATTGGAGCAGAGTTGTATCTATATAGAAATTATTCTTTGTTTTCTAGTAGCCTTAAGAGGCTCTTGTAGTTTCAAAATTGCATTAAAGCCATTCAGATGTATTCATCTCCACAGCCGGCATCCATGCTGCTGTTGAAAATGTAAGCGTACAGGAGTGAGTGAGCCAGGGTACTACATTTCAGATCCGAACTAGTTTTGATATCATGCGTTTCTTTATCCTAACTTTCAGATTTGTCTCTTTCAGGTATCCATAGCAGTTGGGCTTGCAGCTTTTGCTTGTGTACTCCTGGTAGTGCTCTTTATTATGATCAACAAGTATGGCCGACGGTCCAAATTTGGGATGAAAGGTACGTGGAGTTTGCTTTTCTCAGCAACAGGTACCTTCAAGGAATGCGAGGCTTTAACGCCACATTATGAAAGGTGGTGTGTTTTATTTCCCCCAAAGGTGCTATCTATACAAATCAATGGTAGTACCAGAGTCCTTTTAAAGCGGAAAGTTACCAGTGCCTCTTCTATTCACTGCCTGGACCTACAGAGTGACAGAAACTCTGTTTTCTGTTGTTCTGGACCACAGACATTCCTGCTATTAGGCATAAGCATGTGTGGTAGTCTGTTGAGAGAGACAAGCTTTCCAACTTACGCAGAGCTCTTCAGGTCTGGGAAATGTACTCAGCGCTTGAAAGCTTGTATCGCTCTCCAACAGAAGCTTGTCCAATAAACATAAGACCTTACTCCCCTTTCCATTTTCATGGGTCTTGTGGGAAAAGCTGTTCAGCTGCATTGGGTTAACACTGTAATGGTTAGGTGAGTTAGAGCGGGAGGCGAAAATACATGAAACTGCCTCCTTTCCGTATTGGTCAGTTACTGATAGAAAGGAAAATGTATGGATTTGGAGTCTGGTTGTGACAGAAGAAAATATGCTGTTGTGAATCTGTGGGTTGCTTGCTAAGAGGAAATGATGCTTCAGCAGGTTGCGATGGGTTTTCCTGCTGCCTCCCCACTGGAATTGTTTCACTTGTTTCCTCTTCTGCTTCATGGCCATCCTCGTGGGAACTGTTACATGCCGGCTAGGTAATGCTTAGCCAACAAGAAGACAGTGATGTTTGCCATATGGAACTTTCACTTCTCCCCAGCAACAGAGTTGCTTCTCTTCAGGACCAGAGGGCTCACGCCAAGAGAAACTGAATCATTGAACACTGTCTATTTTTCATGATTCGGCTTATGTTTATCTCCAGCCTTGGAGCGTTGGTGATGCCTAGCAGAGCCTAGTGGGACAGGTTTATAACATAAAGTAGTTGCCAGCCTCAATCCTTGTTAATACAGGCATTGTACAGCCAAACATGTGGTCTTTAGTTAACATGAGCTTTTCCAAAGTAGCGGCTGATTTCCCATCCATGCTGGGGTCTGCATTTGCAAAAGAAGCTGAAAGATTTGGGGCCATGGTTTGCACTTGCCCAGAGTTCTGTTTGCTTTCTAAATGCATTTCCAGAATAGGTCTCGATGGGATTGTGGCAGGAATTTCCCCTCTGTGACCAAAGGAGATAGAAAACAGGACTATCATTTTAAGCACCAGAACTACTGCAGCAACTTAGCCCATCTGTTCATTGAGGGGAGCAACCTGTCAGGAGTACAGCCTGGTGTGGGGAAGGAGGGGAATGGAAGTCATGATTTCTGAGATCTGTTCCCAGTTCTTCCATGGACTTGCTTTTGACTTTGCACAACTGACTGGCTCATCTGTGCTTTCTGCTTGAGTTCCCTCATCGATAAGGTGGAGACGAAGTTTATCAGCCTCATGTAGGAGGATACCTAAGTGTCACTGGAGGATTGTTGGTGGTACCTGTTGTCCTTTTGGTGGTATCTGTCCCCCCCCCACCTTATCATTCTGACAATATTGCCCCATTTACTTCAGCATCCCATCTTTACCTTCTTCTGTGGTGTCTTCCACTTAATAAATGGTCTCCATAACTTAGTTCGCTGAGCCATTAGTCTGTGTTCATTTATCTCTCCAGAAGTCTCATCCCCTAGACACTAACCTCCGGCAAAGATCTCTACTGCCACAGTAACATGCTAGAGAAGGAGAATGTGATCAAAAGTCAAAACAACTCCAGACCTGTTGGAAGCTTGCACTCTCTGCTGGGTCTCCCATTGTGATTTGGTTGCAGCCTTCTAGGGCAGGAACTATTTCCTGCACAGCACCAAACCTTTTGTTGTTGACTAACAAAATAATAAATAAAAAGGCTTGATCTGGGGGCAGAGCATCATTCCGTTTGAGGAGCAGTTTGTAGCCAGCTAATGTGTTGCCACTTGTAGTTGAAATCCCAGCTTGGCAGAAGTGTAGGAGCAGGCTTCTCCTGTTGTTTTTGTCATGGGTGCAGAACACTGTGTGCTCAAGTTGTATGCATTACCTCCGATGCTTTGTGGGGGGGGCCCTGTCAACATTTTTTTTTTTCCTCCTCCAGTGTGCTCTTCTGAGCAGGCTGTGCATAGATGTTGGTGCCTAGTGACTAAGGGGAAGGCGAGGTGCAGCTGGGATGGTGGTGGGGAGAAGCAGGGTAGGCAGCAGTGTGTGAAGACAGGTTCCTGCTGGCTGCTTGCATCCTGAAGAAGAGAGGCTGGAGAATGAGGGCCCCTGATACCCCAATCTTTGGCTTTGCGCATGTGAGTAGAAACCCTAGTGACGGAGCAGAGCAAACTGAAGGGACCCAGTTAGGGATTTGCTTAATAGGTATGGATTTGGGTCCAGTTTGGGGGTGCAGGCCAGTGCCTCTGCTTCTCTTCTCTCTGCCTCACCCATGTCCCTGTGAGAGCCTGGAAATCGGGCACTTCACATTGCTCTTTAACAACTTGCTGAGAGGCTGTAGAAGTACGCAGCTTCCACTCTGCCTTGCTGAACAGCAGGTCACCACAACATAGTGCATGCGTTGTGGAGAGTCCTGAGGTGAGGTTGTACCCACTCCTAGACTAATTTCCTTCATGTCATCCTTTCTGGCTGTCACAGCTGAGAGCAGCTGTGGTTCTCTCAGCTCCAAGTCTCTACGGCAAAGTCCTAGCAAAGTATGTGTGAGGTTAAGACCCAGCTATTGATCTCCTCCAATAACACCACTGCAAGACGCTTGCTCTGCCAGTTGAACAGTAACAGCTTCACAGGCCCCTTGTGAGGTAGGTTATAAGGCACCATGTTCCCTGTATGTCGCTGCTCTTGTGGTGAGCTTGCGGAGTTTGGCTGCGTGCCATCCTCATTGACTTACTTGCTCCGGAGGGGGCGCCTCGTTAATATTGGATCATGGTTGCAATCCTGCCTTTCACGCATCCTTGTAGATTTTCCTCCATGGAAAGAGTGAAGAAAAATGTAAGTTGACAGCATGTAAGCGACTGCTGTGGCAATAGAATGTGAAAAGCTGGGGTTAGGGGAGATAAAATAAAAATGGAAAACAGAGCTCCTTTTGTGAAACTTAGGGTTAGTTGCAAAACAGAGGGACGCTGGAGAAAGCACAGTGAGGCAAAATACAAGAGAAAATATTTAAGACCCTGGCACAGTCTGCAATAATTGCTAATGTATAACCTGAATTCTGGACACATGTGTGAATGAATTTTTAACCAAGGAAGGACAGTCACCTAGTGGTTAGAACAAAGACTTGGGAATCTATTCCCAGGTGTGGAAGGGAGGAGAATGGTTAGAAGTGGCTGACTAAGAGCGAGACCTGCTGTGTTCGATACCTGGTCTCAGCTCTGTGACTCACTTAGTGACCTTGGACTAGTCTCTGCTTTTCTGGGCCTCGGTTTCCTTATCTGCAGACTAAAAATTTTACACCTCACTGTAATACTACACATCATCCTGGAAATCTATAAACCCATGTCAGAATAAACATACGGAAATGAAATTTAATTGAATAAAAGCTATGGGAAAGTCCTGGGGCTTACCAGACACTTGGATACATTGGTGGGCATCGTCATGTAAGTACTTAGGCATAGAAGGTGCCTGACATTGCCAACAAGCCAGTGCTAACATTTGGCTTGTTGGTGCTCCTTGTGTACAGGTTTTCTGTTTCAGTTATAAGCTCTTTGGAACAGGGATCTTGTGCTCATGTTCTTTTGTATAATATGCTTTTGGTGCTATAGCAACAACAAAGAATAATTCATGCTTGTAAGGAAAGAAAACAATATTTTTGGATGCAGGGTGATAGAAAAGAACAGAAACAAATGTACTGACTTATTATTTGTGTCAGTGTAGCACCTAACAGCCATAGTCTTGGACCAGGACCTCACTGTACTAGGTGCTGTACAAACATAGAACAGATTAAGTTGTTTTGTGTAGTTGTTTTCTGGGCTTAGCTACAAATTAGCTTTTCAGTCCATCATGCAGGGTGAGGAATGACTGGCAGCTCAAATTTGGGGTCATCCACTGAAATCCCTTTGCCTTTTTTGATTTTCTAAATCAGCAAAAACAGCAAAGGGGCTAGGGGAGAGGGAAGGAAAAGAAAAGTACACTTATGATTTCAGAAATGTTTTAGAATCAAATCACTCACTTCATCTGATATTCACTCCAGTAGTCCCGATCAGAGCACCCATGCTGCTGATGTCCATGTCAAAAGTACTTGCAGAGCTGTTCCATTGTAATTTAGCATTAGTTAATAGCTACTTCAAGTAAAGTGGTTGTCTATTTGATTATGATTGGGGGTTATTAACATTTTTTCCACAAACAGATGGTAACTGTCCTCTGTGTCCATTGCAAAGCAATGCCAGGGTTCTGATTGCAAGGGGACCAGTTCTTGCAAAGAAATCTTGGATGCATGCTTTGCTTTGTTTTGTTTTCTCCTTAACAATGTAATTATCTCTGTAGCTTAAAGGGAAAAAATGTTTAAGTGACACAACTTGCCTCTCCAATGAGACTTAATCCTGACCTCCACTGACTTGCTCGTGTCTGAGCACTATTACAGGGATGGTTTGTTTATTTTTTTTCTTGAAGCTGTGCAGGAAGTAAAAGAAATTTGCAGTTAAGAGAAACCATAAAGTCCATGCTGATTGTCCCCAACTGAATTGGTGTTCAGCCCCCTTCCATTTTATCTTGCCAGCCTTGCTCATGTTGCAGGGGTGATTTCCTGTCAGGAGAGTAATATGAAGGTCATAGGGCAGTGGTTTGCAAACTATGGGTTAGGACCCAGTGCTGGGTTGCAGCACCCCCTGCTGCTGCCACCCAAAGACTGGAAAGCATTGCCAAAAAATCCAAAGGGGGTAGCTGTGTTAGTCTAATTCAGCAAAACAAACAGGGAGTCCTTTGGCACTTTTGAAGACTAACAAATTTATTTATCACATGAGCTTTCATGGGAGAAAATCCCACTTCATCGGTATCTTCAAAGTGTCTTTAAAAGTGCCAGAAGACACGTTTGTTTGCTAAAAGACGTCATTGTTGGGTTGTGAGCATAAATGATTATTTTCAACTGGGTCGCGAGAAAAAAAGTTTGTAAACCACCGCGATAGGGGACAGCTATGGGAGCGAAGCGGCCATTTGTAAGAAGCAGAGAGAGGTTGTGGAAAGTGATATGAGTAAATCCATCGTGAACCGTCAGGTAGAACAAAAGTTAGCTTCCGCAGCTTTCTTACCGCCAGATTCTGTGATGTGCTGAGCACTTACTGCAGGGCAGGATTAAGACATGTTGAGGCCCTAAGTCAGTGGTTTTCAAACTCTTTCTTGAGACCTAGTTGAAAAAAAATAATTTACATCAGTGACCCAACAATTACATCTTTGAGTAATGCATTCCAGTGTTTTGAAGGCAGCAGCAGGGGGTGCCGCAACCCAGTGCCTGAGGGTCTGCGACCCAGTACTGGGTCCCAACCCTGAGTTTGAAAACCACTGCCTTAAGCTATGCCAAGATTCAGAGGCCCCATACTATAAAAATTAGAGAATAAAAAGTGTATTACAATATAACAGAAAGGGTAATGAAAAAATCCCTTATATTTGCATATATACATAGACAAAAATGCAATGAAAACCAGTTAAATAAAACGTACATCTTGTAAAAAGCCTTGTTTAGATTATCAGATACTAAATGATAAATCTTCTTGGTTATCTCAGAGTTCCAAAGGAGCAGCCGTATTAGTCTAGTTCAGTAAAACACAGAACTCCTTGTTCGTTTTAGTTATCTCCAACCTATTTAGAGTCCCGTATAACATGAGGTCCTAAGCCATGGCTTACTTGGCTTGTGCCTAAATCAGGCACTGACTTGTGAAGTGAGCTCCTTTTGATTCCTGCGGATGTCTGTGGGAACTGGAGGCACTCGGCACCCTGCAAGGTCAGGACCTTTGTGTGGTGGTGGTGCTTTTTAAACTTGTTTCAAAAGACCTAGGTTTGCTTTCTGTGCTCAGCATTACTTAGTTTACTTGCCTTGAAACCTGGGAATGGATGGAAGGCATTCAATTTCACTGGGGCTTGCTTCTATAAGTGCTTCTGTATCTTATTCTAAAACGCCATTTTCGTTAGTTTATTTTCTGATTTCAACGTTGCAAAAACTGCTGCTCCCAGTCTTTAGGCACCTTGCCTTCCATTAAAAATACAATCCACACAGCAGCAACGGTCAAACAAAACGCTTCCAGCCGTGTCTTGGTGAACCTCAAGAGAAAAAGCTGAATTGCCTACAGCGGCATATCTCTAGAGGGATCCATTTATCATCTTTTCACAGGAGTAGAAGCACATTAGTATCACAGAAAGCTGTGTTGTGTCAGCATTCATGTTCTCTTTACCAAGCTTCTGATGGCAGCTCCTGTAGTTTGAAGTGTAGACTGCTATATGGCAGGTACTTTTCTTCTAATCCAGCCATGGAAAGGTCAGGTTGCATTTTTTTCTACTGCCCTGCTATGTTAAGTAGCAGTTAAGTTTTTGCCTATTCTAATCCTACAAACAACCAGATTCCTTGTCCCCAGGCTATATAAGCAAGATTGACAGGGTAAGTTCTGCCCAACCTTGGCATCCCTGTGCCAGACAGAAGTGCTGTCCCGGCAAGAGGCAGTGGGACATTGGAAGGGAACAGAGACACATGTCATTTATTCCTACATACTCCTTAGAGTAGGGGTGTCAAACATGCAGCCTGTAGACCGGGTATAGCCCGCGAACCTCCTTCATCCGGCCCATGGGACCATACTCCCTCTCTAATAAAGAGGAGTGGAGTGGGGTGTGGTATCATGGAGCATAGCTTTCCATGATGCCTCAAGAGTGCCCTAGTATTTCGGTTTAAGGTAGGTATGGCCCACTTTGAAGTATATTTAGATCAAATCTGGCCCACCACAGCAAATGAGTTTGACACTCCTGCCTTAGAGAAATGATTAGTAGAAGATTGGTGACTGCTTAGATATAAAAGTTAAATACATCTACTAAAGCTTTAATAGACTGCTTAAAAGAAGCGCTTGCAAAATGCAAAATCACCAAACATTTATCAAGCATCAACTTCAACTACTTAGCCAAAAAATGAGTGCCTCTTGGGAAAAACACTAAGAACAGCTTAAGCAATTCAAATAAGTAGTTTAATTTGACCTGTGACATCTTTGCTTCCTTTAAGTTAAGTTTCTGTAGCCTTTCATCATATATCACACCTTCCAGTTCTCCATGTACCTTTGTTGCTTTTTGAGCATTTGTTCTTTTGAATGATCTGTTGGGTATTTTGCTTCCTGCCATCTCCAGAATCCATCACTGTTCCATTAATGTGACTGGTGCAAAGACCTCAACAATAATCTTTGGCTAATGAAAAGCTGCAACACACAAATCTGGTTCTGTTCTCTTCTCTCCAGTGAATTCTAGGAACAGTCTCCAGATCACATTAGTGGCACTCAGAATCGTTTGTGACTAAATTGAGATGCAAACACCAATTTGATCTGGCTTGGAGTAAACAGCTGGATTATAAAAAGCAAACTCCCAAATCCAAGTGACTTGCATGTTGCTGCTGTGCCCGGCAGAATGTTAATAAGCAGGAACAGATTGGAGCTGCAGGGTTTCTGGGACCCTGGGTTAATGAGGAACGATAGGAAGCTGGTGATCTGGCTGGACATGGTAGTGCATCAGGCTTGTAATTTCATGTATGCTGGGGTCACAATATTCCCTGGGTCTTGGGGAAGAGGAGTAGGGCTAATTACATGGCCGCTCCCCTGCTGCAGGGGCCAAGTGGACTTTCTTCATCCAGTGCACATTTGGAAATGGCTGAGTCATGCTGGTTTGTGGTTCTGCTTCCCTCTCTGCTTTCATCTCTTTTCCATGGCTGTGCAGGGCCACGCTGTTAAATAGCATTCATGAGAACAGCCTTTGACGGGGCCAGGAGGAGAGGAGACGTATTCATCCTGATGGTTCGGGCCACTCTCCTTCCCTTTTTCAATTCCAGCCTGCCTTCCTCACTTGGAATGTTAGTATTTTCTTTCTGTTTTAAAAAGAGTGGAAAGGGGTGGCTGAACAGACCTGGAGACCTAAGGCTTTTGTTTATCCATAGGATATGTATCATATGCACCAGTTTCCTTCATCTGGCGTGGAGGGGACTACCGCTGGGCCGTGCACAGTGACCTCTTCTCTCAACCGTATTGAGTCCCCTGAGACTGACAATAGCCAGGCAAACCAGTGTCTGTTATGAGGGTGGTGTTTGTGTTGGAGCTCTCCAAAGTAACACGTGGAGAAGCAAGGAGACCCAATACCTGCTGCTCTCTGCTCTGTCACCTTTAATTAATACTTAAATTGTGATTTCTCTGTATTACCTTTCCCAGCCTTTCTTTTGGGAAAAGGTTACTGGGCACTTAACGTACTCCATGGAGTTTGTAGTTCTCCTCCTCCTCCTCTGGCTTGCTGTAGGGGTGGGTGGTCTTAGCTATGGGGCAGCCTGGGCAGTTGCCCCATGCTGCCCCCTTTCTCCCACCCACGGGGCCAGGATGTGGCTCCAGAAAATGGGGCTAGACTGGAGCAGGGCTGCCTGTTTTAAATCTTCCAGCCTCCCACCTGCCCAGCACACACTTCCACGTGGGCCAGGTGAGAGTGGCCAGGCTGGGGGATCAGCAGTGCCCCAGCAGGTCCAGCCAGCTGGATGAGGTGAGGGGCTGGGAGGGGGTGAAGGAGTTGGGGAGGCATGAGGGGTTGCAAGGCCTGAGGGGAGGCAGCCGGTGCCTTGGCGAGGCCTGGGGAGCAAAAGTCAAGGATGGTGGCTCCCCAAGTGGGGAGCTCCATCTTTGACTTTTGCCTAGGGTCCCAGAATCACTAAGACCATCCCTTGCTTCAGAAGTCTCAAGATTTTCCTCCTCCTAGCCAAGGCTCTTGTGATCAAATAGGCCATCCCTAAACTGTGTGACCAGAGAACGCAACTCTTGACCCAATGACCCCTAAATGAGGATGTGATAAACGTGCACAAGTGGAGTGTAAACACCAGAGTAGGAAAGCGACTTCTTAAGGGAGGTTTTCAAGGATATTTTTCAGTTGCGAGTTCAGGTTTTGCATGAGCAGAGGAATAACTTCTGAACCTTGGATTGCTAAGGCTGTGGAGTTACCTGCAAGGGAAATGGTAGAAGTACTGTCATACAGACCACTGAAAACTATTGGAGAATGTATTGTAGGGACCAACGTGCCTGGGATAATCTAATGGGCCTCTTCCGTTTCTAGCTTCTATTTTCTGTGGTGGAACAACAATTCTGCCTGTGTTTTGGGAAGCAGGGAACATTCATCGGCAAACTAATGCTTAGCAACCTTATTGCTGTGAGTGAGAGCCATGTAGGACCCTCATTAATGTTCAGGAATTTCATTTTAATATGCAAGCATGCAATTAAAAATAAACAGACCCAGGGAACATGCTTGACCTGCTACATGAAGTCAGCTGCCTTGGCGGCACTCGGTGTGCCGTAGGAACAAACCGGGTTGTGATTCTAATGTCTGGTGTCCAGGGTGTTGCATGGTCCAGTTTCTAGTCTGGGGAGCTGTCTCCAGTCAACATTAGGGGTTCTTGGGAAGGAATGGTGAGGAGGGGATTCCTTCTTCCATGGGTGGTTGGGCTCCTTTCTGGTAGTGCTTTGATATTTCATGCTGATTATTTTCTTTTGGAGCTAGCTCCCTGGGGCATGGATGTTTCTGTTAGTTGGATTATAAGTAGTCTTGAAAGCAGTAACATTGCTGGCACAGGGGGCTTGTGCAATGAGTCCTGGCTCCCTCCAGTGCCCTGACTGCTGGGGGTCTGGGGCTGGGCTGCCAGCAGTGGTGGCTGTCTTCCCTGACCCTGGCCGAGGTCTGGGATGGGGCTGATGGGAGCAGGAGCCTGTTCTGGACCCTGCCTGGGGCCCTGGGACAGGATTGGGCCCGGGCCTCAAACCGGGACCAGGGGTGGAGTGGGGCCCGGGCCCCCAGCCCCAGCTCTTGTCCTGGGCCAGCGTCACTCCTTCTTGAAAGGATTAGATTTTTCCTCGGTAAAGGTTGTGAAATGCAGGTGTTTTTGGAGCCATATACGCACAAGCTGACAGTATTTTCACAGATGACAATTAAAATTTATACATGGCGAAGTACAATGCTGCTTGAGAATGTATTAGCCTTTCCTTTAGGGGTATTTACTATGTTTATTTTGACATGTATTCTTGACAGATTTGTTTGTTTTTTTTGTTTTCATGGTTTTAAAGCTTTAGCTTGTTGAGTCATTTTCTCCTGTCACTAAATAACTAACGTCTGTCCCTCCCACCCACATGATTTCCCACAACTGTGAAAAATCTAAATTAATAAAAATGAAGCTTAAAACTCACAATTCTGGACAATGGTGACAATTTGAATCAATTTTAAAAATTGGTTTAAAAATATATATTGATACTGGAAACTGAATAAATGTGAAAACCTTTGGCGTGTGCTACCAAAAATGGAAATCCAAAAAGTGACCAACAGCGGAAGATTGGAACATAGATATCATAAGTTTGGCTATTAGGGAAGGAATTGTACTCCCCTGACTGTGTACACAAGAAACATCTGAGATCTGGGCTTCTTTCCTGGCAGTATCAGTGTGGTCTCGTTAAACCCATTGGTCTTCCTCACTCGTTATCTTCTCTGCCCACCACCTTCTTACCACTTTTCTTTCCCCCTCTGAAGTTTGCTTCTATTCTTTATCCTACTCCTTTTAAACGTCTCTGTGCACGAAACAAGCATAAGGCAGAATACGATTTAAAACTAATTAGATTTTTATAAAAATTATTTACAAACCATCATACGGAGAATTGATTTATATTTTAGCTATTCATATTCTATAGTCAAATGTTCCGAGTGTAGTTAAGGTTAGATAGCAAATAATCAATGTACTGTGAGATGTTTATGGATATCGTGTGTGTGTGTGTGTGTGTGTGTGTGTGCGCGCGCGCGCGCGCATTCATGTGCATTAAAATTTAATAAGAATGAGCATTGATATTTGTCAATATTATATAAAAATAAAGATTACATACTGGTATAATTCAAGGAGCTGAAAACACTGTGTTAGCATGTCAAAAAGTTACAGGAAAATATGGTCCCATGTTTATAAATGAAAGCTCAAGTGTGGTGAGGTCGGATTTTCTCCCAGGAAAGCTCATGCAATAAATAAATTTGTTAGTCTTTGACTGCCACAGGACTCCTTGGTTTTGTCGTTCTAGACCAACATGGCTACCACTTTTGGAACTTGTTTGTTTTACTGAACTAGACTACACAGCTGCCTCTTTGGAACTTAAGAAAAGACTGGCCTTTGCAATGGCATTTTGCCGTGTTTGTTTCTGATGCCAGTCATGCTGAAGAAGTACTAAAGCTTCTAGAGTCATGGAAAACAATCGTTGTTTCAAATGCAGCAAATGTCTTGGTCAACTTTGGGTTTGGGTGAAAGTCCTTTGTGTTGTGTCTTCTACCCAAACCTGTTCACCTATCCCTAATCAGCTCTTGGTGGGTCTGCTGGAAGGTGGTGTTAGGAGGATCCAGAGGTCCACATAATTCTAATTTCCATGCAGAAAGATGTTACTTTTTTGCATCCTTTTCTTCCCTCCAGAATGGCCGGTAAGGCCAGGTAAAAGGAACAGAGAGACAGGGAGGCTGCGAGTTGGAGTGGGGACAGATACTTTTCCCATAATTTTTCCTGAATGTGTGGCCTCTGCCTCTTTAGTGCAGAGAGAGCCCAGTGTAGATTGAGATCCTGGGAAATCCTAGAGTGGGAGGGGAAGTGGTGAACTGGCGGGAGACTCCGCTGGACAAGAGGATCCATCGTGACCCAGCGCAGTGTTTGTCTGCCACTCTCACAAAAGCCTGCAACAGGGAGACAGCTGCTGGAATTGGGGTGAAGAAACTGTCCTGTTTGTTGCTGACAGGAGCATTTCATTTTGACATTGTAAAAGCGCTGGTGACTGCTGAAATTTTCCAGATGGATAATGAAAGACTGGAAGGAGGGGCGCCTTGGTGACTTTCTAAGCATCTGCCTGTGTGGAGCTGCATTCTCTGGCTCAGATCTGTTGACAGGACCTAATGGGCATTACCTTAAATGGAGCCAGCATGCAGAGAGCCAGGTAAAACTACTGCCATCCTTCTGCTGAGATGGGGCACGCTGAGGCAAGAAATGCTCTCTCAAAAAAACCCTGCTTTTGCTATGCAAGTTTAGGAACCCATGAGTTCTGCTGCAGTTTGGAGAAGGATTTTCCAGCAGCATCATTTGCTTTGGCACTGCAACACTCCCCTGCCTTCAGAACAGGAGTTGCTCTGAAAGCTGTCTGTTAATAGAGTAGCTTAACTGTGATTGGTGGGACTGGCAGCATCATCCCTGGTTGTCTGCACCCATCCTTTGGACGCTGTTGTATCCTGAGTCTTCCTCAAATCTTCTAGGATCTGCCCTACTGTTCCTCCTCCTGTCCCATCTTAGATATTGTGGCATCAAAAGAAACCTCCCAGTGCCTGAGGAAATGAACCCAACTCTCTCCAGAGGCTAGCACCATTTCTCCAGAAGGAGCAACAGAGCTAGAGGAGAATAAAAGAGCTGACTGCAGGCAGGTTGCGTGGAGAACCAGAAGCGGGAGAAGGCACTGGAATTCTGCTCTTATCCTTCTGGATGTTGCAGATAGGAGACCGATACTGTCCTTGTTAGATCTGTATGTTTGCCTCACAACCCTCCTCCCTCATATGGGACATTCTTGTATTCCCCACAGACATCTGGGAGTGCATGAGAAATAAGAGCCACTCATCTTCCCCTTAAAACAAATAAGGAGTCCTGACTATCAGATTTATTTATTGCATGAGCTTTCGTGGGAGAAGATCCCACTTCATTAGATGCTTTGAAGATGGGGGAACTTCAAAGTGTTTGAAGTGGGATTTTCTCCCATGAAAGCTCACGCAATAAATAAATTGTTAGTCTTTAAGTGCCATAGGACTCTCTTTTTTACTGAACTAGACTAACACAGCTGCTCCTTTTGGAACTCACTTTCCCCGTATCATTTGCAGTATCCGAGAGCCAGAGGGAAAAGGCCTGCTAGCTCATCCTGGTCCCACTCCATGTATTTGCAGGCTTGCTCAACAAGTGGATTAATGCCTGCTTCAGAGATGGCCAGGGAGGGCATCCTGACTTACTCCGTGTATGTGACTTGTATTCCGTAAAGACTTCAACCACCATCCAGAGAGAAACACCTAATTTACCATATAGGACTTGGCCTTCTGGAGCTAGCCAATGGCCCATCTTGTTCAGTGTCCTGTCTCCAACCTTGTGAGACCAATAGCTCCTCTTATCGAATGCCTTATGTTGACCTATACTGGATTAGGCCCATGGTTCATTTTGCCTCATACCCTCTATCGATGCATGTAGGGTCAGTCCAGTTGCTTCATTTGTCCCTGGTATCATCATCTGATCTTCCAGATCATATCAGCCTCCTGGCCTAGTCCCTTACTCTGACTCTTGCCATCACGAGATTGGACTGAGGGCCCATCAAAGAGAAGCCGGTTCTGGAGTCTGCCTTGCAGGGTGTAAAGCCCACAGCACACAGTGTACCTTACTGATGCTGGGAAATCCCAAAGCCTTGCAGACAGAAGGGACTGTGGATGGGACGGAGGGGGAAGTGTCTCACCAGCTCCTCCCTCTCCAATGCCGCAGCGGCGTTCTCTGTATTTTTTCTTTTCTCTAGTTTTCTGCACTACACCTCATCCTTCCCTTTTACCTCCTTCTCCCTTCTGCTACTATTCTTAACCACCTGCCTTTTGGGACATGCCTGTGCGTATTGCCCCTCTGAACATGCTGTAGCAACACAGAGGCAGTGACACCTGTGATCAGGACCACTTGCCTCTTGTTAGGAGGCCCCCTTGTCAGCTCTCTGCCACCTGCTCTGTCTCGCAGTATAGCACTGTTTATTTAGCAGAGAGATTAAGCATGACATGATGACTCCCAGTGGAGGAGCCAGGGAAACTGCTGTCGTCTATAAATTGGAGTCAGGCTTTGCTTTATTTATTTAAATTGCTATCAATGACTTTATGAGCTGTTTTTGGAAACAGCGGTGACAGTTCACCCTTTGCTGCCCACATGGCTCAAAGAGAAGCCTGATCGGTGGTGGCTGCAGGAGGGAGGGAAAATCTTTTGACCTATGAAGTTGAGGGAGGAGCAGGAACAAGGATGTGTTGATGCTAGTGCTAAATTCTATGACTTGTTTTGGTTTTTTCCTCTAAAAGAAAGGAAGGTATTCTGGGAGCATCCTCCACTGCTTTATTTTCCTCAGGGGTTCTCCTCACTTTCCCTAAGGAGCACCTGGTTGTGCTAGCATGCCTCGTGGATAAAGCAACTGCATTACTGGTTCCAGGTCTCTCACCAGGCTTCCTTAGTACAATAATAGGTGGATGCAGGATGAGAGAGGAGCTCACGTCGGGGGTCTCTTGAACTTCCACAGTGAAATGATGCCTCAGTCTGAGTCCAGACAGCTGCCTTCAGCACGTTTGTCTTAAGCTGGTGAGGACATGGTGTTGGAAATGGAACCCACTCAGATATTGGGCTGCTTGTGTCTTTGCCTAATTACAAGTGCATATATATACGCTAGAATCTAGCACCCCAAAGTCCTCCTGCACCATCACTTACATGTGCTGTTCTTTACCCCCTGCTCTAAATTGATGTACAGTGTTTTGGGGGCACTTCTAAATGGCTGTTGTGCTTCACCTTAGTGGCTATGTTTCAGTGATGAGCCATGTGATTGCTGTATGAATATCATCTATGATGTATTTTGGGACTAAAAGTTGAATTTCTCATGAGGAAATACATAGGCAGGAGCATTTGCTGTACAAATAACTTGAGGATTTCTGCTACCCCACCCCCCAAGTGCTCCAGTGAAAAGACTTTTTTGATTTCTTCTTAAGATATATAATTTGGGTATAATAGCTGGTGTGAAATTATTTATTAAGATGTGTGTTTTAATCAAGGAGAAAAGAAATGACAAATGGAGAGAAAACATAACTTAAGGCAGTAAAGGACTGAGATCAATTCATGGTCTCCTTAATTAATCTTTCTCCCTGTTACTTATTGCATTTTGTAAAGAGAGAGGTTTCACATGCCTGTTGGATTGGGAGCGTGATGTTGCAATGAGACTGAGTGGCTGATGAGGGCACACCTCAGTGTGACCAGGATGCTGAGGGGATGTCTTATATTGGCAGCTCCCTAGACTGCTGTAATCTGATATCTTAAGAGTAATAGATTTTAGAAGAGGGGTATATGACATGCAAGAATCCTGTTTCTCCTTCCTGTGCTGTGCCAAGTGCCCCTTCAAAATTGCCCTGGGGCAGATTTTCAAAAAAGAGATGTGTGCAATTGTACACTTAATTTGTGTGTACAAAGACTGCACAGTTTGCAAAGAAGAACTAGATAGCTGTATGCAGAACCCCTCCCTTTAAAATCACTCCCATACTGAATAAAAATATGTCATATAGCATACAAAAAACTAGACTTGGAGGAGATTTATTTATTCATCAGGTCCCTCCCCTGATAGTGCAGGACTCATCCTCATTGAATGGTCTTTAGTGCCTAAACTTTTGCTGTAGTTGAGGTTCCTTCTCTTCCTGTGGTGGTCTATTCCATGATCTAGTGGCATTGCTTCATTAGGAGAGCCTGCATTTATCTGTGCTTCAAATCATTTCATCACTCCTAGCTGAACCATCCTTGACAATTCCTTTCTCTCCTTCATCCTCTCTCTCCCTCTCTCCAGCCATCATTAAGGGGAACAATCCATGTTTAGTTTTTTAGACTCCCCTCATAGCTCAGTCCCTCCAACCTCCTTATCATTTTTTTTTCTCTTCACTGAATTTCCTCAAAGGAGTTGACACTTTCCTGGCTTTTTGCCTTGAACAGTTTGCAGTATTTCAGGTATGATCTCATCTGAACTCTAGGGAAACAGACTAGCTACTCTTTGGTCTGTGACGCAGTGTTGTCACACATGTACACTGGAATCTCATTGGCTTTTTTTCCCCCTGTCGTATTGCATTATAGGCTGCTCAGCCTTTTTGTGTGTCATCACAAGCCTTTTTTGGCATTAACTACTTTCCAGGTTTCTGCCTCCGTTAAACTGTTTGATAAGATTTTCTCCGAAATGCACTGGCTTGCATTTTTTCTGTGTTTAGGTCTTGTTTTGTTTGCTTCTCTATTTTCTAAATGCTTTAGGTGCTTTTCGTATGACTTCCCCATCTTCAGTGATCTCCTGATTTTATTATTGTTGGAGCACAGAAATGAACAGACTGGATCTGACATAGTCCTTTTAGTCCACTATCCTCCTCCTGTCAGTGGCTGGTATCATATGCTTCCAAGGAAGGTATAGATCCCCCAGAACATGGAAAGTATCAGCTTGTTATAGTTAATGTGATGTCTAATCCTTTCCAAATAATGAACAAGGATGGTAAATAAAACCAGGCTTAACAACAATCCCTGCTGCAGACGTCTTCTCCCAAATCTAAACTTTGCCTTTTTATCGCTCTTTGTTTACACATCTTCACCCTCTTTCAAATTCATGAGCATGGTTCAGTCTTCTTAATACAAGTGGTGTGTTTCTGAGGGCTACCTAGAATGGCCCTGGCAGATAAGAGCTATATAAATAAGATGTATTATTATTAACGTTGTTATGTGACAGTGCTCATATCCAAGCCAATTTGAATTAATTTTTCAAGTAAGATTTTGTGACGCATCAATTCAGATGCTTTACTAAGTCCAGATAGTTGCAGCTCCGGCATTCCCTTTATCTACTCGTTTTGTAATTCAATCAACAAAAAAAGGTGATCAAATTAGTCTGGCATGATTTGTGCTTTATAGATCCCCAGCTTCTTGCTCTTGATTCCATTATCCATTAGGCACTTAAAGAATTGGGTCTCTTAAAATTTGTTTAATTGCTTTGCTAGGGATCGAAGCTGAACTCATTAATTTCTTTTATGCATCAAATATGAACATGCAACAGTGAACAATATACATGAGAAAAATGTCTGAAGAATTACAGTATGTTTGCTTCACTGGGGGGGGTGTGTGTGTGTGTGTGTGTGTGTGTGTGTGTGTGTGTGTGTGTGTG
>ML682019.1:9493337-9508609 GCA_007922195.1 Podocnemis expansa
CACACACACACACACACACACACACACACACACACACACACACAAAGCTGCCAAGCCACTTTCTGTTGAGGCTTCCAGACACTACATGGGAATGCGGTGCTGGTGCTAACGCTCCCACCGTTGGTAGCTTCCCAGTGACTGTGCAAGATCCCAGGGGAGATGACTCGCTGTTGGGAGAAAACTGGTGAAAGGATTGTTTCAGCAGTGGGGGCTTCTTTTGGTGTCAGGTCACCTCCAAACAGCATATTTAGCCGCCGTGCCACAACATATTATTTGAGAACTGCAGTTCTCATGAGACACTTGCATGAGAGAGGGAGTTTTAACTTTTGTGTAGTGGCGCTACAGAACTCGGGATCTCACAATTTTTATCATTCTTGTAGATAGTTCACTGTCTGAGGAACCCAGTTATCATGGGGAAATTATGGTCCTAAGGTAGTCTGGGCCTGCTATACTGGAGGCTTTGAAGAGCAGGACCAGAACCTTGAATTTTAACTTCTTGTTCAAGCGGAAGTCAAATGTCTGGGTTAATAAGAGTTTTACGCTCGTCACAAAGTGTTGCACTGCAGCTGAGCTGCTGTATTTTGAATCTGGTGGCGTTCTTCAGGTCTAGTATTGTTATAGTACAGACAAAGTACAACTGCAATGATTTAGCATGGAGGTCACAAACATAGTGGATCTGGATAGTGGGAACCAGTCAAGTCATCAAATATGTTTAAAAAAAAATCTAGTATGTTAGGGCATAGTCTCTAGTCACAGGCACAAGAAAAAGTTCCTGGAGTTGGCTGCTGCAGGCTGAAGGCTTGCACTCTCTTCTAGATGTTTATTCCATTTTCTGCAGCAGTGAAGACATATCCAAAAGAATTTATCCCAGACAAATGCACAGAATGTCTGTGGTTTGAGGAGGTATCTGTGTTTACCTCAACATGCCACTGAAAATGTATAGCTGCGATCTCTATAGCCATCAGCTTGTCATTACACTGGTGGAGGATCTCTGTTAACTTCTGAGGATCTTTCCAAAGTTGTTTGGTAGTGGCAACTGGTCCCCTTCACTGTGATGGAAGACATTTTCTGTGCTCCTTTGCTGTGCTCGCCATTGGAGAAAATGCTGACCTAATCTACCTGCACAGTAACAATGACCATTTCTTGTGTTCTAGGAGAGGTGGTGTTACCTAGTGAATAGAGCAGTGGAGTGGCGCCCAGGAGATGTGGATTCCCATCTTGGGTCTGCCACTGGACCTTGGACAAATAACCGCCTTTCCCTGCAATTTCTCCCCTGTGATACTGACCTTTGTGAAGGCTTTTGATATCTGTGGATGCAAAAGGGTGGTCTAAGCGGTGATATTACCAAGGTGACTACAGAAAGGAGTCACCGAGCAGGATATGGGGTCATAGTCTTTCAGACAGCAATAGGAAGGAAGGGTTCTTGCTCGGTTTCAGAAGATGGTTGGACAGTGTGGTGGTGCAATGTCCGGTGAAGGAAGGGTTCTGACTGCCATTGAGAGGTTAGCTACATTTGGGTGATACAGAGGGCTTCATGAGGTGTTGACTGCAACATCATCCCTGTGGTGTTGGAGGTGCTGTTTTGCAAAGATGGGTACTCAGTGCCCAGCCTCTCACATTGTAACATCTGTGGCCAGATTTTCAAGAGAGCTCAGCGCCCAACATACCTCTAACATGCTTTTGAAACCTGACTGTTAAATGGTCTGTTGTGGAGAGCAGCCCTGGAGGATGTCATGGAGACTTGTTAGAGTGACCCAGGGGATATTTTCCAGCTTGTTTATCTGTGGCTTTATGAAAATTGCTTGAGCTGAATGAGCATTGTAGTTAAATTCTTCATGGTACAGCTCTTATATTCTGAGAGGCATCATTGTCTTGAATGGATGACACTAGATTCACTCTGAGCTTCATCACGGTGCTGCCCACACCTTCATAAAGTGCCCAGTACTTTCTTCTTAGCAGTACCTAGCCACTCTGCCCACTGCTTTGCTTCTCATTTGCATTATGCAGTCAGTCAGGCTTTCCCTTTAATGACCTTGTCGCTCGCCTTGAGAATTAGTTAATACTCTTTAGCATAAACATAGAACTGCATCTCCAGCGTGTGAGAAGCCTGCATGGATATATTGTTCCCAGCATGCAGACTGTCGGAGCTGCATGGTATGTATATTTTAGCCATGACAAGTGGAGTATGTAAAGATTTTCTGCTTAGCGCCCTGCATGATCTGGTTGGTTCCAGAGCATGTGTTAGTTATGCCAGCTTTCTGTGCATCCTGTGTCGATCATCGTGCTGGTGGATGTGAGCATTTCATGCGGGAAAGGCTCTTATCCTAAAGAACGAATGAATTAAGAAGTGAGGTTATTGCCACTCGAGTAAAGCAGTCCCAGGACGGGCAACAAAGTTGCATGGATTGTGTTAAAATGAAGAGAGCAAACGTCGTCATGGAAAGGAGATGGAGACCAGGAATTGGATACTGTGACTTCTGAGTTAAGATAACTTAGAGGCTGGCTGTCTGCTCTCTGTGGATTTTGGAATCCACCCAATAGCACCACACAACAGGGCGAGAGGTCGTCTGTGCATATGTGTACTTACGCAAGTCTGTGGGTGAGCATTCTTTCTTACACTTTATCCAGTGTGCACATTGATACATTTCTGACCATGGTGAGCCCAATAATCAATTATAACCTGTCAGATGGTGCTGAAAAGTCATCTTGCCCCAGCTAACACTGTCTGCCAACATAACATACTTGCTCTGTTCAATCACCATTTTGAAAAGAGCTGAGAAATCAAATGTGCCCAAAATATCAGCATATGCAGGGTGAAATTCTGTTTGCCATCAAGTCAGTGAAAGTTTTTGCTATTGATTTCATTGGAGCTAGGATTTTGTTCTCAGGGTCTCCTGAAGCACGGAGGGAATCAAATTCCAGCCTAGACACTCTGGATTTGAAAGTCCCCTACTCTCTGAGACATTAATCAAGAGGGTATGAGCACCCGTACCTGATTTGATCTCAGTTGTTGGGGTATACCACACGAGGAATCTAGGCCTCTGATTATGAACAGAGTGTGTCATAGATCAGAAGTAGCATTTTGAATACCTTGCTGTACTAAAGATGCTGTGGTGAGGGGCAGGCTGTATATGATAAACACATCTACACCATGGAGCCAACTTGAAATGAGTTTGGATTTATCAGAGTTGCGTTCACAATGCACCCAGGTGAAATCGGCTTCTGAATACAAAAGCAACTATGTGGAGCTGCTTTTTGAGGCAGGGTTCCAGAAAGCTGGGTGAGAGTCTATAGTTCTTGAAGGACCCTCTGCAACAGCGTTAGTTTTTCTTAATGGGCCACCTTTCAGGACGTTGTATTGAGATGTGAATGTGTGCATATCAAAACAGAGAGATGTGTTCCTGGTTTGAGGAGGGATGGAGCTGGGGACATTACTGTTCAGAAATGGAATTTACATGTGAAGTGAAGGCGTAACATCACTAACAACAGGTTGGTCTACTCCACTCAGTCCAGGGTTGTTCTAATGCCTTTTCATGTTTCGATACTGGCATGCAGGAAACAGGCCAATGGTCCTTTGCCCTTTATCCTGCCCAGAAACATCTCTCTTCTACTGACCATGGCATCTGGCTCCCAGGGCCTCTTGATCTGTAATGTGGAGCTGAGGGGAGCTAATTACCAGCATAGTCAGCCAAAATCCTGAGAGGTAGGACTCCACTCACTTTCAAAAACAGTTCTTCCAAGCAAAGCAGCCTCCCTTGCCAATATGTGATATAGGGAGCTGTGCATGTTCTGTTCTTCTTATCCCTTCCCTTGTTAATTCATTCCAGCCTCACCATGAAATAGTGCAAGAAAACAAGCTCAGAAAAGATGATTTCAGAGCAGCTCCGTTCCACCATTGAGAACACCACCAGGAGGCAGAG
Organism: Podocnemis expansa; assembly: GCA_007922195.1. NCBI lineage: Eukaryota > Metazoa > Chordata > Testudines > Podocnemididae > Podocnemis > Podocnemis expansa. The sequence continues at coordinate 9,497,258 of ML682019.1, forward strand.
CTGGTGGTTGGAAAGTGAACTTGTTTCCTTCCATATTGGTCCTTTCTGACCTTAGAGTCCATGGGTATGTCTACACAGCACTTTTATTTTGAAATAACACTGGTTATTTTGAATTAAAAGATATTTGGTCCACGTGACGTTTTCTTATTTTGAAAGGACAGACCCCGTCCATTTGAAATAAGAACTGTTTCAAAACAGGTTAAACCCCGATTGTTTTGAAACGGCTATTACTTCGAAATGGTTATTTCGAAATAAGGCCGTTTGGACATGTTGTTTTGAAATAACACCATTGTTTTGAAACAACTGTTTCAAAACATGTCCAAACGGCTTTATTTCAAAATAACCATTTCAAAATAACAGCCGTTTTGATAGCAGGCTTTCCCTTAATTCGAATTAACTTATTTTGAAATAAGGACTTTATTTCGAAATAACTGTCGCGGAGTGCCCTAGCTCCGTGTGCTCCCAAGTGGGGGAGCTCTCGGTTCAAGGCTGGATGGCCTAATGGTTATCGACACTGTCCACAGGGTCCTTTGTGGGTAGGGCGGTGCGACTTCCTGGCCGGAGTCAATGAGTCCAAGCCCTTCACGTGAGGGCCGTGTGGCCCACTGGCCAGAGTCAATGAGTCCAAGCCCTTCACATCAGGGCCATGCGGCCCACTGGCTGGAGTCAATGAGTCCAAGCCCTTCACGTCAGGGCAGTGCGGCCCACTGGCCGGAGTCAATGAGTCCAAGCCCCGGCTGGGCGCTCCGAGGGGCGTAGGCCCAGGTAGGGGGGTTCAGGCCCTCCCACTCCTCTGAACCCCAGCCCAGGGCCCTGGGGTGCACGGGAGTCCTGGCCCAGTCGGTGGGGATCTAAGCCGCAACGCGCCGACTGAGGCCCTGACTTTACCAATGCTCACCCTGTTTTACCCTGCCCTGGGCTACTTCCTACCTGAGGTCACGATGGGGTTCCCCTCCCGGACCCCTGATGTCCGCCTGGTTAGGTGACTTGCTTGGCCTGGGTCTCAGGATCCTCACGGCTGGGGACGCCTTGATCAGCAGCGCCTTCTGCGTTCGGCCTCTCTAGTGTCCCAGGAGTCTGCTCCGTTGAGGTAGGAGCCGAACCAGAGTCTGGGCGAGAGCCTCTAGCATACGTCTGCTCCCTCCGCTGACCAGTCCCCAACTGAGGGGAATTGCCGCCTTTTATACCTGGGCAGCTGTTTGAGCATGCCCAGCAGGGCCTGAAGGGCAGGGCTTCCCTTCTCTTCCGGGCACATAGGCCTGCTTGAGTGCGGGGCGGGCCTGCCCCGTCACAATAACTCATTTCAAAATCCTTATTTTGAAATAACGATGTGTGTGTAGACATAGCCTATGAGTCTGTGTGTGCCCAGCCATTTCTTTTCATAGCCTTCTTCCTTCCATAATCATCCCTGGTCAGACTTATACATACTCTTCCCCTTGCACACTGCCTCTCATTGACTTAGCCGCATGCTTCAGAACAGCCAGTGTGCACTCAGCCTCTACCAGAGCACCCATGTTCTGTCTTTCTCATGACACATGGGACTTTCCTTCTTTTTTTTTTTTTGTGAAGTGGTTGAGGACATGTTTCCATCTAGGGTGGTTAACCATGGGCAATGCTTCCTCCTAGGTCAGGTGCCAACAAACCGCAAGCTTCTCTCATATGCTGTCACCTGCTAATCACTTCAATCCCACAATGATAGCACAACCACTGGGGAAGGGCTAGGGTGCATAAAAGGCAGGCTTTTGTTTTTGGAGGTTCTCTTCAATGCTGAGTGAAACCTACAAAACCAAAATTTCCATTAGAATGTCCTCCTTAATGTCTGGGATGAATCTGAGGGCTTTATATACTCTTACAGCAGTTAGAACCATAGAAATTCAAAGGGACCATGAGAGGTCATCGAGTCCAGTCCCTGGTGCTCCTGGCAGGACCAAATACCCCCATTAAACCATCCCTGACAGGTGCTTGTCTAACCTGCTCTTGAAAACTTCCAATGATGGAGATTTCACACCCTGCCTAGGCAACTTATTCCAGTGGTTAATTACCCTGACAAACAGGATTTTTTTCCTAATGTCCAACTTCAGTGTTGCCATGGTAGCACTTAGTGAAGGCGCTTTCTGTGCTGATTGGAGACCTTCTTCTGCTGGCATAGTTACTCCACCTTCCTGAGAGGTGGTAGCTTGTTGATGGGAGAAGCCCTCCAATCAGCATAGCTCAGTCTACAGCAGGAGTTTGGCTGGTATAATTGCGTTATTCAGGATGGGAATTTTCCATATCCCTCAGTGATATAGTTTATACCGATGTTAGTTAGTAATATGGACCAGGGATTAGTTTGTCATCTGTTGAGGTCCCACCACCCCCAATAATCAAATGTGGTAATTATTTGAACTATTTGATACTGGGGTAGGATACATTGGTTACTTCAGCTACCATCCTGTGAATCAAGTAAACTCTGTTTTGGGCTGTCATCCTGTCGAAGGCATAGGGATTAATTAACATCTTTAGAAATTATTCTGTGGGGGCTCTCTTGGGGAGAAGACTTTTGATGCCATCTGCACAAGGAGCTTTGATCCAGAAACTTCTTTCACATAGCTGCATAACGTGCCCTCCCTGGCCCCCCCAGTTTTAACTAGACAATGGACTTGCAGCATCTCCTCAGAGAGGCTTGTAGGCAGCTTGTAGCAATGAATCTTTATTTGTGGTCTATAAAATACACAAACAAAGCCTCTCGTAGACATAAGTGCAATTAAAACATCCACTGAGTGAATAAAAAAAAACCCCAGTCTAATAATAATGGTACAGTTAATGAGACTTCAGATGCTTTTGCAAACCGGCCTATGTCTAGCAAGTTTGGAGATGCATTATCTGAATAAAGTTGCTACTACTGTGAATTGCAAAGTTTTTTCCTAAATGCTGTGGGATTTAACTAAAGCTCGACTCTCCCAGAACCACCATCGGTGGTAGGGTATGTCCTGTCTCAGGGGAAATATACTTTAGGCAAAACACAGTCCGGAAAAGATGAGAGCAATTTTGCAAAACAGTTCACTTGACTTCTCCTTGGAAGGAATTCAGAGAAGAGCAATGAAAATAATTAAGGTTCTATGGGGATTAAATTGTAAAGAAGCTAAGTATGTGTACCTTGGCTAGACAACAGCTAAGGGATGTGATAACCAGCGGTGCATATTTAAAAGATGTAAACAGTGAGGAAAGAGAGGAATTTCTCAGGGTAAGGGGCTAGAACTGGAAGTTGCAAGATAAAATTAAGCACAAGAATGTGGAGCTTGACTATCCAGAAGCTTTTCCTAATCATACAAATGTAGGGCTGGAGGGGACCTTGAGAGATCATCTTGTTCAGTTCCTGTGCTGAGGCAGGACTGAGTGTACCTAGATCATCCTAGACAAGTGTTTGTCCAGCCTACAATGGTGGGGATTCCACAACCTCCCTTGGAAGCCTGTTCCAGTGCTTGATTATCTCTCTGGGTATATCCACACTTATTCTTTAAACTGAAATAATGCTGATTATTAAGATTTAAAAGATTGCATGTCCACATTATGTTTCCTTATTTCAAAATAAGGAGCTCCCTCATCTCAAAATAAGGAAAATAATTTTGATATATAGCATAGTATTATATCAAAATGATAGTTAAATTGAAATTATTTCTAAATAATGCATTGTGGACATGTTATTTTGATTTAACTGTTATTTCGATTTAACACTTCCTTCCCTTCTCCTTCCCAGAGTGCTTTCCTTTTTCTATATATTGGGTGGGGGCATGGCCCTTCTAAGCGGCCATGTTGTCACATGTCCCATGGTGCCCCTCTCCTAAATCAAACTAGCAAGTCCTGTCTGTGGACATGCTAGTTCAATTTGCGTTTAGTGGGGATATGTTAAATCAATTAACTTAAATCGATTTAACTGCCTAAGTGTGGACATAGCCTCTGGTTATGAAGCCTTCCATAATATCTAATCTCAATTTCCTGTGCTGCAGCTGAGTGGTATGAAAGTGTGGTGTGGTTTCCAAGCTGCCATCCGCATCACTTGAGTCATTTAAAATTGGTCAGAGCTAATTAGGGGTGTTGAAGATCCTGGCTAAGGAGCACTGGCAACTAGGTATGAAGATGACGGAGTGAGATAGCAAGGAGGGGTAGGAATCAGGGATGAATTTCATGATTGGAGACTAGTAATAATAGGCTGAGGTGTAGAGTTGTTTGGAAAGCTTGAACAGCCTGTGCCCAACCTTTGCCTAGCTCTAACCAGAGCTATGAGGCACTTGTGTGCAGAAACACCAAATTCACCCCCACACACTAGTGGGGGAGATGGAAATGCAAAGCCCTGCTGTTCAGTCACTTGCCTTTTATCACCAGAAGGCAGTGGGAGGAAGAAGATGATGCTGGACTCATTTTCCTCCATTCAAATGGCTCCTTCTATCTGTTTGGCTGCCATGTTTTGTGCTCAGGGGTGAAATAGCTGACTGGAAGGACTGGCTGAAGTCTCCCAGCCTTCGCTGATTAATTAACTCTTTGGATTAATTTCCTTTCTGATTACTGCTTGACTAATTCCTGCTAACTCTGTGAGACCTCCTCACCACTTAATCCTCTTTGTAAGCCTGCAGAGTGCACTGCTTGAAGTAAACATTAGCCAAAAGGGAAGACATTATGAAACACAACGCTTCTCCTCCCTCTGTTGGGATCTCTGGCCTTCCATCCTACTCCGGCCCAGCAGCACTTTCTGTTTACTTTACCATAGGGGCTGCAATGAGGCAGATTCTCTGAAGGATTCCTCTGAACTCGCTTCTTTTCCGCGTGTCTAAACCCGCTTTTCGCCTTGTTTCTCCAGTGTGTCTGTAACAAATTGCATAATTTCACTTGTGGAGCCTGATAATTAGTGACAATATCCCAGTAATTTGCAAAGGGGCAGGGGGAGGGATACTCGTTGAAGCTCTGCTCAAAAACATTAGAGGAAGCTTTTCTCACAGTTTCATTAAAGAGAGCATCTAAACTCATCAACAGGCTTTTGATGTATCAAAGAGTCCAAGAGACTGACAGCACTGATAGGCTTTTCTAGCTGTGGGTGTCATGTGGACATCTCCACGGAGCTCTGCCAGTGCATCTCAGTCTTGTTCTGCGTTCCCTCCGGTTATTCTAGCCATGCCCTTCCCAGCTTGTGAGTGCAGTTCAGTCTTGATCCTCAGTCCTTTTTCACTCCTCCCACAGCTTTTGAATACACTTCAGTCCTCATCCTCATTCCACTCCTGCAACCCTCCACACCTTGCCACAGCACCTCAGTCCTGATTATTATTGATTTATTGATTTTGTATTTCTGTTGCCTTCAGATCTGCAGCCCTCTAATGTGAAGCATTGTATGAGTACATATGAAGGCTGGAAGACCCATGAAATTTGGGGGAGACGAATATATAATCAAATATAAAACTGAGCGTTTTACACATTTGCACCTAAATGGATACAACCCAGACTAATCCCACATGACCATCAATGCGTCCATCACTGATTGCTGAGATGTCATAAGAAATCAGTCAGAGGAACGTCTTGAGGAGAATTCTGAAGGAGCCCGGGTGGGTGTAGTGGCCCTGAGGGTTGGTTCAGGGAAAACGTTGCATGTGTAAGGAGCATGGGAGCAAAGGCAGCCTGGAGATATTTATTAGAGAAGCTCACAAACAAGGTCAAATGAGGATGGCACTGCTGGTGGAAAGTAGATGGTGGAGAGGGTAATGAAAGAACAGAGTGGACAAGGGGGTGTGAAGAATTGTGATGGACTAGCAAGGTGAGGGCAAGTAGCTTAAATTTGGTAGTGCAAGTTCAGGGGATCCAAGATGAAGGTGACTTGATCAAAATGAAACAAACAAGGAGGCTGGTGGCACTTTAAAGACTGACAAATTTATTGCATGAGCTTTTGTGGGAGAAAATCCCACTTTATCAGATACTCGACAATGGGGAACTTTGAAAAAAGTGGTGGGCTGTAACTGGGCATGCTATGGATAAGATCCACACAAAATGGATTTGCTCTGAAAATCTTAGCACGTACTGTGGTCCTGATTTCAAACATCCCCAAACGTACACAGCCAGTGTTCTCCAGGGGGTGATGCTGTCTGTCTTGTAATCAAGCCTGGAAGCCCTAACTCTCTCCCAACCAGTTCTGACCACTCAGACTATACATCCTGGTCTTTTTCTGTAGCATACCTTCTTTTATTCTAATCCAGGGCTTTTCCAACCAGTTGTGTCTATGCCCCTTAATCCTGACCTTGCCACTTCTTGCTATTCCAGGAGAAATGTTCTGCTGGACAGATGGATGCTTGTTCCCCTATGAGCACTAAGGTTTTATTCCTGAGCAAGTATTCCAAAAGCCTCTGGATGCTTTAGTGAAATACAAGCAGAACAATAATGTTCTCTGACAAAGGAAATCCGCCCAAATGAACCAAAGAGCAGGAACAAAACTTCTCCCACCTTCCTTCAGCACCCATCGTCCTAACATGCAATAAATGGGCATAACACCCCCTGGAAACAAAAACGACAAATTCTCATGCAGCCCTTTGACCAATGCTTTGTAGATAGTAACAATGTTCTGCTAGGAAGCCAGCTGAAAACTAGCCAGCTCCAATCATTTGTGACCTCAGTTAGTGGAAAAGCTAGTGCAGTGATACTTGGCCTACCGGAGTGAGCTGTTTCTTTCTCTTAAGTATGTGTGCTTTATGCAGTACTTAATAGTTGCCTAGACTAATTAATCTTGGCTGAGATTGAGCTGCCAAGTGGAAACCAATAAGAAAGACGGTGTGTGTGGATAGAGAAAAAGAGAGTGGTTTTTTTTTCCCCCCCTCTTGACTGACAGCACAAACAGCTTTTCGAGGCTTTTGGAGTAGCCGCTGTTTGCAGATTCCAGGCTTTACTATGATAGCCTTGTATAGCCCAGCCCTAAATACTGCTCCACTCTTCTTGCCTAGCTGCTATGGTTAGGGTATTTAAATCGGCATTTAGATTTGCTCCTTTGCTTTGTCCCTGCTGGAAACAAATTACTGTGGCTGATAAAAGAGATTGAACTATACGCAGAGAATATGCTGTTCTCATATACACGGTATTAAGCACAACACTGAGAAATTACCGAAGGTATAGTGGAAATAGAGACTCAGGCATAGTGCATCCAGGAAGCGCTGGCCGCAAAGCACTCAGGCAGAAGCTTCTGTTTTTCTCTGGCGCCGCCACCCTTGACAAATAATTTTTGTTTGTGCCAACTTTGTTCTAGCTGGTGTATGACAAATTGTAACTGCATTCTGCCAGCTTAAAGAGGCCTACCTAATTTCAGGCAGCTAGGAATTGCTTTCCCAGAACAGCGAATGTTCTCTTTAGTTCAGTATCCTTGCTCCTACCTTACTGGATCAGATTAATAGTCCATTTAGTTTATGCACCTAGCTGAAATGTGATGTTTCTTGGGTGGGGGCAGGGCTCTTCCTGACTCCACCTGGGTGATCAGTTTAAGTTGTCAAGTGTGAGGATTGGTGGACTGTTTAATTTTATCCTGGTCCATATAACTGCAGTTGTTGGTCGAAGAAACAGTGTTGTAGTGATTAGACAGGTGCTTGGGAATCGGGGTTCTGGTGCCAGCCCTGCAGCTGACTTTTTGGGCAAGTCACTTACCCTCTCTGTCTCCAGCTGCAGAACTCTAGCTACCCATTTTGCTAACTGCTTGAACAGGAGGTGCTGGGAAAGTCCAGAATATTATTTGTTGTTTCTCAAAAGGGCATATTCCTTTTAGCTCTTAACAAGCTGCTGCCCTGTAGCCGGGAGTTCTGTAGGTTGAAGAAGCAGCACCGTTGTTGTGTTTGACATGTCAGTTGTCCATTTCTTGTGTGAGGAGGTGGGCTCAGCAAAAGCTGCTGATTGTCCATCTCTGTCTTTGCCATTAGTTGTGGACTGCTGTCACTTTTTCCCTCTTTCTCTTCCTCTTTACAGATAGAGCAGGTTCTTGCCAACAAAAGCAAATGTGAAAGCGATGCAATCAACAGGAGCTTGTGTGTGAGCAGTTGGCATATACCCCAGGGGTTACTGCATGTGTTGAAACAGAAGGATGTTGCTTATGTAGGAAGAAAGAGAGGATGTAGGGGGTCTCTCTGATTCTGTACCTGGAAATACAGGAGACCATAGTCTTTTTCCCCCCACAACCTACGTCTGGTGCAGGAATGAAAGCTCGTGGGGAGATGAGAGCCAGCAGATACTCCAGTTAGCATGCAGTGTAAGAACCCAGAGAGATAGAAGTGGTGATGTGAGAGCATGCTCTTGGGATGTCATTGCTGTTAAAGTATGCGACAGCTCCGCTGCTAGTGCATGAGTGAAAGGACCTAGGCAGGACCCACACCCAGAGCAGGTGTACGGTACACTTGCACCTATATCAGTGCAATCCCTAGCAGAATGACATTGTTCTCTGTGCACAGAACAAGAGCCAAGCCTCTCCTCCTTAACTCCGTCCCCAGCCCACTGTTGATTCCAAGGGGGGATGTGGAGGACCCCGGCTCATGGTGGGGAATTCAGTCCAGAGCACTAGTATGGTACCACCTGACAGTCGTTTAGGGACTGCTGGGTGAACAGATTTGTTGGGTCTTAGTCCGATTTCCAGCCCACAGGTTTCCGCATCCCATAAATCACAGATGCAGTTGATACTAATGGTCATGCTTGTAAAAGCCTCCTCAGAGAGACCGAGAACTGAGTGGGCCATGGAGCCTGCGTTCCCGTCTAGCTCCTCAAAGTCTCCGCAAGCCATTGCTGAGGTGCACTGGGGGAAAGCTGCTGTACTGTTGCCTAGGTTATGTCTGCTTTGTGGATCAGAGGATCTCCTTGTCTGAGGCTGTCATTATGGCATCTCTCACTGGCATAAGATGTAATTTAATAGAAGAAACAATCTGTCACTTTCTTTTTCGCCCTCTCTCTGAACTCTCTGCTCCAGCAGCATCTTACTGGCTCGACCACATACGGCCAGACAGCACATCCCAGGCTGCTGACTGAACCTTTTGGGCTGTTTCTTTGCTCTGCTGCATCTCCACAAACGTCTGACCAGCATGTGAAAAGGGAACTGGTAGAAAGCCCTACCCAGCTTGGCTGGAACCAGTGCCCATATGGTTAGGTGGTATGGAACCAGTACATCGCTCTGGTTTCCTGCACAGCTGGGGAGCTGGCGAGTCAATGTGAGGGATGCAAGCCAGATTAGTATGGGGGAGTGATGTTGATGTCTGGAAATACAATGGATTTGCAGGGAGGGGAAAATTTCCAGCTGATGTAGCAGGTCCAAACATGAACAAAAACGGTTTGGGGCTGAAAATACAGTTTTTCAAAAAGACATCTCTGAAAATGCCCCAGAAAAGTAACCCTTGAGTCCAAGGAAATCTCTCATTTTATGAGCTGGCCGGAGGATGAGGACGATATCCTTTCGATGCTGTATTGTATTAGACTCTCACATGCACACTCCCTCCATCCATCTCCCTCAGGCAGCTTCAGTTCTGTAAAGATGACTTAGAGCATGAAGGATGCGGTAGGATTGAACCTAATCAGATCATTACTGCAGCAAGGAGGGGAAATAACTTCCAATCCAAAACTGCCGTCTCTTTCAGCTGCTTTTTATTTATTTCATAATAGCCTTTATTTATTTATTTTTCCTGCTGCATGGTCAAAAAATTCTCCCTGAAGACAGGGGAGAGGGTGAGCCACAGTGCATTAGGGAGAATAGATGTTCCTTGGCTCTGAATTAAAAACAAACACACACATGCACACACATACAAACCCCAGCTGTGCACACACGCGCACACAGTACAGAGTTTTGCAGCACTCCAAATAATTTATTCTCTCTAAACTAAAATCCAACTGTCAAATTTCTCTGGCTTCTTAGAGCTGTGGGCTCTTGAGGCCAAAGACGAGAGAAAAGAGGAAAATTTAGATGATTTAAAAAAAAGAAAAAGGTCTTTAAAAAGGCATGGAGAAATTGGCTGGCTGAAGTCACCACTAACAAGGTCTAGGACTGTGCATTTTACTTCCAGCACAGACATCTTACATCAGTGGCAGCTGAAAGCTGTTGCTAGCTGATGGCTGTTTGGTGGCCCCTATATGAAATGAGAGGGAGGTCGCAATCTAGTGGAGAAGTGCCCACATCATGACTGGAATCTAGGGGACAGATTGAATGGCTTAGGGGTCTGGTATCACCCTACAGCTAGATGGCCTGTTTGAGTCCAGTCCAGGTTGGTTGTGACCAGAAGTTGCCGGCATTTGATGACTCTTTCACTTACATAACATGAACTTGGTGAATTTCATTGCATTTGGGGGACAGGTGCCTGTGTGGCAATTGGCACTAATTGTGCGGCAGTCTTGGTAGAACAAGAACTGACTTCTTGATTCACTTATTCTGTATACTTCTTTCTTTGGATGGTGGACCATTACGTGACCTCTGATTATAGCCAGGCTCTCAAATATTTGAGGGTGTTACTGATTTAGGACCAAGACTTCGAATTTGGGGTTGAAATGACTGGGGAACCATTGGTGTGTGTGGAACGCTGCGATAATATTTTTCCTTTCAATTCTGTGCTGTCTGAGTTGCAACTTCAAGGGTGTCCACATTAATTGTTGGGCAGAGGGAGTTGCTGTCACCTAACCTGGAGACAAAAAGCTGGACACGCATGGCATTGTAGGTTAGGGAATATCCTGGGTAGCCGGAGGCAATAGAAGGCACCCGCTCCACTGTTGTGATCATGCCCAGGAATAGTGAAGTGGTAGTAGTATGTAAACTTGAACATGGACTTGAGATAGTGCCTCCAGGTTAAGGATGATGCACACTTTGGGGATGCTGAGTGAGGAAAACTTGCCATGCTGCTGCATGTGCTTTACCTGTCCTGGGGGATAAATAGAGGTCTCAATCTATAAGGCTGTCGGACTAACATCTTTTACCGGTTTGTGCCTCTGAGAAGGAAAGACATGCCGAAATAAATATGGGGCAGATCTGTGATTACGCAGCCTGCTGTGCTCACAAATCCTGGCTCAGGCCTTTCATCACTGGGATTATTGTTCTCCCAGGCTATGTCTACACACGGTTTTGTTATTTCGAAACAAGTTATTTCGATATAACTTATTTCGATATAACCTGTTATATCGAAATAACTTGTTTCGAAATAACAAAATGGTGTCTTCAAAATAAGGGAGTGAAATAGCAGGTCCACAGTGTGGACCTGCTATTTCACTTGGGGAGGGGACTGCAGGCACCCACAGGGTGCAGTGCAAAGGCGCACTGCACCCCGTGGGTGCCTGCAGAGGGCTGCAGGCACCGCGCCTCACCTGGCGGGTGCCCGCAGCCCCCTGCAAGCACCCGCC
>ML682019.1:9509009-9621738 GCA_007922195.1 Podocnemis expansa
GCTAAGCACCCTGGGAGGAAGCTCAGCCAGTTATTTCGAAACAACAGTTGTTTCGAAATAACACGGCCACCACAACCGTTGTTTTGAAACAACTTGTTTCGAAACAACGGTTGTTTCGAAACGGCATGTCCCGTTGGCGTTGTTTCGAAACAACCGTTTCGAAACAACGCTCTTTCGAAAGGCAACGAGGTTTAGCTTCTTTCGAAAGGACCACGGCCATTTCGAAAGAAGCGGTTTGCTTCTTTCGAAATGGCCGTGCGTCGTGTGGCCATGCCATTCCTTATTTCGAAATAATCTCTGTTGTTTCGAAATAAGGACTGTGTGTGGACATACCCCCAGTCCTGTCCTGGGTGGCGCTCTATTCTCTTCCATGCATGGGACATGAGCTGACAGATCTGGGGTGCACCGTGTGCAGACAGGCGTGCAAGGCAACCCTCTAAGAGTGGCCATGCAAGGCTTCAAGTCTGAAAGAGCTTCCAGAGAAAAGGGTACAGTTTTTGTGTGCATGACCCCGGAGGACAAGGAGAAGAGGCTGGAGGGGAGGATGGAAAGGAGAGCCCACTGGGCAGCACAGCAGCCTCTCCTCACTACACAGAGCTGTCTCAGCAACATCAACATTCCCTGCTTGAAATGTTAAATTATTCTCCTCCTCCATGTGATTTTTTTATGTGCTTTTCTCAGCAAAATCAATCAAGAGGAATTGATAATTTATAAGCTTTTGTTTGCCTTTTTCACTGTTCAAAGGTGGAGGATGAAAGCAGGAGTAAGGGAAATGAATGCCAGGAATAAAGGAGCAAAGGAGTTTGCTACTCAGTGTCCCAGTGCTTCCCCCAGCCCTTGGGTAGGTGCAGGGGGGTAACAGGGTGGGAAGAAGGAGGGAGGATGAGCAGCTGTCTGCCGTAGGATGCTCTGTGGGGGCAAGGTTTCTTTGTTGCTGCTGTTGACTCATCAGCTGCTCCTGAAGCAATCTATCTGCTCTTGCAAGCTAGCCAGTAACAGAGGGGAATCAGCCTGCAAAACAGTGTAGCCATGTCAGGGACCCTATCCTGTGAGGTGCTGAGGACCCTCATTTCCCACTGAAGCCAACAGAGTTATGTTGGGGTGACTCAGGGCAGAACGGGCTCCGCTTTCTATGTGCAGTGAATGATACAGGGGAAGAGATTGGATTAGGCAGGTAGAAAAAAAAGAGGCAGGTCAGCTGTCGTCATGGTTTATTTAGAAAAAGAAATACCCCATGGCAGCATCTTCCGTGTGTTTTCTAATTACACCTCTCAGACTTTCCTGCTGACATGCCCTCACACTCCTAGTGTACATACAGACACAGGTGTGTCTGCTTCTTCTCCCAGACATACATCCTGCAAATTGGGAGCACATCTCAGCCACCCATGCCCACTTCGCCATAGTACACTAATTTCCCCTGAACTGCAAACAAGATATTGAGCTGGGACCCATGTCTCCAGGGAAACTGTCCTAGTTTGAGAATTATGGAAGCCACCGTCATTATGAAACAGAGACAAATGTTAGTTATGTAGAGAGAGAGATAAATAGATAGGAGACACTCTTTTTAGATAAATAGGTGCTGTGGATAAATACTTAGACGGATACAGTAGATAATTATGGAGATAGATAGATACCTAAGCAGACTAGTACTTAGATAATAGTGGGCTGCTGTAGTCTAAGGAGAGAGACGTGTTAGTTTTGTAGCTCAATTCCTGTTCCTTGTCTAAAGGCTTGTCTTCACAAACAGCACTACGGCAGAGCTTCTCTCATTGGCATAGTGCAGGGGTGTGCAACCTGCAGCTCCGGATCTGCATGTGGCTCTTTGGTTGCCCCCTTGCGGCTCCAGCGCCCCTGCCACAAGGGGACCCTGCAGGTGGCCCACTCCTGGCTCCAGTCCTCCCCAGCGCTGGGGGATCCTGGGTTCGGGGTTTCCCTTACCACCAGGACACCATGTGGCAGCTGCTGTAGCCCAGCTCCTCCTCCTTCCATGGGAAGGCCATACCCACTGTGGCTCTAAAAACGCTTGGTTACTGAAGGAATTTTTAAAAATGGCTGCTCTTATCTATTGGATTGCCAGCCCCCAGCATAGCAAATCCATCTCCCAAGAGGCAGTAATTATATCAGTGAGAGAAGCTCTCCTGTTGACAGAGAGCTGTCTGCATGGGGGCAAAGTTTTTTCACTCCCCTAAGTAATGTGCATATGCCGATATACACCTATAGTGCAGACCTGGCCTAAGCTAATGCTCTTTAATGTCATTGCTGCTAGAACAAAAGTTTTCATTGGGTGGAGCTCTGAGTGGGCATGTTGGTTTCTAAAACTTGTTGGCTTTTTCAGGCTTTCCACCTCTGTTTCAGAGAGCAGCCTGCTTGAATGCTCACGGAGGTGAGTGATAACAATGGACACAGGAAGTGTAGCTCCATCTCTTGACAACGACTTGCCCACGAGATGAATGACTTTCATTCCTTGTGTACACCGAGTCCATTGGTGCCAAAGGGAAACCAACTGTAATGGTTGCATGTGCACCTACGGTGCTCACATAGATGCTGGACCTAATGAACTGATGATGTCTGATTAGGTCTGCCTGTCCCTCCAGCCTCCCAACAGTATACTGTGCTTTTGGCAATTGGTCTGTTGTGGAGCAGAGGCACAGAATAAAATCTCGAGTTTCTGATTAATGGTGGTGGTGGGTAGCCAATAGATAGTGAAGGGGAGGCTCAGGAGGTTGGGAGCTAACATTAGCTCTGAATGAACACTGAAGAATTTGGATTCTTGTCCAAAAGGTTTCACACTTTTTTTAGGACTGTGGAATCTGTCTGGAAGTCTGCTGGCAATGGGTTTTCTCACATGACTATTGCGCCATATAACTTGGGGACAGCCATCAGTACTTTGTTTCTAATCATGCTCGGCACTAGAAGGTGCACAGGTAGCTGCACAAACAAAGAGGGGGAAAATGTGTCTTGCGCCTTTTTCAGACAGGCTGGGGTTCAGCTTTTGTTCTAGAAATTGGCAGAAGCTCTGGAGTTTTGGTTTCTTCAGAACTCTTTTGGTCACTTCCTATATTTCTGCTAACTGACCTGGTCCATGCCAAGGCTGGATTCCTGGAACCCAGCAGATCTTTCTGATCAACCTCGTTAGAGTCTGTATGTTGGAAAATGAATATTACTGTATGAGCAATGACTGTTAGCTCAGCCTATAGTGAACTGGTTGGATTATGGGACAACTACTGTGTTATATAGCCCCTTTAACCCTTAGTTTTCTACTTCAAGTCTATCCCAGGATGTGACTGAGTGACAGGCATCAGCATGCAAAGGCTGCATCATGTGGAATGAGTTATTGTCCTCTTTAAAGAAAAACAAACAAAAACAATATACCACTACAAATCTCACTAACAGAACCCAACAACAGAGAGGCCAAAAATTGAATGAGGCAAGGAGGATAAATTCGTCTCCCACCCTGCAAGGCAGGCTCCCTTCCAAGTGATGTGCTCTTTGGACAAAAAATTGATGAAAAGGGAAGAAAATTTTCTTTGACCTGAAATGGGTAGTGTTCTATTCCCAAGCACTAACTGGTTAACAGCACTTCATATGCCATTTACTGTGGCCCTTTGGGTTTTATTTAAATGCATTAATGCCATGGGAGTCTTCCACTGCTCTCAGGAGTTCAGTCCATTCTCTGTCAGCTGAAGGAACTTGATAAATTAGTCCATTTTAATGTTCTTGGGTTGCATTCTGGAAAATCTTTGGGAGATGTAACGCTAGGTTTGGTGGGCCACTGACCAAATGGCCCTCCTTGTAGCTTTCTATCAGCTGCTGAAGAAAATACCATTCTGGAAGAGCCGGCCAGCCCTTCTCTCTGCCCTGAGCACCCCTTAGTCTGGCATAGATCCCCTGGATGCAGCTTTTCCATTTATGCTTGTCTTTTTGTTCCTCTGTGCCTTTTTCCCCATGAAACATGTGCTTAAAACCCACTACAGCTGTAGAAACTGCTCCAGGACCATTTGTCAGATCTGTGTTTGCTCCCTTCCCTGTACATAACTGCCTTCACCTGGCCACTTTGATCACCATTGCTGCCTCTTCCCAACTATGGCTATGCTACAACTGCAATGGAAACCAGTACCTCCCTGCTACAACTGCAGTGGAAACCAGTACCTCCCTGCACCTGGCAGATTGTTCCTTGGCTGACTGGATGAGAGACTGATGGCTTTGTGGCCAGAAGACACTTATCATGAGTTTGACAGGCAGCTCAAGGCTTCCTGGTGCCGCAGGCTGGAGGTGGGAGAGGGAGGCAGCGAGCTATATGCTTGCTGTTTATTGGCCTCTTCTGGGACCAGTAGGCAGCCTGGCATAGTGACTGCTTTGGGCATTTGGTGAGAGATCTATGAGTTTGTAATTTTCTCAGGCCCTGGAGCAGAAGTGTCTTTAATTAAATTTTGATTCAACCCCTTCCACTCTCCTGGTTGTGAATTGTTTACTGCAAGTCCTGAATAGCTTTTAGAGAACCGGTGAGAGCCTCTGAACATAGCCAGCAGGGGCAGGAGACTGAAAAGCAAGCAGATGGATGGAAAATGTGACAGAGAGACAGAAAGGTGCCTTTGCCAGGCTTAGAGAGTGCTCTGTGATGTCCCACTGCGTGTGCTTCAGGCCAGCAGAAGTTGGGGGTACTCTGGAAATCTGGATCCTCCTGCATGAGAGAAACTCTGGGACCTGGTCAATCTTTTACGTTATTACTCTAAACGGCTCCCTAGGAGACCAAGGTTTGAATCCTGCTCCTGTTTTCTCCTTCCTCAGGTGGTCAGGAGTTAGCATTTCTGCAGGAGTGCTACCGTGCCAGGTCTTGTGATGGAATGAGCTGACCTTACCTTGCTCTGCTGTGCCACCCTGTGGCTGATTGGAAGTTGGCCACCTAGCCCTCCCTGTCTGAATGAAGGTTGCCTCCAGTGGGGGGAGCAGAAAGCATGAGGAGAAATATCAGGGGTAGGGGTGGGGGATTAGTTTTATTATGTCAAGAGGAAGGTACCAGAAGAATGAACAGAATAAATGGTCCGGCTGCTTGAGTTCTGCAGTTGAGGGGGTGAGCAGAAAATGCTCCAGCCCTGTGAGGAGTGATGGCACTGTATTGGATGGAAGAGTGCTGCAGCTGCTCCCCAAACACCCTTCTTTCTTGGGGTTCATTTCCATATACAGCCCTACAGAGGCATGGCTGCGCCTGGGCTGTAACATATTAGTGAAAACCCTCCTACACCGACAGGAGAGCCTCTGTCCCATCAGTGCAGTTAATCCACCTCCCTGAGAGCCGACAGGGTAAAAGGCTGTGAATGCACATCAGCATTGTCTGCTCCATGCTGAGGGTGCTTTCACTTGCTTGGGTTGATGAGATGAAAAGTGGCCCCATTCCCCTACTGCTCCTGCAGTGGGTTGGTATCCACTTCTGAAAGGCCGTTCTGTGCTCCTCCAGTCATGTGCCTGAGCCCTAGTCTACACTGGGGCGGGTTTTCAGCAGCAGTCGACCGGCAGTTATGCAAGGAATGTAAAATTCCTTGCTTAAGTGCCAGCGACTTTTTTAGTCACGGGTATGCATTTGGGAAAGCTGACTGCAGATCCCCTGCAGTTGGCTTTCCCATATGCCCCTTGGCCTCCAGGACTTCCGGGGCCAATTTCCGGGAGTGGAGCAGTGAGTTCAGACTTGTTGCTAACCGCTCCCAAAACGCCAGTATAGACATACCCTCGGTGATATCCATGGGGGCCCTCCAGCTGCATTCTAAAAAGCCCAGCCTTATCCCTAGGCATCCTGACGACCCACACTTCAGTGATCTCAAGGCATTTCTGGGTTTAGCAGGGACCCGGCATATCCTCGTGTCTCAGGGCCACCAGGGAGTATAGCAGGTTGCCTCTGGCAAGGTGAATGGATAGACTTGGTGGCACCCTCACAGGTGCATTGTTTGTTCCACATGACTGGCGTCTGCAACTGGGTGCACCTGGTCTGCTTGGGAATGGTCAAGTGAATGACAGGAGAGAGGCACATGGCATGAAGCACAGAAAATGCTAGCCACGTCCAGCCTCTTGCTGCCAGCATGGGGCATTCCAGCTTTCTTCCCCACGATGCTGCCGATGAGGATACTGCAATCTCCCCGGTGCCTGCCTTCTTGCTCAGATGGTGCATATGGAAGAGACGTATGGCCTCTGCACATGTTCAGGTCTGACTCTACAGCACAAAGCTGTTGTCATTTGTCTTGTCGTGAGCAGCAAAAACAATTAGGAGAAAAAAATCCCCAAATGTGAGAGCCCTGCCTCAGGAAGGGGGCTTGGGCTCAACATATATTAATGCTTTGCCTGTGTGGCACGACAGATGCTGTCCTTTGCATCCCCTTAGTTAGTCATGAAGGTAAATGTCTAACGCCTCTGCTTTCCTCTGTCCTCCTTGCTCATGGCCTGGCAAGAGACATCGTCCCTCCTACCAGCTCTGTATGTTGATGAAGCAGCTCATAAAGACACAGGGCACGTGTGTGGTGATGGGAATCTGGCTTGCTGGGGGGAGAGCACTACTGCTTTCAGACTGGCATCGTTTTCAAGATAGACAACTTGGATTGCAAAGAGCTAGATGTAACAGTAGCCACCTCTACTTCTGCGAGGCAGAGTAGCCCACAGCTCACAATTAAAACTTGAGGCTGCAGGCAGTCTTTTCTAGTGTTAATCTCTTCCTAACAAGCCATTGATAATGCCAAAAAACCTACTGGGTAACCAGAACCCCATTCTGATGTTCAGTTGTAGTCACCTGTTCCTAAGCAGTCTCTGGCTGCTTCATTTGCTGTTCTCAGGTGGGAGTAGATGCTCTTTATATGCCCGCCCGTATAGTCCTGTCTGTTTGTTTTCCTGTATCTGATCCCATGTGGAGTCTCCCACATTGTGCTAGGTGGTTTCTGATGATTTCTAAGAAATTGCCCTCAGACTCTTGCCCATCTCAGCATATTGAGCTAACTGATCCCATCTCATTATCCCCTAACCCCCTTTTATTTTCTTGGTCCTTTTGTGTGTGGTCTTCCTTGGCATCTTCTGACCAAAGGCCTCTTCATGTTACCTCATAACGGAGGAATCTCTGTGTGTGACACAAGCAGAATGTCTTCATTTGCTTTTCAGCTGAGCACTTACATTCTCCCCTCACTTCAAAATTCTCCTCTCTGTTCCTGTCATTGGACCATAGGCAGCCTTGATGTACAGGACCCAACTCCATTAAGTTGATGAATTACATCTGCACATATCAGTGGCCCCTTCAGTTTTCAAAGGACAGAGAACAGGCCCAGAGAGCCAGTAATATTGGGTGGGGATTGTGGGAGGCAGAGCGTATTCTCATAATAATACCAACTCTTATCTCTCTCAGCTCATCAATAGGTCCAAAAGCAAGTCTTCAACATGCTTATCTTCACAACACCCCAGTGGGGTAGGGAAGTATTGTTATACTTTTTAACAGCTGGGAGACTGAAGTACAGAGACAGCAAATAGTCGTCTTGTCACAAACTAGATGTTTTTCAAAAACCATGCAAGAGCAATGACTCTTTTTGTCACTGCAGCAAACTCCTTCTTTGTATAGGTCTTCCCAAAGAGTCAGCAAACGAGCTGGTGGTTCACAGTCTGAACCTCACCACGCTCTCGTGTATTTGTGTCATTAGATTAGCCTCATTCAATCAGATTAGTCTTTGATCTGCCAGTTAGCATGCGCAGGCCATTCTGGCATCATCATGTTGACCAGTGTGTATGGCCCCCTCCAGGAAGGTCCTCCTGGGGTTTCATGTCTGTTTCAGTGCTCTGGACTGTGTAGTCTTTCGTTTCATAATCTGTCATGCCTTGCTAGTTGTCATATCCAAAGACACAACACTGGTTATAAAACTCTTTTGAAATATAAGTTATTTGATTACTCCTCTCTGATGATTTAATGGATGCCTCATAACTTCCACATGCCATAATCTTTTCTTTTGGCTTGCTGCTTTCCTCCTGATATCAGGTGGTGCAATGCCAGCCAGTAAGTACGCTTTTTCCATTTGGTTTCAGCTTTATATATCTTGTTATTCCATAACAACTGTCATTTAGACTAGGACCTAATGTCTTACAGACAGATGATTCCCACAATGGACATGTCTGCTCTGCTGGTGTAGCAGTGGTTCACAAAATAACTGGATTGACTTTGAGGTGATCAACTTTTGGAGACAAATTCCAGAGGGGGTAACCATGTTAGTCTGTGTACAGCAAAAACAATGAGAGTCCCGCAGCACCTTAAAGAAGATCAAATTTCTTTGGTCGTATGCTTTCATGGGTTCCAACTTACTTCATTAGATGCATGAAGTGGAAACTATAGCTGAGAGGTATATATACCCATGCCAGGATGAAGGAAGAGCATTACAATGGGGAGGGCAAGTGCTAGCAACGTCAATAACCCTTGTCTCCCCTCTCCCCCATCATAATGCTTTTTCTTCATCCTGAGATGTGTATATATAGCTCTCAACTGTAGTTTCCACTTCATGCATCTGATGAAGTGGGTTGGAGCTCAAGAAAGCTTATGCCTGAAAAAAGTTGTTAGTTTTTAAGGCGCCACAGGACTACCGTTGTTTCAACTGTTGAGGGATGTTGTTATGGGCACTAACTTTTCCTTTCATCTTCTCAACAAATGTTTTGAAGAAAAGTGGTCCAGTCCAATATCCCCCCAAGGTAGATAGGGTACAGATGATTAACCAGTGGGATTTCAACCCAGGTAATGTTTAGTGGCTACTTGACTTCTTGATGGTGCAAATGAAAGACAGTCATCTGTGTTGTGGTTAGGTTGGCACAAAATTGGTTTTTATTGTATTAAAATGAGAGGTTGCTCAATTTACATGTCAGTCTATTTTTGACAGTGGCAAAGTCCTTCTCTTTGCCATGATGCATAGCTCATTGGCACTTATAAAGCCCCTCATATTGCTTTGTATGGGCTGGTCATTGCTATATATGTTGAAGAGGATTGGAAATAACTTACTTCCTTGGGGGAGCTTATTTTGTTGTCTCCACTCACTTCATTTCTTCCATAATTCTGCATAAAAACATCTGTTCTCCAGAAGAGATTGGATGAGATGCACTAGGGGCTAGTCAAGCATCATATTGTAGACTTCGGTGAGCAAGTTTTAATGCTTGGCTGTATTGTGTGCTGCTGATAGATCTACAGACACAGTGCCTGTTGTCATCCCTCTCTTGAATTCGTGTTCTGTATATTGGGTGACATTAAATGTTTGGCGAGTATGGAACTTTCTGGGTCCAAATCCAGCCTGTTCTGCTATTAGATGCTGTTCAATATGAAGGGAGTAATGACTGAGAATGAGGAGCTTGTAAAGTTTATAAAGTTGGCATGGAAGTAATGTTCGCCAGAAGCAGTTTGGGTCAGAGGCATAGCTTTGGTTGCAGGACCAAAATGCTTAATCTGCTCCAGGCATGTGTTGTCAAGTTCAATTGCTTTTCTGTTCTTTAGGTAACCTATTCAATCCAGGTGACTGAACCTAGATGACCCAAGATGTCTGTGGCAGAGTAGAGATTTGAAATAGGATCTCCTGAAGTCCTAAGCTAGTGCCATAACTTTTCTTCCTCTCCACCTTTTGATTGCCAGCCAATCCCACTACATCATTTTGGGCACCTGCTACTGCTGGCTGCTTGGCTTCATCCAAGCTGAGGTCAACAGAAGCAGCAAGGGATGCTTCATGTGATGATCAGGCTACATTTTTAGGTGCCTAGGTGTGGATCTAAGCTCCTACTATTAAAAATTTCACCTGAAAGCCATTCTCATAGAAGAGAGTCAATTCACCATGCACATATGTGCTGCTGTCCTTTCTCCAAATGTGATTTACTCTGATCTGGGAGCACCAAGAGTGGAAGGCCAAGGGTTGGCGAGGGCAAGGATCTGTCTCCAATGGCATGATCATCTCTTGGCCTCTCTGTTGTGAGTTTTAATTGTGATCATGCTATGGATTGCTGTCCACCAGGAACTGGGCTGATCCCCATACCTCCTTTCACAGCCACAGGGGGATGTACAACTTTGGATCTTTATGGACCTGGGCTGGATCTGAACAAGCAGCCTGGAAGTGAAAGGAACCACATCCCTGCTCCTGATTCTTTGCATAATCGATAGCTCAACTTGATATGGCCTGGAATCATTCCCTTTATTCTATGCCACCATTTCACCCTTTATAATTGCAGTCTTCTCTGGCAATTGCAGTTCTAGGCCTGTGGCTGGCAGGGCGGGGAGAGGCAGAATCAGTTTCTGGTTGAGTGGAAGTGTGATTACACAGCTGAAGGGTCCCAGAAGGTGTTGTGTGTGCTTACACAGAGCTTTGCGTGAGAGCTAGAGCTGTTTGTGATCACGGCTCCAGCCATACCATGACAACCACTGCACTTGCTTGCTCCTTTATTTAAATGGAGTTGATATTCCTGACTGACCTCAGATGGGAGCTGCGTGCATGTGTGCGTCTGCGAGAAGCGGAGCATGCTGTACTGTTTAGAAAGTGAAATCCCCAAACCTAAAGGGAATTAATCATTTTATATTCTGGACTCTTGCCTCCTGACTGATATATCTGAATTACAGATTAACTGGCAGCATAGGGACAGTGGAATCCATTTAAATGAATAGCTGTCTAATTTATTAAAGGGGTTATTTAGGCTGCTGGTATCAGCAGTGCATCAACTTCTTGGAGTAGCAGCAGATCTCCCCTCCTCCCCTCCAGCTGCACTCGACCCTTTGCTCCCTGCACATTTTATCTTCCGTATCAAAGCTGAAAAGGGGCCCTCCCAGAAATCCATATAGGTTACAGATAAGAATTCTGAGCGGTTATTTTCTCTGATTAGCAGTTTGTTCACTGGTAGCATGTGCTTTCTCAGTCATTCTCTAGGAACCAGTTTTGCAGTCTCCTTTGCGTTAGCTCTGGGGAGAGCAATGGGGAAAATCAGACCTGACTGACTAGGCCAGACACCAATTGTCACAATTCTTCCGTGTCTGGTACTATCAATGTTTTTGATTTTTCACCCACATAGTCTGATTTTCTGGGCTAGGTCCGCACATCATAAGGAATGCTGTCCTGGAGAACACTGGTATATCTATCCAACATATTGACTATTGGGAGGCCAGACAAGGGGGTCCTTGAAAATAAGAATCATAGAAATTAGAGCTAGAAAAGACCCAGATCGGTCTATCCAGCCTGATTCCCAGGAGCCAAGACACCTTTGTTTCCTCAGGTGTTTCCTTGTGCTTTGTCCGGTCTATATTTACATGTCCCAAGCAATGTAGCATCCATCCTTTCCCTCAAATAACTGTTTTACAGATTCATATCGTACTATGAGGAAGCTTTTTCAGATTGTTGCAAAGTGGTTCTGTCCCCTCGGAGATATTTTTATCCCTGTGAACACATGGGATTCTTCACATTACTAGAAAGGTTTTAACAGATGATTTTGTTCATATTAGTTTACCCTGGGCAGTCATTGGTTCATTTGTTCCGGATGGATAGCAGAATGGTCTAGTCCCACAAAAGGTCACTGAGTCCTTCCTCACATCCTTTGGCAGGATTGAGTTTACCTAAACCATCCCTGTCAGATATTTGTCTAACTTGTTCTTGAATGGTATGATGTCAACTCAGTATGACGTGTAGGTACAATGTCAATTAATTTTGAAATGGTAGAGTTCTCTGCAGATTGTAGCTAAAAGAGCTCAGCTTGTCTTTAAAAGAAGGCAAAAACTACCTGTCTATCACTTAACTGTATGCATCAAGAATTTGTGCTTTTTCCCCATTGTCTGTAACATCCTCTTGGAAATCCACTCAACCTCATTTCTTATGGTCAGCTTCAGGTGAGAGATTGTATTAGCATACACTAGGAAACCAGCAGGGGGAGCACAATAGACTATGTAAATGGGGAGGGGTTTGGGTTTTTTTAATCAATATATGGTGGAAAGATGGACAGGTATTTTGGTTTTTGGTTTTTAGGCTATTTCTCATGTAACCCTAAAAGATTCCAATAATTTTAAAGAGAGCCTAGATTCAAGATATAAATTATTCTGCAATTTAAATAATTTAATTTCTGCAGGAAACAAAATATTTTTCATAGGAAGGAGTAAATGCTTAGAAAGGATGACATCACCAGACCAGGCTATTTTGAGGCATGTTGAGCGAAGAAAAGTTATGTGCTTTTTGTAGAAGTAGGCTATGTTACATTGTCATTATTTTAAAGAAATAACTAAATAAATTAAACAAGTTTTGTTTCAGACTTTCCTATTAATTTTCCATTCTGGCTGAAAGTAAACACGATAGATCTGATTTTTCAAAAATGTGATGGGCTAATATGTGCCTAATCTGCACACTCAGAGCCTGGGCTACAGCCTGAGCAGAGATGTCTACACTGCTAATTTTAGCCTCGTAGCATGAGCTTGAGTCAGTTGACCCAGGCTCTAGACTCCCGTGAGGTTTTGGGGATTGTTTGCAGCGTAGAACCTCACAATTGTAATAACTGGGCCTGCCAAGGACTAATTAGAAGCATGTTGCTGTCATGCACCATGATGGTGACCACCAGCATACAGAGTTTAAATATTTAATAAAAAGAGGTCCATTGCTAAACCAGGTCAAACTTTGACAGAAAAGTTGTTGTTTGTTTCTATGGAAAATCATGAGTGCTGTTAGATGGTGTCTGGGAACTTGGATAGGAAACCGAACAGATGAATGATTTGCAAAATGAAAACAAGCAAAATACCTTAGATTATAAAGGGTTTTTCCCATTTGAATTCTTTGTGCTGTTAGGGCAGGGAGTTATTTTTCAATGCATGATTTTTTTTTGTCTGCACAGAAAATTAATCCACAGTAGGGAGGCCTGAGCATTAATGCTGGGTTATAACAGTTAAATCCCTCATTGGCTTCAGAGTCTCATAAATTGGATGCTTTGGGGAGGTAACACATGGCTCCAAGGACTCCAGGGTAAGGCTGGAGAGGTAAGAATATTCTGCATACAGGCCTCTCATCTCCACGGAGAACGCACTGGTGTCAGCATTAAGTGATGTGGCTTAAAGATAGCCTTGTCAGTCTAATTGATCTTGAGTCATTGCCTTTCCTGCCAGGACTGTCTGTCTCCTTACCCATAATCCCCATTACTTTGATGACCCGTCAGAATATGGGATTTGGCCCGGCTTTGCCTGCATCCAATAACATTATGAAATTGATACTGACACTTCTATTGGCACTAATTTCTGTAAGAGATTGGAGCCAGAGGACAAGTGGTTTACTTTCATGGCAGTTAAGCTTCCCAAGTAGATCAAGACGGTGGAAGATTGATCTTGCTGTGGCCAGGTGAGGGGGGAGGAGATTGGCAGCTCATAAGTATGGTAGCTTGGGAAGGAGGAGGGCTGTGGAGCCAGGGCAAAGCTGGAAACTAGGAAGCATGTGCAAACCTTCCACTTTCACATCTGTGGTGGCCATTTCCATGTGCGGTTAGATGCCTGGAGGTCAGCTACAAGTGCTATGGCCATGGAGAGCTGAGAGAGGCTTGCTGGCAGAACTGCTGTTCTCAAATCGCTATCTTTATTGTTCATTACTGTTTTTATTTATTAAGCGCTTATGGTGCGCTCAGCTCAGGTCAGAAGGGCACTGCCCATCAGCGGACAGCATTATGTCCTAGGCCAGGTACAGGCCCTTGCTTGTAGGGGGGAAAAAAAACCAAAAACAAAAAAACCAAGGAGTCGTGTGGCACTTTAAGACTAAGATTTATTTTTCGCATGAGCTTTCGTGGGAGAAAATCCCACTTCGTCAGATGCTTCGAAGATGGGTGAACTTACAGAATGGAATGAAAATAAATGCAAGGGGGTGTAAAACATAGGAACAGGTCATACAGTAACAGCAAATCAGAGCTTGTAGGGCCTTGCTGGACTCAGTGAGCTGCTCCAGGGGCAGATTTCATGATATTCTGGCTTGGGTACATCTCTAACCATCTCAGGGGCTCAGTTGCAGCATAGCTAAAAGCTGCAGAGCAGGGGGCACTTACCCGTGCCCCAGCAAGTACATTAAAACCCAGGAATGGCCAAAGCTGTGATGCAAAGATGGTTCAATCCCATGTAATGTGCAGCTTAAAACTGGGTTGGTCCAGTGTCTCTTGTCTTGGGACGGGCTGGAGTGATCCCCTCGGGCCCAGCTAGGGATGTGCAGCTCAGCCTGTGTTTGTGGAGACAGTGTGCCTGCCTGGCAGCCCCTGCTTCAGATCAGCTCTTTGTATGCGTGTGCTCAGGAGAAAGGGCTTGGTTAAAGTGTTTATCAGTTTGTCACAGTCTCAGTCTGCAATGGCTGGGGGCCAGGAAAGTGGATAAAAGCCTTGGGCCAATGATAAATAGAAATTGAAGAAAGGAAATGTGTGTGCTCAGCCCTGAGCAGTTTGCTCCGTTTTCGAGGAGATTGCTCGCTCAGGATATGGCCGTTTTGCAGAGACTCACTTGTCTTGGCATTGAATGCCCACAAGGTAGCCTCTGGTGCAAATGACTTGTATGAATGGAAAATGCCAGGAGGACTGTCCCCTCCAGGCCAATGGACAGAGAAACATGTTGAAGCACTGATTGCGTTTGGGGGAATGGGCTTTTTCCCTCCCTTTTTACATATTCATTTTATACATGCTTTAGCACATGTGTGCAAATAAGCATGTTTGTGTGGGAGTGCCACATACATGTCAACCTACACAGATAGGTGCTTGGGGGAGTGCAAATGACCCATCTTCAAAGCATCTGACGAAGTGGAATTTTCTCCCACGAAAGCTCATGCGAAAAAGAAATCTGTCTTTAAGTGCCACACGACTCCTTGTTTTTTTCCATATGTTAAGATGCCTGTATGTTAGCAAGCAAGAATGCACTTGTGTGGATGTGTCCCTTTGCAGCATGTGTCTGCATGATCTAGGGGTCAGTGGAATCAGGGAATCTGTCTTTACTGCTGGTTCTCCTGTGGCGGGGGTCTGCAACCTGCAGCTCTGGAGTTTTAAACCACACTTTTGCTGTCCCTTTGTGGCTCCAGGTTCCCTCTAGCTACTGGGGAGCCCTGAGGGTGGCCTGTCCCGGATCCAGCAGTCCGCCCCACCGCCAGGGGACCCTGATGGAGGCCCGTTCCTGTTTTGGGGCACCTCTGCCCCTGCAACAGGTGCCTTGACCCAGTTCCCACCACTTTCCACCAGGAGGCTACACCGATTGCAGCTCTCAAAACACTTGGCTATTGAAGGAATTTTTAAAAATGGCTCTTATCTGTTGGGTTGCTGACCCCTGCCCTATGGATTATGTTGATGAATAGTTTCTCTTTGTGTCTTGGTTTTCCTCACAGCAATAATAGGGAGTCTGTGAGTAGACCCTTTTGTAAAGTGCTTTGAGATCTCCAGATGTTTGTGTCTGCATGTGTGCATTGTGCAGTTTTGTGAGCAGTTAGACGTTCAGTCCTGCAGATGTGTGTACACTGTCATGAGCCCTGCAGTATATAAAACACACTTTACAAAGAGAAGCGATTAGAAAGCTGATATGGTGTTATTCCGATTGATTTTGCTGTTGTATTTATACCTGAAGGTAAAGAGCAGACATACTAGAAATCAATTGGCCCTGTGCGCTCTTCCCACTCCCTCTGCAGTGCTGTTTGAATGAAATGCTTATATCATTTTTATGGTGTGTCTGATACAGATGAGTGAGCCAAGAGATTAATAGGCACTGGCTGAGGCCTTTACCAGCAACTGCCCATCTCGTGCGTTGTAAAGTGTGCACAGTTCCAGAGGTTCAAGGTGCCCTTGACGTGAAAGTTTTGGGATTCCAGCTTAAATGGGAAGCAAATTTCCAGCTACAAAAAGATAATGTCAGGGGGCAGCAAATTGAGAGTTCAGGGGAGTCAGGAATACACTGAGCTCGCATTGCAGGCTAACGGTCCTTAATGGGAGATGCTGAACAAATACAGATTCATGGCTGATATAGGACAAGGGGGTGGGATACAGGGGGTTCTGTTGTCCAAATTATATCATGGCTATAAAGCAAGCTAAAGAAATGGCAGATTGTGGCCTGGGTGACAGGATGGAAAAGATTTCCTTAGTTAAGAATCCCTGCTCCACCCAGGTTTTGCTGTGACTCCAGCCTTCGTTAAGCTCCTCTGATCCAGGCAGCCACCCCAAACTTGAATAACTTTGATTTTTTGTAGCACCTTGCAGAACATGGGTGCTGTGCTGAGTGTGCCATGACAGGTAATCTGCACTAAGAAAGGGTCTCAAATATGTTAAACTGCAGAACTGGCAGGGGAAGAGTCAGTCATTTTATCCCGTTTCCTCTACCGGGAGATGCTTAGCTGCTACCTGGATATCAAACATTGGTTTAATGTCTCATTTCATTTATGGTGCCCCTATGCACAGTGTCCCTTCCCTTTATTCCTGTATGCCGGTTCTGAGGCTGGGTACTGGTGTGGGACCTGAACCTCAAAACCTTTTGGCCCTGGGGCAGATGGGCTCCTGCTGAGCCAAAGTGACAAAGGAATAGCAAAGGAACTTGTGTTCTGCTCACGTTGTGTCCACAGAAGTGTTACAAAATGGAGCAGTGGTAAGTTTGCACAGTGGAGCAACATGCCGTGGGCCTCTGAAATGTCTCCTGAGCTACCCAGCCTTGTCCCTTTGTGGCAGTTGTTGCAAATGGCATGTCCACTCCATGGATGCTTTGGGCTAGGATGGTGCACAGCGTGCTGTCTGCAGGGGCATTTTGTTACAGCAAGTGATGATCATATTCCCTGTGGCTGGAGACCTTTTTCACTGCATTTCAGAAGGGTATGTTGGTGAAATGTGGTTGTGGCTCTGCAACCCCAAATACCAGAGTGTAACTCCCTGGGAGGTCCTATGACTTCTATATGCCAGCGTCCCCACCGCACATAAAAAGGAGTAAAGGGGCTGACTTTCAGTGGTGCTCAGCACCAGCAATTCCCACTGAAGTCAGTTGGAGTTGTGGGTACTTGATACCTCTAACCACCAAGTTGGAAATACATGTTGCATAACAAAAGTTCTTTTATAGCCAGTGACTCTACAAAGTTGGCCTTCCTTGCTTCCCCACTCCACTTTCTCTCTGCCTTCAAAGCAAATCTGCTCGTTTGCTGACAGAACTACGTTTCTGCTCCCGTTAATGCTGTGAAAGCTGATATCACTGGCTCAGATGCTAGCGTACCAACATAGGATCCCAGGAGCTTTCCTGCTCGTGATTGATGCATGAGCCAGAAAGACGCCAGCTGATCCCACAATGAGTGTGCAGCAGTGGCAGTTAGAAAAGTCAGCTTTTAGAGTGTGAACAGAGCAAACAGGATCAGGGCTCATGAAGAGCAGCTAATGATGGTGTAAGAATAATGCTTTTAGCCACCATATCCTATTCCATTCCAGCACAGGAATAGTAACTAAATGCTGTCATCCTCACTGCATTTATAGTCAGATAAAATACTGTTTGCTTCCTCACCTGACACGGTAGGAAATGTTGGTGTGCATTAGTTAATAGCTGCCATGTTTCACCCCAGAGCTGGTTGCATTTCATTGGAAGGCAAGTGAAGCAATTCCAATATATCCTTTATTTGATTTGTGAAGCACACTTTTGGCTTATTTACTACTTCAGATATTTGAGATGCTCAGATATATGGATAAAATATTCCCATGAGAAACAACATAGTGTCATGTTTAGTGATTTTTTTACTCTTTTTTTCCTGTGTTGGAGACACTATGGTACAGTTTTGGCATGCCTCTGACTAGGGCATAATACATACCACACAGCTTGGTACGCCTCTGTCCCTGGGCACAGTTGTAAAACATCCCCCTCTCCATTCCTCCTGCTGGAGACTGAGACTCAGAGTTGCATTTATAGATGATGTTGGCTTCTTGGATGCCTCCCCTTGAAATTTTCAGACTGTCTTGTGATTTTTATTGTCTGCATTCCTCTGCTGGATTTATGTATTCGTGCTGTCCTATGCATTGACTTCATATTTGATCTTAATGCTTCCATTCCCAGTGTGCGAGTGCATTTAGGAGTCAAGTCAAAAATCCATAAATAAAGCTGAGAGGGGAAAAAAACACTAGCATGGCGGAGCTCTCTGGAACATGAGAGTTTGGGGGAATCCCACATCTCTCTTACATGAGAGACTTTATGAAGGGTGATGAAAGTTTCAGCCAATGCTTTCTGGTTTGGGGAGACCCTATGGATTATTAATTCCAAAGGGGTAGCCGTGTTAGTCTAGTTCAGCAAAACAAAAAAAGGAGTCTGGAGGCACTTTTAAAGACTAACAAATTCATTTATCTCATGAATTTTCTTGGGAGAGAATCCCACTTCATCTAATGCTTGAAGTGGATTTTCTCCCACAAAAGCTCATGTGTGAAATAAATTTGTTAGTACTAAAAAGTGCCACCGGACTTTCCTATGGATTCTCATGTGAAGCAAAGAGTAGGGTGAGTGGTCTGGAAGCAGATGTACTCTGTAGCATGCCTCACTTCCTAAGCATGATGATGGGAGAGCTCCTTCAGAGGGTTACTGTCCTGCAGTCCATTTGCTCTGGGGAGGAGGCGGGGAAGTAATAGCTACCACTGAGGGTTATTTTTATGGGTGGCAGAGGGTATAGGGGGAAGAAAGGATGGGGGGCAGTAACTGTGCTGCCACAGAAAGGTGAAATGCAGCAATCTTCTCTTTTATTTCCTTCCCCTCTACCTCCTGGGTATGGAATAGGATCAGCTTATTCAGGGCACTAGCAACTGAGTTCAGAGGCAGCTTCATGGCTTTCCTATGTGGGCTTCCATTCTCAGTGGGCAGCAGGTGTTTCCCTAACGCCCCCCAACAGTGACCACCCTCTACACCCCCCCCCCAATTTCAAGTCCTGGGGAAAATATTGGTGGGCAGCACTGTGTCCCACTTTGGGTCTGGAGCTGTGTTACTGCTGACATTGAGTTGTGTCCCCAGCTAGTCTGTGCTTTTGTCTCTTTTTTTCCCCTCTTGTGAAATTAGATGCAGGTTTCCGACCATCAGAGGAGTGACGTCCTGGAATAACCTTCTTAGGGGAGCAGTGGTGGCAAGAAACCTAGCTGGCTTCAAAGCTGATCTTGGTAAATTTATGGAGGGGGTGGTATGATGGGACAGGCTAGTTTGGCAGTCGGCTGATCTTGACTACTTGGGGGTAGATGTGCTGTTTGGCCTGTGATGGGACATTGGATAGGGTGTGTTCTGAGTTGTTACAGAGAATTATTTCTTGGGCGTCTGGCTGGTGAGTCTTGCCCACATACTTGGGTTAATTGATCACTGTATTTGGGGTCAGGAAGGAGTTTTTCACCAGGGCAGATTGGCATAGGCTCTAGATTGTTTGTTTTTGCTTTCCTCTCCAGCATAGGTCATGGGTCTGTTATGGTGGATCAAGACCTTAAAGCCTTTAAATCATTTTTTGAGGATTTCAGTAGCTCAGCCTTGGGTCAGGCATTTATTACAGGAGCGGGTGGGCGAGCTACTGTGGCTTGCATTGTGTAGGAGGTCAGACTAGATGATCATATTGGGCCCTTCTGACCATAGAGTCTATGAGTCTGTGCATCTTTAGTTTTTCTCTGACCTGCCTGTGGACAGTGTCATTCAATGTGAACTGTGATTTCAAAGTGCCTGACAAAGTGGGATTTTCTCCCATGAAAGCTCATGCAATAAATAAATCTGTTAGCCTTTAAAAGTGCCACAGGACTCCTTGTTTGTTTTGCTGAACTAGGCTAACACGGCTACCCCTTTGGATCATGATTTAAAGATCTCTCTCTAGAAACAGGTGATTCTAATTTCAAACCGGAGTGTGACCATGGTCGGATTATCTATGGATGGATGCTGTTCTAATGCTTGTGGCCCAATTGCTGTGAATTTTGTGAAAAAGGAGAGGGAAGGCCCTTGGCTGGTATCAACCTGAAAGCTCTTTTTATGGTAGGTCTAGCTAGAAAAAGAAGTGAAGTTGGGAGTGACCAAAAGAGGGACAGGATGCAATGTGACGACAGTGGAGAGCTGGAGAGCAGAAGGGCATCACGGGGATGTGAGAGGAGAGGGAAACCATGTTTGAAAGCGGCTCAAGTGACGAGGGCAAGTGAAGGGTGGGAGATTGTAGTCAGCAAAATGTAGGAAGCTGAACTTCCACAGCATTTTGCGTGAATTAGTGGGAGGCATTCAGCCCCGTCCTGCTCTTGTCAGGACCACTGATTGGGGAAGTGCCTTCTAAAGATTAGAAGCTCCGGCAGTCTGCCATGACGGACGTCACAGCTAGAAGGAAGAGGCAGCAGCACCAGGATCTTCTGGAGACAAAAAGGGTAGAAAGATGCCCTTTGCAGCAGGGAAAGGGGACAAGGGAGAGCCAGCCTCCAATCAAGCCTCTCTTGAAAGCAGTGAGCGCTAACCTGGCCCCGTGCTTGCATCTGCCAATAAAAATTAAGAAATTGATTTCCTTTTGTTTGCCTGACAGAGCAAGGCTCTTTATGAGACAGTAAATGTAATCCATCTCCGAGCATGGCCAGAGTTTTAATTGTGTTTGTTGTGCTTTCACTTATTCTGTTTTATGAGTTTCACTTGCCATCCCTGCTGGTGTAGAGCTCACCCCTGAGGGATGAGTCAGTGTTTGATTTCAGCTCCAGCTAAAGGTTGGGATTTCTAAACAGCTTGGTGGGGTGTTTTTGGGGGGTGTTTTTTTTTTTAAATCTAAAGGTTGAAGCTGTTTTCGTGTCTGCTTATTTATAAATAAATACGTCTCATGGTTTGAAGCTAGGCTGGAAGATTCTGTATGAGATCTGCCAAGCGGTGATACGACCCTCTGATGTGTGGAATTTAAGATTAAGATCACTGGAGCATGGAAGCACCTTTGAGGTCAGGCCAGAGGGATTTGAAAAGGTAGATTAGTTTTTGTTTTGTTTTTTTTAGGAGGACTCTTTCAGCACTTCCTTTTTGGCCAAGCTTACTGATTAGGGATTTTTGTTTTGTTTTGTTTTTTTTAGTAATGCATCATGTATAGTTCTTAATTAAATGTCTTCGTTAGATAGTTCTTTATATTATATAGGGGAGTT
This sequence comes from Podocnemis expansa, assembly GCA_007922195.1. Lineage (NCBI taxonomy): Eukaryota > Metazoa > Chordata > Testudines > Podocnemididae > Podocnemis > Podocnemis expansa. The sequence continues at coordinate 9,530,076 of ML682019.1, forward strand.
TGAAGCGATTTTAATCACTTGTCTGCATCAATCAAAACTCACTTTCCAAAAGGCAGTTCTTGGTGGCAGCGTGGTGGGCCTGTTGTTCTGAATCCACTATTTCTCAGCCACCTCGCCTGCTTATGTCCCTTGGCTTTGGTATTTGTAGCGCAGCTGGGACAAGGACTCTGTTAGGGATCTGCGTTGCTTGTAGACTGAGATTTCCAAAGTCGCCTACAGGATCTGGATGTCTAGGTCCCATAGCAATGAATGAGAAATTTGCATCCGCATTCTCCAGGTGGCTTTGAAAATCTCTTCCAGTAAGTAGGAGAGATGTAAGAAGGATTAGAGGAGAAGGTAGGTACTTTGTCTGTCTTGGATCTCTACAGGGGTTTGACTCCTCTCTGAGTGCTGTTCTCTGCCGTAAAGAATGCTGTGGCTTGGGAGAGCACCGAGCATCATCCTTTACACCTGCATGGCCTGCTTTCTGGATGCCCGGTGGAGGTTACAGCCTGAGCATGATGGACTTTTTGCTTCTATGCACATGTCTGTGTTGGAGAATTCATTGTTATTGATGTGTGTGTAGTGACCATTATCTTCTCTTGTCTAATCTCTAGCTATTTATAGAGTATTCTGTAATGTCTATGCCTCCATCTTATCTGAAAATAGTCTCTTGCCTTGTTTAATAATTGACCATTATGATGTGAACAGGAGTTCTCCTTGATATTTTTATTTTAGTTTTTCCTAACAATTGTCTACATAAACGTACTAGATGCTTAATAGACCTTGAATAAGAGATGTATCCTGCCTCACAGAGCTTCAGAGAAACTGGCACCATACCATTTCAGCCACAGGAGACCATACTGAAGAGAAGAAGGTAGGAGGCCCTAGAGACAGTGAGTTTTAGGCAGATTAGAAGAATGAGAGAAAATGTGCTTGACAGTTGAAAAGAGGGAGGATTTTGGGAGCTGCAGAATCAGATAGTGTCAGATCCAGAATGGAGAGAAAAGGTAAAATGGGCATAATGCTTGGAATGAACTGGAAAGAGTATTGAGCAGGAGGTAAAAGAAAAAGGATGTAGGTGGCCATGCAAATTGGCCATTTTGCGGTGGGAAAAAGACAGAACAAGATAGAAAGGAGAGCTGCATCTTTCTCTGGAGTGACTTTCATGGCCAATGTAGGGACATTATTGACAAGACTCTCTACCAGTCTTTCGTGGATGAAGACAGGTACTTCTAGTTGCGGTGAACAAATAAGAGAGTCTAAAAAGAAAGAAGCATGAAGTTTAATTGCCCTCTGGAGTCACTGATGGGCCCACAAGGAGCTGTAGTTGCTGTATGACAGCAGGTTTGGATGATTTTGACTCTAGCTGCATACCAGATCCAACCTCTGCCCCCAGTCCCTCCTTTGGTCTCTGAGATTTCACAATGATAAAGTCAGAGAGAACACAGAAGATACAAAATCCTTAAAAAATTAACTTGTGGACATGTTATACAGTAGTTAATGTCCCCAGTGCAGACCTATTTATCCGCAGACAGACACCTGCTACATCACCATCTAGTCTGAATTCTTTGGGAATTCAGGTTCACTTGACCTATTCCAAGATCTCATATCGCTATATCAGAAATTGCAATCGGTTGACCTGGTCTATTACCTTGCATTTGATGGTATTGGATTATGTCCATGTGTGCATCTACCTGTCCATCCACCTATCTTGTACTGGTGGATAGATTTGCCTAGATGCATAGACCCTTAAATCCTGAAGTCCCTTTTTATTCAGTTTTTCCTCAATCCTTACTTTAGAAAATCTTTTGCTGAAACCAGTAAGAGTGTCCCCAAGTAAAACCTCTGGATTTGCTCCTTTGTTAGCATCATGCATTGTAAGCTATAAATCTGTACCTGTTCCAAAGGCATATCTGTGTTAGTTTAGTCCAACAAAATGAATGAGGAGTCTGGTGGCACTTTTAAAGACTAACAAATCTGCACAAGTTTTTGTGGGAGAAGAACCCACTTCATCAGATGCGACGAAGTAGGATTTTCTCTCACGAAAGCTCCTATGATAGATAAATTTGTTGGTCTTTAAAAGTACCACCAGACACCTAATTTGTTTACTTGGTACCTGCATTTGCAGTTACAGTATGTTCACTATACCTGCAAGAGAGTTTGAAAGAGTTGCATTATTATTACATGGTTTATTTCTATGAGATATCGATGACTGTGTATCATGATTTATGAGTGGCTGAGCAAATCAAGCCCAAAGCTAAGATATGAAAGGCTATCAATAATGAGGTGGAAGTAGTGATGTCTCCAGGGTTGTCCAGTATGTCTGTACTGTGACTCTCTGATGCCAGCCTCAGTTTGTATCAAAAGTGCTAAGTGCAGGAGAGACCTGACTCCCGAGCTCCTCAGGAGTGGAGATGGGAGAGAGCAAAAATACAACAGATGCTGCCATTGGTCCGCACAAGGTGGTGTAGTGAGGAGGCAGAGAGCTAACAGGGGAGCAGAAAACTGGAGATTTAGGAGAAATGTAGAATAATAAATATAAATGAAGGGGGGGAGGAGACTTGGAGGGAACTAATGTCCGTTAATGAATTATACATAATTAATCCGATAATGTCTTGTCCCTGAGTTTACTGGGGAGGAAGTAGCTGGAAACTAGCCAGCAGCTAAGCATCTTATTCTCTAGCTCTGTCCCTGCCTTGTGGGCACTATGGACGCGATCCCTTACACTGCAGCTCTGTAAGCCTGGGAAGGGGAAGCATTGCATGTTCAGTGGCGGAAATATGCTCAGGCAGACTCCACAATATATTATCCATGTGGCTGTAACCATCATGTAGGTCCAGCCCTGGCAGTTCTTGATTTTACAGCAATTATAAATAGTTGGAACTGTTTGGGACCGGTGATGGAAGTTTTGAGGCCAGTAACTTCCACAAGTGTAGCAGTGTCTGTTGGAACTGGGAGAATTTTTCTGAGATGAGATAAACTAAGGTCTCTTGGTAGTTTTTATTACAATGTAAACTGGGAAGTGTTTCTTGTGTACTGTTTGGAAGATGATCACGACAATATTCTTGATTTTGTTCCATTGCATCTTTCATTAGGATTGATCCTGAAGCACTGTACACTTTACTAACTGATCAAATTGCTAGCACATAGGGATAACTTTGTCCCTTATGAGTCAGCCATCTCTGGGACAAAATATTGCAAGCTCCTCGCCATACTATGTACTGCCCCAGGCCCCTAGTATCACTTGGGGAAAATGTGTGTCTTTGTGTATGTTCTGTATTGAAAAACCTTTAAAAATCACAGGTTCAAATCATAGCCTGGAACAGTTGTGACTGAAAGTTATTGGAAGGAATGAACCAGCCTTATTACCAATATGCTAGAAGTGGTTGGGAACCAGTGACCTAGATGCAAAAGGCCCTGTATAATCCGAACCATTCAGAGCCAAAGTACAGTAGGCCTGTCTTCCATTTGATTTTAGCATGTGATATCTTCTTGTGATTCAGAGGGCCTGATTTGACAGACTTCTGGAAAATGCACAGCTCCCATGAACTGCAACTAGAATTGAGGCAACTCGGTGTTTCTGACAGCTAAGCCCTATTTTTGTAGCAGTGTTTTTCAGACCCATCCTATTTGGGAGCCATGAGTAGTGTCTCCTAAATCCAGATCTACCCTTAAAACATTTTGCCAACAGAGCTATGTCAGCCAGGGCTGTGTTACTTCTTTATGATATAACTATGCTGCTGAAAGCCCTAGTATAAGAGTAGTTATTCTGGCCAAAAAAGTGTTTTTGCCATTATAGCTCATTTCACTCATTAAACTGAAATAAGCTATCCTGGCAAAAGCTCTCTTTTGCTTGTTATAACTTCACTGACATTAGGAAGTTTTGCCAATATAGCTGTGCCCATATAGACATAACCGCACATTTTTTCAATGTAAAGCCAGCATAGTCTTAATCACGTTTAACCACTTTTCCAGCTCACTTACCTTGATGTGTCTCCTACTGCCGTGCCATGTAAACAAACTTTGGACAGGAAGAGCCTGAACTGGTGTATGGGGATCCCTGCCAGTGCCCTTGTAAATGCCAGGCCCGTCAATGGTGCAAATCAAAGAACTGCTATCTGTTTAGACCAGGGATCTCAAACTCGAATCACCACGAAGGCTGCATGAGGACTAGTAGAGGGCTGCGTGAGGATTAGTACATTAGCCCAAGGGCCACACCACTGAAACCTTTCCATACAGTGATATTGCAAATATCAGTAATGATCGTGTCATTGTGGGCTGCGGGAAATAGCTTTAGGGTGCTCCTGTGAGCCACATGTTTGAGACTTCTGGTTTAGACTGAGACCCTGTCCAACCTAAAGATGAGATGCCAGTGGAGCTGTACCCTCAAAGCTTCCTAGCGTAGACGCACTATGTGCCCATAGCAAAGGGAGTGTTCCTGTCAGTCTGGTTAACTCGCCTTCCAGAATAACGTGCTTCTGTCTGCATAGCGGTGTCTGCCCTGCGGGTTTTGCTGGCATAGCTGTCAGCCGGAGGCTATGTTCTTTCACCCCACTGACTGATACAGCCGTGCCAACAAAAGTCTGTTGTGTGAACCTGTCCTGACTGAAATGCCAGTTGATGGAAGAGTAAAAGAAAGTGGAAGAAATTGCTAAGTACTGAGAAGGAGAGCTGGCACTGGTGACAGGCTGTTATGGGGAATTAACTGTGTGTGGAAATCCATGAAGGGATTTATACAAGGAGTGTAAAGATCAAGCGGCGTGAGGTGTTTTTGAAGGTGTTCAAAAAGGGTTAGAAGTGGGAGCAGTGGGATGGGATGAAGAGAGGGAAACGGGGAGCCGCTCTCAGGGAACGGTTCCTTCCAGTGAGGTAAGACTGTGTCCGACAGGGAAGAGGCAGAAGCCCCATTACTTGAGACGTTTAAACTCGACAAACCTGTTACATTGGGGCAGTTGGGTAGGCTTGATGTGACCTATTGTAATGGGTCTTATCTTTGCTTCTTCTCCATTCTGCCTTCTTGGATTCAGCTTGTACCACACTGTCAACCTGAGGGACTGGAGCACCTTAGTGCCAACGTGGTTAAGTAGATGTCAGGCAGAAGGTCACAAGGCATGCTCACCTCTGCAGGCAGCCGCTTGTGTTGGGCTAAGCTAACTCTCGTACACGATCAGCTTTGTCCACAGCCATTATGTTGGCTAGTGCGGTGTCACAAGTCTGTTGCAGGATCGGCTGATCTTATACTGGCCCTAGGGCAAGTATGGTTACCATTTTCTCCCTTTTCTTCTGCCCTCCCAGCTGTTATCATTTCAGTCAAGAGTTTGCTAGTTTTCCATGTTGTCTCATTCGGCAAATGAATCGCACGGTGTCTGTGAGATGTTATGAACCACTAAAGATGGGTGATGCTCTCAAAGTTCAGAGTTCTGTTTGGAACAGGTCCCAAAAATTTGGTGCTAATCCCACTTTGAGATAGTATAGTCCCTGCTGCCCTGGGAGGCAGGCTGGAAATGCCCTCAGGGTGGTTTTTCTATTAGTTGCCAACACTTTCATTAGCTCCTGCAGATCCAAAGATCCTGCTGCCTGGAGAAATGAATGGCGTTCCCAGTGGCCTCTGCCACTGCTATAAAGGCAAGTGGGATCTTCATTGACCCTCTGGAAAAAATCTGGTCTGCTATCCTGGTATATGGCGCTTGTATCTTTTTGGACATATTTTTCTGTGTCCTGCACCCTTAAATGTCACCCTCCTGGCTGCAGAGACAGATACTACTGTGTGTTCACTTCCTTGCAGATTGTGACAGAGGAGAGATACACCATGAAAAAGACTTTGCTTTTGTTTTTTCTTTGGCAGAGGTGCGTGGTGTGGGTGGTGGTGGTCTTTTTATCCAAAAGAAGTCATTCAGATTGAAATGGCTTTTTGTGTGTTGTATGTGGAGTAACACGATAAGTGTAGTCCATTGTAACACAGGCAGTTTTAAGGGGAGTTGAATTCCACTGTGTTTCCTGTAACATCACAGGAGCTGAGAGTAATTTGGACCCTGAAAGCAACTGAAAGAAGGCTGAGAAGAACCTGCCAAAAGAGACTCACAATAAAGGGAAAGACTTCTTTCTTATGAGTAAAACACCTGTCACGGCTGCCAGGAATCTGCTAATTATACAATAACTTTATTATGTCCCACTTGGAAGAACAAACAATACTTGAAGTCTCAGAAATTAGCAGGCTTTAGAATAGATTAACGCAGTCAGGATGTCTGAATGAAGCGCATGTTCTGTGGATCCTCTCAGAAGCTCCAAGAGAGTAAAATGACTTCAAGTCACTCCTCTTTGTTACTGGCGCTACATAATAAAGTAATTGTGCAATTAGCAATAGATTAGTGACAGCCGAGAGAGACGGTTTCTACTCGGCACAGGTAGAAGGTGGAGTTCTCTGAATGGGTTTGAAGTATGAATGCTGTGGCTCTGCTCATCTTGGCTTAACCTTCTGTTAGCCCCTGGCAGCTTCCGGAAAATAGAAGAGAAGCATCACCAGATGGCTGGGGTTTTTCTTCTCTCTCTATTTGAATTAATTGCAGTGTGCTTGATTAGGGTGCTGAGGAGCATGTCCTCACAAGAGCTTTCATCAGATTCCTTTCATTCCCAAGCTCCAAGTTCCCATTCATGCGAGACAGACGGCTGGCGCTTGCAATTTTAGGCTTTACAAGGGGTATTGTTGAAGGGAGGGGAGTGGGGGTTGTGATCATGGGGTTGCTGGAAAGAACAATTGTAATGATTCCTCCTGGCCCTGAGGTTTTCTGGCCTTGAGAGCTTTCCATCTTGAAAAGCGAATGGGGAATTTACAGCCGGGGCTGTAAAAATCAGTGTGACCAAGGCTTGTAAAATATCCTGGGTCTGAGGAGCTGGGCTAGACTATCAGGTCATCTGTCCCTTTCTTCAGGGCCTCCTTTTTCACATGGGGAACAAATGGGTGCGTGTTGAGGCAGGGTTAGAGTAACTGTGCTCTGGGATTTGGATGGATGTGTGTGGGTACGTGCGGGCATGTTCAGAGATGCGAGGTGGTGTGTGTTTGCAGGAGGCAGGCTGCATGACAGCGTTTGGGGTTGAGGGGAGGTTGGAGCGTGCGCATGCGACGGTGCTTGGAAGAATGTGTTTGCAGTGCTGGTGTGTGTGTGTGGCTGGAGGGGTGTGTATCTGTGGTGTTCAGGGGGGTGGTTTGTGAGAGGACAGGGAGGTACATGTAGCAGGGTTTTAAGGTGACTGTGAAGCTGAGTGCTTTGGGGGAGAGAAAGGAGCTGTTTGTGTGTAAGTGTTCAGACAGCTTTAATGGTCACTAAAACCTGACAAGTTTCAGCACTCAGCTTGGAAGGAGAGAGAGCCAGATTTCCCTGTTACACCTGCTGCTTAGCCATGTGGCTGAGTGGCAAGATTGACAAAGCAGCCCTGTGAGTGAGCAGCAGCTGGGGAACCGGGAATTAAAAAGTGCTTGCAATGATAATAGTCAAATTAGAGAGGAGGAGGAGAAACTCTCTTGGGCCTATTACAGATCAGCCCGAACCTTGCACCTGCTTTACTCTCTCCACCATGTTCAGGGCTCACTCCAGGTGCTGGCCTTAAGTACTTGTGGCAGCACAGAGAGAGGAGCTGCCAGGAGCAGCTTTCTTGGTGGGAAAATACTCCTGCAGCCTCTTCTCATGCAAGAGCAGCCCAAGAAGTTAATAGCAGGTGGACAAGATTTCCCTTGCCTACAGTCAGAGAGCAGTGGCTGGTTATTTTGGCTACTTTTCCCTCTGTCTGTGAACACTCTGGCTCTGGGGGGCTCAGTTGGAGCGTGCGAGTGGCTCACTCAGTATGCAGTTAGGAACGGAGAGGGTTGATTTCCATCACTGTGAGACTCGCTCAGGATTAACTCCTTTGGGTCACAGGTTCCAAAGCATATCAGCCGGCTCCAGGGCTGTGTGCATACAGCAGGGGGAAAGGGAAACAGGAGTGGTACAAACATGGGGGGAGAGACAGCCAAGCACAGCCTGAGACCCAGGAAACCCTGTGTGCGATTGATGCTGCTTGTGCCGGCACTCTGTTACCTGCTTAATCTATCTTGGTTTGGATACTGTGCCCAACGCTGTGGTCTCTGAGCGGCACAGAGGCTGAACCGCCCTGCAGCATCTGGAGGTGGGAACCTTCCAGGGCAGGGCTGACACCTGTTCTGAAGCTGTAGTTTTGGAGGGAAGGACTTTGGCCTCCAGGATCAATTTGGCATGCTCACCAGCATGATGAATGAGTTGAGCCCCTGTGCATTGCTTGGGAAGAAGGGCCACTTGGGATAATTAATCCTGTTCAGCACATTAGGTTATCTTTGTCCAGCTGAGGTGAGCAATGTAGGTGAACAGGACGTAACAGCGAACAGAGGAATCGTGCAGGGATCTGAGCTGCTTGTCTCTTTGCTGTTTTGCCTGATGTTTCTGTGTGTGATGACTCTAGGTCCCGTGGCAGTGATCAGCGGCGAGGAGGATTCTGCTAGCCCCCTCCATCATATCAACCACGGCATCACCACACCCTCGTCGCTGGACGCTGGCCCGGACACAGTGGTGATCGGCATGACCCGTATCCCCGTCATTGAGAACCCACAGTACTTCCGGCAAGGCCACAACTGCCACAAGCCAGACACATGTGAGTGCCTGATCCCGCTGGATCCTTCTGCTTACGTGGGGACAAGAAGGGGGCAGGGGTGGGGGAAAGAGAAACAGGTGGGGAGAGAGGGATGAGGAGGAAGAGGTAAAGAAAAAGGAGAAAGAGCATGGGAGAGAGGATAATGGGTCTTTGTATGGTCCAGAAATGAAAGTGAAGCCAAAGGTAAATCGCAGGTCTCAAAAATCACAACATACATATAGGAACATCAGAAAGTGAATTGCCACCCTCACCCTTCACTCCTTTTTCATCTTCCTACCACCACCTACCTTCCACATTTGGGACAGAAACAGCCTAGGCTGATGCCTGCAGATGTTTGCTTTGTGCTAGATGCATGAACAAGTGAAAATTGAGAGCACGAAACTTTAGAGAGACCTGCCTCCTCGGTAAGAAGAGCATAAGGAAGGGTAAGAGAGCACCTCCCATTCCTTCTCCAACAGTCCCTTACCCTCCCAGCAGCGGGACTGCCTTCTTGGACAATCTGCAGTGCAAAGGGCAAACACAGCAGTCTCTACATATGGGGCAGATACAGAGACATGTGGAGCAGGAAAGCTACAGATTTGGACACACCATCTCTTACAGTGGGGCTGGGGAGGGTTGGGAGGGGGATCTGAAAAGCGTGAAATCTGTATTGTGACAAATCCATTAAAATAGCAACTGTCTTCCACACCAGGCAATAAATTGTCCATTCCAGCTTAGCAGGAGCCCTCACATGCTCTGATAACAAAAGCAAAGCGCTATTAAAAAAGATGCAGTTTTGGTAACCTTGTACCACGACGGCTCCCAGGGTCACTGTCCCTCAATCCATGGAGCCCATGCACAATCAGTCAGTAGATCAGATGTAAACCTCTTCCTACAAGCAGCCACCTTGCACCCCAGTATTGTTCAGGTCCTGGAATACGTTATGCTGCTTGGTTCCAGCCAGGATTGGATGTAACCAAAATATCCCAAGGGAAATTCTTGTCACCATCTGCCTGGCCTGGACAGAACCAGGAAGCACCAGGGATCTTGCTGAGAGCACGCTATTCTCAGACTTCCAATTTATTTTTGCCAACTCTGGAGGCTGGAAAAACTGGGACTCAGCAGCTGAACTTTGACATGCTTGGAGGAATCAAACTTCCAAACCGTTAGAAATTCATTTAGTACCAAAAATGAGGAAGAAAATTGGTTCACCATGGCCACCTCTCTTGCCACTTGATAAGCCCAGATATCACCCTTCCCTTCCTGCTGAGATGTCAAAAGATGGTCCAATTGCTTACACTCACACCAACTGATAGAAACATGAGCTGGACCTCCAGTCCTGTATGGCTGCTTATTGCACTTCAAGCACCAGAGCAATGGGGTGTATCTGGTTACTGTGTGTGGCTTCCCCTTTGGTTTTTTATCTTAAAGGATGTCTTTTGGTCTGTTTGTGCAGGGAGGTGGAGTATTTTGATTAGGAGTCAAAACAGCATGATATTTCTGTATCATATTCATGTTCTATATTTCTCAGTGTCTCCTCTTAAAATACTTTGTAAACTCTGATGGCTTTATTCTCTACCTTCTCTCTCTCTCTTGTCTCTGCTATCTAGGGTATTTCATATCCACCAGCTATTTTGGTAGGTAAGAGACATTGTAGGAGTGATGGTTGAGAAGATTAAATTTAGTCTGAGTTTTGTTAAATATCATGGGGCTGCACAGGAAATAAATCACAGCAGAATTTGGTCAGAAAACTTCATAGGATTAGTTCAATTGAGATCTGAGAAGTTCACCACTGAGAGGCTGCAATCTGGAACAGTCAGCTTGAGCCACAGGGGGAGAATTTAACATTGTGAACAAATACATGCACAACATATTGGGGAAAGCACTTGCACCTCAGCTTACCTGCCTGGAATCAACCACAGGTGGTGTCAGGTTGGTATGTTTGAGGGCTTGGTCCTGGAGCCTTTATCCAGGTCAATCCCCTGTGATTTCAGTGGCAGTGTTACCTGAGCCCTGGAAAGAATTAGAGTTCACCTTTCAAATACATAAAACCAACCAGACTCAGGTATGTCACTGCAGGTTCCATTTAGCTTTTATTTTACCTGAGCTATTCTGCCCAGCCCTAATTTGTTGAGGTGAGTCTGGCTTGAGGTGTTCCCCATTCTCTGTGTTTAACACGCTAGCCCTCAGGCTTGTTCCTGTCAAGGACTTGGACACAAATATTTCTCTCTTTTCCCCTTCCTTCTGTGAAGGAGAAGTGAAGCCCTTTAGGTAGGAAAGCCTATTCAGAGTCCATCCAGAAAAGGGCTGGTGGTGTGCCTGGATGTACCAGTGACTGGTTGTTCTGACCCTTCTGATGCAGCCATCTTGCTAAGTTCACCAACTGGATATTAGACCATGAAGCCCATCACTTGCAAAGTCATTCACTTTCTATAATAGGGGTCTCAAAACACGTGGCCCACGGGCTGCATGTGGCCCCTAAAGCTATTTCCTGCGGCTCGCGATGACACGATCATTGCTGATATTTGCAATATCATTGTATGAAAAGGTTTCAGTGGTGCGGCCCATGGGCTACCATACTAGTCCTCATGCGGCCCTCATGGTGATTTTGAGTTTGAGACCCCTGTTCTATAACCTGTGGAGCCCAGATTCATATACAGGTTTCTTAACACATCATCTACAAACTTTAGAAAGCAGCTTCTCCTTTTTTTAGCTCGGCCCTCCTCCCTGCTTGACTGTGACACTAGGGTTTTGGTCTGAGGATGTGCAGACACCTGTTCATAACTACACTGAGGAGAGAAAACTCTGTGCTTAATTCAGTATTAATAGTACACTGGTGTGATATAGATTTCCGTCACCCTCTGCACTAACAAACATCACTTATCATGTGGGAATGATGGATGCTTATTCCCAGCCACTTAGTTCTGCATAATGGAATTGCAGATGAAATATGGAAAGAGGCTTGCTGCCTGCTAAGCTTTGGCCCCTCTCGCTGCTTCTGCAGAAACCTGTCCAGTAGGGGGTTACTCTTACAAGCCCATTCATTACTGCTGTTTGGGAGGAGACAGACTTTTGCAACGATTGATGTGCTGATTTCCCCCCCCCCCCATCGATAAAATGAAGCATGCTGGAACTTTCTCACTTGTGATTTTCTGGCAGCACCTCAGATCAGCACTTTTCTCTCATTCACCTACTTGCTGCAGCTCCCAGAATTAGAGACAGAAGGGGAAGAGTCATTCTTCCTTTTCTAGATGCAGGTTTGGGGAAGGGTCTAGAAGCATGTGTGCCAACCTGGCCCTTTGTTAGGCAATATTGGTCCTCTATTCTCCCTGCTCCTTCCAGCCACAGCTGCACGTGTGCTGTATAGTACTAGGGCTTGGAAGGATGCATATTTTGTATAAATTGAAACTCAGCTTCAGTAGTTCTCACTCCCCTGCAGGGGGTTAAGCTGAGTTTCAGATTTCAGATGGGTCATGTTGGTTTCAGAGGATGTGGTGGCAATAGAATAGAGTCTTTTTTCTTCTGAGACACTGAATAGGGCTTAGGTGAGCATAAATGCTTATTGAGCTCTCAGGCTATAGGAAGAACAATGGGCACAGAGGAATTTGTGCCTTCACCATCATCTGGAAATAGTTGCTGCTTTTCTAAAATAAATTTAAGTTTTAGGCTAGGGTGCTATATGGAAATGAACTCATCAGAATTCAGTGTGCAGCAGGTCAGAAGGATCCAGTCCATGAGTGGTGCTGTGCTGAAGCAAAACATGACTTATTCTACTCTCCAGCATTTCCTGAAAGTGGCAATCAGTTCCTGTGGGCAGGAAACCAGCAGTTTGCTACAAAAATTAACCATACTGTGACTGAAAAAAATTGCAAGTGTCTGTCTCGGAGATGTTTTTGCTGGTGTGGTGCCCTGATGCTGTTAGGAGGGTCCAAAATGTCTCCATTTTGGCCATGGGCAGCTGCGCTTGTTGACAGTGGAGATTGTCCACTGCAGCTCCAATTTGTCAGTCTTCACCAGATGAAAAAGACTCATTTTGCGCCCCCTCCCCTGACTATAATTGGGATTTCTGGGTGGATGATGGAAGAAGCTGGAAATTTCTTAGGTTTAAAAGCTCCAGAGATGTTTTGGATGCAAAGGTTTGGAGGCTGACCTTACTTTTGATAGTAGCAATAAGCACCAGTAATACTGAGATGTACATTTATTACAACCTCTTGAGTCTGTACCATTGGGCTGTATTCACTCATCATAGCAAAAGGCCTGTTGGCTTCTTGTTTTATCAGAATGGCATTATTCCAGGAGCAGTCTGTCTTGAGGACCACTGGCTTTTCTTCCAGGTCAGAACTGGGAAGAATAAAAAATTTCAAAACACTTTACAAGAAGAGAGCCAAACTTTTCTGCAACTCCAGTAATGTTCAGTTTGAATCTGGGTTGCAGCTTCAGTAGGGTTTGCTCTCTCCAAACTGGATGCTCCTGTCCCCAGTAAAATAATGATGTTGGAGTCATTTAGAGCCTGTTCTATTTTTTTTTTCCTCTGCTGCTGTTGACTGGGCCTGATTGTTGCTTCCTTTATTTTCCTCTGTCAGGACTGGGGCAGCCTCAGCACTGCGATGCATTCGCCATGTGGGTGGAACAGACGTCCTTCTATAGAGTACTAACGAAGGTTTTTCTTAAAACCTCATTTATTACAGGCTGCCCTGACATAATTACATATTTGAAGTTAGTAATTACACATATTCACGCTAATTAAGTAATTAGATATAATTATGCTGACTGTAAATACATGGTAATCGGCTAAAAAGAAGTACTTCAGAAAAACCAAGGCAATTCACATAGTAAAGACACCATCAGCTGTCTTTCCACACACCACTCTGCCTTTATCTTGCATTTGTACTGCAGTTTGAAAGGGAATCTGTGGTCCTTTCAAAAATCATACTCTTTAAAGAAATAGATTTCCTCTTCTGTGTTTCTCTTAACTCCAGAGAACCGAAGCGGGAGAGGGCTTCTTAAAATCGTTTCCTGTCACTGCTCATGCTCTTTGTTTCTTAAGTCCAAAGGGTAGTCGTGCTAGTCTAGTTCAGTAAAACAAACTATTTTGTACACCCTGGACAAAGTAAACTGACCAAGTCCATTTTCTTTTGCTTGTATTCAGTTTTGCTCCCAGCTTTTCCAGGATGCTCATTTTAGGCTGCAAATGTTTGGTATTTATTGGTCAGAGAGCAAGTTTTTTCATGCTAATGCAAGAGAAAAAAGTTTCTGGGGGCAGATAGAGCTTGGAAAAAGTTATTTCCACAAAATGTAAATTGTGAGCCAACATTGAGCCAATTAAGGAGGCCCGTTGGCTCTTAATGAGCAGCCCAAAGTCACTGAATTATAGTAGCTGTAGCCTCAGAGTAAGCTGAGTCTCTCCCACAGACCTTGGAAGTCTTACTGATGCTCATGCACACAAGCACTGACTCATCCCTCTGTTTCTTCCTGCGAAGGTTAGGGTTCTTCTGGACTCCAGCTCCCTTCACATCTCTCAAAGATTCGTGGGGGGGAGAGTTGGGCCTGAACTCTTTCTTATGGGGTTTATCAGCATGTTATGTCGTCATCCCTCACATTCAATGTGCATGTGAGGCCATTAAAGGGCATGGTAGAGTGATATGGGCTGTTGCCTTTTCAGTATGCTAATGAAACCTAGTTGTACGTCTCCATTTCATCCTATCCAGGGGATGTGACCAGGTATCTTTCTCAGGGTTTTGGTGAGGTTAGGGCTTAGATGAAAGTGAGCTGGCTGACATTTAATCCACATAGACTGAAGTGTTTACGGGCAGTGAGGGAAGCAGCAGCATGGTGAGACTGAGTTTATGGTAGGCTTCCTGTCTGAGGTGGTATTCATGTTTTATGACCTCTTGTCACAACTTGAAGGTCTGGTTCTATTCCCAGCTGCTTTCAAATGATAAAAGTGATTAGGCACCTTTTCCCATCGAGATCGGATTAGAAGGTTGTGACCGTTTTTGTCTTGGATGTGGATTTAGCTGTCATGATCAATTCCTTTATCTCTAGATCGAACTGCTGCAGTGTGCTCTATCCCCTGACCCCCAACAAGAACTTCCTCCGCCCATTTCTCCATTGCTATCCGGCCAGCCTTTCCATTGTCAGAAAAACCCCTCATCTTCCCTAGACAAGTGCTGTCACCCAAGCTTTGCCTGACAGCTGCATCCAAGCCCTGATTGTCAGGTTTAATGGTGGGGTGGGACCACAAATGAAACAGACTTTGTGGGGAAGTGGTGGAAAAACTGTCTGTAGAGTTATTTAGAAGTGGACTATACAAGGTTTTGGAGAACTTACTCAAGGAGTCAATCATGCATTGACTGGTGCTTGGAGGGCTGGAAGCTGGGTCCAATAGATTTCTTCCATCTCTTTTAACATTTCTATCTAGGTGGGGTGGGTTTGGGAGGGCTCCTGACTTGGCTCCATGCAAAAAATCTTGACTTCAGTGCTCGCCTTCCAGCATCTGGAAAAGCTCTGTGGTCCTGAACTAGAATACTGTTCTCAAACCTTGCAACCCTCAGCTCTACAGTGGTCTCTGCTGGAAACTATGCCGAAAGTGAAGGACTAATATCAGTCTCTTGAGAACAGATTTTAACGTTCAAACCCCACAGGCATGGTCATATGTTTTCAGAGATGATGATACAACTTCCTTGCGGAAACAAAGAGCAAGGAGCCAGCAGGGATACACACCTCTCACTTAGGAGCAGAACTGAGCAATGAAGAGTGGCAGAATGAGAACATTTCTGGGGCCCTCTTCCACCCACGTTGCCTCCTTTGCCCCATTCTCTAGACTGATGGGTGAAAAGAAAAATGTTCTTTTGGCCACTAGCCTGCGCACCGAGCTCTCTACCCATGATCAGCTCTCAGTTCTTTCTCCTTCTCTGCAGTAGTCCTTGTCTATAAGCATTTATTCTCTATGGCTGTGTTCAGATGAGTTTTATTTCGAAACAACAGCTGTTGTTTCGAAATAAAATTTCTTATGTCCAGACGACGTTCCATTATTTCGAAACAATGGGACCCCATTGTTTCGAAATAATGGCCGTTGTTTCAAAACAGTAAAGCCGCGCATGAAATCAAAATAGCTGTTTTTTTGAAATGGTTGTTTCAAAACAACGGCGTTCAGACGTGTTATTTCGAAATAACCATTATTTTGAAATAACACTTTTGCCCTACTCCTTCCCAGGGTGGCTTCCTTTTATCCTTTATTGGGTGGGGGCATGGCCCAGGGAGGAGGCCATGTTGCCACACCTCCCATGGTGCCCCTCTCCTAAAGCAAAATGGCAAGTCCTGTCTTTGGACACACTATTTCACTTTGAGCTTTTCCCTTAATTCGAATTAACTTATTTCAAAACAAGGACTTTATTAGAAATAGCTTATTTTGAAATAACAGTTTATGCGTGAACATAGCCTATGTTGTTCAGCAAAATGGCATGCCACAGCTGAGAAATCAAACTAGTCTCAGATGGAGCATGCCAGACTGACCATCCAGACCTATTCAAGATCTGGTCTGAGTTGCAATTTGACCCTTGGGATCAAGGCTGTTGGAGTTTGTCTTCTTGCCGTAGGTCATCAGTGTGCTATTGAATCAAAGCAGGAGCCTGCTGCAGTGAAATGGCTGACAGGTGCATTCTGCAAACCTGGACCTGGACCTGCAATTGTTTCTACCTGGTCCATTCAGGAGAAGTCACATAATTAAGGAGGAAAATTCCTGTCCTGGATGTGTCTTCCAAATCTCTGCAGGTGATAGAAGGCATAGTGGTAGCCAGTGACGCAGTGCTCAGTCAGAGAATCTCATCCTGCTCCTAATGAGACGCACATGCTGTCTCTATTCGCATACAGGTGAGGCCAGGATCTGAGGGAGCTAGAGTCTCCCACTGTTACTTTAATGTGTGTGTGTTGAAACTGCAACAATGCAGATCAAAGGCAGCAAAGCCCAATGCTGGCCGGCATCAGGGATTGAAGCTGACAGCCTGGTTGCAGTGGGTGTTGCTGCATTCAGAGGCCGTGCTCCAGAGTGCAGCAAATCCAATTCCATTAGAAAACAAACTATTAAATCAGCCATAACTCAGATGTGTGCTGCTGACTGACCTGCCAGCAGAGAGAAGGAGCTTCTGAAGGGACAAGACCCACATGCAGACATCAAATAATGAGCAAAGTCTTCCCGTAAACACACCTCTTCTGGCACCAGAGTCACTCTGGAGACTCTTTTGATCCTGGCATGTCCAGAAGTGACAGTTGGGGTGAGCTTGCCTAGGGTGATTTTAGAATAGAGCCAGAGCTGTGCCAGCAGACAGGTACTTAAGAAGCAAAGTGAAGAAAGGTCTTTAGCATGTTTCCAATGAGGCTGAAGAGGCTCTAGCATGCCAGGCTGTTCTCGCTCTTCAGAAGCCCATCCCTCCATGAGACACAGGTGGTTTGACCTTCCCACTTCAGTAGGCTGGGAGCAAACTCCTTGTGAAGACAATGATTAAACTGAAAGCCACTTGGCTGCAGTAAGGATGCGTATGTGCTCGCTTGGTGCTCGCGGACATGTCTATATACCTGTACACTCATTTGCACACTTGTGCACACTCATTCGATGTATTCTCTGCCACTTATGTATGCAATCACTTATCTGTCATCCTTAATCACGCACCCTCCTATGTGCCTATTCATTTGTATACCTACCTACGTAGGCACAATTGCATATGCGCACGTTCATCTTTGTGCTCACTCATGCACTGTGGAGACCAGCATGGTACGAAATCCTCGCTGGGTTAGCTACAGGAACTCCTTCCCTCCCTCCCCAAAGTATGCACTCTCACACATACGTTCACGCCCACTTGTCAGACGCCTCTGTTCATAAATAAATCTGCACCTGTGAATTTCCTACTTTCTGCTGAGCACACAGCCCGTTCTGCCAACTAACTCTCCCCCCTCCGCCCCTTGATGTTGGTCTAGCAATGACAGCAGACATGCCGATGTGCAGCCTGGGTAGTTTCACTCTCATGTCTTGCTCCTAGCTATCAAAAATGGCTGCGTCTGCAGTTTCTAGTGGGCGAAGTGTTGTCGTGAGATAACAAGAGACCTGATTGTCCCTTCTGGCAGGCCATAAGCCAAGAGGCATTGTGAGAGGGGTGGGGCGAGAAAGGATGGGTCAGGTGCCAGCGTGAGGAAAGAGATGATTATATTGTAGATTGGTGTCTGCTTAATCATTTGTTCACCTACATATTGGTATTCTGTAATGTCTGTCTGGCTGAATTTGCCTCATGCTGAGCTACACTCTGTTCTTGGGCCTGCGGTGAGCATCCATGCCATGGAAAGACAGAACTGTCTTCATCAGTCATTGCTGCCCTGGCCCAGAGCTCTCTCCTTTTCTGCCTGGCATAATGGTGACACAGCAGCTTGTCCTGAGAACATTGCTAACTCAGGCAGCCCTGATGCCAGCGATAATGAAGAAAGCTTTGGAGTGATCTCCTAATGGCTCATTGATTGTGTGAATTATGCTTTGGGTCGCTCTAAAAATAGGTAGTATATCTGTTCATGGAGAGAGTTGAGCGCCTCACCCATCAGCTAGCTATTTATTATGGGTTTTTTGCTGAATTTGGTTTGGCTTCTAAAACTGAAGCATTCTGAAAGGACCTTGACTTGCTTGCTGTACCTACAGATGCGTAATGGTCCACGGATGTTTTGATGCAGCTGTAGAATGTCATGATACCCAAGTAAGTCTGTTCTGTAGAAGCAAATAGCCAGGTCCCAGGAGTTACTAAGAAACAATGTTGTGCTCACTTGGTATAATCCAGCCAATGCAAGCTTGTTTTGTAAATGTAAACCCTGTAACGTTGCATCCTGCTGAAGAGTTGTAGGTGGGTGAAGTCTTTCAGAGCTGTTGTGAGTTGACTAGGTTTGAAGAGATGCTCTCTGTTCTGGCAGTGGGATTGAATTAAAAGTCCTGATGAAGACAGCTATTATTAATTAGGAGTCCAGATGAAAGTTTAAAAAAAAATCACTCTCAACATAGTGTGAGCAGTTTTAGTAGCACTACCTCTCCCAGTGGCGATATGGTCTGGTATCCTGAAACTGGTGATGGTTCATCAGCACTCTCAAATGCTGTCCATTTCCAGTCCTGCTTTTGGGTAGAGACTGCGAATGGTTTCTCTTCAAAACACCATGTTCAGAAAATGGCAGAGGCACTGTTCCAGTGGAGAAACCCAGGCAGAGATCTGAGTAGGTCGATGCTCTTCCCAGTTACAATAGGTTCTCTCCAAAAAGCTTCTCTTGTCAAAGGGCTCTCATGGTTGGTGGATCTGCATAGGGGTCATCTCTGCGAGGACAGGATGAATGAACATCTAGTGAATGCCCAGCCGGTCATTTTGGTAAATGAGGTAGACAGGCTATCATTTCTTTGTAAAGAGTGAGGCTGCCTCATGTGTCATGTACGAAAATTCTTGACAATGGAGGATGCCTCATCTATCACTTGGCTAGATGTCTTGCCCTTCTTTATCCCATTCTCACACACCTATCCTATCCCTCCTTATTTTTACCCTTTGCCAAGCTAAACAAAATGAAACAAAACAAAAATCCCCAGCTTCTTTATATTCTAAACTTAACAGATCCTATATGGCTGTGATAAGGAGAGAGGGCAGCTAAATCTTCAAAGTGAACACAGTGCCTGTGTTCACACACAGGCATTATTTCGATACGAGTTGTGTCAAAACAACTTGTATCGAAATAATGCCTTATTTCGAAATAACTTAATTCAAATTAACAGTTTGTTAATTGGAATTAAGGAAAAAAGCTCAAAGTGAAATAGCAGTTTCAGGCAACAGTTATTTCGAAACAAGTCACTGTTGTTTCGAAACAACATGTTCGGACGGCATTTTTTCGAAATAATCATTTCGAAACAACATTGTTTCGACCCCACATGGGGTTTAAGTTGTTTCGAAACTGCCGTTGTTTCGAAACAACTATGCGTCTTGTGAACAGGGTATTTCTTATTTCGAAACAACCTCTGTTGTTTCGAAATAAGAGTGCTGTGTGAACACAGCCAGTGAATGTGCCTTCTAATTGCAAGACAGAAACAAAATTAGTTAAGTCTCTGCCTCCTTCCTTCACCTCATCTCCTCTTAACCTTCCACCTCCTACTTGAGGGATTAATTTGAGCTAATCCTCAGCTAAGCAAAGTCTTTGGGAAAGCAAAGAAGTAAAGTAAAACCAGGGAGGGAAATAAAACCTCATACTCGACACTAATAAAGAAATTACTGGCGTCCTACATTATGAATTGGATGAATTTTTAATGGCTAGGAATGCGGTTGATTTATAATGTGTCCATTCCGGCCTGAAGAACCCATCACCAGCTAATAAATAAATGACTGGCCCTTGTATTAAAAGTATCAGTCATTTTACATCATGGCTCTGTAACTGTTGTGGAGTGTTGAACGTTGAGTTGAGAGGGCCTGGGGCCATTCCAGCTAACATGCAAGCAGAAGAAGCACCGAACTGAAGTCTGAGATGAGATCTGTGAGGCCAGAGAATGGCTTTCAGTTGAGGTGGCCCTGTGAGAACATGGCTGGCTAGTCCTTGCACCCTTGCTCCCTAAGAGGAGAGGGTTTTCTTTCCTTCCCCCGGGCCTCTGGGGGAGCAAGTGTCTGCTCTCTGGTTTGAAAGCTGCCGATGCAGGGGGGAAGTACCCCGAGGCAGGGATCTCAACCATAGATCCATGCATTTTGGTGAGCAGCCTGCAGTTCTTTTCTTGTCCTTGCAGAGTTGAGCCCCTCACAAATGAAAGACAGATGTCGCTAGGCTGAGGTTGTGCTCCAGCAAGGGCTTGCTCAGTGTATCTCAGCTCTTGTCCTGTGCATGTTGTGAGTAGAATGCTGAGCCTGTGGAAACCAGGACAGGCACCCAGAGACTGTGGTGATGGGCACACTAGGGATAAATGAGTGAATATAAATGATCTAGGGCAAGACTCATGAGCCCATGTTCACTCGGGCAGAGCCCAACAAGCCAGAGTGAAGCTTGGGGAAGGGGGACACCTTACAAAGAGCAAGCAGGGCAAGATTCCTCAATGAAGAAGGGTATCCAGAAGTTATGGGTTTGTTTTGCCCTGGGCTTCTCACGTGGAGTATCTTAGCACTTCACAGCTGTCCAGAAACACTATTTACCCCTCGCAGCCACCTGTCAGGGAGCTAGGGATCCTTGTCTCCATTTTAAAAAGGAGAAAGGCAGAAAATAAAATGGACTTGCCTGGGGCCCCAGGGGAACTCAGTGGTAGCTCAGACTAGATCTCGGAAGTTGCTGGCTCCCTGGCCTGCATTCAGCCCACTAGACTGTGCCGTGAGGTTTTTGTGCCTCCAGTAATTTCCTGGTTGGCAAGGGGTTAACTCCCAGTTGAGACCAATTATGATTGAAGCTGGGCTGAGCTGGATGTGCAGGAATAGTTCAGTTCTAAAAACATGATTGCCAAACACACAGATATGGCATACGCTTTCAGAGAGGCTCACTGCAGAGCGGAGGAGGAGAAAGGGCAGGTCGTTATTTGCCTTGTACAAATGGAAGACGTCACTTTACTGCTCTCCTTGGTTGGCTTCATTTCTTGGCTGAAAGAATGCAGCATGGAGCCTGGGACATCACACTCGCTGACTAATGAAAAGAGAGTGCTCCGAGCTACAGATTTTCTCTTGGCCCAGAGAAAGGAAGAGCTTATTGCTTTATTTATTACATTTCCCCAAAGTAGAATAAATAATATTTTCATAATAGATGTGGACCTTATGAATAATATAGTCTTGATCTAAGTAATTGCAGTGCTTTTTAATACAAGAGATCTTCAGTGTCAAGTCCTATTAATGATCTGCCTTGAATCTTTCTCTGCCGAGGGCAATTGCAAACCCCAGCACAGGGAGAATTTGTTGCATTTGGGGAAAATTCTAATGCACTGTTCAATCATCTTGTTCTCTTTGGGATACCCAGGAAAAAGTATCCTGTTTGCTGGTTTTTCTCAGCCCTCCCTGGGTTTTAATGGATGCTCAGGTTGCTGGGAAACCGATTTGTCTTACATTTAGTTTAAATCTGGGAACATGTGATTGATCTACACGTTGAAATTAACAACTCTGAGTTGCAGGGACTACTTTGAATCAATACATGTGTAAAATGTTCATTCCTCCATTATTGTATATATGTTGTGTTAGTAACCTATTGTGGTTGAAGTGTGCCAGAAACCGAATTTCTCTCTCCCTAGATCTGTTGCAACATACTCCAATATACCTCAGTTTTGCTTTGGAGGCACCTGTTCTTCAGACTGGCAAGAGTGCAGTCTTTGGGTCCTGTTTGGTCTTTGGCCTCCGTTTTGAGGCTGAAGACTATGGGGCAGTTAGACAGGAAGTTACATTTTCACAAATGCCTAAATGATGTAAGCACTTCGGAAAATTTTCCCCAAGGATGTAAACACTTGTCCACTTGGAACAAGACTACAATCTACCAACCCCTGTGTGGTTGGACTACTTCAGCTACCTGGTAGGGTGGGGGGATAGTTTTCTCAGGGAAGTGAGAGAAATCTCCCTGCTTTGGCCTGTTAAAATTAGACAAGAGCCTTGCAGGAAGCATTGATGGTGCTGTTCCCTTGGTTAGTGGGACACTGATCAAACGTCCCAACGTGAATCTGGACAGGGCCTGCTGTGGTCTTTAAGGCAACATGTTTTGGATGAAATACAAAACGTTCCTTGTGGCCATTAAAGATGATTTGATACTTTTTGGGAAAGGGAGATCATTAGACATGGTGTTATGGTTAAAATCGCTCTCAGTTAATTACATTTTGCCTGTCTGATTCCCCCCTGCAGTTTTAATTGGAAGTCGTCCTCATCACTTGCTGTCCTAAAATCTTGAGTAGCTTTGCCTCCTATGTGCAATTAAACAGGTGGCTATTTTGTTAGAAGCGATTCCGTTCAAAAGCATATGCTTTCCGTAATGCCTTATGATCCTTTTGGATGAAAAGCACTGATGATGCTAATTATTATTAAGCTTGAACATGCAATACCTCTTAACAGTTATGCTGTTATCCGGCGCGATAATGTGATGGCGGTTGCGGGAACTGCTGTGTGGTCTTTGTCATGTTACATCACGGTTCATAGAAAACAGCCATTCATCAAGTGGCCTGCTTGCCTAGCAGTCAGTGCTCCTGAGATGGCTTCCCGCTCAAAGTCTTAAAGGCCATGTGTCCCACTTCCAGAAGACATCCTGAGATTAATGGTGCTGTCTTGGAACACTATGGATGCCTTTTCCATTTTTTCCAGACTTTACATCTCAAGCCCAGAATCAGGCTGTAAATCTCTTGCAATGTTCTCTTTCCAGCCAAGTTCCTTTTTAGTCGTTTCACTTTCTCCTTCCCTCAGCTCCCATGAGATGGGAACTCTGGGGGACGAGAACCACAGCCTGCTCAGGAAGTACCAGATCTAAATGAAGACCATAGTCAGTACTGAGAAGGGGTGGAGAGGGGAAGGTCTGATGACCTGGGATGGGGAGACAGGCAGGGTGTGGATGGCCTCCAGTTTCTCCCAGAAGATAGCTCACATCTCATTGACCCAGTGAACCCCTGCTGGTAACTTTTATTGATCATCACCTTCTTAGTGAAACATTGTCACTGCTAGATGTCACGTTCTCTCCCTCCTTCATGCTTCACTCCAGGTGAAGCTAGTGCTTTCATTCTGAGACATTATCTGGCATTGGATGTGCAAATTTCACTGCCTCTATATAGGTACAGCTACCACAAAGTTTTGTGAATTGCTGTGCTGTTACCTTTTATCCTAATACCACAGGCTGGGTATGTTGTCCTCCTGCCCTTGAGTGACCCCGGTTACTTAATATGTCTGAGTCTAAAATCAAAATCCATGCTCAGGTCCCCAGCCCAGCGGTGCATAGTATCTCTAGGTATTGAGCTGGCCTGCACTTGCTGTTATTTAAGCATGGGGCAGTTGGCTACATATTTGCCAACTTTTCCATCCGTAAAGCTGGGAGATTTCCCTCAGTTCACGCTCGGCTCCATGCTGATCAGCATGGCATCGAGACATGGGGGTGTTCTTCACAGACGCTGCTTTGTGGGATGAAACACAAAACACAGCTCTTTTCCTGTTTTTCCTTTCATGGTTATGCTGCAGGTGCAATTCCAGTGTTAGAGAAGAGTCTAGGGGGAGGTTGGAGGTGACGCTGCTAAATGCAGCAATGATCCTAGGTGGTAATAAAGAGATGGAATCAAAGTTTAAATCAGCAGCCCCTCTCTGCTGTACCCTTAAAAGACTGAGCTTAAAAGGAAGGCAGAACTATAGTGAATGTGTGCAACACACACTTCACGAACAGTTGTTAAATTTCACACACACATGCGCACGCACTCACCTGTGGGGAGCTGGGGCTTGACCCCTCAGCCTTGAGTCCCAAAAAGACAGGCCTCTGCTGCTTGAGTTAAGGTGACTTTTTGCAGTGGGAGGTAATAATCAGTCCCTTATCATCTGCGTCAACCAGCACAAGAAGTGACCCCACATGCATTTACTCACACCAACACAATAGAGGCCAAGGATCCTGGGAAAAAACCCTCAGGAGGGCACATTAATTGAGTGAAGAAAAGAGACCATGAGAGATGGTTGATTGAGGTAGCTAGGTTGATCTGGGGAGGCAGTGATAACAGGGCACAGGAATTTGGGCTTAGGAGGTCAGCGAGGGGGAGAAGCACAAAGGAGCAGCAGTCAGGGATTTAGACTGTATGTGGATGATGTGAGAGGCATCAGGGTTTGCAATCCTCATGGAGAGTCAAATGGCAAACCTTGGCCATTCTAGCTGGATTTTATTTTTATTTTCCCTTAACCTTCTCTATACAGTTTGGACCAGATTTTCAGGTGGCTTAAAATCAGCAATATGAATTGAGTCCTCAGAGTGTCCCTACAGATTACACACTCATAATTTTGCACAAATATTCTTGGTCACGCAAATAGCCCTTTGCACCTACGGAGCTGGTGACATGAGTATTTAGTTGTTTCACAGTTGGAGGTCACAGCTGGAAACATGTACCACAAATAATGACTTTGCTTTCTCTGAAATAATCTGCTGGAAAGAACAGTGTGTGTTGAGCGGAGGCATGTGGGTATTCTGCTCTGGAAGTTTTACGAATTTGACTCCTTTTCATGAGCTTGACATGTCACCCTGCTCCACCTGTCAGAGGAAGCAATGGACTATTTTTGAGAAGGACAGAACTGTTCTTTGGAAAATGAACCTTGAGTGAAATGCATTTGTCCCTGCTGTTTCTTGGGTAACTGAGTGGCTGAAGTTGCCATTTTGCATGATTTTTCTGGCATGCTTTGCTTTCCTTCTTTCCTTGAGTAATTGCTGTTTTGAAAAAAAATTTCCTTGCTCCTTATGAGATCAGTGCTGCATATTCTGTGTTGGTTACAGTGCTCTAATGGCTTAATTTGATTCTGCAGGGTCATGTCTCGTATAATGCTGGCTGATTTTCTTGTCAATCAATAAAAACTTCATTTAAAAAAATGGGAAAGAAAAAGGGGGCAGAAACTCAGCCATTAGCAAACTAGGCTGGGACCTACAATCCTCAACTTGTTTCCGAGCCTTCATGCTGCAAAAGTTTGCACAATCTTACCTAAGCTGAGCCTTCTAGACTCATTGCTGACCTTTGCCATGGCTAAACAAGGGACAGAGGGGCAGACCACAATCACGGAAGTGCCTCCCTGCGGGCCCCGGGCACCACTACGCTGCTCTGTGAAATCTTTATTTAAACTTACCTGCATTGTCCTCCTGGACGAGTTGATCTCCTGGGCCCTGTGAGTGTTTGTATAATTCTCTCCATAGCCCCAGTTATGTGCTGGGGTCCATTGCCCCTCTGTCTTGCACTTGTGTGAGCCCTGCCTTGCTCAGAAACACACTGCCTTCTCCCTCTGCTATGCAGCAGTAGCTCAGAGGGGACAAGAAGAGCCTGATTTGGGTTGGTTTGGCTCATTTGCCTGTGAAATAAATGTCATGTAATAGCAGGGTATCAACACCCTGGTCTTGTGTCTGTGCTGTTCTCCTCAGAAGGGCTGCTCACTCAAGCTGCATGGACAACCCTTTCAGGGGTTTAGTTTGGTGGGAAAGTAGAGGGGAAAAGGATGTCTTAAACTCTTACTAGCTGAGGAGTAGCTGCTTCTCCTCGGTTGGCTTATTCTCAAGACAGAGCATTTTTCAAGGGTTCCTGGATAAATATGTGAATTCAGAGCTTGGCCGTTTATAAAAGAGAATCTGCTTTTTCCAAACCAAAACAATATCAAAGCATCACCAATGTACATGCAACAGGCACCTTTTGCACAGTGACAATACTCACTTGATTGATGACTTGCCTGACTCTTGGGTGGCTCGCTTGTGAGCCCCTGATCTTTTCAGGTCTTCATTAACTCAGTTCCCAGCTCCAGTCTCTCAAGCGGGGCACTCCGGACCCTGCAAAGTTCTGTTTGAGTCAGTGGAGGCCCTCCTGTGTCTACACTGGGGGCCGGCAGTGGAGGAGCAATTCCCAGCTCACATCAAGATCCCTGCAGGAGCTTTGCAGGCGCTAGAGTGCTAAAAATAGCAGGAGAGCACAAATGGCAAGTTGGATGTACCACCTTGGGAAGAAGCAGAGATCTAGACAGGTCTGGCCTTACCTGGGCTTCTCCAGGTACTAATTT
Source organism: Podocnemis expansa (assembly GCA_007922195.1). Taxonomy (NCBI): domain Eukaryota; kingdom Metazoa; phylum Chordata; order Testudines; family Podocnemididae; genus Podocnemis; species Podocnemis expansa. The sequence goes on from ML682019.1 coordinate 9,556,400, forward strand.
GGGCAGCTGTCCTGGCCAGCATGCTACCTGGAGCTGAACTAGTGTGTCTCTCCTCTGCTCAGGATCCTGCTGCATGTCCAAGTGCAGTGATAGCCACGAGAATGGGGTGGTCAAAAAGGAGCTGCCTCTCTGTAGACCATTTGCAGCACTCCACAGTTAGCCAGGCTAGTTATGCCGGGGTTTTGTGTCTCCTTCTGGAGCTTCAGATAATAGCCACTGCTAAAGGTGGAATAAAGGTATGAATGGACTGATGTTTCTGGCATGGCACAAGGCGAAGTGCCTTGGCTGCAGGACTAGTGTTGTTAAGTGTAATGGAAGAAGACAGGCTATTGGGATGGATGTTCCCATCAGAGTGATCTGTAATGGGAGAAGGTGGAGTAGCAGACGAGGCAGAATTAAGGTGTGACCCATAATGGCAGCTAGCGGGACAGCAGGTTGAATGTTGACTAGTTGTTTGATCTGTAGTGGTACGACACCACAGCTGATGGCCCTAGAGGCTGGTCCATTAAGGCAGCTCCCATGATGTTTTCTCCGTACTGAAATATTTCTTTATTCCAAAAGTCATATATGAAGCCTCTCTTAAGAGGAGCCTTCCGTTCAGTAACTGGCTTAATGTAGTAAGCAGAATATCCACCATGGAATGTTTCCTGAAGAAATATTACCTCCTTCCCTTGCTGATCTTTTGGGGAATCAATGAAAGGGGCTGCAGGCACACAGTACAATTTGTGGCCTTGTGGGTGTCCATTAGCGAGGCATTTTCTCAGCATTAATGGATCTGTTGATTAACAAACAAGTCACTGGTTTTTAAATAGGAAAGTTGTTACCTGGTGTCAGTGCTTTGTTAGCATCCAGGATTGTGCTGCACCACCTCCTTCATGTCTGTGCTTCTTGAGAAAGGGTCTGAAAGAAGGGCTTGTCCAACAGTTCTGGGGGGCAAATGGGATCTAGTTTAGAAGAGAAAGAGAAACTTGTACAATAGGCTGGTGATTTGGGTGTTTTTTGGTTAATCCCATTACAGGTGTAGGCATGGTTTACCAAATGTGTCCCGGGAATGCTTTTCTCCTCTGAGGCTAAATGAACTGGTAATTGCCATAGAAAATACCCAAGAAGTTTTAGAACAGCTGAAGTAGCAAGGGCTCCTGAGGAAGCTGTCATGGGTTTTGTACAAGGCACCCTTCATGGGGATGTTAATCAGTTGCATAAACATTTCTGGGCTGCCTGGCTGGGCTCAGTGAAGCTGGGAGAGACAAGGTTGGGGAGGTAATAGCTTTTACTGAACCAACTTTTATTGGTAAAGGAGACTTCCTTTCAAGCTCCACAGAGCTTTCCTTCAAGTCCGGGAAAGGTACTCAGAGGAAGCCTTAGGCTTTCTGAAAGCCTGGATGAAGGCCCGTTGCGGAGTCCCATACAGGCTCCCTACGGCCGGTCCCATCCCCGCCCTCCCGGTGCCAGCTCCCTGCCTCCCCACCAGGCTCCCTGCACCTGCCAGGGCTTGGAGCACTCCTGCTGCTGACCAAGGCAGACACAGCTTTAGAGCAGGCAACGCAGATGACCACGCCTGCTGCGCGCTGATTTGGGGATGGGGCACCTTACTGCTTGGGGCCCTAGGTGGGAGCCTGCTTCACCTACCCCAAAAGCCGCCTCTGAAGGTACTCAGATAAAGCTGTTAGTTCTTTACCTTCCCACTGAGCTGTAATCTTTGCCATTGTTTCAGACATTCCCACCATGCTAATGCTATTTCAGCAAAGACCACCTACGCTTGATTTACATTACACGGTTAGGTGAACGTGAGCTGTCTTGCATCAACCTTGCTGTGGCAGCGTCTTCACTTAAATTTAACTCCTGCTGATGTAAGTGCCTGTCTATGCCTATTTAGCAGCACCCCCTCCCTGAATGGTGTAGAGTCACAGTCAATGTAATTAGATCAATGCAGGGTCAGCGTAGACACCACAGTGTTTATGTGAACTGTTACTTGCTTCCAGGAGCCATGCCACAATGCCTCACTCTGACAATACAATTGATAAAAGCGCTCCTGGTGAGGATGTGCATAACATAGACAAGGGTATGCCTGGCTTTCTGGGCTTCAAAAAGTACCTCAGTTGCAAAGACTGCATCCAGTGACTGACGGATGTTTGCAGTGTGTTCATTGCCTCCTGGAGAAGGATGGTCTGCAGAATTGTGGCTGATGTCAGCAACTGAAATCCACAGCCAGGAATGATGAGAACTGTGACTCAAACATCTACTCATGGAGTCAGCCCTTCACTCTCTAAAATCCCAGCAGGAGTCCTCATGCAACCCTTGACTTTGATGGGAAGTGAGCTCAGAGAGACCCCTGCAAGTCACTCACTTGAGGTCTCAAAGAAGATGTTGGTGAGTTTGTATAGTGATTCTTGATTGAGTTGAAAATGAGCCTTGGCTTCATCTGTATCTTTGGTACTGAAAGCGCTGAAGCCATCTAAATTGGGTATCCAGAGCACACATGGTACCAAACCAGTAGGGCAGATTGAAATATCTAATAACCTGATAGGCTCAGGCAAAAATCATGGCACTGCGGGAGCGTGAGAAATAGAGAAGATCTGCCTCGGGGAAAGCTCCATCAGTTCAGTCATCAATATCGGTACCACCAGCAGTATGGCAGGCGCCAACAAACCCTGCTCTCAGGTCTGTGTCTCTGACGCTGTCAGTGCAGCCCTCTCAGCATCGACAGTCTCTGCTGCTACCAACACCCTCCATGATGGCAGATTTGCAGTGTGTGACAGGTCTTTTGGTATTGGGTGCCCCAAACTCTCCTCTGCTCAGCACTGGAAAGCAGTTGGCGTTCCTCATTGCCATCACCTCTGCTAGAAGAATTGGGGAAATAGCAGCTCAGATGGCACATTCTCCTTTCACAGTGTTCTTCCCTGACAAGGCCACGTTTAAACCATATCCGACCTTCACTCCCAAGGTGACTTTCGCTTTTCACACAAATCAGCTTATTCTGCTTCCAGCCTTTTATCCTGGATCCCCTCAGGATAATAGGCTTGAGGTGAGAAGAGCCTTGGCCTTCTGTTTGAACAAGAAGAGAGCCTTCAGAAAATGTCTTTCTCTGCAATGCAGATAGGTCAAAACATACAGAGATTTCAGCTCTATAGACTTTCCAAGTGAACTTCGGGCTGTATTAAACTCTGTTAGCAATTATGTAATACCTTCATCTTTACACATTCTACAAGGACAGTCTCCTCATCTGTCACCTTCTCAAAGGGTATCCGTGTTGCAGAAATCTGCAAAAAGCTACCTGGGCAACTGCACGCACCTTTGTAAAACACTATGCCACCTTGGGGGATTTGGCCACAGGTGCCAAATTTGTTGCCACTGTGCTATCATCCATATCAAACTCGATTCCAAAGTCCTAGTCTCCAGTGGTGAGCACTGCTTGGGAGTCACCTACAGTGAAGCACCCGTGGGACCGCTACTCGAAGAAGAAGGAGGTGCGGTAGTGATGGACCTCCAAGATGCGTGTCCCTCTGCATGCTCCACGACGACGACGCCTCTTCTCTATTTCAGAGTTCTAATATTTGACTTTGCAGTAGCAAAGGAACTGAGGAGGGATTGCCTACACATGTTGCTAATCTCGTGACGGGCTAGGAGCAGTGCCTGTGTGAGTAGATGGACTACTAACAGAGTTCTCCAGTAGGCAGCGCAAGGAAGCAAACACACCTACAGTAAAGCCTCACTAGGGGGACACATCTTGAAGAACCATTGTTACTGCACAAAGTGAGTAACTTTGTCTTGTTCCAAGTCTGGCTCTGTTAGTTAGGTCGTCCTTCTTAGGGCTGATGAGAGCTGAAGCGACAAGCTGGTTAATGGAGTAGGCTAGCAGAGTGAGAACCATTTGGTGTTTCTCTCCCAGCTCTTCTGGGTGCCTTTAATTAGCGTAATTGCAGCAAACATGATTACACAATGTTGTCTAATTCCCTTGGTTAGAATAATGATCCCCATAGTTCCCCATGTAACCATTACTGATTGTTTAAAAGACTCTTGTTCAAAGCTATTGTGGTGAAAGTTCAGCTGCAACATGCTCACAGTGACACAAACACATTCAGACGTCTCATGGGCGCACATGCCTCTTCACATCCACATCGTTCGCTCACTCTTGTCACGGTTGTACACGCACGTCACACCCGCCTAATGGACTCCCTCTTTTCTGTGTCATCCACACGCTCATCGTCCACTTGCACAGGCTCATACTAATGTTTTCTGTGTTGCTCATCAAAAGCAATGAGAGTCCTGTGGCACCTTATAGACTAACAGATTTCTTCAGGCATAAATTCTTGTGGGCTCCAGCCCACTTTGTCAGATGCAGATGTGTTGCTCATACATAAAATAAAACTCTCCCCACTTCACATGCTCTTATTCCCACACACATCACATACTCACCCTTTGTGCCACTTGAGTGCCCCGTCATATGCGTGCATGCACAACACACTTCCACAACCACACCCACCATGCACTCTGTCGCATGCGCAACTTTTCTGTGTCACTCCTTCCCAATATGCTCGCTACTCTGATACAGTTGCATTCACAGCCACAGGCCATAGTTGTTCATGTTCAGTCGCAGGCACAGTCATCTCAGAACAAATATGCAGATACTCTCACAAATGAGTGCACACTCGCTTGCACTGTCTCTCATGCACACTTATAAGCTTAGTGGCTCTTCCTTTGAGGACTCTAGTATGTCGCATGAAGCAACAGGCAGAACTGTCCTTGAAAATGAATGTATGACATGTTGGACTGAAGTGTAAGGGTACTTTTATTTTGGGTAAAGCTGCTCCCCCTTTTAACTCTTGTGGTAGAAGGAGAATGGATGCTTCCTGGACAGTTGTGTTTTACTGAGTTACCCTGCCCCGGGGTCTGCTCATGCTAACCACGAGTCAGCTCATCCTCTCTTCTGCTTTGAATTGGTCCTCCCCCACTGGGATATTTGAGTGCCACTTGTTTGTGACACAAATGGGTCAGGTGGATGCAAAGTCTCGCATGAAATTATAGGGTGTGAAATAAGATCTGGCTGGAGGACTTTAAATCTATGGTGCATTTATGTGACTCAGGAGAAAATTTGGGACGGGGGGGGGTGGATACGTTTTGGGCCCAAAATAAAATGAGGCCAGGCAGGGGCTTGTCTCTCAGGAGGGTACATGAGACAGAGCTGACTGCCAAGAGCTCCAGTGTATAATCGGGCTGCTGACTGAGAATGTTTGCAGGAAAGATACCTTTGTTCCCTCCAAAAATGAAAACCCCAAAGTCAAACGCTTTCTGCCTACTGAGCATTTCAGCCCCCAGCCCTCATTTTCAGCCCTGCAGTGGTACACTGGGCCTTCCCCAACAGCCCTGTGCTGACCTTCAGCACTTGTATGCTTGGAGGGGCACCTCATGCCGAAATCTCCATCCTTTCTTATTCCCTGCAAAGTAGACTACTTGTGGGGCCCAGCCCTTGTCTCCTTTCCACTTGGCTGATTATCTCTGCTCTCCAGCGGCAGAAAAACCTTCCTGCTTTTTTATCTTATTCCCATAAACAGGCAGGGCTTTGGGTATATTAGGTGGGAGTGAGATTTCTAGTCTTGCCTACCTCTGTAAAGTAAATCATGCTGTGCCTGCCTTGCACACTTGGGGCAATTGGGAACACTTAAGGTTATTCCTTAGGAATGGGGCGTTCCTTGTGCAGACCTGGGTTTCTGTAAATCCTGGGGGGACAACAGGGTCCTTTCCTTAATGGAAGCACTGGCCATTTTGTACCCCAATGAGCCTAATTTATGCATTGATTTGAGTGCTGTAAAGACGGCTCCCTCCTCTGTGACAGAGGGTGGGGGATAGAAGCCCTCCACACTTAACCCTTTGGAAACCTGAAACTGAAACATGTTTCTTGCCCAAGTGTTGTTTTCCTTCCCAGGAAAAATTGTTGAGAACCAGATAGTGGGGAATTGGCAAGCGAAGCAAAACCACAGGAGATTCTTTCTTTTATGAAGTGATCTGCAGAATGGAAGAGCTAGAGAGGGGCTCTGTGAAGGGTGAGAACACCAGTCCTCATAATGGCTTAAAGATAACAGATTCTTGCTACCCGAGTCCATCCTGCATCCTCTTACCCTCGGAGCTTTCTATTGTGTTAGAAACACTTTGTAGAGAAAGACGTCTGGCTCCCTGCTGAGTTTCTGGATGCCCTTCACTTTTAAAGCACCAGTTTCCATCATGGTTTTAAATTGTTTCTGGGAAGGACTGTCAAGCAGGTACTTCTTCCAGGATCACTTGAGAACAGTTGTCTTTCCTAGGCTACAGGCCGCAGTGCTACGGCAGATGGCTGGATGAAGAGACTTAAACCAGTGCGAAGCTATCTTGGGCCTCTGTGTCTCTTCTGCTCCTTTCTTGTCCGTCTGGGAATCTGGATGGGAGGCCTCAGGGATGTAGGCATGAGAGATCCCACAAAGCCTGGGCTGCGGAGATGGGCGTTCTCCTCTCTGGCACATGCACTTCCTTTGGCCGATCTGTCCACAGTGAACTCTTCTGACCCACTCCAGATTCCCAGCTCTTCAGTAGCTAATTCTTTGGTGCTGCCTAGTTGAGTGCCACTTGCAAACCACATATCATCCTTTTGCATCTGGTATTGACCTATGCCAGCCACTTCTGTCATTAGTCCACAGGGGGCAGGTTGAACCTTGCACCTACTTATAGGGTAGATAGTGAGAGTATAGTCTAGTGGTTAAGGCTAGGGACAGGGAGTCAGGGCTCTTTGGTTGCATACCATGTCTCTCACTGATTCTTTCTGTGATCTTGGACAGATCACACACCTGCTCCATGCCTCAGTTTTTCCATCTGCATAACGGTTGTAATAGCTGCCGCCTTCCAGGGAATTGAGAGGCTTAACAACTAATGTTTCCAACGAACTTTGAGATTGAAGAGAAATGTGATAGTTTAGTGTTCTAACATGGGGGTTTTCTTTCCTGGTTACTCTTTTAGCTTCAGGCACTCCATGACTTGGGTTAAACACTCATTAATTAGTATATTTAGTTAAAAACAGCCAACCAGAATTCCTTCCCAATGGGCTCTAACTCCTGGGCAAACTTATGATTTTAACAACTCAGTATAAATGGACTCAGTGCAACATCTTCTACTTGAAGCAGTTGGAGAACTTAGCCATTTTAGGAATAGCATCACCATGGGCCAACCTGTGAGGCAAGCTAGGATTGCTGTAGGAGAGGTTTCGTTAAGAAGGTGCCTGGTTCTCAAATCTCTTGCAGACTAGGGGCAGATGTCAAGGCGGCAGAGTGTATTTTAAACTCAAATACATGGCAGTAACGTATGACGCAGCAGCGTGGTATCTCTGACTGGGCCCCTAATGATTTGCAAAGCATAGGAGCAGATGGCTGAGAGAGCAATGGAGGAAAGAAATGGAGAGTGGAGAGTCAACATGAGGTGGAAAGGGACATAGAGATTGTTCTATCTGTCAGCTGGAGCTGCGGTGGAGAAGGCACTTGCATGCAGCAGTGATAAAACTGTAGGCAGAGACAGGGATGAGGAGAGTAGAAAGAGACATAGCTCATGCTCTCTGCTGCAGGAATCCGTTCCTGAGTTCAGAGTTGGTTGCCATCACGGTTTGCTGCACACCTTGGAGTGCAGTGGCTGTTTGGACCAGTGGAGTATGTTGCCCTTCACAGACCAAGAAGCCTTTCTCCATCTGATTGTTAGGAGTCCGTGCGTTGTGGCTGAAACTGGTGGTTACTCAGTCGTCCCCATTTAATCTATCCCATGTACACTCGCTTCAGTCTGATGGAAACAAAGCAGGAAGGGCCTAAATGATCTGGCAAAATTCCATCATGTACTGGGCCTCTGAGTAACTTTAAATAGCTGCCTGCAAGTGCATTCTGGGAGAAGACCTAACTAATAATCTTTGGTGTGATGGGTGTATCAGGAGAAATGCAGAGTAACAGCATATGATGCAACTACCTTGACGCTGGTGTATGAGCGTTCAAAGCGATTTTTCATTTCTGTCACTCACTTTCCCTACAACTAATTCTTTTTCTTCCTACCCTGGTAAACATTTTCCCTTCCCCCTTCTGGGGTTTTCTTAAGTGAGTGGGGGGAGGGAGTGATAGGGAATCTTGGATCGCTGCCTTTTAAGTTGTCAGGCCGCAGCATTTAGTATCTTGGAAGCACTCCATCCACAAAGGAGTTCCAGAGAAAACAAACTTGGGATTCCAGCTAATATGGAAATGTCTCAAATTAATGGAGGCAATAGCAGAAATATTCTGGATCTAGAATTCTTTCATGAGTCCTACATGGAGTTTTAAAGGTCCCGTGCACAGCGAATGGAAAGCTGTGAAAGCTGCTTTCTTCATAAATTCTACTTAGTTGTTGGATATTTCTCCTCCTCTGTGTTTTAAGAAAGAGAAAAATCTGCATGAAAACAGGCTTTTTGTGCTTTCTCTGCTTATTTTTATTCGCCGCACTCCCCACCTGAGGTCATGATTCTCTGATTGTGACAACGGAGTAGGTTCCTGTGGAGATAAGAGATGCCACAAACAGGGTTACAGCTTCAGCTGATACCTGAGCTGGAGAGGGGTTGCAACATTTCAACTCTCATTTAGATAAGTATGTGCTGTTTGTTCAGCAATTTACAAAATTAAGCCCATGGAGAATAAATAGAAGTAAAAGGTGAAGCTTCTGCTAATAGACAAAGATCCTGTTTCCATGCAAATGTCCTCAACAGACAAGTCCAGGAATGGTGGGAACTGAGGGCGGTAGTGAAAAGTGATTCTGCCTTTCTGATAGGGACGTGGGGTAACTCTCTCAGAACCCATTCTGTAGCTGTTAAATGGGGGTGTCTCCACTCTTAGCATTGGTTTGACGCTCTCACACTGGTGTAAATTGGCAGTAACTCCCTTGAAGTGGGGGCATTTATAACACGGATGACGATGAGTGGAGAATCAGGCTCTATGGCTTTGGCTTGGAGTGCTGAGGACGCAGCGTGGCAAGGAAATGGAAGCAGCACCAGGGTTCACTTTCTGCAACCTGCTCTGTCTGGATTTGTAGTTTCAGGTCAGGACCTCACCAAGCCCTGTACCCTGAAGGTGGGGCAGAAGCCCCTGCCTCTTAAATATAGCCCTGGAGATGCATGTCTCCTGCACAGTGCACAGGTTCCAAGGCACTTTGGACTTCTTGGGGCTCTGCGGTGTCAGGATATACAAGTGACCCTCCTAGTCGTGAACATACACATTGTTGTGATGTGTATTCCAGTGAGTCCAGTAGATGGACTTGACTAGATGGCACCAAAGAGCGTTCCTATTTCTTGTCTGTCTGGTCATTGAGTCTCACTACTCCTACCATGTACTCATAGAGCTATAAGATACTCAGATATTGGAGTCTCTCCTTGTTCTTGCCTATGTTACATGTTCCAATATAACATGAGGGGCAGCAGTGGGAACACTATCAAGTAGTTTAGACTTTAAACATGAACCAGGTTAGGAAAGCTATAATTTGCTGGACAGTCTCCCAATTCTCAATAGCTATGGTTAATTTGCCGTGACTTCTTTCCCAAGAAATAGAAGACGAATAGTTGCCTTGTTATATTGTTTGTTGTAAAACAACAATAAAAGAGCTGCAGCAGTAAAAAGAGAATGCAGGCAGAAGTCCAGCAATGGAGTGAGGGCTGTTTAGTTTATTGCACTGAGTCTGACATGTATGATTAACTTACCTAGAGGTGGGTGATGTATGCGTGCATTTGGTGCAATGAACTCCTGGCCCTCAGAGACAGCTTGTGAGCTCTGGAGATCAGGATGGCTGAAATGGAGGAGCTAAGGAAGACAGAGAGGTCCATAGATGAGACTTTTCAGGACATAGTAGAACAGTCCCCTCCCTGAGTGCCAGTCATGCCCCTCAGACTGGCCACTCTGTGGGCCCCAGGTCCTTCCAGAGTTGGCTGGGCCCCAGTGCTAAGCACTGGCTTGTCTGTGTGTCCGGCAGGTCTGCCGAGTGCTAGCGCTGGTGCACCCAAGCAACACCCAACCCTGCCCTCAGGCTGGGAGCCACTGCTCTGCGGATGCCCCCACGAAGGTGGACAGCCCTAAGCCCCCAGGAAGCTTAATCTAGCTGTAGAGGTAGCAGCCCCAAAGCTGACATGAGCAGTTAGTTGGAGGATTCCCAGGGTAAGGGAATCTAGGACTAGCATAGAGCTGCTAGAGCAGCACTTGAACAGTAAGGGTGGAAAAAGGCATCCCTGTGATTCAGCTTCTGGAACCACTCATGAGTATCTGGCATAGACTAGTGCATCACTGAGGCTGCTGTCCACTGGTGACCTGATGGAGCCAAAGTTAGGAAGGCAAAAAGGTAGCTCAAAAGCTACTTTTGCACCCTCTTTTCCCCAGCTTCATTTACAGCAACTTATATGTAGCCCAGGAACTACCTACCTTTGATGACATCTACCTTCCCTGCTCCTGTCCATCTCATTTCATTGTGGCTGCCTCAGTGTTACAGGAATATCATCAACGGGAGCCCACAGAAAGCATGGAAAAATTGGCTTGGTTAGATGACAGTGGAAGGGCAGACATGGGAGTTCTTTGCAGGTACCTGCAGATGTGAACACCAAGGTGTTGGGTGATACATGGCATAGAGGTAAGAGGGGTAGAGCAGAAAAAAGTTTAGATTGACTGTTGGAAAAGTGTCTTAACGATGGCCCAGAATGTGCTCTCCCTTGATCAAATCCAGAAGAGAGGACAATGGGACAGGAAATCACCAGGGTTTCACCATGGAGTTCCCCCACAAGGTTCCTTCGGGAACAGATGAGGTTAACTCCTCCTAGTGCATGGAATAGGCCAAATGTGGTGATGGTGGCTCCATTGGAGTCACAGCCATAGGGACTTTCCTAGGTGGAGGTGGCTGAGGGAGGGGGCACTTGCAGAATGATAGTCTCAAGCTGTTATTTTTGCCTGGTAGGCTCCTTAGGACTGATGGAGGGATGATGTATGGGTTTCCAGTCCCCCTCAATCTTCTTCTAACCTGACTATTCTCTAACCCCCTTCCAGGCAGACCCGTAGAGGACCCTTCCAGGGTGGGGCTGTACCAAAGTGGGAAGATGGTGAGGCATTGACAAGTGACCCCCTCAGAGTACAGCTGTTGAGGCTGAAGGGACAGCCTTGGCCAATGAAATCAATGAGACTTTGAAAGGATGTCAGAATAGTAGTGGGGGCTCTTGTGCTTTAGCTTTTAGAGGCTAGATTTAAAAAAAAAAAAACACTGGTGACACCACAGCAGGTAGTGATCCCCACAGGAGATGGACTAGATGAGAATTAATAGGGCTCTGCCCCTCTAACTGGCATGAATCTCTGCAAAAATCGTTCACTGAGTGCTTGCACCACCCCTCTTCCCTGTCACAGTCGTGTAGTGCATGTGCCTCCTGAAGTGTCTGTCTTTCCTTCATGGACAGTGATAGGAAGCTAGGCCGGCAAAGGGAGGGCTGTTGGACTTTAATTTAAGTGCAGTTGTTCACTGGCTATTCATTTGGTTCTTTTTTAATGATTATATGTGTGTCAGTATCTCTCTCTTTTTTTCTAGTTTTGCTCTTTTTTCTTTTTTTGTTTACTTTATTTTGTTTTTTTCTTTTTTCTGTTTTTTGTTTTTCTTTTAGGTTTCAGAGAAATTATGTTGAATCCAATAAGCCTCCCTGGACATTCCAAACCTCTTAACCAAGGCATTTATGTTGAGGATGTCAGTGTTTATTTCAGCAAAGGACGTCATGGCTTTTAAAAACTTCTTAAAGGTCCCTGTTCTGATGCCAAGTTTATAGGCTGTGTCCTCAGAGTGGTGGGAAGCAATGAGCGTGCTCTGTACGGATCAAGGTCTTCTCCTAGCAGGACTCTGCAGACCCATCTGTACACACGTTAAAGCCAACCGAAACCTGTGGTTTCTATCACCAGATAACTGGGTTGTTCTTTTCCTCCAATAGTCGCTGTGTTCGTTAAATGTACCTGCAAGGCACAACGTCAGCAATGAGAGCAAATAAAGAAAATTAAGCCCAATTTAAAAGAAGTCATCCTAATAACACAGTAAATAATTGTACTTTTGCTTTAAACGACCAAACCAACACCTTTAGTCACGTCCTTCCTGCTTGGAGTTCTCCTTGTGAGCTTGTGTCTTCACAACACCCAATGAATGCCGCCATCACCTTTCCTTGTGACAGCGCAATGGGAGGTCTCCCAGAGTGAGCGGAGATGGGGAGCCTGGAAGACTAAAGCAGAGTGAAGATTCTTGGTAAGAACAAAGGCAGCCCCCTGCTCCCCGTTTTTGCACAGAAAATGATGTTGAGTGAAGATGAGAAGGAATAAAAAATATTACTTCTCTGACAGGAGAGAATGTGATTATTTTTGAAGTGCAAATGTCCTAGGAGGCTGTTCTCTTTTGTGTGTGTTAGAACAGCTCCTTGGCTTCCTGCTCTATCATTGTCGTGCTTTGGTCTCTCCCAACTGCTTGAATGATGAGCTTTATCTGAGGAGTTTCCGGGACTTCCCACATAGATGGAACATCTGTGGTACAGAATGGTTGGTGACATTGCCAGGAATAGGCTAGTAAGCCAAGTGAAAAGCATATCAAACACATGCTGGCCCCCGTCATTGAACCCCTGGGCCTTTCCCCTCCCCTCCTTTCTCACTGAGCTAGAAATTTATTGTAATCCAGTCATGTACACAGAACAATCAACTCAAGGCAGACAAAGGGAAGGGGATGAAAAATAAACTTCTGTTGCTTTTTCAGTGGCATAAACAGAAATATTGATCTTGTTCTCTGGTCAATATTTGTATGCTTTTTTTCTCTTGCCTTACTCCATCCCCAGCCTCTCAGACAGAAAAACAAAACCCTTGATCCTACCCTCAAGAGAAGACAGCTGCCCTAACAGCAACTCAGTCTGGACTGGCCAGGGATGGGGCTCATCTTGGATACTCTGGAGAGCATGTGTATGGGAAAGGAAGATGTGTTTGCACACACTGCTGAAAACCTATACAGTAAGGCAGGTTTTCAAGGAATGAGGACAAAAAACAAATAATTCAGATTTGATCAGATCTCTGGAAACCATGAGCTCCCTCATCAGCCAGTTAGCTTGCTTGTCTCTTCGGTGGCCTGAGATGCTCTTTATCATCACCAGCCTTGCTAGGTTGCAGCTATTGGAAAGCGAGGTTTTCCCTCTGCCAGAATTGAGCAGAAATGTAAGAATATGTTCCACTGTCATCCTGCCCTTCAGCGGTGTCACGTGCACATTTTTGGAGATTGCAGGAATGTTTTAAGACTCCACACAAAGGTGCTCCACTGAATATTCCATTCTCTTCTTGCTTCTTTTTCTGGTGCACTTTGACAAACACAAATGAAGTACAATAGAAGAGAAAAGGAGAAATGGTGATGGTTTTTTTGAATTAATGCATGTGCACGAAAGGGCAGCTGTATTAGGATTGGGAGGCCTGGTTTAGTGTGGATCAAATAAGAACCCACAACCAAAACTTGAATTGAATGGTGACATCACTTGAAATTTTTAGCCCAAATTGGAGCAGAAGAGGCAGGAAGTGTACCACGAGATGACTCATTGCTCTCATTACCTCTGCCTCAATTTTACAGATTCAGAAAGTTAGGAGACGCTTCAAAAAAGCATCTAACAGCAGGGTGCTTGTCCAAACTGAACGCCCCATCTTCTGAAATTTGCCCATCCCCTAGGGGATGTCTTGTTCAGGGTGAACTGCTCAGCCTCAGTATCCTCTCCCCTTGTGAAACTCAGGGGACTCTGCTCTCAGCTGTACGCATCAGACTTAGAGAGATGTGGGCCTGACGCAGAAGCTCATCTCCAGAAGCCCTGTTGGAGGTCAGTAGAATTTCACAACTCAGGCCCATCTCTGCTCAGAAGATGCCCTCCCTGATCATATGGAAAAGTTTAAAACAGTTCTCCCCACTGTGATTGATGTCTGTTATTTAAACACCAATGAAAAGTCTCTGGGTTCCTCACTGTTGAAAATGACAGCTGGTCAGTTATTTGCAATTGGTGGCTTTAAGTAGCAAATCTAAGGATATTTTTTTCCCCAATCATTGTAAATTGTTACCTCATTTCCTGTCAGTGAGACTTCTCCATCTCTGAGCATTCTTATCCTGCCATGCCAATCATCTTGTGCTATGGAAATGGGATGGTCCCTTTTTCACAGAGACTTTAGGGGTGTTCAATGTCTAGTTTCTTAATAAACACTTTATTTTCTAACAAAACGTCTGCATCAGGTCTCTTCTTTGAAGACAGAATAAAGAAAACATCAGACTGATGCATCCCATACTTTACTGCTTAGTTACATGTTCTGGGAACAGTTTGGGGGGTTGGGAGGGGAATTTGCTGTGCCAGTGTGAAAAGAGCTCAGTTCTGCTTCTTGGTTCTGTTGTTCACTTTAGATGGGAGGCTGAACTTCCCACAGGACTATGGTTCTCCTGACTGCATGTCTGAATATGTCATTATTCCCAGCCAACTATCAACGCTATTTTCCAATGACCATCCTCTCTGGGACACAGCCAACCAATGGGTAATTTAAGGGTTCTGAAAGATGGGCACCATTGCTGGAGGAAAGAGTTTGGTGATGGCTCTTAGCTCATCATCTTACTTGGGGCACTGAAGCTTGCCCTTCATGTGCTTTCCCTTCAGCTCTTCATGTGCTCATCAGGTAAGGGCAATTTTGAAAGTGCACCTCATACTCTTGTGGGTGCCAGGCTTTCCTTTGCGTTCCTGCTGCAGCGATGGAGCCCTTGGCTAGAACGTGCACCAGCACCCTTTGCAATCTAGGGCACTAGAGCAAATGTCCCAGCAAAGACATCTTCCATTCAGAAGAGCTGTGCTGTTAAGCTGACGCCTTTTGAATGGTGTGTTGAGTGGGGCATAAGGCAGCTTTGTTTTATTCGGTCTTGCCCCATCTTCAGTTAACTAGAGAAATAATTCAGTTGCCTGGGGGGTTGAGTTGAGGCTCCTTGTGGTCCATCAAGCTTTCGAAATTGGAGGACTCGTGGGAGCTTTTCATATGGGACTGTGAGTGGAAGCTGTTGTTTACATAATGCTCTCACTGCCGTCATGCCAACTGCTCAGTGTCCATGTGCATGGATGCAAAATGAGGGGAGGAATTCCAGAAAGATGCTGGATAGGAGATGTTTGACTGGATAGCAATGGGATGTTGTAGGAGCTTCACTATAAAAGCCAAAGGATGTTTTGATGTCCTCACACTGGCCCTCAGTGAGCAAAAATAAATATCATGCTCTGGCACCAGTCTGTCATGTTAATGTCCAAACATATGCATCTCACAGATGTCATGAGCAGGTTTCTGCCTGTGCCTCTAATTACATTATTTTTGTACCTGGTGAATGGGGTGCTGGGTTTGACAGCAGCAGGGTTTTGGTGAGTGAGGGTGCTATGCTTGGCTTTGTGCCTGTGTATCCTGCAAGGATGATATATGCTCCTCTGAGGGGAGTGAGCATGATTCACAACCTCATATGGTGGCTAGTCAACTCATTGTTGCACTTGTTGCCATATCCCAGGCTTCACTCAGTGGTGCTAAAAGTAATGCAGCCTATGGGAGCTCACCCCAGTTGCTGTAGTCTGTTGTTATAGTCTGCCTTCCATTTCCAAAGAAGCTGATTTCTTCTTGCATATGAATTTCCATGACCTCGGTGTATTTTGGAAGCTGCGAACCACAAATAAGCAGGCATAGTTGAGATTTAATGCTTGAAAAAAATTGGGGAAGAAACCTGCTTCTCATTATGTTTGTTGGTGGGTTTGAGGTCTTCTGTAGCTGGTGACTGGTTTACTAATATTTGTATTAGGACTGCATGGTTATTGAGACCTCAATAACATGAGCTCGTGTCCAAGTGCCAGCTTCTACTGATGCTTCGCACTGCTCTTCGGCTGACTCAGGAGTTTTTAATGCTCATTGGCAGTATAATAGGCCCTAAAAAGGGGGTGTGTTGTCTCTTCTGGGAGCCAGGGGCAAGCTGACCTCACAATCAGAACATTCTGCACCCAAAACCTGCCTCCTGGTAGGAGATGGGGAACAGTGAATTCCTGAACAGGGCAGTAATACAGCTTGTTACCTTACAGCTCACATTTCTGCCTCGAGATGATTGGAATTTGACTCAGCTTCGCGTTGAAAGGAGTCTGGTGGTCTCTAGTTAGTTCCTGGGGGGCACGTGGCCACATCGCTAAACCACGCCTCAGTGCTACAGTGTATGTGTGCACAGTACAATTCCAGGACTGAAAGAGGAGGGTTGCATCCAGCCGAGACTACGGGCGCACGGGCAGAGCGGCGCGGAACAGGAGAGGGTGATGCTGATCGAAATAGCTGTACTGAAGGCTTTCCCAGGAACTTGCCTGGCACTCTATCTAGCTGTTTTCTCAAACTGCACAGGCTAAACCAGAAACTCTTGCTACCAATTTGTTGATTTAGGAGGCCATTAGCAGTGGACTGCACTTCTTCCTCAGAAACCAATAGAGCTCTCTTAAAGAAAACCCCTTGCCTTGCTTCCCTCCTCCACCCTCCCCCAAAGTTTTCCATCCTCCCAGCCTATTTCTTTGTCCACTGAGTAAGGGACAAGGCCAGCTGCAATGGGAACTCCTCCCTCCTTCAGCAAAGTGCAGCAGTGCATCATCCCTCCATTTCGATTTGTACCCAGTGCAAGCTGCTGATCTCATGGGTTAAGCCCTGGCATTAGCAAAGGATAAAGAGCACTCGACAGATGAGTAAAGCTTTAAACACAGGCTTGAAGGAGCAGAAAAAAGAGTGCACAAGAGAAATCAATGAAGGGCGACTTCATTTTTGTTTAACGCTTTGAACTGTTCCAGCTCTGTGTGGCTGATGTAATGCGCTGAGGAGTCCTTGTTACCTCAATATTTACTGATGCCTCCAGGCGCTGATCAATTGACAGAGAAGTTTAACAAGCCAAAGGAAAATGAATACAGCTGCTTTCAAGGGGAAATAGCTCCTTGGATGGGAGGTTGGTGGGCAATGCTAATGGAGGAGGTTCTGATATGAGAGCTGGTGAATTAATATTTCTTCCTTCTTGGCTCTTGCACCTTCTGGAAAAACCTGGCTGGTGTACCCTCCTCCTTCTGGAGACTCTACGCAGGGCCAATGCCGTCTTCTGATGGAAGTCTTCTCTTTGGAGTCCTCCAACATCTTTCCTGGGACAGCCAGTTCACATAGCATCGGTGATTTCCCTTCACCTCTCTCTTTCCTGGGTGAGTGTATGCAGCCTCTGGATTGCTCCTATGCCCTGCCAGCCAGAGGCAGTGTATGGCCTGATGCCACATCCCCACCATGATGGCAGAAGATTGTCCTGAGTCAGCTAATCAGGGAGCTGTGGTTAAATCTGCTGAGACAGCACTGCCTGACCTAAAGGAGACATTGGTCTTTCTCATGTGGCCCAGAATGCAGGGGGGTAAGCAGGGTGTATGGCAGGTGGATGTATGTGAAACCTAGAAAATACTAGTACCATGCCTGAGTCAAAACCAATTGCATCGGCCTAACATTGCTTCTAATATCTCTTCCTTTCAATCCCCATTATTCCTAGCAAAACTGTTCCAGTGCCAGCTCCAGAGAGGCTGAACTGAGAGAAAGAGGAAGGCCCAAAACCAAACCCCACCCTCTTTGCCTTTCCTCTGCTGTCCAACTCTTTGGACTGACTCTAAAGTTCCTCAGCTTCCCCGCCCTTGCATCTGCATCCTGAGCCTCCAACATGTATTGTTTTGAGATGCCACTCTGCATGCAAATAGATGTCTGCTACAACAATCTCTTTAGTGTTCCCTTGCTGATCAATAGTACGTTCAATTCGCTAGAGCAACCACTTCTCAAGTCAGCTGTATTTTCAACCACCTATTGTCTTTTTGAGTAGTACTGACAATGGTTCATATCCATTCATTATGTAACTCCATTGGCTTTCTCCCAAGGGTGGATTTGACCCAATTCATGGTCACTTTGATAAGTTACCTTTCCTAGCATTTCTTTTGTGCAGTAACTGTTCACCATTTCATGGCAGGAAGGTCAAGATAAAAACCTTTCAAAGGTTCTGCTATGGAGCTGCTCTAGAAAGGCTTAGTGCCAGCAGATTCATTTTCTGATTAAATATTTAGTTCTGGGTTTCACCAGCTCGAATGTACAACAAGAGTGGTTTCCACTCATACAAGTTTGGTATGTTTCCTTCCATCCAGTGGGTGATCTCTTCCAGCTCTTGTTTCAATCAATGGGTACTTTGCTGTTGATTTCAGAGGGACCAGGACTCAATTGTAAGATAGCCAAAGTGGAGGCAGCTCAGAAATCTAAAAAAAAAAAAAAATACAACCCTGTTAACTGAGTTTTTCCAAGGCAGAGCTCTGTGGTTTGGTTTGGTCTTTGAGTTAGGACGTATTTCAGTTCTTTGTTTAAAAGAACTAGCTCTCCAACCCTGGTAAATATATGACAAATGAGTTCCTTGATAAGTAAACATGATGATCTTTCCATCACTAAACCAAATGCCAAGGACAAGACAATTATTTTTGACCTTTGAGATCAGTTTTGAACTAGGAATTGTGAAGACTGACTAATGGTGCCAATGCTGGTGGTTCTGAGCAAGGCAAAGGAATTAATTACCAGAGCTGTTAAATGATTCACTTTGTGGGGGGAGAAAGTCATATGTGATCTGATTTTGCTTCTGCAAACATGCAGGCTATTCATACAGATTTGCCCCATGGTTTCACTGGACGCCTTTCAACATATTGTGCCTTTTTTCTAGAACTCTTTGTTTCAAATATTCATTATTTGTGTTGTGTGTTTGGTTCACTGGCATTGTTTCTGCTCCCTGATCAGATGACGGAAAGTTTTAAACAGAAAAAGAATCACGATGACAAATGTGAAGAGGCTGTTTAACAAGTACTCCTACTGTATTGGATCAGTCGTTAGCATGGTGTTCCTGTACCATAAATGGGAATGAATGTTTCACGGTAGGGTCTGTCTGGGTCGCAAAGTCTAGCCAGCTATAGCAAGCAGAAAGATGCCCTACCTAACATTTGCCCAACAGCTTTCACTTAAAGGTCATTTCAGACACAGTAACAGAGCCAGAAGCCTTAATGGCTGTAGTCTGATCTCCTGGGCAGCCCACAAACTTGTCTGAACAGGGGGAGGGAGCAGTACCTATGTACATTGCCTAAAAAACCCAGGGGGGGACACAAAGGAATGGATGTGTGGTTGAAATAGGGACAGTCAGAGGAGACGGAGAGACCCACATCTCGGCCACTGGAACCTGCTAGGGCAGCTGAAGAAGCTAACCCTGCCTCGATCACCATTACAAGATGGTAGTACCTCAGTTAATACAGAGGTGTGGTGCTTGTTTTAACTCATTTTCTTGTAATAACTATACTGTCACTGCTGAGGAAAACCACTTTGTATGAAGAGACTGTTTGGTCACCATATCAGCAGTTAAAGGTTCCCGAAAAGAAGAAAGGCAGAGGCCCGAAACCCGTTCATACCTCCAGGGTGATAAGCAATTGGCACAAGGGACATTGTACAGAGGTTCTAGTCTACAAATGGGAGAATCGCCAGTCTATCTACCATGAGCCAGGTAAGGCAAGAGACATGACACTTGAAGTAGGTGCATTCAGAGAGACGAGAAAGGAGGCAGGGTACAGCTAACCCTCTGATCTAATGACAGTGACAAAAAACAAGGTTTTGTGGCTCATTTTTGGATGGAGCTTCATTAGTGCCAAAAGTCTTGGGATTTATTAATATTTTCCTGCCTGTCTGTGAGGTGCCCACATACTTATGAGTTACAAAGAATAGGAACCCATGAAAGCACCTGAAATCTGTATTTTTAGTAACAATTATGATCTATTTTTGATTTTTGACCAGTTCTGTTAAAAGCAGTTAGTTCCATAGAATCAGAAATAAAACAAGGGCTACCACCTGCCCTGGTTTTAGTTGGATTATCCCAAAATTAATCAAATGGGATGGTTACACTCTTTGAGCCAACTAGGTAGACATAAAAGTGTTCCGCAACATCTGGCATGTCATCCTGACATGACACGTCGAGAGCATGGTGCTGTATTGCTACCCATCTAGGAGGGAACAAGCCTTCTGCTAATGCAACTGATAAATCACAATGATAACTGCATGCTAAATCCAGGCCTGTGTTTCAGGCATCTTTACAGGTGACTTTGTCATGCTGGCCAAACTCTTAGTGGTGGCATTTTTACTCCCAACCTCCACTGTAGCCTTTGGGGTGATACTTAAATGGAATCAGAGAGATTTTGAACCAAGAAAACTTTTTTTGCCTTTTCTGCCATCAGTTTCCAGCAGTATCATGAGGTTTTTGGAACAGCTGTGTGTTCACATAAGCACATGAAATCTTGGATTGAAGCGGTGTTCTCCATAGAATGGAGAAGTAGTTGGGCAGTTGCCTGGTGTTTCCCAGGATGCATTTCCTGATGTAGTGGTACCAAAAAGGTTTGCATACTTAAAAATGTTCAAGCATAAAGTGTATGCTCAGCAGTGCCAGAATAACTCCAAACATGCTCATCTCCCAAAGACTGCATCTGACGGCAGGCCAATGTTGCAGGTGATTGAGAAAGGAGATCTTTTAAAGGTCTAGGTAAGTGCTGAATTTTCACCTTCCAGGGAGCTGTGCTCAGATCTGACTTAATGCAACAGTGAAAAGGAATTAGGTGGATCTAATCCCAATGCATAATGGACATCTGTCAACATCAGACAGCCTCAGTGGTCAGTCTCTGCTCAGGAAAGGGCCTGGGACTGTGGGGCTGCACCTGTGGAAGGGACCCAAAGCTGGAATAGTGGGTCAAGGCTGCAGATCATTATTAAGGTTCATTATGAAGGATGATTAGCAGCTCGGGGCTGGAATAGCTGAGGATACTGCAGGTCCCACATTGTCAGAGCTGTGTACGGGGTCTGAAATGATCCAACATGCCTTTAGAAAGGACAGAAGTACAGTATCTAACATCAGCTGGTACTGCCAGTGCCTGATGGTGACTGGTGTAAAAAAAGCCCCCAAACTGACTTTCATGATCCTTTGCTTCTGTCTGATTCCAGCTGGATGTGTGTTACAAGAAGCCTGTCTGTCTGTGATTTACATCTAGCCTGGGACATTGTATTCCTCTTTGATTCACGGGAACTTTAAAGTGCAAGAATCCGCCTGACTGAACAGGGAATCAAGATGTGAACAGGAGAACTGCACCACAGGCCCCTGGGGAGAAAGTCACTGAACTTGCTTCTGGTTCTGCCCTCTCTGCCTCTGATGGAGGGGCATGGTCAGGAACCTGGGAGAAGATGCAAAAAACCAACATCCAGCAGGTCCCCCACTCTCCTTTTTTATTCTCATGATACACTTGTTGTGTGAATCCAAAAGGTCCACACTTACCATTTCAGATGAGGACAACAAGGTCCCTACCAATGCATCCTGGATGAGAATTTCATCCTGTGCAGAGGCAACATGAGGGAAATATGTGGGGTCACATGCTCCCTCCTCCCCTGCCCAGTTACTGCTTGGCTTATACTGAGCATGCTCACATCTACAGCTGAAGTCTGCTGCCCCCCACTACTGGCAGGCATGGGCCATTTCTGTTCCCATGCATAGATTCAGTGCTCATCTTAAGCCTGTTAATCTGAGAGGTACTCATGGGAGTTTTGTTCTGTTTAGATTTTTATATCACATCCTCATCACCATGATATCTCAGGCATTTAATCTTATTGTCTAAAAAAATCCCCTTCCAAACACCACCAAAGACTGAGCCACATTGGCATGAGTCTGCTGGACACACTACAGATTGTCCTGCCCCTCGTGTGGATTGAAATTTGCCTCATTCAGCAGTTCGGTCTTTTGAATGTTCTGAAGAGAAGCAGCAAGTGAGCAAGGTCTTGGGTTTAGCCTTCTCAGGAAGAATTATTAGTGTATTCAGTCATTCTGTATTTCTCTATGGCCCAGGCATGGCATAAAGAAATGAGAATGGTCTTAGCTTCTAAACCTTCCCTTGACCGAACCTCTGTTTGGGATGAACAAAGTAAGGATTGGGTTTTCTGTCTGTTGATTTTTTCCATCCTTTCCTTTGCATAGCAACTTACTTCTGAAGGTTTGGTGCTTCACCAAGTTCAGTTCATTGTGTCTGAAGAAACAAGGAGTCCTGTGGCGCTTAGACTAACAGATTTATTTAGGACTCTTTGCGTTTTTTTTGCTGAGCTAGACTAACACAGCTGCCCCTTTGGAACTCATCTGTCTAGTTTTGTCTTGGAAAACTCATCTCCATATCTGGGATGGCAGATGTTTGGGATGAGAAGGGAGGTAGATGTTCATCAGTCATAGTGTGTGTGTGGGGGGGTGAGAGGGCAGGGGGGGAACATGCTGTGGCTCAGAAAGCAGTAGTTATTGCTGGAGTTCAGAGATGTTCATTTTCCCATCACAGATTGAAAGGAGCCTGATGTGGTAGGCTAGACTGGAAGTCCTGGGTTCTCTTCTCAGTTTTGCTAGTAGAACTTCATTTATAATAATACGCAGGCTGTCATAGTCCTCCTCTCCCTCACAGAGAATCTCTGATGGTCCAGGGCAGATATTTCCAAACTATTACTGTCCCATGGGAGGAGAATGAACATTGTTGATATCTGGCGCTGGGGAGGCTGCAAGGTACCCTTGAGGAGAAGTAATTTAATGACTGCCACAGTGATTCAGTGGAGAGATTCTTGGGTTGAGGAGAGTGTAGTCTGCTTCCTGTGCTGCTAACAGACTGAGCTGGAGGACTCGGTGATAAGCTTTTCAGGTCAGGATGCAGAAAGGCAGCTCTGTATTGCAAATAGCCTGAAATGTCAGAAGAAAAAAAAGGTCAGACCCTGAGAACTCCTTTCCCCCATCCCCAAAAGGGGCAGCCTGACTCAGATGGAGAAGGAAGCCACTCATTGCCACACTGGTCTACCTCAATCCCTTGACTACATATTCTGACTTAGTTCCCTGATATTTAAAAAAAAATATTCATGAATCATTTATAGCCCAAAAGATGAAACCTAGCATCAGAGCTAAAGAAAAGGCTGAGGGTCTGAGGCAGGGAACACTCCATTATTTATTGTACCGAATCTTGAACTGGCAGCACTTTTTTTCTTCTCCACTCTTAACCTTTATTTTCGACCTCTCTCTCTTTCTAAAGCTAACACCCTCTGATGTACTGTCTGTTTTCAGTAGATAATTATCAGAAAAGCAGGAGCTAGTCAGCTGCTTCTCTTGGTGCAATCATCCAAAGCCAACCTTTAGAGTGTGTGTGTGTATGTGTGTGTAAGTAAATAGTCTCAGCAGCATCCTGTAGGGAGCACAGCTGCAGTGCTTAAGGGAAGAGGGAAGCTGTATTGGCTTAGGGTGGGGTTGGGGAAGAGAGGAATTAGTCTCCAGAATCAGTAATCACCAAGGCAGTAGCTGGCTAGAAAAGGTGTAACAGTGGCATGTGCAGTCAGAGTCACAGTGCAAAGATTGTCTAATGAACTGATTTTGTTTGAGGGGCTCAAATGGCTCACTAGACTGGTTTAAAAAAAAAAGAGGCTTTTTGTGGGTACCCCAGGTCAGAGATGTCGGGGGAGAAGTTTGTGCTACATTTGTCTATGCTTCTGTCTTGTGAACAGAATGAGGTCTTGCCTAGGCACAATGGTTCCTCCAGCGCTGTTTACCAGCACTGGAATTCACACAAACAAAGCATGTGGTTTTTTAAGGTGACCTGAAAGAAGGGCAGTGCTTTTCATGTCTATCTCTCTATGATTTAGAGAAAGAGAGCCTGGAAAGTGGAGGTTTTCCTTCAAAAAGTGTTGTTTTTTTTGACTTGTTCTCTTGCTTTAGAAATTTGGGTCCTGTCAGCTCTGGAAGACAATGCTGACTGGAGAGGCAGTAAAATGATGCATCACCAGAGCTGAGAAGAGGGGAAGGAGATTAAACTAGATGAACATAATGGTCCTTTCTGACATTATAGTCTATGCGAAAGCTAAATTTAGTTAGGCTCTCTAAAACCCTTTCCTTATTATTGGATTTTGTTAACACCTATTTGATGGAAGTTCCTGATGAACAGGTAGAATAAATGTCATTGTTGCTAAGACTCAACAACTCTGCACTTTCACTTAGGTTGTGAGGGCTCACAGCAACAGCAAAGGGAAAGCAGACTTGAAATGCCTGATATTTCTGCAATGTAGAAAAATGACAAAAGATTTCATAAAAACCTTTCAGGCTGCCTTTGATCCATCACTGGAAAAAAAACAGGGTGAGGAGTTCCTATGGGACCAGATTTTCAACTCTATTTCCTGGCCACCTTTGAAAACTGTTGAATACTGCACTGGGATGAGAACTGAAGGCAGCAGGCCCAATTGAGTCAATCACTGAAAAGAAGAGAGAGCGAGGCTAAAACAGAAAATCCAGGTGAACTCTGGAAATAGAATGGAAGAGCTGCAAGTATTTTAAGCTGGCTCACATGGACCCAGTGTTTTGTAAAGCTGCATTGCCTTCCCTCTCCAAGCTCCCACAGTGCTTGGTTTGTGCGCAGGAGAAAGCAATTTAAGAAACATTCAATAGACTGCTCAACTTCTTCTTCTTTGTCATTGGAGTCCTTACCTGGGTTGTAGGGGCCAGCTTTGTGAGGAAAACAGGTTTCCTCCTTCCTCCAAGATCTCCCTGCTGATTTGAAGTGCAACAACTGCAAAAGCGTGCTACGTCAAACTCAGTAGGGGAAAGCCATATTTATACAGAGACGTAGTACTGAATTAAAGAATAGTGTGCCAAATTCTGCTGGTATTATTTTTTACCTATATAATCCCTTGATTGCCTACCCACTCAGTCTGAGTTTCTATTTCATCTTACCCTGACTTTAGTAGGAGTTCTAGTTATGTCTACATAGCAATCAAACACTCAGGGCTCGATTGTGGGGTGGATATTTGGCCTCAGGCTGGATCTTGAGCTCTGGAAGCCCGTGAGGGGGAAGCGGCCCTAAGCATGAATGTCTGAACTGCTATTTTACAGCCCTTCAGCCTGAGCCAGATGGCATGGACCGTCCCCAGGTGTTTAATTGCTGTGTAGATGCACCCTCAGTGTCTCCCCATGCCCTGGCTCTCATGTGAGAGGAAGGAGCATTGTCTAGTGTGGAGAATACAAAACGGAGACTCCAAACCTGTGTTCTGTTTGCGACTCTGGCACTGAGTGGCTGTGTGGACTGAGCCAGGACTCCATTTGGTGCCTTCAACATTATCTTCTGGCCTGCACTACTCTGGACTAGATCCCAAATTGATGTAAATCAGTGCAACTCCAGTGGCTTCTGTGGAGTTATGTCAGTTTATACCTTTTGTATACCACTATTTCTCCCTTAGTGCCAATGCTGGATTTAGGCAAAAGCCAAGAAAGCCATGGCTTACAGCCTCACATTATGAGGGGCCTCTAAATATGTTGGAGATAACTAAGAACGTTTATCGTGACTGAAATTAATAATGCAAATAAGGCTTTTTGCAAGATGTAAACTGTATTAGGTTGTTTTTTGTTGCATCTTTGCCTATTCAAATATAAATGTTTATCACTTATTTTTAATTAGCCTCTCTGTTATAGTATAATACACATTTTTCTCTTTATTTTTATGGGGCCTCTGAATCTTGACATAGCTGAGGGCCTCTGCATGTGATAATCCAACTCTGTTCAGTGCACAAGGGGCTGGGGTGATACCAGATGTGCAACACTCCCCCACCTTCCTATTTCAGATAACCAGTTTCTAGAGAATTCCTACCCAAAATATTGCTGCTGTAACATATGACGATAAGCAAACCCTTTGGATGTGGCAGGCAAAGCTAGTTGGTGAAGGACTCCATCAGTTGCGGAGAGAGGGTTGCTCAATCCATACATCCAGGCAAGTTCTCTCCAGCAGCTTTCAATGCTGGCTTCTCTCAGCTTTGGTTGGATGTTACGAGACATGATCTGGGGTGACAGCATGATTAGAAGAGCAGGGGGAATGTAAGCTCTTTGCAACTTTCAGAAGCACCCAAAGACAGATCCTCCGTGGCATGTCATATGGTCTCCAGCCCAGCACATTCCAGACCTGTTCTCCTCTTCTCTCTGAGTGAAAGATGAAAGGATGACAGGTGAAAGGATTCAACCTCCAACTTTAGAGTTCAACAGATGTGGGCTGCAGCACAGCCATCTAATGTCCTGACGAAGGAGAAAGCTTTCTTTCTAGTAGACTTGCCACATACAATAAGTATACAAGGACTTACCTTGTACAATATCAATTTTACCTGCCTACTCATTTCTTCTATGTTTCCTGCCTTGAAACCATTGAGTAGCATTGTTGTGCATTGTTAGGCAGCTGCTGACTCCCATTCCAGGGGTGGCTGTATTTCAGTGGTGGGTAAAGTGATCTCTTGTATGTAAGTGTAGCTGGTAAAGTGCTTTTGACATCATCAGAGATGAGAAGTGCTAGAGAGATGGAGCCATGATACTCTGTCTCACCTCCTGTCTGCACCTCATAGCTCAAAATATTAAAGAGCTTTTGCAAACAATAATTAGTAAGCCTGGCAGCATGATAGGTTATGTTCATTGTTTCTATTTTTGAGATGGGAAACTGAGGTGACTTGTCCAGGGCAATGTGACTTGGGCAAGGGCACTCTGTGTCAGTGGCAGAACTAGGAACAGAACCCAGGAGTTCCTTGTCTCAGTCACAGTGTTGAAAATGTGACCTAAGGCACAGTCTTGAGTTGATCACAACTCTGGCCTCCCCTAAGCCAAGACTCCTCATCATGGTGGAAACTAAATATTCATTTGTGGAGTAACCTGGAATCCCTGAATTAATTTCTCTCCACCTCCATCTAAAGACTTGCAGTGGCACCCAGGCAATAGTCACTGACTATTTATTGCTTATTAAGAGGTTTAATAAGCCTGCCTAATTACAAGGTACTCAAGGATTTTCTAGTTTATGACAACTGTCCCTGGTTGTTTGTGTCAATGGTTTAATATCATAACGTTCCAATTAAATGTGTGCGTGTGTGTGTCCTTGCTCAGCTTAACATACAGTAGGGATTTTAGGACGAGATGGGAAGCCTTTCATATCAATGTTTGATGCTGTAGAGAAATGCTTGTATATTTACTCCCTGACTTCATATGTAAATCGGATCACATCTGTCAGAGAACAGTGTGAGCAAGTCTCTTTTTATGAGACTCCAGCAAACGCGGCACTAGGGTTGGTTTGGGGTTATTTCATTTCAACAGTGGCTAATCTATGAACTTGCACGAAATGCCCTGTTGAGTGTTTCAGAATCTTTTCTCGGCATGTTGCTGTTTGCTCAGCCAACTGGTACCTAAATGTCTCCTCTTCTTTCTTCCTCTTTCTTGATTCATGTGGCAAGGTCATGAGTCAGAGTTTGCAGCTGCTCAGTTGATATCCTTGAGATGTTTGTCAAGCACCTAGCACAATTCCTTGATGCCACATCAGTAATAAATTATGGCAATGTCTCAAACTGTTGATAGTAATCTAAGTGCAGAAACTGGGCTGGACCAGCCATTTGAAGGTAAAGGTAAAAGCTTCCTTCCCTTTACAGATATTCCAGCAAAGGAGAAATAATGATGGGGGTGTGGGGGGATATAACAATTTAAAGGAAATTCACCAGTTTTGATAAATACAATTGAAATTAAAGAGTAGCTGGGCACCAGTGATTATATTCTCCTCAGGACTGAAGTGCCGAGTGGGACTGTGGAAAGGACAGGAGCACAAAAACCCTGGCCTTTGGGAAGGCAAACTTTAGAGGAATGCAAAATGAGTTAAAGAAAACTGGCTGGAATTCAATGCTGCTTGGGAAATCCACAGTGGGGGAGTGGGAAATATTTAAGATACAACTGGGAAAACTGCACTCAAAAAATCATTCCAGTAAAATAAAAAAGAGCTGAATGAGCTGACAAAAACCACCATGGCTAAGCAGGGAGATAGAGAGATCAAGAGAGGGCACTGATGAAATGCATAGTAAAACTGTGAGGGAGGAAGACTAACCAAACAAAGAGGCAGTGGAAGGAGGAGAAAATGGAAGAACAGGCAGAAGCAGCATGCCCCACAATGCAGGAAACATTTCAAACATCAGTCTCCTATTCACAAATATAGCTTTGAGAGATACAGAGCCCTATGAGAAATTGGTGAGGAGAAGAATTTATCTTAGGGATGAGGAGAATGGAGAGCATATATTAGTAAAGAGGGCAGTGGAGAATTTATATCAGTGATCTGGAAGAAGTGTTGTTAAATAGTTTTCATCTACTAAAACAGCATCCATCTTTTCAGAGGACACAGGGAGGCTAAAGCTGTCCAAACTGAGGAACAGTTTCTCCTGGGTTTTGGAGAGAGGGACAGTATTGTGTAGACAAAGACCCAGGTCTGATGACACACACACACCTGTGAGTGAACGTGGCCATAACTGAGACTCTGACACTGCTCATCAGATTCACCTGGCCCACACATAATGCTGTTATTCACAAAAGGGGTCAAGAGGCAAACCAGGAAGCACTGACACCAGTAAGATGAACATGTGTTCTGGGGAAATTCTTGGAGATCATCTTAAAGAATGTGGCTGGAGAACATCTGGAAAAGCACATTGCTAGGAAGGCCAGACTAACATGGGCTGACGCATTGGGAGATCATGCTTCATTAGTCTACAGGCACTCTCTGGAGATCTGACTGCCGTGAGCGATAAGAGAAATTTAATGAATATAGCATACTTAGATTTTTCAGCAAGTATTTGAAAGGGGTCCACACTGGAGATTCATGACTGAAGTTAGGAGTCTTAGATAAGGATTTAAACTAGGGGCCTGGATAGAAAGCTGGCTTAAGAGTCAGAGACAAAAAGGAGCCATTACTGGAAACTATCCATTTGGAAAGGGGTCTGAAGTGTATTATCCCAGGGACCACATTAAGGACCCCTATTGTTCATATACTGTGTTCATTTTTTTCATTGATGGGTACTGATAGCAAAAGGCCAGATTCATCCCTGCTGTAATTCTACTGAGTTTTTTGATGTTTCACCAATGCTGAGTCTTTCATAAGATCTCCCTGTGTGCACAGTGGCAAACTGGATATAGGGCTGTGCTGGAAATAAAACAGAAGAGGGGGTAGTGGAAGGGATGAAAGTGGTGCTTGAACTCTGAATACTCTGTGAAGCCATGGAAATGCTGTCCTACAGGGAAGAGATTTTTGTCTCAGGAGGCTGAAGTGTGGGCAAGAGAAAGGATACCAGTTCTGAAGAAAGGATGAATGAAGCAATTCACATAACCCGAGTGTATCTGCCACCGAACCTCCTCCGAGGAAATAAAAACCAGGATTTAAGATTTTGGTACAGTTTTTCTCCCCATTTTTAAAAACTTTTCTCTGCTGCTTTGTTGGCACTCCCAGCCTGCATAGAAGCAGGACAAGCAGGAATTCTGAGAAAGTATGTGAGAAGTCATTTGTAGAGGAGTTGCCACCCCAGTGCTATAGACTCAGGAAATCCAGGTGAGGCTGTCAACTGGTTGGATGCTAATTCACATGTCTTTTGAAGTTTGCCCATTACCACTTACAAGAATCTATGCCAGTGTTTCTCACCCTTTAGTGAACCAAGGAATGCCAAAGGTGGTATTTACTTTACGCAGAACACCTGATGAAAACATTCTCAAAAAAACTGGTAACAGTGGTGGGAGATGAATGCTTCAGTTGCAGCAAAGCCTCCAGGTGTGCATCAGTTGCTACTCGATACCTGGAGTTTGTCTAGAACTGGGGCATTAAATTACTCTTTTCTAATCCCCACTCAGCCCTCTTCCCACACGGTGAGGTCATGGTGGGTTGTGTAGCACCTGTACTATGCTTGAGGAGCACCACTGTCCCTGAGAACAATGGTTGAAAAACATTGCTCTGTACTGTGAGGAAAGGTGAAGAAACCCAGCTTCTGCTCTGATTGATAAAGAAGAGATATCAAAATGGTGTTTATAATAGAAGTAAAAGTCAAGATAATTGATTTATATTGTGGTGATGAAATGGCATAAACAAATAAAGCATGGTATTAGCAAAAGTTAGTGACAAATGCAAAGTATTTTCTTCATTCTTGCCTTGGAGTTTAGGAATGAACAAAAAGGATAGGTTCCATGGTGCAGATGATAGACTAAGCTGTTGTTTGTATGTTTTCTTGCAAAGAAAGTAATATTTCTGCATGAAAATTCAGGCACTGTGAGCTGATTTTGATAAAGCAAGAGCCACTGGTGATATAGCAGACACTCGGCCATAAATCTGTTTTATTTATCCAGCACTCCAAAGTCTGCTGGGAGCCTCATAGACAAGGCACAGGGCTGGTGCCCACTTGCAGTCTAAATAAAGATGGGATACTGGAAGTGAATAAAAAAAGATAAATGGGTGGACAAGGAAAAGGGTCCCAACAAGATCATGTGCTTCCTTAAATAGTTCCGCATGGAGAGCAGTAGATGGAAAGGCATCCATATTTCTGAGGCCTTTCACAGACAGAACTTGTTGAGGTTCACCTGCCATTAATCAAAAGGGCACATTTTTGCAAAGGAGAGCATGGTGATTTTGGCTAATGGGTGTCATGAGAGCTTATTCTGAGTTCACCATTGGAAAAGGCCATATTCAGCCCTGGATCCAGCTATAGCAGAATGTAAAAAGAGACCCTGTTTGTACGCTATCTCCCGGACTGGCATCTTGCTCTCCCAGCAGTTCCTGCTGCAGTCACTGTCTCTGTGAGGACAGGACACATCGTCTGTGATGGCTGACTTCTCTGAGCTCAAAGCATCACAGTATGGGATCAAAGCACCAGTATATGAACTTTTCTTCCCTAGCCTTGAACTGGTTTTGGAAATGGAGGTGGGAGGGAAGAGGCCTCAGGCTACTCTCAAACCCACATGGCTAAACGAGAAGCAGCTGCTAGCCCCATCAGATCAGCTCCTTCCTCTAGTCTTCTCCTCCCCCTATTCCTCCTGATAAAATCTACATCTACAGCTTAATAGCGATTCTCAAAATAGCCAAACCATGGCAATTATAGACCATGGTGTCTCAAAGGCAGTAAGATGTTTCTCATGTTACTCATCCTCTGGGGGCTTCCTCCAGCAGGAGCCATTGCATGGATGAAAGGGACTGTAATGTGGTCCACCTCAGTTGGAGGAAGCCAAAGAAACCTCAGACAGAGAAAAAGGAGCACATGGGTCTGTTCAGGACATAAGAAAAACACAAGTCCAAAAGAACACCTCATCAAGTCCTAGACTAGATTATGCTTCCTCTGTCAACTGTTTGAGAGCAGGAATTGGAGGGGGGTGGACTTTAGAGAGGGCGAGAGATGGAAATGGGGCAAATTAGAAAGAGAGACAGATATTCTATAATGAAATCATAACGTGAGCCTGAGATCTGTCTTTCAGCACCTCCTGTTTTCACTCCATATGGTTTCATTGTTGGAATTTTCTCGTTGTCTGAGCTTGGCTGGGTTCATTGTTCCTTAACGACAGCCAGAAGAAGCCCTCTGTAGGAAAATGGCCAGGCATGGAAAAGGAAGCAAGAAGCCCCCTGGTGTCCGGAGTGGAAGATTCTAGGTTCTGTCAAGATTTGGCCTTATAAATAATGACTGCAGTGAGTCATTTCAGACTCGAAGGCATTTCTGAACTATGTGGAATTCTGTCCGGCAAACACAGATGTAGCTGCCTCTCAGCAGATTACGACTGCTTCCCTGGTTCAGGCTGGACCAGGAGTTCTGTGAGAACAGGTCTTTCTCATGGTCTTTTGGCACTTGCTCCTCTGGAAAGGACCAGGAAGAATGGAGGCAGTAGTGATGATAAATAATACATAGGTTTGAAAGAAAGAAACCAAAAATGTTGACCTTCTAAAAAGTTTGAGGTTTATTTAGGTTTTAACCAAAGCTCTTTCACTTCCCCAGTTTATAATCAGTGAGATGAATGTTTGTTTATTCAGCCACCTCCAGACCACACAATCTGGCTGGATTCCCATCTGAACCATCACTATTCTTCCAGATACCCTTTGACTTTCCACGCTATTTTCTATGCTTTACCTACAGCTGCCATCATGCAGGCAGCAGCATGGATACCACAAGCTCTGCCTCCTAACACCCCCTAACCATGCTCAGACACTTCCTCAAAATCTAAGGTCCAAAGGGCAGCCGTGTTAGTCTAATTCAGTAAAACAAACCAGGAATCCTGTGGCACTAAAAGACCAACAAATTTATTTGTTGCATGAGCTTTCATCAGAGAAAATCCCACTATGTCAGATGCTTTGAAGATGGGGGAACTTACAGTATGGGAGGAAATAAATGCAGGGAAGTGTAAGTCATGGGAACAGGTCACACTGCAACAGCAAATCAAAGCAGTTAAGATTCAAACACTGGGAAACAGCACATAGAGGAGGGTCCCTTTTATAAATTCTCCCATCTTCAAAGCATCTGATGAAGTGGGATTTTCTCTCATGAAAGCTCAAGCAATGAATAAATTTGTTAGTCTTTAAGTGCCATGGGATTCCTTGCTTGTTTTTCCTCAAAATCTAGCAAGGGTCTCTACAAAGCTGTAGTGGGTGATGGGCTCTCTAGAGTTGCATGTTTTGATGACAGACTGAGAGCAGAAGCCTCCAGGAAGATTAGGAAAAACAGGAGCAGATTAAGGCATAAATGCTATAGGTCCATGTTTAGGACCTTAGCCTCTGGAATTAAGGGTTAAATGGGACTCTTAGCACTCATTTAAAAAATAAAAAACTTGGGATTTGAGCACTATGGTTGCAAGGAAAAGTTTGAAAATGTGACCTGATTGTAACTCGTGCAGACATGTCTGCCTGAGTCTGCAGACAGCCTGAAGCAAGAGCCCTGAAAGGCGTGAAATGCTCCATGAATCTCAGTAGGATGGTAACTCTCAGGCCCATTGCCCAGAGCAGCAGCTGCCATCATTACCCCAGCAGAGGATTTTTTGTTCTGCAGAAGAGTACAGCAGGTTTGTCCATCCCACCCATACAAGCAGATGTTCCCTGGGTGCTGGGGTAAGTACGGGGGACCCGTTGCTGCCCCCACTGCCTCTCTGGGAATAGCCCCTAGCTGCACTTCCCTAAGTCTGGGATGGGCCATAACACTGAGATGCCAACTGGGGATTGATGTGCGGGTGGGTCCAGAGACACGGGCAGAGTGGACTCCTGGAAGAATAATAGGGGCCTATGCCTCTGCGCCAGGATTAGAGAGCAGGAGCACACACAGGGACAAGGCCAGCAGTGTGACCGGTTGGGGGCCTGTGTCACGATGTGTATTGTCGTAATCCAGCCCTGATTGTAAGTCATGCTGGGAGATTCTAGGAAAGCCAAACCTTAGCTTGTGATACAGGAGAAATCTCAGGATGAGCTTTTTAAGAGCCAGTTCCTCTCCCACCAAGGAGCCAAAAACAGGAGCTCTGCTAGCAGTTAGAATCACTGTTTGCATCTCTGTGTTTGTCAGCATGGGTTGTTGGGGATATGTGGCCCATCCACCATGGGAACGAAGCTGGGGATAGTCATCATCTCTATGTAGCCAACAATGAATGATTTCCCCCAGGAAAACTCTTCTCAGGGCACTAGTAATTCTTTGACCTTTGATAGTGCCTGTAACCTAGAAGCCCCCGTCTGTCTGTCTGCAGCAGCCAGCAGCATAGTGTTTACATGCCAGAATTATATGGGTCTTTTATTACTTGGAGCACAAAGAGTGGAGTGGTTGAAGTTTTGGGGTGCTCAAGAGGGGTAAGGTAGAGAGAGTTATGCAAAACCTCTGTTCCAGAAACTAATGCAATCCATGTTTCTGGAGAGAGTGGACAAAAGGTTGGCCCAGAAGCTTTGAGCCTGCTGCATAAAGCAGCCTCCAAGTTGCTCCTAGGGATTATCCATCTCAGCAATAGGATGCCGTTAAGTGTCTGATTACTGCATTGTTAAAGCACTAAGTCTGAAATCTGACTACTGCATGGGCCCCTAAGGGAGCCTGCCCCCTTCCCCTTCTGCCACTAGCAATCCAGAAAAATCACAAGTGGGATCTGTCTGCAGCCACACTTTCCAATCAAGTGAAAACTGGCTGGAAAATCAAATCAACCTGTAAAGTTCCTGTGAAAGGCAACTCTATCTCTTTAAAATCACCCCTTTTGGGAGGGTGGAACTGAATGGCCATTGCAGCTGATGTCAAACAAACCGTTTCTCCTTTCCAAGCCCCCTCCTGCCAGACGGACTAGTCTGAGGGAGGCAGACGCTCTCTGAAGACTATTTTCCTCGATTCAAATAAATTCACTTTCAAATAATGTATAATTAAATGCATGGTATTGAATTAATGTTTTATTCTGAGTGCTTTGGCTGCAGGAGACTCAAGGGCCTGCTGGTGGAAAGAAAAAACACCAGAAAGCCTCCCACCCCCTCTCTTATTCCCTTTTCCTTCCATTTCTGCCAAGAATCTCCATTCCCTCTTCCAGGAGCCAACAAGTCAAGCAGTGACGGCCGTTTCACATTAGGTCTCATTTATGGTTCCTTGTGGTGTAGCTCTTCGGCTCTGGACCAGCGCAAAGGTCTCTGCAGCTCTATACCCTCCTCTTTGTTAGCCATCTCCTACACAGGTTTGGCTTTTTGCCCACATGACAGCTTTCCACATAGTTAACTCCTGGGGTGCCAAATGCAGAGCACATTTTTGGGTGGGAGCCAAAAGCATCACCTCAGGGGAGAAGAGAAGTTGAGGATGTTCATGGGGCATGGCTGTGTCTTTGTGGAAATGGATTGCAGGAGTATGTGAAGCTCAGTGGATAAGCTGGCTTTTGGAGTCTGGTTTCAGCAGTGGGCGGAGAGATCACTGGAAATGTTTGTCCTGTGTAATGTGTCTTTTGCCTGGAGCTTTGATGAGGCTCAGGTTGGATCACAAGTGCTCTTGCAGTGATCTTGGGGTGTAGCCATATTTTTAGTCAAGAGAAGCTGCAGAGCAGAGGGATCTTGCAATGGCAAACTTGTGTGGTGTGGCAAGGAAGAGTCTAGGGGTAGGCAAGCAGGGGAGAGAGCAAGATGTAAGATCTGCGAGGGTAGCGGGGCAAGGTTTTAAAAATATGGGCAGTTTTTGACTGAATCTTGAAACGACTGTGGTGCCAGTGGAAGTGTTTGTGGGGGTCAGATGGCTGTGCTGTATTCTGAGAAAGCCAGCATCATGCTGAAGTCTAGAGAGATGCGTCTCTGGAAGGACACACGGAAAGGAGTGGCTGTGACTAAGACAAGATGAGAGGTTGGGGCAGGAATATCAGAATTAATGGTATCCATGGGGCCTGTTGCTGTGGTGCTGCTGATAAGCAGAACTGCAATATAAAGAGAGAAATCCAATATTTGCTCGGGAAGCAAAGGAAAGGCAAAAGGCTTTGTGGTGAAAGGCAGGGGCGTGACATTCAGATGAACGTGAACCAGGCTGGTACAGTCAACCATGTTGCACAAAACAGACTTTTCATGTCCCTGAAGTTTGGTGTGAGTTTGGGCCATTGACTTCTTAACACAGAGAAGGCATATGTGTGATTTTTACCATCTGTTCCTCTCGGGGACAATCATCTGAAAAGGTATGAATGTGCCAGGTGAACAATGGTTGAAACAGTTCTGCCAAATTACATGTCTGACTGAGGAGGAGAATTTGCCTCTTGATGGGAGTTTGCCATTGTGCCAGAAACAGGATACGCACCAAGGCTGGAAGCCTCCATCAGTTGTTACTACAGTCATAGGCAAAATCTGGAATAGATGAGCCAGGTGTCCTCTTCATTTTCTTTTCTCTCTGAAACTCCCCAGGTAGGGAGGAGATTGTCAAGAGTTCTGAGAGTAATTACAAATTACAGCTGAGAATCTGCAGAGCATCCAAGAACCCGGGGTTACTTTAGTCTATTTCTGTCTATAAAATAATTAGCAGGCAGGTCCTGTTCACAAGTATGGTATCTTTCATTTTTTAAATGTACATAAAGAAATGGCGATTTTATTTTTTAATAGACGCTGCTTTAACTTTTAAGAAAAGAAAAGAGTGGGGCTTGCTGTATGATAAAAAGAGAGGGTCTCCTGAAATAATTTTTTAAAAATGTTCTTCATGAAAATAGGGGTTTGGTTTTGGGTTTGAATGTTTCAATTGGGCTTTAGGTACCACAGTGATTTTCTAGGTACAGATGAAGATATTAGTTTTAAATCTGGCTGCTTTAGAGTTATCCTTTCCCCCTTTGTGTTACTGTGAGAGCAGAGATTCAATTTTATGCGTTGGCTGGTGGGCCTTAGAGGTATCTTCAAGGTTGATGGAGAGATGGGATTCTTAGAGAACAGTCCCAGCTTGCAAAAATGATCCCTCTGATCTCATCCTCTCTGAAGCCTGATTTTACTAGCTTTCAAATCATGGCAAAAGGCACATCTTTTCAGTCAAGCACTAGGGGTAAGTGAATCAAGGGGGAACCTATTGCAATAGTTCCTCAGAGCTTCAGTCTTGGGCTCATTGTGTTACGTGCTGTACCAAACAGAACAAAAAGACAGTTTCCGCCTCAAAGACCTCACAATCTAAGTGTAAGACAGTAGATGACACGTGGATATAGAGAGATGAGGGAATACAAGAAAACAACGAGACAATGTTTGTCAAGGCTTTTGTAGGCCTGGTGGCAAAGGGGAGTTTCAAAGAGGGCTGTGAAGGAGAACAGTAGAGGCTATGTGAGTATTGTATGAGGAACTCCTCCTAAGCATGAAAGGCAACATAGAAGAAAGCATGAAGGTACTTCTTTGACAATTTAACAGGTGGGTAGTGAAGGGTGGCATCATTGTCTGAATGGAGCTGGGAGTCAACTTCTTGATAATGTCTGAGAGATGATTGGTCTTATGGGCTGGGCAGTGAAGGGCCTTTAAAGTGAGGACAAGTAGCTTATGCCTGAGGCAATGATGAAGGGAAGGGGGATGCAGTGAATGGGATGACATGATCAAATCAACAAGCTAGGAAAGTGAGCTTTGACTCAACATTTTGGAGGCGAGAGTGAGAGCTCACCTTTCTGAAGGACATGGACATGCCAATTCAAATTGGATTTTCTAGTGTGGCTGTGTCAATTCGAATTGACTGAATTCAAATTAATAATTATTAGTTCAAATTGACTAAATTGAATTCAGTAATTCGAATTGAAACTTGAAGTGTAGATATAGCCAGACATTATAGCCCTCATTCTTCTCTCACCAGCTTTATACCAGTTTATGCCATTTTGTGCCATTGATTTCAATTGAGTTACTACTGATTTACACCAGTGGAAGTGAAGAATCAGATCAAATGAAGTTATCAAATAAATAAGCTTTTTCATTAAGATAAACGTCAAAGTTAGAGAGTGATTTAATGGAGTGCCAACTGTGAGGCTTTTTAATCCCATCCTATTGCATGATTTTTGTCAGTTCAGGTGTCTTGGGTAACTCATCAGCACAATTAATTGACACCTGCATGATTTGAAATGCACTCTGCTGGCTAGTTACATGTCTTAATTACATGAGATGTAGTGCAAATTTCAACCATTATATTTGATTTTCATAGTCACTGTGCATGCAAGTCACATAGGACTGATTCACAAGAATTATTTTAACAGTTATTTATGGAAGAAATTAGTGAACAATTAATACATCTGAGAACTTTATTACCTTTTGGTGAACAGGGAAATAGGCAAAATTCACAGAATAAATTATTTGTTGCAGCACATTATTCATAGCCCCACAGGATGTAACCCATTATTATTATATATGTGCACTGTAAGCATAAAACAAGCAATAGAAGTGCATAAAAAAGACAAGGATACTGCCATAAAGAGCTTTTGAACAAATTCAGGAGATCAATGTATGAGAAAGAAGCACAAGGAAGAAGGAACAAAATGGGGGGGGGGGGCATATCAACAGGATTGAGTAACAAAGTCAAGAGTGGAAGGATGTGGCAAATGAAAGAAGAGATGTGGGTTGAGATGGCACTGGGCAGAGCCTGCAGGTAAGGACAGGGACCATGAGTGCAAAATGAAGGAAGAGAGGAAGCCAATGGAGGGATTTGAGAGGGTCATGCTGCATAGCAGGGGAAGAGAAAAGGGAAAGATTTCCATTCATTAGTTCTGTAGTTTCCCAAATGGGCTGCATGTTATTCATGAATCAGGAGCTTCAGGATACAAAATCAGTTAGCAAATGCATACCAGCAAACAGGCCCCTTTTCTTGAGCGTTGAAGATGAATGGTGTGCATATCTCACACATTGGCTGCAACCCAGTTAGAATAATAGCCCAGACCAGTAACCCCAAGCAGCTGTGCACTGTGACTGATTTTTTTCCCCTGTCCACTTGCCTACTGTCCTATGCATGCATGCCACATTTATCACTGTAGCATCTGTATCAACATCCCATAATGTCCTTTGCTTGAAGAACATAGGAGTTAGAATGTCTTAAAAGGAAAATGGGGGTGTCTGACAGGGCATGGAAGACACCCCAAAATAAACAAACATTGAATATAAAGACTGATCTGAAAAACATGTACATAGTGGCCTTGTGCGAAGGAGACTGTGAGCACTTCTGATTTATGGTTCTCAATCTGTTGCAGTTACAATTTTTTTTTCTCTGCCTACCAGATCGTGAACTCCACTTGTTTCAGATCCCAATCAAACAGTCACAACGCCTCTTGCATTGTAATTAGTGATAGAGATATTGCAAGATGAGCGTAGGTTCATAGAATCAGCATCCAAATTGGAGCTGGAAAAGCCCTATTGATGCATCTAGTCCATCTCTGGAGGGTTTGTGCAAGATTGACCCCTTTAGGATATGCTGGACTGACACACAAGGCAGTGTTGAATTCCCCTTGCCCATTGGTTCTGCAGGGCTAATAAGAGTCAAATATGTTTGTCTGGAAATGCAGTGGGTGTGAGTCAGAGACATGGGAGAACAGAGATGGGGCATACCAAGGTGCCATTTTTAGACCATCATGTTTCTGATGAATGCATTTTCAGCCATGTTGGAAACGGATCGCCAGAGGTTATATAAGGTCCCACAGCAGACCCAAGCTCCCTGCCCTTCTGCCTCCAGTCTCATAGCAGTGGAAATCCTGCTGGCAGTTGTCACGATGAGCACACTCCCTACTGCTTACTCAAACTCTAACACTTTTAAATCTTAGGACATCATTTCTGAAGCCTACGCTAACCTCTTCGCTAGCTGGGCATTTGG
Organism: Podocnemis expansa; assembly: GCA_007922195.1. Classification (NCBI taxonomy): domain Eukaryota; kingdom Metazoa; phylum Chordata; order Testudines; family Podocnemididae; genus Podocnemis; species Podocnemis expansa. Next base: position 9,595,609 of record ML682019.1, read on the forward strand.
CAGTTAGGGTTCACGCAGCATTCAGAATGATAATGGGAAAAGGCAAAAACATGTTTTTCTATATTAATTGTTGATGGACAAAGAGTAAGACTGAAGGGTATGTGTCCATTGTCTTACTTTTTTCTATCTTGCTTATCACCCTAGCAACTTAGCAATTGTGGGACGAGAATTGTGAGCTCTTACAGTGATTATAGCAACTAGTTCAGTGCTCCCTTTTAACATTTATCCTTCTAGATACAGCATGGCCTTGAATGAGTTCCCATAGTTCTGTTGCATCTGGTTATTTTCCTGTCAGTTACTATTGTAGTTCCTGCACAGATTCCTCTTTTGGATTGTCTTCTTAGCTTTCTTTTGTAAATGAACAGTATAGGGAGAAGAAAAAAGAGAGCGGGGTTTGTGGGAAGGCTGTTTGCATACACCTTGTTAGCAAGGCTGACCGCAACCCAGCAGAGACAGATAAACAGATTTAGTACACCCACGTCTGCCTGGAACAGCAAACAACAGCTGTTTATCAGGCAGAACTCAGCTTTTGCCAGTAGGAGGTAAATAGCTTTATTCAGATGAACCTCCCATGTGTCCCTGCAACATAGTGTCTTTGGTGGCAACTCTGACTGCCTTATTAATTGAAAGTTACTGTGCAAATAGGGTAGTGATCAAAGGCTAGCAGAACAGAGGTCCCAATGATACAATTCCTGGCTATATTTCATTGCTTTATATTTTAAACCCATAGTGATATAGCAAGGTAGACCAAACTCAGTTGTGAGCCCTTTGTGTGTGCAAGAACTTGATTTAAGCTGTACCAACTCTGTGCTATGCATTTGAAAATATTATTTATTATTACTCCACCTAGGCCCAAAACACTGCTATGTAAAATTCCCTGTGGCCATTCTGGAATGAGGAGAAAGTAACATCAATAAATATTTCCATCCTGATCCCCAGAAAGAGTAGCCAACTGTTCCCAAGCACAGAACTGATTCTCTGTTAGCTTGTTAAACTTTATAGAGCCATTCAGTTTTTTCCTCAAATTCATTCAAACTACGTGATATCACCACATCAACAGAACATTTTTCTCCATCTACTCCTTGTAATATAGCATTGATATAACAGGCCTCACAAAAGCTTGGTAGAATGAGAAGACCAGTGGGACACCCAAGTACAAAATATATTGGATTGACAGACTAGGTGGTGAGGGTGTGGCCTTATGTGAAAGAAAGCATGGGGTCAATAAGGTAAAAATCTTAAATGAACCTAACTGTAGAATAAAACTTCTATGGGTAGAAATACCATGCCTGAACAATAAAAATTTCGGAGTAGGAATAAACTGACTAGGTTGCTGACAGTGTTTATGAAATGTTCAGGGAGACTGGAGAAGCTACAAAGGCAGAATACACAATGGTTACGGGAGATTTCAACTTTCAACTATCTTCGTATTGACTGGATACATATCACCTCAGGACAGAAAGCAGGGATAAAATTTCTAGACAACACACATGGCTGCTTCTTGAAGCAACTAGTCCTGGAACCCACAAGGGGAGAGACAATTCTTAATTTAGTCCTAAATGGAGCACAGCCTGTGGTCCAAAAGGGGTATATAGCTGGACTGCTCAGCAACAGTGACCATAATGTAATTAAAGTTAATATCCTTGTGGGAGGAAAATTGCCAAAGAAACCTGCCACAGTATCATTTAACTTCAAAAAGGAAAACTACACAATAATGAGGCAAACTAGTTAAACAGATATTAAAAGGAGCTGACAAAAAGGTCAAATACCTGTGAAGTGAATGGACGCTATTTAAACACACCATAATAAAGACTCAAACTACATGTATATCCCAAATTAAAAAAAAAAAAAAAAAAGAGAGAGAGAGAGGATTAAAATATGCTACCAATGCTAAATTGCAAAGTGAAAGAGGTGATAAGAGGAAAAAAGGTATTCTTTAAATATTGGAAATCAAATCATAGGGAGAAGAATAAAAAGGGAGCATAAACTCTAGCAAGTCAAATGTTAAAGTATAATTAGGTAGACCAAGAAAGAATATGAAGAGCAGCTAGTTAAAAAATATTGCTGCTAGTTTTTGTGTCTTTAAGTACATCAGAAGCAGGAGCCTGCCACTTGATGATCGGGTTACTAAAGGATCACTTAAGGAAGACAAGACCGCAGAAGAGAAGATCCATGAATTCTTTGTGTCAACCTTCGTAAGGTAGACCCCCACCCCCAAGTCATTCTTTTTAGATGAAAATCTGAGGAACTGTCCCAAACTGAAATCTCATTAGGAGAGGTCTTCAAACGAATTAATAAACTAAACAGTAATAAGGCACCAGAACCAGATGGAATTCACCCAAGAGTTCTGAAGGAACTCATACGAACTTGCAGAACAATTAACAGTGGTATGTAGCCTATTATTTAAATCAGTCTCTTTACCAAATGACCTGGAGGTGATGAATGTAACACCTGTTTTAAAAAGCCTACTGGGGTGTTCCTGTCAGTTACCAATTGGTAAACCTAATTTCTGGACCAGGCAAATGAGTTGAAACTATTGTAAAGAACAAAATTATCAGCCACGTAGATAAACAAGATACCTTACTTGTTACTGGGAAAGAGGTAATATGGATGACCTTTGCAAATCAAACTTCAGCAATTAGAATTCTTTGAAGGTGTCAACAAGCATGTGGAAAAGATGATGCTGTAAATATAATGTACTTGGACTGCAAGAAAGGATCTGACAAGGTCCCTCACCAGAGCCTCTTAAGTAAAGTAAGCAGACATCGGATAAAAGAGAATGTCCTCTCATTGATTGGTAACTGGTTAAAAGGTAGGAAATAAAGGACAGGAATAAAAGATCAGTGAAAAATGAACATTTTCAGAATGGACAAAGGTAAATAGTAGTTTACTAAAGGATCTCTACTGAGATGTTCGTTGTTCAACATAGTCATAAAAGATCTGGAAATGGGGGTGAGAGCAGTGAGGTTGCAAAATTTTCAACTTATGCAGAATTACTGAAGATAAATCCAAAGCTGACTGAAAAGAGGGACAAGGGATCTCACTAAACTGGGTGAGTGGTTGACATAATAGAGGATGAAATTCAGTGGTAAGTGCAAAGTAATGCACACTGGAAAAAATAATCCCAGTTCTGCATACAATATGATGGGGTTTAAATTAGATGTACCTAATCGAGAAAGAGACCCATGAGTCATTGTAGCTAGTTCTCTAAAAACATCCTCTCAATGTGCAGCGGCACTTAAAAACAAAACTAACCGAATGTTAAGAACCATTAAGAAAGGGAAAATAAAGGAGAAGACATCATAATGCCACTAATGAATCCATGGTATATGCCCTCACCTTGAGTACTGCATGCAGTTCTTGTCCCATCACAAGAAAGATACATTAGAATTGGGGAAGGTTCAGAGAAGGACAACAAAAATGATAAGGTGTACTGAACTGTTTCCATATGAGGAAAGATGAAAAAGTTCGAGGGGTAGCCATGTATATAGAAAAACCAACGAAGTCTAGTGGCACCTTAAAAACTAACACATTTCTTCAAGTATAAGCTTTCATGGGCCCCAGCCTACTTCATCAGGTTGCAGCCCACCAAATCTTATGCCCAAAGAAATGTGTTAGTCTTTAAGGTGCCACAGGGCTTTCATTGTTCATTGAAAAAACTGGGAGTATTCAGCTTAGATAAGAGACAACTGGGGGGGGGGGAATACGATAGAGAGCTCTCTAACAACATTTATGGTGTGGAGAAAGTGAATTCCTCCCTTCACATAACATAAGAATTAGGGGTCACTTGATTAAATTAATAGGCAGCAGGTTTAAAACAAACAAAGTACTTTTTTACACACTGCACAGTCAACCTGTGGAATATTTTGCCATGGGATAGTATGAAGGCTTAAGTCAAGTTGTAGATCAATGGCATTAGTAAAGATGATCAGTGATGCAACTGGATGACGCTGGTATCTCTAAACCTCTAACAGCTGGAAACTGGGACTTGACAACAAGGCATGGATCACTCAGAATTACCCTGTTACGTTCATCCCCCTGGACCAACTGCCAGAGACGGGTGACAGACACTTGGTCGATTGGTAGACAGGTAGATGGACAATTGGACTGACCCACCATGGCCATTCTTATGGTCACGAATGTCAACAATCCACTCATAGTCTAAATTACATACTCCATAGACTTGTTGCAAACTCCAGAACTTTGCTCTGTTACAAAAATACATATTTTTGAGTAAACACCAAGTCTGAGCTCTCTGAACTTGAAGGCACAAAATCCAGACCTGAACTTTCCCATGTCTGGTAGTTCATACTCATCTCATTCTGAAGTGGGTTGGAGCTGTGTCTTCTGAGCAAGGTTTGGAAGCCCTGTAGGATTCAGGAATGGACTTTTATTCAGTGCCAGTCACATCATTGTCATTGCCCTAGAGTAAATCATCTCAAATGCCTCCAGTCTCCGCTCACATGTGAGCCCCTCCACCCCAAACAACATTGAAGCTGCCCTGTGTTGGACTTTTATCACTCTTCAAATATCCTCCAGATGAGTCGATATGCCTTTATAAAGTGCTGGTATAGTAATCTTTGGTCTTCTCTCAGTATGAGGCAGCTTCTTCTTCACTGGTTTTGTGGCTCCTGCACAGTGGACTGAGACTTGAAATACTAGGTCTATAGCTACACCCAAATCTTCAGCATAGAGATTTACACAGTGATGGGCCCCATAAAAATACCTAGGTAAACAGAGAGAATAACTCTCTAATTCATTGCTATTTAAACTGTTTTTAGGTTAGGGCTTTCTCTACCTAAGTGCATCCATTCCTTGCATTGACCTGACATCTCAGATTCTTCTAGGTAGCTTATAGATATTAAACCAGGCCAAAGAAACCCACATGCAAAGTGCTGTCCTCAACTGTCACTGGAGATTTCACATCACTCATTTAGGATGTGGCTACCATCCTGTGCAGTAACATTAGTAACAGTATTAATATCGGTAACTAACAGTTTTCTGCCCCGTGCACAGTTATTTAAAAGGTCAATGGGAATTCTCCATAGAGGCATTGTTCATTACAAGGCCCATTGCTTATGCAATCTGTCAGTATCTCACTTCCCAAACAGGCGAGAAGACTGGAGATGGCAGCCTATAAACCTGATGGTGAGCTTTTAATTAGCAGATTTAATTATATGAAAGCAATTAAGACTTTGCTCTTCCAATGCATTGGCTTTTGGATAAGTTGAACAGTGCCTGTACATCACAGGATATGTTCTTCCCCCTCCCATGAAGGGGATGTATATTGAATGTGGTCAGGGTTGAGTTGATGCTTAGGTTGAGCTCTTATAGTGGACTGTCACATTTCCTTCTTGATGTCACTCTCCAGAAGATTCAGCACAGCCACCAAAAATACTGTCTCAGTTTTGTCTGGCCTTCTAGATAGACCAGTTCAACATGAAATGTGGGCACCAGAGAATTCTTCCGAGTATGGATCCTTGCTGCCACCTTTGCAAAGGGGGATGGAGGAAAGGATACAAAACCAGCTTGCTATGGAGGAAACTGGGAGCACATAAATACAGGGTCAAATTATGGCTGATCCACAGGGGATGGGAGGGGGACTTTACTACACAGAGGACAGTCATAATAGGACAGCATTTGGTGCATGAGCACAATGGAGCAGTGGTGCAATTACCTGGTTTCTGCACTGTAGGGCTCGGCTGTGGAGAGTCCTGGCTCCACCTGTGCCTTCATGAAGCAGCTGGCTGTGGTAAATGTGCACGCTCCTCCTTTCTCCCAATATCTGTTGCTGGCTTCCATGGCCGCAATCCTTCCAGACACTGCTGCTGTATTCAGGCAGCTTTTTCTCCAGCCCAGAACTGCTAAAGCTATTCTCAGGCCTTAAATGAACCCCTTGTACATGGTGTGGTGCAGAGGCTGGAGATGCCATCTTTGGGCTGAGATATGAAAACGGTGTGGTGCCCAGCGGTCATTAATCATGCTTAGGACATTTGTCTCCAAGACAAGGCACCCGGGGCAGATTTTCCACAGCAATTCTGTGTCTAAAGGTGTAGCAAAGAGCCTCAGTGGATTTTCAGATGTGTCTAAGCGGGTTAGGAGCCTCAGTCCCATTGATTTCAACCAGAGTTAGGTGCCCAACTTGCCTGGCCTCTTTTGAAGAACTCTCTAGGTACTTCTCTGCACCTTTAGGCATCTAAATACCTTTGGAAATGGGACCCTGAGATACTACATTGACGGGTGATCTATAAAGGCCTAAAGAGTAGGAGTGTAAAGTGCAGTGCCCCAGCTAAATTCCTATTGGTTTGTTTCCTCCTGTGTTTCAATTGATAATTTTCTTCACTTCCTTTGATAAATTAGGTTAGATCCTGCAGCCTTAACTCAAATATAGAGGCTCTCTGAAATCAAATTAATCTTTGGTGTCCAGGAAATCATAAGGACGGTGTGCCTGCCTCTCTAGGAGCTCTTACGGGCATGAGAGCTTCAGGGATGGCACGGTGCTATGAATTAGCTGTCACTTGCTGCCCAGAACATCAGGAGAAATCAGTGTTTTCTGTCTCCCAGGACATTTTACTCAATATGGCCCCTCAGGAGCCATCCGCCTGTTTTGAGGTTTAAAGCAATTCAAAATCTCTCTGCAAGACTCATGCAAAACTTTCCAATTTCACCTGGTCTGGCATCCAAACGTGGCATGTGAAACAGTAGCAGGTCATGAAGTTGGTGTCAGAGCATATATATCATATTCAGCTTCATTCCAAATAGGCCTGAAACAACACAGGAGATTCAGCCAAAAGGTTCCTGAGCTTTCTGGAACTGCTTGTTAAACCCACTGTGAGTTTGTTGTGAAAACCTGATGAGTTTCAGGTGCTTTCCTTGCAGACGTTTTGTGCAGCTTCACTCCACAGTGGCTACATCCCAGCAGGGCAGCGTGCGAAAAGGTATAAAGCTTGTGAAGCCCTAGAAATGTAACTAGTTGTTGTCCATTCCCTGCATTAACCTTGATTCATTCTCCCCTCCCCATCAACCCATTCCCTGCAGATGTGCAGCATATTAAGAGAAGAGATATCGTTCTGAAGAGGGAACTGGGAGAAGGTGCCTTCGGGAAGGTGTTCTTGGCTGAGTGTTACAACCTTAGCCCCACCAAGGACAAGATGCTGGTGGCAGTGAAGGTAAATCTCAAGGGAGCATGGAGCAAAATGTAGTGGAGGGTGAACGGTCAGATATAGTTGGCTGTTACTGTGTGGGAAGGACAGGACAGGTTAAGTGGGGGTGGTTTATAGGATGCAGTAGATTGTGGTAAATCTACTTAGTCACACAAAGTTTCAGAATTCATCTTCAAGGTTATCTGTTCTCACCAGTGCCAAAGCTGCCTTTCCTTTCCTTTTGATTTGGCCAGGAAGCACTGGGAAGTGGCACTGCTCTGGTCTGGAAGCTAAAGCTAACATGTATCTGCAAAAACAATGTCTGGAATTCATCTGCTTCTCCAAGGGACTGTGGGCCCTTCTCCTACTCCTCCTTTTGCTGAAATTGTATATGGGATGCTGATGCAAAGTGGCCTCAGCAGAACATACACATGTGCGCACACAGATCCAAAACAGAAAAACAAAGACCCCACAGAAATGAAATTGTCTGGGATGATCATCAAGATCTTCCAAGAAACACTTCCAGCTGAGACCTACCAGCTTGGCTAGTGTGAGACAACTCCAAGCTCGATGACTTCCAACAAAGGCCAGCTCACCACGGCTTCTGCTGTCTCCATCAAATGCTCTTTATGACCCTTAAAGGTCCTTTCATGAGACTCTGGGTATATTTGCACAGCAAGTCCAGGCCTCGGGTGGATGAGTCTGTTTATTGGATAATTGCTTTCATATCAAGTGGTACCAGTTGGCAGATACATCATAATCCACAGTTGTAGCTGTGGCCTCATAAATCATTGTAAGTGGTTTTGAATTTGATCTGCTGCCCTTCAGAGAAAATAATACTATCTTTCGCTCTCTCTTTAGAACCCTAGAGACAGTCTGTTCCCAAAGCTAGAGTTATTTTAATCAACATTTTAAGACATTTTTAAGTTTACTTTTCCCCATATGTTCTGGCCCTGAGCTTAAAGGTGCCACCTTTCACCCTATATTACAGGATGTATAGAATAAATACACCTGATTTGTTTTCTGAGAGTACTCTGAGTGCCTTGTGGTGAGTCTTGTTTCCTGATTTGGGCCTGCCTTTTAACAGCATCCAACCCTTCTGCTATAAAAACAAGGTGTCCACAATTTCTGAGGGCATTCCTGAATTGCATTTGCTTGTAGGAGAAAGTGGGATCTTCTCATCTTCCACTAATCGTTGCTACAAACTTACATCTCTAAAGTTTCTTTTGCCATGCTCATGAAGGATTTTACAGAAGACTAACTTAGCATTCTGAAATGCACTCAGCTTCAGGATGCAACACAACAGCTGTTTGACATCAAATTGCATAAGGACAGGAACAAATAATATAGTTGGCTGAAGCCACAAAGGGAATTTAGGGAGCAAGTTTAGGTAGCTGTGCAAAATTTGAACCTCAGTCAAACAGAGCTAGACATCACTGGTCCTTTGCAAAGTGCCACCAGGTCTTTAATTACTGCAAGTGATTAAGGCCCCTGTTTCAGATCCAAAAACCCACCCTAGCAGCATTTCACCCCTGACTGCATTAGCATTAGTTCCATGATGAGTTAGATGGAAGAGAGTCAACTGCTGGAGCTCCAGGACTACTTCCTGCAACACCCTGGGTTCTCCCTGGAGATTTCTCAAGCAAACACGTACTCAGCTTCCTGAAAACTGACTGTGATGGCAAAGAGGTGACCCAGCAGGGAGGCTTGCAGGCCTTAGTAGCATCCGCCATTGGTTTCTCTAGACACAGGTGGGACAACCTCCTTTTCTAAACCAGAGCAGTACTTTCTTTTCCCCTCTTCATTTATTGCAGGCATGAATGGTAGCATCATCCAGCATAGCAGTTGTCAGACAGTTCCCATTGGAAGACCTCACTTTCAGTTCCTAATACCTTTGCCAGATTTTAACCACTGAGGCTTAAGATTCCATGCTGGGTGTTTGCATCGGAGTGAAGGGGTGTGTGTGTGCGTGTGTGTGCGCGCGTGCGCGCAAAAATTTCAACCAAAACCATTCAGGTGGGTTTGAGACCCAGGCTGGGAAAAAAGATGTTTTGCCGACATTAAAAAATGCTGATGCTCTTTGGTTCACAAAGCTATAGAACCCCCAGACTTTGGAGTAGGAAGTAGCCTTTGTATCAGTGATGCTTCTTTCACTGTGCAAAATATCCACCATATTCGGCCAGACTTTAAGCCTTTGAAAAATCAATTAGCACATGCCCAGTAGAAACTTCTTAGATTCTAGCAGCTAAATTCCCTAATGATTTCATGTACATTGGGTAGATTCCAGCCCAGGGCTGAAGAGGACTTTCCTAGCAGCTCTGGACAGAAGGGAGACTCAATGTTTTCTAGTTCCAAAGGGGCAGCCATGTTAGTCTAGTTCAGTAAAACAAACGAGGAGTCCTGCGGCACTTAAAGACTAACAAATTTATTTACTCCACCCGTTGGTCCAGGCAACATGGAGAAGGAAGCTACTTGATTCAAATGCAGAGGGGATATGAGCCACCGTGGAGGTGGGTGGAGGGAATAGATTGAGACAAGACACTGGGCAAGCAGCCCGGACTGGGAGCTGTGGAGAGACCCTAAGTGTGAGAACAGGCATCTGAAAGCTTGTAGATGGAGGTGTGCCTGCAATTTGATGAGGATCTGGGACTGGTGGGATAAGATGACTGGGACTGAGAATCAGTGGGATGGGCAAGAGAAGTAAGAGAGGAGATAGATCTGGTGACAAAGTAGGGTGCATGGAGAGAACTTGGGGCTGGCTGAACAAATAGATGGGATAAAAAACCAGGGTGTGTGGCGGATAAGTAGTGAAATTGGAAGATTCCATTGAGGGATGTTGCGGCTGGGGGTCAGTGGGAGGTGAGGAGAATCAGAAGAGGGGAATGGGTGACTGGAGGCCGGAGGGGGCAAGAATGACAAATTAGATGAGCAACTGGGAGATGGCAGGAATTAAGTCTATATAAGTCAGGAGGCTGAGACCAAAATGAGAAGTCAAAGGAACAGGGCCTGGCACTGGCTAAAAGTGAGGAGAATGGAACTGGGGCACAAAGCGTGGGGTGGAAAAGAGACAAGAGTAGAACAAAGGAAGGGTGGAGGGGACAGAACAGAAGGGCTGACGCTTGGGAAGAAAGGGAACACTTCCCTCCAGGGGAACCTGCAGTTCCAGTATCACTGTTCCTTTGCTGTCAGTCAGCATCCGTGAAACCTGCTGATGAAGTGTTGTGAATCTGATAGATGACAACATGCTACTGTTGCCCATTTGCTGAACCAGTAGAGGTCTGGGCAGTGGATCTAAAGGCTGAAGCCCTGCTGATCAACCATGGGGGTGTGCATATGATGCCACAGAAGTCTTGCTTTCTTGGCTTGCTTTTCATAAAACCTAGGGGATAACACACAACAACTCTATCGAAAGAGCAGTAGTGAAGTTGTAAAGTCTAGCATTCTAAAGATTGGAAATACCAGCTTTAAGGTTGCCTGTTCTGCAGACAGAATTATTAATATCTTCTTGGGTTTTTTGGTGGTCCTGTATTATCTGAGTGCTTCACAAATTTTAATGAATTTATCTTCTTATCAATTTCCAAAGGGACAGCCGTGTTAGTCTAGTCCAGCAAAAAAACAACAAGGAGTCATGTGGCACTTTGAGACTAAGATTTATTTTTCTTATGAGCTTTTGTGAGAGAAAATCCCACTTCCTCAGATGCTTCAAAGATGAGATGAGGGTGTTCATGTCAGGTGGAGACCTGAGGCACTGAGAGATTAAAGTGAAAAGTACCCACCCTACACATTTTGGGTGCCCAATTTGTGATCCTTTATGCCTCAGTTTGCATGCTGACTTCATGAGTATTGAGAGAGCTTTAACTTTGACCCCATGGTCCCAAGTATAGGGTTACCAGATGTCAGGCAAAAGGAGGACATGTCCTCCTTTTTACCTTCGTGTCCTCCATCTGGCAGGCATTTTAAAATATGTGATTTTGTCTGGCTTTTTACTTACAGGGGTTAAAGTATGCTGGAATGCCCCAGAACACCCTATTTTTAGGGAGAAGCATTCCAGGGCCCCCTAAAAACAGAAGAATATTACATTAATACCACATTTCCTCCATTTGTCCTCCAGTGTCCTCCTTTTCGTACTTCCCTGTCCTCCTTTCCATGCTTTGGTATCTGGTAACCCTACCCAAGTAAGGCATTTGGAAGATGAAGAATGTAAAGTTTGTTTTGAGTTGATGCAGCCAACATCCAGGAGAGACGGATAGAGGCCAATTCTCCAGGGCAGCATTCTGCATTAATCATGAGACTGTCCATTCTCTTGGTGAAGTCTCTTGGCTCATTCACTACACACCTCCGTCATCTACGTTTCCTGACATTTAAATGCTTGTCTTTGGAAACTTAATGATGTTCCTTTAAGATAAACATCCAGTCCCAATATGGGGTGGGGGGAAAGGAGTAGTGAATGGGGTGGGGAGCTATTTTCCTAGAAGGATGTAGCAACAGTACTATAAAGATACTAAATGACTAGAAGTGATTGGGTGCTGAGATGAGGATGGATGTTTTGCCATTTGCACAGTGTGACTGTCATCCATCTAAATATCTGTAGGTGGCTCTCCCTTGAGGGCAGGGAATTAAAATGAAATTATGCCATGTGCGAAGTGGCTGTAGGGCGGAGGAAGGAACTAAGAGGAATGACTTCATGCTTGGATAATAACCTGTAGAGATCAGTTCAGAGGAAGAAGCATGTAGGAGCAGGGCACTTGCAACTCGGCTAAGCTTAGTGCTTTGCTTGAGAAAGCTGCAGGACTGGGTTGATGTATTTTCAACATCTCACTCAATAGATCCACTTCTTCACAATGCAATCAATGAGAAGGAGCCTCCTAAAGGCTGAATACTCTGTCCGTGTGTATCATCAAGCTCTGCTGACCTCATTCTTACTGTTTGTGCCTTTGAATGGCAGGCATGAGTAAGACGAGTAGGTCTTGCCTTTGGGTCCCAGTCAGTGGATTGTCCATCTTGGTTTTGTAGTAACTGCATTTTATGGGGTACAAAAATTGCCTTGGCAGGTGCTCTGGTGACGCCGTTACCCAGACATATATCAATAAATAGGCAGCTGAAGTCCCCGTAGAGTGGGCATCAAAGAAGAAATAATTTCAGGGGGTACTTTTAAGATGAAAAGGCAGCGAATCTGACCAGCCCTTTTTTGATGCATAAATGTTTGCAGTCCATGAACTTGTGGTAGTTGCCCCCACATCTGGGCTCTTCTTTCTTAATGAATTGCTCACCAGGCAGCCCTCACAAAATAGCCTGAAACAACAAAGTAGTGTCCAAACCAACCCTCATAAGCACTGCAGCCCTGCACTCACCTAGAACTTTACAGTATGCTCAAGAAATATGAGCACTCAAGTCTTCCTAGCAACCCTACAATAACAAGTATATGCATGCCTCCCAGTGCTTGTAAGTTAGCCTATAACAGCAAACTAGTGTGTTCAAATGGGCTAAAGGAGACACTTCTGGTTAGGATACAGATTTCTACAGCAGTCTCTGGGAGCTGTTATAAACAGCAGGGAATAAAAACATGTTTTGAAAAAATTATGAGAAAAGACTTGAAAATGTCCTTCTTCAGAATCCACATAATGACTGCATAGCCAAGCAAATCTAGCTGCAGAATAAAGGAGACGTAGTCAGCTATTTCAAAGTAAAAGGCAGCTAGAGGGGACTGGCTGGCTCAGGAGCTGAGCAATAATGAAATACTGAGCCTTTTGCTCCTAGGTCGCCAGTTGAAATCCTGCCCAAGCTGGTAATAATGGGAAGCTATTACCCTCTGAGGGCTGTTTGCTGCTGTCAGTGAAATGAATTAGGGGATATCACTCAAGTGCTGAGTGGGCTGCCGTCCACACAGGAAGAAACCTCATCCTTTTGGGCAGTCCCTGTCCCTCGTCAACAGGCTCAGCAGAACTGAATGGTGTCATGGAGCCATGCTACCTTCCTGACGCCTCAAGGAGGTTCCTCCAGTGAAGGGTTGAGGCACCCAGGCAAGCAAAAGAGGCCCCTTTAATAGCACTGTGGGAAAACCATGAGTTCAGTGATGGGTCCTGTAGCAAAGCCCTGAAGCCTCAGGTGTTTCATGACAAAGGAGCAGGTTATCTTTCCATGTTTCAGGAAAGCAAAGAGATCTGTGCCGCTGCTAGCATCTGCTGGTAAGACAAACTAATTCAGTGGAAGGGAAGGCAAGCTACTCTTTCGAAAATCAGCAGACTTGGGCTTTGTCCTAGGTCCAATACAAATCATATCACAGGTTTAGGAGCAACACACTTAAACTAAAGAGGGCAGCTCCTATAATTTGTCCTCAACCTCCTTGTAACTTTCTGTGGTTTTCTTCTCTCTCCATCTGCTCTCTCTTCAGATTTAATCAGCAGATTCAGGCAATGCTATCTTTTCTCCTCCCCCCAGTCACTCTTTGATGCTCCCCCCACTGTCAGCTTGTTACAGGAGGTGGGTGCTGCAGTCAGAGTTTGAAAAGGGAGCCAGCATGCTGGGGTTATCTTTCCAACTCTGCCACCTACTCACTTTGCGGCCTTGGACTCACTTCTCACTGTTCCTCCATCAATAAAATTGGGACACTGAACCTGGTTTGTCTCACTGGGCAGCTTTGAGGCTTAATTCGTACCCATGTGTAAAGTGCTTTGAGAGCCTCCTGTAACAGGCAAAGTCATATCACAGTGCAGCATCCTGTGTCCTTGAGAGCCCCGCACTGGAGACACCAGGTCTTGTCATTCTGATTCACACCTTCCCAACTCTGTTTGTGTTCGCCCCTCTTCCAGGCTTTGAAAGATCCCACTTTGGCAGCCCGCAAGGATTTCCAGAGGGAGGCTGAGCTGCTCACCAACCTACAGCACGAGCATATTGTCAAGTTCTATGGGGTGTGTGGTGATGGGGACCCTCTCATCATGGTCTTTGAATACATGAAGCATGGGGACCTCAATAAGTTCCTAAGGTAAGAGCGAGCCGACAGGGGCTACAGAAACCTCCCTCCTCTGGGTCACTGCTTTGAGTCCAGGCCAAGCCAGTGGTGACTAAAAGTTGTTATTGTTCACTGACTGTTTGGTAGCCCATGTAACACAAAGAACTGGTCATTCCCAGTCCAGCTTCTAGAAGACAGGGGCCCCCTTCGTACAGCTGCTCCTGCACTTTGCACTGACGCTCCTTTGCTGGCAGTCTCCATGGAGAACCATGCAGGTCGGGCTTGTTTCTTATCCCTAGAGGGCATCCATCAAGTCAAAGCAGGCTTAAGGCAGCAGGGAACCTGGGAAGAGAATGCAATGGATGGAGAGGTGCAGCCTGCAGGGCTGACAAATCAACGTCTTCCATCAGCTGTGAAATTCCCATGCAAAAACAATGCCACGGACTGAGTGTGTGGTAATGAGGTTTTGCCCTGCTGCTGTGATGATGCCCACGGTCTCCATCTCTGAGGAGTCATGTGGTGAGCAGTGGGCACTGGAACACCATTAGCTGCCCCTAGACCCTGATATACTCCTGATTTTACTAGTGATGATGGGCGAATGCACCAGCCTCATGCTGGGACAGGAGGACTCCAAGGAACACGAGGGCCAAGGGAACAACCTGCAAAGCTCAGAGAGTTGGGAGAGCCCCAAGCCTGCCACCCTCACCCAGGGGATTTGGCAGAGAGATGGCAGCCTGGGGATAGGGACGCTGCCGGACAGAACCTCTCTCACCTGGGCAGAGCCTGGAATTGAATCCTGTGCTGCTGTTTGTGTGTTCATGCTGCGTCTTTTGTGTAACCAGCCCAGAGGAGCTGGGTAGGGAACTGGAGTGAAAGTTGCTACGTAAGATAAATAAGGCCTGTCTTTTGCTTGCCACAGAGGTGCCCCTGAGGAGAGTGGAACGGGGACCCAGCCATGCCTCTCCTTGCTGAAAAGGTTCATGGCACTGTGGGAGGTGCCGTTTTTCAGGCAGGGCATAAATAACAAAACCCAGACCCTGGCCACTTGTGTGACTTAAAATCAAGCAGTGCATTCCCTAAAAAAAGGGGAGTTTGCTCCTAGATGCTGTCCAAACCTCAGCATGGATAATAATGTTCTTTAATTTCACCCATCAGTTTAACTCGGCTACCACCTCTTTCTTTGCTACCCACCTTTTGTCCTTATGTAGCTTTACTATACATTGTGAAGCAGCTGCTTCAGTCTACGTCAGCAGGGGCTGCACTGCAGGACTGGTTAGGATTTGGCCCTGGCATAAGAGGGCCTAACTAATGACCTCTGACTTTGGCAGATGCTACCCAGGTTAGTCGGGGTGAATGTGCACCCGTCTCTGAAACTCCTGGGGTCAGCAACTTAGCAAAGCCTGTATCAGTGTCCCTGCATGCCTTGCTTTGGGTTTTCTCCCTGTGGGAGTGTGCATGACTTTGCTGTAGCATAATTCACCCAGCACTAACTCAATATCTGTTTGCTCCTAGAGCCTGAGGTGTGGGGACCACTTTCCCGAGATAATCAAATGAACTTGTCTGAGTTTTAACTACACCTTTCAATAGAAATTGAAAAAGCAGTAAAATGGGAGAGGCCTCACTTTAGCCTGGGCTTCCCACAGATAAGCACCATAAATAAAAGTCCCCCAAGTTTTATTATGCCTCATTGCACCTTTCAGAGAAAACACTGAACAATAAAGGTGACCGATGTGGCAAGGGAAGTCATTTCAATTCACACCTGCCAGCTGGGCTGGGGATTGATTGCCGCAGGGTGGTCTCTCGTCATACTTCAGTCCGGCCCTCATGCAGCCTGGCTGCTCCTGACGCCACTGGTGGCAGCAGATCAGGCCCCCATCAGCCTGGTCAGGCAATAGAGAACGGCCTGCTGCAAAATGCAGCCCACGGGCTGATAAAAGGCCAGTGTTGAAATGGCAGCTCCCACTGAAAGAGTTTGAAAGAAGTGTAAAAATCTCTGTCCATGAAGCAAAGTGTTCTCCGAAGCTGACTTACAGGGTAGTCGTGGTGTTTACTAGACATGCCATGTGAGGCAAGGCTGCAGAGGCCAGGCTGTGTACACACCATTGGTGACTGCTCTGCATTTCTATGGTGTTCAGCTATTCTCTTTCCCTCTATGGTTGCTGTGAGTGTGTCTCCCTTTCTATGTCTAGCCATCATGAAAGAGAGAGCGAGAGAGAGCACATGCGTGTTAAAATCAGAACATGGGTGGTAGCAACAGTTAAGAGTTAAGATTACTTAAAATGTTCCATTGTCAACCCATTTGCAGTTGCCTTTAATTTTCCTCTTTAATTACATACTTCAGACTTGCTCCCTGCTCATAGGCAATTGTTTCTTGGAAGTTCATGTAGTCTTTTGATTATGAAGAAAGAGGGAACAAACATACATGCCATCCATTACACAAAAACGAGTACTAGCAGTACAATTTTTGACAGCTCTACTGTCAAACAGCGGAGGGCAAAAAGAGTGTGTGCTCACTGAAGAGAAGGGATCTCTGCCCCGTGCTGGTACAAACCTCCATCGCATAGACGAGAACTGCAGTGTTTTGTCATCAAAGAACAAACCCCTCTGGTGGACTGAGAATCTACCCAGTTTTACAGTCATCAGCAAGCAGAAGACCCACTCTCTGAGACAAGAGATGAACCCTTCTTCTCATGCTCTCTGCTTCTTTCTCCATAGAACTGGATTCACAGTCTGGGACACTTGGGGGCAGGAGATGGAGTGAGGAAGGCCTGTCTAGACTAGGAAAGTAGGTTGTATTTTAAAAGGGTTTTAATTGATTTAGATACTAGCTTAAACAAAGATTCACACTTTTACAACTGTTAGCTGGTTGAGAGTAACTGTGCACCCTCTAAGATTAATCTTGACCAGCTATTGTGTTCAACATGACCTGTTTTCCTTACCTAGATGGGGCAGAAAGAGGTTTCCTTGATGTGTATGGAATGAGCCTGCAGATCTAATACAATCTCAAGACACATTGGTGGCTTCCAGAGCCCCTCTGTCCCAGAGATATTATTTGTTGCTGACAACAGGTGTCAGCCACAGTTGAACCCGAATGATCAGGATCCAAATGCAAAAGTAGATGAGGGCCAGCTGTGTTCCTCACTGTTTTAGGCACCATGGATTGTTCTTGTCTATGTTTGTAGTGACCCTGTGTTCAACTGCACCTGCTGCTGACATCTGTTGTTAACAACGGTTAATTTTCCTGGTGTGGAACAGGCTTTAGGAGGCCTCAATAGGACATAAATCATTCGTCTTATATACTCTCTGCAGTAATCCCTGCTCACACTCTGCAACATTTCCTAACAAGTTCTTTCAGCCCACAGGCCCTCCCATCATTCCTCCTAGTCTTTCCTACCAGCCCCAGAATATCTCAACATTTCTAAGCCCCAGTCCAGCTCTTTCTTTGTGCAGCATCACCAACCCCGGGCTCTGTGTTGCCTGCAGTTTTCTTGCCTCCAGCTCTAGGAAACCTCTTCACCTCTGTCTGCAGCGCTCTTTGCTCCCTGCTGCCCTGGGAGAGCTCACCTTCTCCTTCAAAGCTGTCCCGTAGGGAAATAGTAGGATTGCATTTGTGGTGGCAGGTAGGCAATAAGCAATTGAAAAAGTAGCATCTGAAAAATGGAATCTGCTGAACCCAAAACATCTGGACACTCATCCCAGAGCTTACCCTAGAACGAGGCTGAGCAATTAAGAAATGGAGACACATAGTTCTGATTTTGTGGTCGGTATGGTTAGCCCAATGTAGGGAAAGAGGAACACCACTGAATATGCAGTTTCAATTTGCTAGCTCTCTGAAGGGCTACTCTGGATGACGGGGGTGAAATGCCAAGATTCATTTCAAAGAGAGTGGTATGAAAGAAGGCCCGAGAGAAAACATTGTTCTGTATCTCATCAGGTGGAAGAAGGTCACAACAAAATCTCTTGCTTTTCCCTCAGTATGAATGCTTTTGCTCTTTCACCTCCACACAGGCAGCCAGAGGGCGACCTCCAGCAGGGGAGACATCACAGTGAAGGCAGCGTGGCAAAGACAGACTTAGTGCATGTGGCAAACTGGAGTGGGGGAGGCAGGGCAGCAATGACTCTGACCTTGAGTTCCCACCTACAATGCGCTTGTTCTATATACATACACCTTGTGCTGCCCTGGATTTTTTGTGACTCTGCAGGGTCAAATCCCTGCAAGCCTCATCTGCTTCTGTCCAAGTTCACAGACTCCAGGATTGCTTCAGCGTTAGAGATGAATATAAAATGTATTTTCAGGACATGGGGCTCTGACCTGGCATAGCCTAGAAGTATGTGACATCTGAAACCAAGCAGAGACCCTCTGAGTCAGTGAAACATCATCAGGAGCAGAGGACATAGTGGGGGTTGCTGGGATGGAGTCGGATGGGAAAAATGGAGCCTGTTGGAGGAGTGGGAGGCCACTGGGGAGCCAGGGAATGATGGGTTTGCATAACAGGGAGATACCTGAATATTAGGAGAAGGTTTTATGTAGGGGAAAAGTTAACTGAATTGAACTTCCAGATCTTATGGGGTTCATATTTGTTTTATCTCCATCTTCCCAATACGTTTGCACATAGAGACCAGGCAAACTGGGAAGGTCTCAGAGTTGGGGCCCAATGCCATGACTCCCAGATGAATGGAGATGGTTTGAGTTCCCTGCCACCTGGTTGTTTAGATACCCACTTCTGCGCTCTTTACTCTTTCCCCCTGCAGGGCACATGGCCCAGATGCTATGATCCTGGTGGATGGGCAGCCTCGACAGGCCAAGGGAGAGCTGGGGCTCTCCCAGATGCTGCACATTGCTAGCCAGATTGCTTCCGGCATGGTCTACCTGGCCTCCCAACACTTTGTCCACAGAGACCTGGCAACCAGGAACTGCTTGGTAGGAGCCAACCTGCTGGTGAAGATCGGAGACTTTGGAATGTCCAGAGATGTCTACAGCACTGATTACTACCGGGTAAGGCAGCTCCAGCGAAAGCATCTGAAGGGCAGAGCAGAGGGAGGCTAGTAAATGTTAGTTAATCAGCAGCCAAAAATACTGACCGATTCATTTATTCCTTCACCTGTGCTCTCGTGAACCCTGCAACACATATTATTGCATTTTCCCATGACTCGCATAATTGCACAAAGACGCTTACTGGTACACACAGACGTGTGTGCACGTGTACCCTCTGTGCTTGTCACGTACACCACCATACACATTTATAGATCAGATACAGATATACACATGCTCTTACACACATTCACTTAGTCTTTTATGTACTCAGCTTTTTTTAATGCACATGGGCTCATCACTTTCCGTGTTACACACACATGTGCACACAGAGTACAACTTTGGATTCCTCTCTTTATTTAAAAAAAGCAAAGACATTGATACATTAAAGGGAACCCAAAGGAGGGCGACAAAGCAGGTTAAAGGATTGGAAGCTGTGAACTATAGAATGAAATCAAAGAAATTTAATATATGCGTTTTAAAGAAAAGGCAACTGAAAGAGTGACTGATAAATGCATAAATGGCAGTGGAAATAAGAGCCAATTTAGGTTTGATCTCAGGACTCTTTCAAACAGAACATTATTTAGACAATGGAATAATTTGGCATAGTAGTTTGCTCAGGCTCTGTCATTAAAGGCATTCAACAGGAGACTAGATAAAAAACCTGGGTTAAATTCAGGGGATAATCCTGCACTAGACACTGGAGATTGATTCAGTGATTTAGGAGCTTCTTTCCAGCCTTGTCTTCTGTAATTTATACTTACACATTTCTCTGCTCTTACACATAGCCTTATGTTGCTTCGCAGTGCCTCATCTGGCAGAGGTAGGAGCTTTACTGATGAGCTCTGAAGGAAATCCTTCCTTGTCCTCGGTTGTGGAAAAATTGATTTTGAAGTGATTCTTCAGGGGGAATCCTATAGAGGATTCACCACCCCACCCTCCACAAAAATTTGAAAAAGTTTTTCAGGATAAGAAGTAGAGCTACTGCTATAGGGCACGTTCTGGGTTTGGCTCATTTCAAATTATAATGTAAATGTCTGGATCTGCCTGGCTGGATGCTGATGATCCACTTGATTTCTATCGGACAGTCATCCTGGGCCAGAGTGACCCATGGTTGATGCTGTCCTAAAACATGAGGTAGGAGCTACCTTGTAAGGACAAATGACATGTTAAGTGAAATTCCCCCCTACCCCCCACCCCACTTCGGCTCCTCTCAAAGTTTAATACCCAATTAAGTAATGGCCTGATGCTGTGGAAGGAAAAGCCAGGTCTGGGGAAAAGTTCTTAACAGAGTGATTGAATCGAGGCCAAACTGGAGAAGCTGAGGCACTGTCATTGCAGAGATTTCAAGAGCCAGCTAGATAAGAAGCTAGTGGGCACAGTGTATGGAGGAGTCTTGTAGGGTTCGGAGTAGGATAATTTACCAAGCTGGAGGACCCAGCAGGCATTATCTGACTCTTCTCCCTATGGCTGTAGAAAAATACATTCTGTCTAACTCCATTACTGAAAACCCCAGAAGGGTTTCTGTAACTCATCTATATAGCAGGAGCATTGTTGTCCCACTAGTCCTGTGTAAAGGGAGTATACTGGACCTTTTTCACTCTCTGTAATGGAGACGTGCCATGCCCCGCTCGTCCGCTGTCAGATTTATGTCACTCCTGACTGAGAAGGTGGAAGTTAAATCACTCCCTTTCTGGCCAGAGTCACTGCTCACTCTCTCCAGCAACATCTTTTGAAGTCATCTGTTTCTAGCAGGCTTTTCTTTTTATCGCACCAATTGCCTTGTGTGACCAGAGCAGCCCCTGGCACCATGGCTCTTTATAAGGAGAGAGGCTCAGGGGAAGAGCTTTGTTTTTTAGAGTCCAGTTTTTACTAGTTTTAGGATTAAAAGAAATCTTGATAATTTAACCCAGTACCACTACTGCTTAGCTCTTCTCTACTACCATCCATTTGATGGGGTCCCTACAATGACCCTGAGAAGTAGGAGTCTCTTTTTACCCCTGTTCAGACATGGGGAAAATGAAGCACAGATTAGTTAAGTGATTTGCCTAAGGTCACATAGCGATTCAGTGGCAGAGCAGGGACTTGCACCTATGTCTCTTTATTCTCTTGTCTCTTCCCTTAGCCAGAAAGCCAGGTCTCTCTTATAGCTGGGAGCAAAACTCAGGAGTCAAAGCTACTCAGTCCTCATTTCCAACATTTCCCACAAACGGTGCTCCATTCCCCCTCTGCTCTCACTTAGCACAGCATTCTTTGATAGTACAAGACTTGCTTTGTTGAATTGAAATTGTGTGAGAGAATAAGTTTTGTAACTGGCAGCCGGATTGCTGATTCCCCTGCAAGTAGCAGTAGCCACCTTCTCAGACTGAAGCTGGTGGTCACAGGCATAGTATTGAATGAGGCTCTAGAGCCCCTGTATTAGGGACTGTGAGTGAAAAACCACCAGACTCTAACCTTTGGTGTCAAGTGACATTGGAAACATGGGCAGGGAAGCAATTCTGCACAGCAACAATTGTACTTCTGGACCCAGAATGTGCCTTAGGAGTTTTTTTTCTATTGACTCTTGAATTAACACCAGATCTTTTGGGCTTCTGAGCTCATCTGTTCCTGTGGCTTATGCCCTTCAAGAAGAGCCGTTTGTTCCAGACATCACAAATGGTTGCTACTGAAGCAAGACGGAGTGCTAAATCCCAAATCTGAGAATCGATATAGGGCCAGGACTCCCATATGGAGCCACGAGGATATGGCTGCTGAGTACCGCCTTTAAGTTTCCCCTTTGGGTATGCTACCAAGCCCCCATACCAGCTTCTCTGTGGTCCTGCAGAGTGCCTTTCTGCTGGGGATATGGTGTTTCTTCTGTGTGGGTAGGATCCTGAAGTAAAGTTCTCTCTCAGGTGATTTCTGTAAATGACTGGTGTGTAGCCAGGCTGCGGCCAAGGCAGAATACTGTAATTTAAAATTTTCTGAGAAGGCGATGAAGGAGTCCCTGTAAAAATTGACATGATCTGACAGGTCTGCAGTGCTCTGAAGGCTGTGTCTTACTTAACTGTGTTGGGTCTGTGTGCTTGCCTTGCCCCAACACTGCTAAGTGTGGAGATGCAGGAATGAATTCCAGGATCAGGGTTGACTCCTAGCTGTTTCTTTTCCTTTCCATTTTTAATCTTTTAAAACAAAGAGAAAGCACCATCTGCCTCATGCATAAGTAGGATGCTTTACAAAGGTGAACTGCTTAATTTCCTGTAACACGTTTGGATACAAAAAACAAACATTGATGTAACAAAAGCAACAGAGTGATTTGTTCTCCCTCTCTGCATGTTCAGTCGGAAGACAGATGTGTCCTTTCCCATGCGGATCACTTAGGAATCACATCAGCTCTTGCTTTTAAACCTGCTTTGACAAGACAGAGTTTCTTATGGGGATGGGAGGAAGTGTTTTTTGGCAAGTCTGAACAGATCTGAGATAAAAACTTTGATTAGAAAATGAGGGAGGGAGAAAAGGTGGGAAGGGGAGAAGCAGAACCCCAAAATCTGCGTGCATTCCACAGAATTAAAGGAATGTTTATGTAAAGCGTTGTTTAATGGTCCATTTCATTTTTGGTTTTGGTCCCTGTGGGAATAAAGGATTGAATAGCTCCATGTTGCTGAGAAAAGATTTAAAAAAAAAAAAATCATGAATTTTAGCCTTTTCAGAAAAGACCCAGGACTGCAGTGAGGGGGATGGGAAGAGTGGCTTGCAGATCAGGATTTAGGTGCAACAGATCTTTGTGGAAAGCCTAGGACTGACATAGCAGGGATTTTGTGTCAAAACTGAGATGCATCAGCAGTTATGTGCAGAAGGCAAGTTCCAAAGGGTAACCATGTTAGTCTAGTTCAGCAAAACAAACGAGGAGTCCTGTAGCACTTTCAAAGACTGAAAAATGTATTTATCACATGAGCTTCCCTGGGAGAAATTCCCATTTTGCCCGATGCTCCAGCAGAGGATGCAGCAGGTCCATAATGACAGAGCTGAGAGCGAGCAGAAATGGAACAGCAGAAGGTGCTGCATGTGTGGACTGTGTTTGGGTCTCAAGAAGTTGGTGATTCCCTCACTCACACGCTGCACTTTTAAGCACTACCTCCGAGGCGTCGCTGGCCTGGGGAAGGACCGGGGGCACGGGTCCTGCCCCTGCCACCAGCCCGCAGGCCCTGCCCCCTGTCCGGGGACAGGGCCAGAAGCTGCCGTGCCGCCACGGGCAACTAGGCCCCACATCCCCAGCCAGGGGTGGGACTGCCTTTGCCATGGGTAGCCGGGCCCCGGATTGCCCAATGTGGCCGCGGGTGGCCAGGCCCCGGATCCACAGCCGGGGACAGGGCTGCCACTGCCGGTGGCGGCTGGGCCCCAGATCTCTGGCTCGATTGGGCCGGAGATCCGGGGCACTGGCGCTGGGATTTGGGGCGCGTGCCCCGGGTGCCCAGCACTAGCGACGCCTCTGCACTACCTCAGAAAAGGATTCCAACCCAGCACGTGCCCTTGCTCGTGTTGATGGGACAATGAATTTTCTCAGTGAAGCCATCATGTTCCTAACAAGAGAGAGGAGTAATAGGAGTGTGTACAGTTGGGCTGAAAATACTGGAAGAAGAATCTTTCTGGTGATATTTTGTCATTGGTTTGTGGGTCGTGGCCAGAAGCATGGAGGGACAGGGAAATGAAAAGTCAACAGATTTCATCCCAGTCACCTTTGTGGCGCAGTATTAGTATGAGCTCTGAGGAGAGTTCAGGTCATTTCTCATCCATTTCCCCAACTTAAATTAAATACTTTCTGCTTGACTTTATTGTAGTTGCTTACTAGTGGTTGGAGAGGTTCAGGGAAAGGGTGACTTTTGGAAGAGAATCTTGGTCCTCGGTTCTCTGCATCCGACATCTAATGATGTTCAGTAAATGTCCTAATGTAGCCATGACAGCAGGAGTGAGGACGAAGATCCAGTCAGACTAGGGCAGTTTGGTAGCCTTGCAAGCAGTGAAACCTCATTTTGATATCATTCCTGGTATAGCAACATCGGATGGAGCTCAGTCCCCATCATTATTCATTTCTTTTAAGGGTTTCAGCTCTAATCTAGCCATTGGCATTTCTCACACATCCGTTGCCATGGTATTTTAGTACTATGGGATCCTTCATAAATATAATGTCCATGTTATCTCTTCTCCTGCTGCTCTTGGACTTTTATTGTCCATCACCGTGTTGCAAGAGGGTGGTAGGGCATCCACTGTGAGGCTGTTAGCACCAGCAAAAACGCCCAGCTACAGCACAGCAGGGCCAGCAGCAGCATGGCACTCCCAGCCCCACATCTGGATGTAATAGCACATCCCAGTCAATCCCCAGGAGAGCTCTACAGAGGTTTTACTGTACCTATATGTCAAAAGGATTTTAAAATAGGCTAGTACTTAGGGCTAATCTGACCGCCTTCCCTCTTGGAAATCTGCCTGAAGTTTACTGGGCAAAAAGTGGGGAAATTGATATGTTAGCCGCCCTTCTGATGTTATTTAATTCCATTTGACTAATTCTAATTAGCAGAGTGCTAACCCTCTTGCCTTGATGAATACTGAGGAAGTAATGGTCTGTGAAATGCCAGCCACTTCTCCCTAGGAATTGCTGAAGAGCTCTGCGCTCTTGTCCCTCTTGTTGTTCTTCGAGGAGGCATCCCTAATGCCAAGAAACTGTACTCTACACTACACCAGAAACCTGTGCTCTATGCTACGCATGCGTAGGAGCACTGCAGGCTCTCCCCTCCACATCACAGTCTGGGACATAGAAACATCACTTTGAAAATGTCTGTCCCAGCCTGTCCTTAGTGACTTGCTGTCAGGTCTTGGGCAGCCGATACAGTGCATATAGTACTTCACAGTGGAGCGTTAATGTTGGCTAATTGATCTGAGCCTCTCTACCTTTCAGGTTCCTCTTCTGTAGCATGGAAGTGATAACATGGTTTACCTCCTGGAAGTGCTGGAAATTGTAGCATCTGTAAAAATGCTTTGAGAGCTGCAGATGAAAGGAGCTAGGAGCAGGGCAAAATATTCTGATTAAATAAGGACTCCTCATAACACAGGTGATGCCATGGCAGAGTATGTGCTTGATTCACATACAGAGATGGTCCTGGGGAGTGTCAAGGGACTGTCATAGCTATAGAAGGTGCCTCTGAGTAACAGAAAGCTAACCTGGAGACCTTCAGAGTGGATGCAGATGTGCCTTCAAACTGGTGACCAGAGGCTTGCAATGAACTTGACCAAACAATTGAGATTACTCATAGGAATATTTTTTCCTGGTAATTTTGTGCCCTTTTAGGGTGTGTCTATGCTATGGGCTTAAGTCAACTTAAGCAAAGCCCTGGCCATATATGGAGTTCATGAGGTCGACTTAATAACTCTCACTCTTTAAGTCAATTTAGGCATTTAGTCAACTTTATTAAATCGATTTAATGCAGTGTGGCCATCTAAATTGACTTAAGAAGCCCTATGTAATAATGCGTGCCTGCTTAAGTTGACTTAGTAAAGTCGACTTAAGCAAACACTTTTTTTGTTAGGACATTTTCTCGAGTCAACATAACCAACTTTAAGTTGATTTAAGAGAAGGGTGGACTCACTAGGTCAGCTTAATAAGTTGACTCTAAGTAGACTTTATTAAGTCAACAATGAAGTCAACTTAGCTTTTGTAATGTAGACATAGCCTTAGGGAGCTCTATGCAACCTCATTCTCCCCACTTTTGTACCCGTCTATCTGAGTGCCAAAATCAGTCCCAGGTCTCCCATATGAAGACTGGATGGGACTCCCAGCAGAGTCCAGTCATGCTGCTTCTTAATCAGCTGGTGAGGCTTGTTCAGGGCTTATTGTGCTCTCTACTCAGAGCTCCAGTTCCTGCTTCCTATTAGAAGTGAGAGAGCAGGGGTAGAAATTACCCACTCCTGATGGGTTTGGGAGGGGAGACCGTGTGTGTGTGTGTGTGTGTGTGTGTGTGTGTGTGTGTGTGTGTGTG
>ML682019.1:9621748-9676918 GCA_007922195.1 Podocnemis expansa
GTGTGTGTGTGTGTGTGTGTGTGTGTGTGTGTGTGTGTGTGTGTGTGTGAGAGAGAGACAGAGAGGGAGAGAGAATGCGCAGTATTAAATACGCCTGTCTTTGATATCATGCCGACTCCTATAAAACCTTCGCAAATTGGATTCACAGTACAGTTGATTATCTCCTGAAAGGAAGACGTAAAAGCAGCATCTTGTGTTTTATCCAGATGCTTTTCTCCACCCTCCCACAGCCCCTACTTTTACATGAATGGAAAAAAATTGTAAAGGTTCTCTCTCATTCTCTTGTTCTCTTTCTTTGATACGTTAAGAGCGCTTCACAAAACAGTGTGAGTGCAGAGGAATTAATCGGGGTAATTAGGTTGTGTTGTAATTCATGGCATTTTCTCAGGAATAGTAATTATCTTAATTTTCCCCTCACCTGGCCCTCAACCCACCCCACTCTTCTCCCTCCACCTGCCTACCTCATGGCTGGGTTGCTGTTTTGATGTACATGCTGTTCATTTAATTTCTGTAATGAGAGGGATATGGCCAGCTAAGACCTCTCACTAGTCTAGTGACATCTTTGAAGCACACAGGCAAAAGGGGACTCCAAAGAATAGTTTGTAATCAACTAGTGAAAACTCCAGCCTACCAACCGTGCTCGGGGGGCTTCATCTCTGTGCTAGCACCACCACCAGCTCAGGATTTATGCCATCAGACCCTGAATCATAATGTCACTAGGGGATGATGCTCATAAACCAGTTAGGATGTAGCGAAAACCAACCAGAATCTTCACCCATGGCGTAAATGGTACCCCAAAACCTTATTCAGAGCTTAGGCTAAATCCAGGGCCTTGTGCCTGCCATCATCACATCACTGCATCTTCCCAAGAGCTAAGTGGATTCCCAGAGCTAACCAAACCCTCACAGTTTCACTCATTGCTAACCAAAGAGAGCTCAGTACAGCTCCCCAAAATCTTCATCAAGAGCTTGAACTGAGTCCTTGGACCTTTTCTCACCAGCACATTTCCCTTTAGCAGCAGCCTAATTTCAGACATTTGGTGGTTAGAAGTAGTTAACTTTATTGTATTTGCACTTTCTTTAACTGATACCCTGCTCTTGCGCCTCCTGTTTGCACAAGACATTAAGCTTCAGTCCATGGTGTAAAAGTCTGCTTGTTCAACATGAAGTGACCAAAACCCAGCAAGTAGAGGATGTTTCCCAAGAGACCTTCTTATAAGATTTCCAGCCTGATTTTTATACTAGGATGGTCTGAATAAATTCCAATCGGCTGTAGGTAATCAGATCCAATGTGAGTGAGGTGCAAACCAACAACAGTCATCTGGAGGTTTGGTTTTGTTCAACACAAAGGAATCCAGATGACTTTCCAGGTAGTTCACATTTCTTGAACCTGCACAGCTGTATTGGAAATCATGAGCCAGCAAGTTTACTGGTGAGATTTCAGAGTCCTTCTGTTTCCCACTGCTGAGATTCCAATTGTGGCTAGCCACTAACGGTTTGATTAGTGGCCATAGCCAGTTTTTGCTGTGTGAAGCAAACAAGTGTAGGGCAAAGGGAGCTGTTGATGGCTCCCTGATCCTAGAGCTGGTTCTTCTCTAGCCCCCTCATAGATCAAAGAAGCACAGATCTGCTGTAATCTATGCTAGCCAGTGTGGATATGAGGCGTGTGCTCTTTCCTTGTCTCCCCTAAACAAGGGCTGCATGGAGAATACTTCAGGAGTCAGAGATATGCACAGGGGAAGCCACAGACAGCGAGTTTTGTCTGGTCCTTTACTGCCACCAGAGCCATGCAATGGGGAGAGGACAGGCTGGAGAGTCTGATTCTAGGATAATACTTGGATATTACAGTGACGGCTTCATTTGTAATGACAGACAACTGGGATGATAAATGTGTTTCCTGAGCATTTGGACATTTCCACTTATCACCCCAGGTGGCAGGAGAAAGTACAAAGAAAATGAAAAATAATTCACGTGACAGTTTAGAAAAGCCTTTGTCACGCTCAGGGGAATGAGTTAAGAATTGGATGTAACAAATCCCTCCCCACTACGGGTGCTACACCCATAAGTTCCACTCTTCCTTAGCTGATCAGCTGCTGCCTCCTGCTTGTTCCTCACCCATAATGTTGTTACACCCCCACTCACCTCCATGGAAGTGCCTGTGAGATCACAGGCAGGAAAGGGAGCAGAGACAAGTAGTCAGCTATCTTTTAGGCACAAACACCTTGGCAATCAGCAAGGGAAGGGGAGGTAGAAAATTTATGAGAATTTAATGGGTGTCTGGTAAATTATGGCATAGCTTGATTTTTTTTTCTTTTTTTCTTTTTTAAATGTGTAGAGCATGGCAGTGGCTTTTTAAGTGGATAGAGTTGAAGGTTCCCCCCAATGCAAAAGGCCTTTCTCAAAGACAAATTGAATATCTAGCTAAGAAAATTAACATACAAATATCTTCCACATCCTCTGTAATTAATATATTTGCATGGGAAGAGAACATGTTTCTCCTGGCTCCTTCATGACCTGACCTCTGTCTTCCTGTTTCCTTATCTACTTCTTCTCCCAGCCATTTTTGAAGATCTTCTCCTTCAAGCCAGCTGGAGATGAAAGAGAAAGACCCTATTTCCAGCTGCCCTTAAGAATCAGGGGATTTATGGCTAGGCTTTCAGAGGCTGTGTCTACACTCCAGGGCTCAGTTAAGTCGACTTCATAAGGTCCACTTGAAGTTGACTTTATTAAGTCGACTTAGTGAGGTCCCATTTGTTTAAGTCGACTTTATAAAGTCGACTTAAAAGACTCTATGTATTAAGTTGACTTTAATGGGCACATTGCACTAAGTCGACTAAATAAAGTCGACTCTAATGGTAGGAGTTATTAAGTTGACTTAAGCAAGTTCTTAAATCGACTTAATGAACTCCAAATATGTCCAGGGAGTTGCTGAAGTTGACTTAAGCCTCTTTAAGTCAACTTAAGCTCCATGGATAGACATAGCCAGAGAGATCATGTGCCATGTACAGTCAGGAGCAGTGATGCACAAAATTGCAGATGTATAGAAATAGAAAATTTTTGGCAGAGTGGTTCAAGTGCTGAGCGTATCTGAGAATAATTCTCTTTCGGTGCATGCCAGGCTTGAAACCCTTAATTGCAGGAAGAGGGGAGAATCATTTATGTGGGCCTTGCATCATCAGATTGTCAAAGGAATTCATGGGGAAGAAATGTTGATATATTTCTTTTACTCCAAATCTCTGTTCCTTTTCCGTGGTTATAAGTGACCATTTATAATACTGCTAGTTAAGTGATACCTTGCCAGTGTCCCATAGCAGCAGGGCAGTAACTCCACTCTTAGATTTTCTAGTACATGCAAGGAAAACACATGAGATCATTGGGTTTTAGAGTCAGATGCAGCAGCTTCTCCATAATTACTTGGACTGAGATATAAATTGAATTTGGGTTTCTCTCACCCTAAGTTGTTATTGGAATGAATACGCAGCAAAGGATCAGACAGAGGGAAGATGTTTCTTTTTTGGCCCCATGTTGGGGTAGGTGTGGGGCTGTTTTAGTTTTTTTTTTTTTTTTTCCCATTGCTGATGCCTTCATTGGCTCTGTATCATTTTGATGCCCATCCTATACCGCAACTGTCTTCAGGGAGTTTTGTGGTAGACTTTTCTAATTCTGTAACATTTTAATGTGGAGGAAATTTTAACAACAATGAAATCATTTTTTCGACCTCTTTCTTGCCCAGTTCTCACTTCTCAGTCTACTGATTTGTTGGGCCCACAGCAAAGCATTTCAGAGCTTTTCAGCCTGTCAGACACAAATTCCCTGAACAAGATGCTCCTTCAGTTACAGGCAGCAAGTAAATTTGTACCCCTAGCGATGGTGGAAAGGTGCGCATGAGCATAACTAGGTGGGGACACCCCTCAAACCCACTTACGACCTGGCTTTTATTGGGCAGCAGTAAGCATCGTATTCTTAAGCACCACCTGTGGAAACGTTCACATGCACGCACAGCCATGCTCTACAATTACTTGCACAGCTCAAAGATGTCCTTGGTGTTTTTGCCTTTGGAATCCAGTTCACTGAAGAGGACATATCCACTGATCTCTGAGTGTCTGCCATGGTCATTCAACATTATGTGCACTGTGAGAATTGCCCCTGGATCTGAAACAGCTAAAACATTTCTTTTAGTATTTTCTCCTCTGTTCCTTTCTGATTTTTTTTCTTCTTCCTTTCTTTGGACTCAATTCTATGAGGGGTGGAGCATCTGTCACTCCCGCAGGTGCAGGTAGAATTCAAGGCCAGTTGTAATCTTGCAGGATAGGTTCCTGTATTTCCAAAATGTGACTGGTATGACTAGGGGAAGGCAGGAAGTGCTGTAAATGAAACACAGGGTATCACCATAAGCTGCTTATCTTTGCATTACTGCAAATCAGGCCAATAAACTCAGCTTCCCTGTCTGCAAAATGGGTATAACTGCTCCATCTCTCCCAGGGTATTCTGAAGTGTAATTGTTGTTTATAAGGAGCCTAGAGAGCCTCAGATGATGAGCACTATAGAGGCAGAAGTTATCATGAAAAGGCAGATTACTGAATCACAGTGAGGCTGAAAACCTTTCTGTCTGACCTGTCACTGCTCTGGCCTGGGATACCTGTAAACCAAATGAAAGTGGAACAGGTTGCTTTATATTGCTGCCTTCTATGGTCCCCAACACTGAGGGGCATGTGTAGCATGGGATAGTGCAATAACCAGCCATTATATAGTGGGTGCCTCGTTCTGTGAAGCTCTCTAAGGACATTAATTCTGAGAGGCTCTGGGCGCTGCCTGTCAGGTTCTGAGCACCTTCACTTCTCATTTGCTTCAGCAAAAGTGACAGGCCCTCAGCACCTCACAGGATCATGCCTCCCTCAGTCTTTATTCTGGCAAAATGTTCCCTGGAAGCTTTGGCTGAGTAAAAGCTGCAGGCCTGGCCCTTGGCCCATCTGCCATGATAGAAATACAAGTACACCATTCTAAGGAGCATGTTTAATAGAAAAGGGACTGGAGTTACTTAGGAGTTAGACACATGGGGACTGTTCCGGCCCTTTACAATTCCTCCTGTGTTGCAGGAAGAGAAGGGGACTCTTTGTACAGGGTCTCTGTTATTCAGTGGATTTCGCCGGGTCAGTCAGGGATCCAACTCATGGATGCCTATCACCTTGTTCACTCCATTGCAGTGGTGTAAATGAACCAGGGCAGAGGTGCACGGCGGCAGTGGGGATCTGTCTCGACCCCGTTCTCGTGATGAGTGTTGTAAAGCTGTTGGAATATTGCAGCCAGTGAAAGACACAGTTCAGTTAAAGACATACCCTCTCCCTTCTTGTCCCCCTGCTTCATCCCCCCCATACTCCCTCCTCTCCCCTTCCCCTTCTCTTTTGTTTTTCCTCCTTCCCTTGTTTTCACCCATTCACTGTCAGGAAGGGCCGCATCCGAAGGGCCAATTCAGCGCAGCGTGGCAGCGGCAGAGACTAGCACCAAGAGCAGCTAAAACAGTGAGTGGATTTCAACTGCAGGGGACAGTTTGAAGGCTGGGGAGCTGTATGGATTGAGCATGTAATGAATGGGCTGGCTTTGGGGATGGTCTTTTGCAGCGCACATGGCAGTGGAGGGGACCACGCCTCTAATGTGGGATGGGAATACAACCAACCACCCCAACAACTTCATGCAGATAAGCAGCCTCTCTATGTAGCTGAAACAGATTACAATGAAGCATAACTGGGTTAGGTGTGTTAAGTGACTATCTTGGAATATTTTCCTCATTGTGTCAGGGCTCTAGCAGTTTGTCTGTCACCAGAATTGTGCAAGGGTAGATGCAACATGAACAGGCTTTTTAGGTAACATGTAGCAGTCATACAGGCTTTTCCCCAAATATGATTCTGCTTCCTTCCATTTCAGTGCAGTAACGAGAATGGGCCAGAAGGACATGGGCTGATGTCATTTGTATCCTCTGTCTTGAAGGAGGTCTTTTTAACAGGATTTTCCCCTGTGTTCTCACTCTACTTTTTGTCTTTCTTTCATATCCTGAACAAATACTGGAGTTTGACCTCTGCAGCAAGACATAGTAACATGTGACTTCTCGGGAGTTCCTTTCATCCAAAGTGTCTGCAAACTGTGAGCCTGATCCAGTGAACACCTACCGCTGGGCTTAGAGCTGACTGCTGTGAGCAATCCCCATGGACGCTAATGGGACCAATCACAGAAAGTGCAATACCTGGTAGTGTTTGCAAGATCAGGCTCAACATAAACGCAGTACCCCACTGAGAGCAGGTGCATTCTGGACAAGGGAATGCTACCAAATTCCCTGAGCTCTTTCATCTCCTGTTTCAAGGTATTTATGCACAGACACACCCACACACGTCCTCTCTGTATTCCTTTGGCTACAGTGTCATTGCAAATGGCTCTTTGCTCATAATTGTACCAACCACCTGCACATGTTACTTCCTTTTATTGATTTTATTTTTTCCTGTGTAGGAAACATGCTGATTAACAGATTCCCATGGCATATCTTATACCATATAGTAACACAACCATGCAATTACTTCAATATATTGGCAAATACAAAGAACACACTGTCCAGGGGTGGGAGATATTTGTTTAGAAATGTTAGCCAGGCATAAGAACCCATCAAGGGGTGCAGGATACACTTGAATATGTAACACATGAACACACATCTCTCTCTTTTCTATTTTCCTTAGTGCCTCCAAAGCAGGGTCTTTTTTTCCCCTAATTAGTTAATATTTTATTAAACAGCACGTACCTAGCTCAGAAACAAAAAGTTTAACAAAGAATCTCACACAATCCAGATAAAAATACTGCAATGAAAGAATATAAAGGTTGCAAAGAGAAACATGCGTAAGTCAGGTACTGAAAAGTTCGAGGCTGCCTGTGCAATCTTAAATCTGCACTCTTATGTATGCATCACAATACTGTCTTTAATTAGAAGACATAGCTATTATTCCTGCAAGATCCATGCCCATTCAGTGCAGGGGATGGAAAGTGCTCAGGCAATACAGACCGTTATTCATTATTTCTCAGTATTACTAGAGTAGCCCCGTGTCTCATTTGCTGTGCACAGCATCCAACCTTAGCACTGAGTTCTTTTCTTACCTTATTGTCTTTGTCTGTGCCATTCATCATTGCAGTGTCTGAGAATCTCACAATCTAATATCTTGTGATGCCAGGAGACCTGAGGCACAGAGAGATTAGGTGAATTAATTGCTTATGATCACACATCCAGTCTGTGGCAGGTCCTGACTCTCAGGAGTCCCAAGCAACAAGCTGTAGCCATATGTCTATCCCTCCTCTACAAGGAGGCCTCTACCTCATTCACTACACACTATGCAACATCTGCAGTGAATGAGGTGTGAGGTTCTGGGCCTATACAACCTAGCCTTATTCACTGTCCAACAGCCACAGTGAAAGAAGCAGGGGTTCTGGGGAAAAATGGTGTGTGGTCAGGTAACCAAAAACAGTATCAAAATGCAGAGGAACAGGGAAAGAGGTAAGGTTACACTTTGGCTGAAGGAGATTCCCCTGAAGTTTGTATTAGCAAAGAGCCGATGACACACACTATGGTTCTGATTCCATCCAGCAGAGAGCAGAAGTACACATGTGTACACCCATACGACAGTTCATTATAGGACATTATAGGCTATAGTGCAATTTACTCAAACCCTCTATAGAGTTGTAGGACTGGAAGGACCACGCAGCCATCTAGTCCAGTCCTCGGCACTTCATAGAAGAACCAAGCATTAGCGAGAGTTTAGACCAGGAGTCTCAAATTCAAATCACCATGAGGGCTGCATGAGGACTAGGAAAGGGCCGCATGAGAACTGCTATGTTAGCCCAAGAGCCGCACCACTGAAACCTTTCCATACAATGATTGCAAACATTGGTAACAATACTGTTGATGTGGGCAGCAGGAAATAGCTTTCGGGGCTGCATGTGGCCCATGGGCCACATGTTTGAGACCTCTGGTCTAGATCATCCCTGGTGAGTGTTTGTCTACCCCACTCTTAAAACTCTCCTATGATGGAGGTTCTTCAACCTCCATGGGCAATTTGTTCCCATGTTTAACTACCCTGAGAGTTAGGAAGTTTTTTCTTACTGTCCAGCCTAAATCCTCCTTTCTGTGATTTAAGCCCATTGCTTCTTATCCTTTCCTCAGAGATTAAGAACAACAATTTTTAGTCCTCCTTATTGTAACAACCCTTTATGTACTTGAAGATTATCATCATGTCAGTGTTCTCTTCTCTGGAGTAAACAAATCCAGTTTTTTCAATCTTCCCACACAGATCATGTCTTCTAGTCCTTTAACGATTTTTGTTACTCTTCTCTGGACTTAATCCAATTGCCCACATCTTGCCTGAAATGTGGTGCCCAGAACTAGACACATTACGCCAACTGAAGTCTAATTAATGCAGAGTAAAGCGAAAGAATTATTTCCCATGTCTTGCTTCTAACACTCCTGCTAATACATTCCAGAATGATGTTTGGTTTTTTTGCAATGACATTGTACTGTTGACTCATATTTAACTTGTAATCCACTATGACCCGCAGATCCCTTTCCGCAGTCATCCTTCCTATACTGTCATTTCCCATTTTATGTGTGTGCAGCTGATTGTTCCTTCCTAAGTGGAGTACTCTGTATTTCTCCTTATTCATTTTTATTCTGTTTATTTCATACCATTTCTCCAGTTTGTTCAGCTTATTTGAATTAATCCTATCCCCTAAAGCACTTGCAGCTCCTCCCAACTTAGTATCATCTGCCAACTTTATAACCAGACCCAGAACTGATCTCTGTGCAACCTCACTCAGTATGTCCTTCTGGCTTAGATGTGAACCACTGATAACTACTCTCTGGGAATGGTTTTCCAACCAGTTATGCACCCACCATTTAGTAGCTCCATCTGGGTTGTATTTCCTTAGTTTATGAGAAGGTCATGAGAGAGCATATCAAAAGCCTTACTTAAGTCAAGATATACAGCATCTACCACTTTACCCCTATCCACAAGGTTTGTTACCCTGCCAAAGATAGCTACTGGGTTGCTTTTACATGATTTGTTCTTGACAAATTCATGCTGACAGTTACGTAGCACTTCATTATCTTCTAGCTAGTTACAAACTCATGGCTTAATTATTTGCTTCTTTTTTTTTCTGGGTGCTGAAGTTAAGCTGACTGGTCTGAAATTTCCTGAGTTGTCCTTATTTCCCTTTTTATAGATTGGCACTATATTTGCTCTTTTCTAGTCCTCTGGATTCTCTCCCATGTTTCATGATTTTTCAAAGATAATTGCTAATACCTCAGATATCTCCTCAGTCAGATCCTTGAGTATTTGATGATATATTTTATCAGATCATGGTTACTTGTCCAAGTAATTTTAAACTTGTTCCTTCCATATTTTAGCCTCAGATCCTACCTCATGTTCACTGGCATTCAGTATGTTAGCTGTCCAATCTCAACTACGCTTTTCGGTGAAAACCAGAACAAAACAAAACAAAAATTTAGCACTTTTGGTATCCCCACATTTTCTGTTATTGTCTTTCTCCTTTCACAGGGTAATATGCCTACCCTGTCCTTGGTTTTTCTCTTGCTTCTAATGCATTTGTAGAATGTTTTCATGTTAACCTTTATGTTTCCAGCTAGTTTAATCTCATGTTGTGCCTTGGCCTTTCCAATTTTTTCCCTATTTACTTTTGTTATTTTATTTTATATTCATCCTTTGTAATTTGACCTAGTTTCCATTTTTTTGTAGAAGTCTTTTTTGAGTTTCAGGTCATTGAAGATCTCCTGGTTAAGCCACGGTGATCTTTTGCCGTACTTTCTATCTTTCCTACACAGAGGGATAATTTGCTCTTGGGTCCTTTGTAATGTCTTTTTGAAAACCTGCCTACTCTCTTCCCCTTAGCTTTTCTTCTCATGGGATCTTACCTGTTAACTTCCTAAGTTTGCTAAACTCTAGCTTCTTGAAATCCATTATCTTTACTGTGCTGTTTTCCCTCCTACCATTACTTAGAATCATGAACTCTACCATTTCAAGATCACTTTCACCCAAGCTGCTTTCCCCTTTCAAATTCTCAACTTGTTCCTCTCTATTTGTCAAAATCAAACCTAGAACAGCCTCTCTCCTAGTAGCTTTCACCATCTTCTGAAATAAAAATATTATCTCCAATACATTCCAAGAATTTGTTGGATAATTTATTCCCTGTGTGTTGCTTTCTCAGCTGATGTCTGAGTAGTTGAAGTCCCCCAACACCACCAAGTCCTGTTCTGTGGGTGATTTTATTAGTTGTTTATAAAAGCCACATCTATCTCTTTGTCCTGGTTAGGTGGCCTATAGTAGACCCTTACCCTGACATTATATCACCTTTGTGTTTTACCCCTTTTATCCTTATTCAGAGATTTTCAGCAAGTCTGTCTCCTATTCCATCTCAACCTCAGTCCAAGTATATAAATTTTTAAAACTTCCTTCTCTTTTTCCCTGCTTGTTCTTTCTGAGCAAGTTGTATTCTTCTATATCAATATTTCAGTTATGTGTATTATTCACCAAGTCTCTGTGATGCCAGCTATGTCAAAGGTGTCTTTATTAAATAGCATTTCAAGTTCCTCCTGCTTATTCCCACTACTTGCATTAGTACAGAGAAATCAAAGATACTGATTTGATTTCCCCTATATGTTTTCTCATCTCTCCCTTATTTCTGCTGTTAACAGCCCATGTTCCCACCAGATTCTGACCCTTCTCCCAGGTCTCTATGATATTGACTTACCTGTGGGCTTTTGTCACCTGCCCTCATCAAATCTAATTTAAAGCTCTCCTCACTAGGTTAGCCAGTCTGTATGCAAATATACTCTTCCCCTTCCTTGATAGGCACACTGCATCTCTGCTTAGCAGTCCTTCCTTGAACACATCCCATGGTCAGTGAAGCCAAAGCCCTCCTGTTGACACCATTCTCCCAGCCAGGCATTCACCTCTGGGATTTATCTGTCTCTGCCTAGCCCTTTACCCTGGAGTGCCAGGATCAAAGAGACACCACCCGTGCCCCACCTCCCTCACCCTTGCTCCCAGAGCATATTAGTCACTTCTGATCTGTTCAGGGTCATATTTGGCAGTATCATGAGTGCCCACATGAATGAGCAGAATGGGTAAGAGTGAGAGAGCTGGATGATCCTCAACAATCCCTCCGTAATGTCTTGGGTATGGGTCCCTGCATGCAGCATGCCTACCGGAACGCCATGTCAGGTCACGAGATGGATGTCTCTGTCCTCCTCAGAAGACAGTCATCGACCACTACACAACATTTCCTTCTGGGAGTGCTGGCTATGATCCTACCAGACTTGAGGGTACATGGCTTCTCTTCCTCCACCTTTGGTGGGGAGGAGATTCCTCATCATCCATTGCAAGGGCAGCATAATGGTTCTTTGTCGCTATGGTGGGTGGGTTGGGGGTAGAGGTGGAGCACTGATGCTGCCAGAACTACGCAGCAACCAGTGTCCACCTAGTTAGAGAGCCATATCTGTTATGTAGATGTGAACAAAAAGTCAAAATCCCACATTCCATTATATAAATTGGCAGTTATTTGCCAGAAATAGGCATGATTAAGTAGAAGTCAGGCAAACCTGTGCTGCAGTGGGCTAGCTATATAAACCTATCTCGGTGGAAGGGGCTGAACTAGATAACCTCTTATGGTCCCTTCCAGCTCTCCATTCCTCTGCCTCCTTGTGTGGTGTCTTTAGGCTGAGCTGAATGCCAGCCTGTGGGATCTGGCCCTGTGCCTTGTGCATATGTTTGAAAACTGGGCCTGGAAACGTTTAAAAAAAACCAATAAGACTATATTATAGCTCTCTGAATCCCCCCAGCAAATTAGAAAATTGTCTTAATCTGTGATCTGAAAACTGCTGCTTCCATTGCTATTTAATCTGCCAGCGCTCCAAAGAGAGCAGCCTAAATGGGTCTCAAGCACATGCAAACAGACTTAGTCACCTTAAACATCACATGGGCCATATAAACATCAGCCTCCAACCCCTGACCCACGTACAGAGTGCCCATTGGCATCAGTGGATTGGAGGACTTGGGACATCAACCATGGGGGAAATTTTGGGGGGATTCTGTGTCTAGAATACACAAGGCAGTTCCCTGGGACATGGCAGAGGTCTGAAGGGGTCACTGTTAATTCTTGTGAAGGGAACAGAAGCTTTCAGCCTGACCCATATGTGAATGTGTGCAGAGGCTAATAGTTTCTCACAGGGAAGGAGAAAGCTGGTCCACCTGACATTTTATCGCAGGTTTTGCCAGAGTGAATTCTCAGGTCTTTCTCTTGTTGGTTTTGATGAGTTCAGAGGCTGATCTCGAGCAGGAGAATCTATGTGGTGTTGACTGGCAGTTCTGCCCCCACACCTTCAAAGACTAATAGAGCACTCCAGCTGGTTTCCTCACAAATGAGGCAGTGTGAAATCTTTAACCCCTTGCCCCACATCAGGAAGGGTGACCCTTCACTCATCCCCTTCCATTCCTACACACCTGTTTCTTGCTCCTGCTATCATCTGTAGGCAAACCCAGATTTGTCCTTTCGGATGCAAACCCTTTAGAAGCAGGGGGCGGCAGGTGGCACAGTTCAGAGCAGAGAAATCCCCTGGCCTGCTGTCACATGCATAGACGTGTCTAGTCAGACTGCTCTGAAGAGCAAACCTTTCCTCTGAACCACTCTGAAAGGGGCCTACCACCTCTCCCATCCCCATCCCCCAGGAAAGTTGTTTGCCAGGATGGATCTCTGTGGACGGGCAGGAATGGGCTGCTTTTCAGAGGTGATGAGCACCCCCAGATCCAGCCAACAGGTGCTTTCGGCAGTCAGCAGCTCTGGAAATCAAGTCAAAAACTGTTTTCCAAGACGCTGACATGGAGACAGCATAGTGCACTGTGCTGCAGCCACCTCTTGCTTCTCTGACAGCATTGCAGAGCCTTGACATAGCAACTTCAGACATTTAAAAAGCCTTGACTCTTGCTCCTTAATGATAGCAACATGGCCAGTCCTCTGATGCTGCACAGAAAACATGCTCTCACAGGTTACTGAACACTGAAATGGGAAGGTGCTGAGAAGTTCAAAGATTAATTACCATTTAACTGGCCAGGTTTTGATCTTGGGATAAGGCTGTCGGGAAGAAGACAGAAATATCCAAATAATTTATCCTGGTGCTATGCAGTAGATTACCCTGCACTTATAAGGTCACTCGTTACCATGTTATTAGACAGACTTCTAACCCTTGGAAGCCAGTGATAGGTTTCTGAAACATCGTGTTCCCATTTCAGCCTCTGGTGTCATAATAGCAGAGACACAGCATTTAAAAACCTCCTTAAGCACCTATGTGAAGATCTTAAATATCTTAAAAATTCAGCTGGGGCAAGGTGGGTTCAGGGAGTGAGGAGAAAGTGGGGGAGAAGGAACAGACACAGTGTGTCTGAGACACACAGTGGAAAGGGAAAGAGAGCCAAACGAGGTGTTTTGACAGAGCACTCTGTTCTAGGAGGTTTGGGATGGGAATAGTTGGTGTTGCTGCGAATTTCATCCACAAAGCTGGGGGATAAGAGGCCCAGAGCTTTGACAGAGCCACACGACTGGATTAGCAGTATACGGCACAGGTCAAGGCTGAGGTGCACCAGCAGGACGATGTGAGGAGAATGCAATAGTGGAAAGTTAGCATATGCTGCAGGTTGGGATGGAGGCGCATCAGCAGAGGCATATCAGGGTCCATGACGGTAATGCCAGGAATTCAGGATTGAAACACACTGCCGGAGCTAGTCTACTTACCCCATTGGGCCTTCCCACACTGCGTCTAGTGAATGGTTTCTGCCCTTCATTTTCAAAAGCACCAAATTCAAACACAGAATGAGAGTGTGAGTGTTTGAAAGGGTGTCTTTGATTATAAAACATGTATTCCATTAACAGCTCATTACACCTCTCCGGTGGCTGGTAAAGCATCAAACCAGTTCTGTTCCACACACAGTAGAATCCATGTAATGTGAACTTGTATCATTTCCCCTCAGGTCACATCCTATTTTCTTGGGCTAAACATTGTCCCCTTTGAACCACCTAAAGTGCCTTGTGATGGGGAAGTTCACCACAAAGCTAGTGTGATATGTCAGCATAAAAGCTAGAGTCCTCTGAGGCTATATGTACAGAGCGTAAATCAAGGAGTGCGGAGGTAAGTCCCTGCTCCATAAACCTCTGCTGCAGCCAGAGCTCA
Source organism: Podocnemis expansa (assembly GCA_007922195.1). Classification (NCBI taxonomy): domain Eukaryota; kingdom Metazoa; phylum Chordata; order Testudines; family Podocnemididae; genus Podocnemis; species Podocnemis expansa. The sequence continues at coordinate 9,636,014 of ML682019.1, forward strand.
GATATTACTTTTTTAAACAGGAAGGCTCCCTGCCACAATACCACATTTCCAGAAGGGTATTGATAAATCCAAAAGACCTTAGAGGAGCATAGCCGAAGAGATGAGGGACATTGATTTAGGAAGGAAGATTAAAAGGCTTGGCTATGTTTAGCTTGGCTAAGCAAAGACTCAGAGAGGAGACATAGTCTGAAAAGTGAACGTTTGAAAGCTACAGGTTTTCCAAAGTGTCAGAGAAGCACTGTACAGGGCTCTACATTAGCATTATATCACTGGGAGCAGTGGGTGGACATAAGAAAGAGACAGCTTGCCTGACTGTCCAGAAATCTCCTTGACAGTGAGATGAGGTTAGCTGTAGTGTATTTTCACATGGGCAGCAGTGGAGGTTGCTTTGGGATGTGTAGAACTGCAGCCATCAAAACACTGGAAAATATCCTTCAGGGACCTGTTTACCATTTGTAAAGGCATGATAAACTGAGTGGGACTTAATAGTATTTTCCAGCTTTTAAATATTTTAGTTGGGTATACAGGTATGTGGTCCATGTGTGTTTGTCCATGTCTATTGTACACTCATAAACACATACAAGGAATTCCTGGATCGTAAAGCTAGGGCAGATCTTCAGGTATGGGGTATGAATCAGACTAGCTTCAATGAAGTCAGCTGAGGATCTGGCCCATAAAGATAAACTTCTCCACTAAGTAAATTACCTAGCAAGGAGATAATGCAGGAAGAGATGAGGTCTTGCCCATATTTGCATTGTGTTATTCATCCCATTAGACGTGGCCAACCATTAGTGGTTTCTTTATTTCTCTCTCCCCTTCCGTCCTTCCTCTTGTGGCTAACCCTAATGGAGAGATGGTGTCCAGAGAGACATCCAAAAGATTCATCTGGTTAAGACAGCTGACCGTCTAGGGGCAACACAGGTTTCCAGCAAAAGCTTTCATTTCTGTCCACCGGAGGGGGGTTAGCAAAATGCATCCCTTGGGGTTGGATGGCTTAGGGCCTTTGTTTGGCTTCAGGAAAGGGAGCCGGAGATGCAGGAGATGTCAGACAGAGATATCTGAAATGAGCTTTTAGTTCTTCTTAGCTCTAATGGCGTTTAGGACCTAGGCAGCAGCAGATTCTTGGGGTTTAGGTTTGTTTTTTATATTTCTTTGCCAAATAAAGTGCAGGGAAGTGTTTTAACAAAAGACCTTTGGGCTAAACTGGATGCTGAACACAGAGAGTGTTGAGAAGTTCTGGAGATACCACCAACTAAGAAAGTGAACTCCAAGTGTCTCTGACAACAGATGCTCGTACAGAAAGACGCAAGGTGGGTGCTTAGTCCCAAAGCTCAAAATTAGCCTGTTACTGTTTCCAGAAGCAAGCCCCACATCTATCCTTGGCACCAGCTACTACTCTATTTAGTGATGCGCTGAGCTTTCCTTTTTTTCTGCTGCGTCTTTCCTCTTGTGATTCACTCGGACACCTCCAGCAGCTATCCCCTTCTGTTTCTGCTTTTCTGTGAGTGCTGTCTCCTTCTGCAGCCTCCTGTGTCTGTGCCCCAGCACCTGTAACCAGGCATGAGATTAGTTTGGACCATGCAAGAACAGACCTCCATCCAGTGCAGGGCACTCACTTTGTAGTGCCTCAGGAAGTGCAACTGTTAGCCTCAAATATCATATCGCTGTATCATTGCGGTGTCTAGAAGGCGTGTGTTTCAAATCCCTTCTAGCAGATGCTTTAACCCCTGAGTCTCCCCTGCTCATGCTTCTCCCCCATTGACCAAAGTCAGCAGGCATTGCTTTCCCAATGGCATTGACAAGTTTAATCACATTGTTAGGGGGAGCCATGTTGCCGACCTCAGTGTGCAGATCTTTATTCTGACATGGGATGTAGTGGGTTTGTTTAATATGCCGTCCATGCCTTCTCTGTCAATAACTGGTACTTCACTAGGCTAGGAATCAAAAGAAGCTTCAGGCTGAAGTTGTTCAATATTTCTTTGTTGTTTTCAAGCTGATACCCTACTGTTCTAAAACAGAGTGAGGCTCTCATCTGAAGGGGTAGGGTGAAAACACCATCACCCTGGATGTTTAAATAGAGCATAGAGGACAAAGCATTAGAAAACATACAGTAGGAACTAGCCTGTATTGGCCCACAAGAGAGGGACAAAATGTGACAGAATGGATTTTGATGAGATGGCCTTGATTTAGCAGGGGCTATCTAGCTAGCATATTTCTAAAGGATCAATCACCTTAGTGTAAGCCAAATCTACTGCTATGTTTGCAGAACAGTAGGGGCAGATTTTTGACCCAACCCTTTCATTTTTTATACACACTTCTAAAATTGTCTCCTGTTTGCACACACAATTTAGAAAACTGCATATACGATTTAGGCACGCAGCTATATGCATGAGAGTTCTGAGTGTGATGTTTTTTAATCTCTGGCCTGATATTTATTAAGTTATGGGCTAGTGAGGTATCACTGTAGCCCTCATGATCCATTGAGGGTAGAACAAGAAGTAATCAGTTTAGTTTGTAGCAAGGGAGATTTAGTCTGGATATTAGAGGAAAAAATCTTAGCTATAAGGATAGTTAAGCCCTACAAGAGGTTACCTAGAGAGATTGCCTTACATGTTCTTAAAATCCTCCTGTGATGGGAATGCTACAAACACCTGCCAGGGATAGTCTAGATGTATATGAGCCACCCTCAGCATGGAGGGCTGGTGTACGTGATCTTTTGAAGTCCCTCCTAGCCCTATATCTCTATGGTGCTGCATTGTATGAGGTACCAGCATCACAATACAGCTGGGTTCAACACATAGGACAACATTGGGAGCTTTCAGGTCACCTCCAGAGTAGCTGTTGCACATATAGAAAGGGACTTATGTATCATGAGGTTCCTATACCCTGCATTGTATTAAATTTCTGTCTTGAAGCAGCTGGGACATTTCTGTCTCCGGTTGCCAGGCCTGAGCTCAGTGAATCTGACATTAGTAGGAAATAGATTTCCAAACAATCCACCCTAATGAATTTTGAATATTATTATGATTAATGCCAAGGAAGTTGAACTGATTATCCAGTGTCCAGAAGTTAAGTAATGGAGCCATGTCTGAATCATGTATCCTCTTCAGTCAGGAGTGGATCTGGCAGCAGATGAAAAATGGGCATGATTTCTCCGGAGAAAGTGTCATGGGCAGGACAGAGAGAAAGGGGGAATAGGGAAGAGAAATTAAGAGATACCAGAATGATACCATCTTTGCAGGTAGTGTCAGTACATGCAAGTTGTTTATCATTACAGTGGTCTGAGCTTCATTCCTCAGCCCATTTTGTGATTTTAATTTCATATCACTGAGCAAGGATATATTGGCACAAGACTCCATCAGAATCTGTGCACTGGGATGATGCTCTCCCTTTGAATGTAGAAATAGAAGCTTATTGAAGATATTTTTGCATCATGTAGTTTTGACATAGCCCCTCTGTCTGATTAGCTGTTGGTCCCTCCCATTGCTATATTATCAAGTTACTGTCAAGTTGTGCCGCAACATATGACATAATGATGTACTGCCAGGTCCAAAACATATGCACTTGAAAGATTTTGCAGATATGGGAGATTTTATAATCAGTCTGACGGCTAGTAGCATACAACCTGAAAGAAATGGCAGTTAATGCCAGGAAAGTGTAAAGCAACAGAAAATAAAGTCCAAGCAGTTGGAGGGGTCTGGATAATTTCAGGGGTAGCCAAAGTGTTGGTTTAGCAGTGCAAAGTGACCAGCTGAGTTCTCCAGTGTCTCTCACAGGAACCTTTATCACTAAATCTTGAGGACTGTCTCTGGGCACTCATGCAAATTTCCATCTTCATCCAGGCAGCCTTAGCTTCTTGGCTTACGAAGGAGAATTACACACTGGGACCACTAATGTCTTGGGTCAGTATGGAGCATTCCATGTTGGTCTTTGTAACTTCGACGGGTCACAACTCTCTGTTAAATTTGGATACAGCCAGAAGACAATCCATTGCGTGGGTGCTTGGTGCATCTATTCCCCTATGCGGCCCATGACTGTCCAGCCTGGGCAGCGCCTGGGGCAGTGTGTCTCTAGCAGCAGATGTTATGAAGTTTGTAGCATTTCTAGTGGCCTCACTGAGGACTTTGCAAACCAGAAGAGTGAAAGGCTTTCCCTGTGGTTACCCCAGACATTTGTCTTGTATCTAGGCTGCACCTGGACAGTTGGTGGGACCATGCTGCTTCCCCCAATGACCAAAATGTGAAAAACTCCATACAAGCTCAGAAGTTTCTATTTCTGAGGCATCATTTTGGAAGCAAAATGTTGGGTCTTGCTTATTTGCATATGATTGGCCTCAGTACTCCACGTTAGCCTTAGGTGCTGATGTCAGAGGTCTGGGAGCAAGAGGGAAGAAGGCCTGAACTGTGGCTTGAGTTCTGCCTATGGTCTTGGCAGTTGTATTAAAATATATGTGAGATTAATCGTCTATTTCCCTTTTTAAAACCACTCTCCATGTTACTGCTGGCATTTCTAGATAGCAGGTAATGTAACAGAGAAAGAAATTCTGAAGGCAGACAATGATTTATCTCAGGCCATTTTGAGGTAGCAGACTTTTCCTCTAGCTACAGCCACCCCTTCATGTCTGCTCCCTGTCATTTGCATAAGTAATTGGCAGCTTGTTAATGGCTCATTAGGAATGCTGAAAACCGTGGGATTGAAACAAACTCACAGGAGCAGAGATGGGAGGAAGGGTGCAAAAGGACAGTGTCCCTGCTTGCAAATTATACTGCTGAATTCCACCTGATTCAGAATTACCGGTCATAAACCAACCAGATTGTTAAATGAGGTGAGGAAAAACAATGTCAATGGGAAGTTTTATTTTTAGATGTGTATTTAAAAACAAAATGTGTGCCTGGATGGAATAAATAGTCCCTCTGCTTCCACAAAGATGGGTCTCGCTGCCTTCCTGACCTTGCAGTAACTTTGTTTGGTCAGTACCCCCTGCCTCCTTTCAGGTACGTCCAGCTCCCTCTATCTGCCTTATGAAAAGTGCCTTTGGCGTCCTGCCCCAACAGGTGATTTCATCTTCCTCTCGTCCCATCGCTGCCAGGGTACTGCATCCCCTTTCTCTTGACAAGTATTGGGACACACGAGCCAGCCGTGTCTGGTGAGGAGAGACCTTGCCTATTTGTGTAAACAGGCATTGCCAGCAAGCGCAGAGCACTTCACTGAGGGCTACGATCAAGGCCCAGTTTTCTCTCTATATGAGAAAAGCTCCCTTCATCTGTTGACATCCAGCAGACCTTGTGTCCTGCCATGTGAGGCTGTGAGAGCGCAGAGCTGGCTCTGTAATCATTGCACATAAAGACTAGAGATTAGTGCAAAGGCTGAATCTGCCATCCCCATGGGCAGGGGAGGGAATGCAAAGCAGCTGTATGAAGAAGATGCAAGAGGTGACGAAAATCAGGGGTTTTCATTTATTTTGTTGTGGGGGGGAGAGTAATCAGTTCTCCACTTTGCCTGTGGCACCAGGTCCCAAGTCTCTCACTTGTCCTGCTAGATCATGGATGAAGAACAATAGCTTAGAAGCTCTGAGTGCGAGTGTGTTCCCTGCCCTGCTATAAGTTTGAGCTATGCCTGGCAAAGGATTTAGGTTAAGTGGAAGGACTGAAGCTGGGGACAGAAAGGAGGAAGTCTGCCCAACTTGTAGGAGCAGCAACCCTGACATGCAATGAGAGGTTCTGCTGAGGGGGAAAGAGCACAGATGGTGAAGGGGGGCAGCAGCAGGTGGTCCCAGTCTGCAGACTTTGTGACCAAATATCATGGGAATCACTTTGCAAGCTCTTTATAATCACTCCGAATGCTACGCCTCCATTTGGTGGGGCCAGGTAGGAGAGTCTCTTGCAGCTCTGAAGGCAGGATGGGGCTGGTGAGAGGACCTCTGTTAGCAACATTTACTTAACGCAGAGGCTTTGCCTCCATCCAGCCTCTTAGCTGGGCCGCAGAGAGTTATGCATCTGCCTTGCAGTCTTTGCCATGCATTTGTAAGGACAGGTGATGTTTTGGTACCAAACAGCTGCCCCTCTGTTGTGTGATCCTTTCCATTTGACTTTTCTTGCCAAAGGAGTGGAACAAGGAATATCTTCCTTATAATTTGAGGTCACAATTCCATGGATGAGAAATACCATCTTACTGCCTCTAACACCTTTCATCCTGAATAAGCCAACAATCTCATATAAACTACATACACAATAAAATGGAATTCCATCTCTAGAGCCCCTCAAATCCGCAGACAGCCACAAATATCCACTTTATATCTGCATCTGCGGATACAACACGGATATCCACGGACCATTTCCTGCGGCTGCAGGTCGGATACGGATCCACATATTTTTATCTGCACAGAGCTAGAGCCCTGCAAATATGCGGATATCCGCAGATATGCACATTATATCCACATCCACAGATACAATGTGGATAGCCACGGGCCATTTCTTGCAGATGCAGGTTGGATACAGATCCACTTATTTGAATCCGTGCAAGGCTCTATCCATCTCCACCAGCTCCTAATGAATATACCCATACTCATCCATAAATGCAGCCTTCTCTGGGGTAGAACATACCAGCTGTTTAATGGCAATGAAAAAAGACAGCTTAGAAAAGAGAAAAAGAAGTATAGTATTTGCAGGGACTGTTTAGAGAAGCAGAATGTAGCTGAAAATTAGCCAGAACACCAGGGTTAACACCCTGTCCTTGCACCAAGTACCTGAAATCCTTAATGAACCCAGAGGGTCTTGTTGTGCATCCAGTCTGAAAGCTAGCATTTACACTAAGGCATTAGATTCAACACTGACTCCCAGGGAAGACTGCCCCCCTCCTGGATTTCCAGCAACACTTGGGGATTCCCAGAGCGGTCTCAAGGCCCCACCTTTACAAAGCACAACCCTGCTCAGCATGTGAGCACTCGCAAAATCACAGCCTGCTGCAGTGGGTGGGTGGCAGCATCACTTTTCAGTTTTAAGTGGCAGCATAGTCAAATGCAGAAAGTTTTCTTGCATCTCAGCTGTATTCACTCTGCTCTTACATCCTCTTGGGTGACCCACACACCTGCATTTCTTGTTTACTCAACTGCTCAGAATTATTGAAGAGCAAGTATTGTCCTCAGCGGAAATGAACACATCCTGATGGGGACACACATCTGGTTGTTGGAAGAAGGTCCAGAGGTGAGAATCTTCCTGGGATTGTTTATTTTTGGAGCTGAGGACATGACATGTGCTCCACCCCATCCAGCCTGGAAAGCCAGCCAGTTCTGCAATTAAAGGAGAGCTCAGCCCCTCACAGACTGGGACAGTAAACAGGGAGCATGTGTTTGGTCACCAGGCTTAAAAGGAATTAATTTGTTCAGTGGATTCAGTTACACCCCCAAACCAAGCAAGGAGGGAGATGGCACCAAGTTCTCTGATTCTTCAGCTGGTGCAGGAAGAAACCAGGGAAACAACATCTAACTGTCCAGGACACTAAAGACAAAATCCACCTGAAAGCTGCTTCATTTAAAGAGACGTATTTTCTCTGGCTCAGACCTGAGAATCTTTTCATGAGGCAACAGCCAAAGTGACAAAGCAGAGGCCTCCCAAATGAGTGCCAGTCAAGCGACATTTCCTCCCTTAAGCAGTGCCCATCTGCGTTGAACATTTGGAGTGGGCTCAGTTAGCGGGTGTTTGGATCTATGGTTTCTGTGATTGCTCCCACCTTGGAGATAAGCACCTGATGGTAAATTAGGATCCAGAACCTCCTCTAAAGTTCATGGGAGCTCAGCACTAGAGTTTCAGCTTAGGGTGTCTTTAGTTTTGCCTGCATCTATGAGAGTAATTGCCCAAGCTCCCCATTGTCTGAAACACTGCATCGCCTTGGTAAGCTTCTCGATTTGTCTCCAGCTGTACGGTCGCACTCAATAGAGATGGCATGTCTTTTTAGTCCTTTGTCATTCAGAAAGCTGGGACAGAGTGACTCCTTTCCCCAGACACCAGGTTTCCTTACTAGCAGTCGAACCTGGAGTTTTATCGTTATAGTCAGACACAGCACTTAGATATAGCTTTACATCTTCAAAGTGCTGTACTAGCATTAACTAATTATCCCTCTCCCTAATGGCTATTAATCTTGGCCTTTCACGAACCTCCCCCATTTCCCCGAGGTTCAGCTCTCATACAGCAATGAGCCATGGTGAGGGAGTGGCCCGTTATCTTGCAATCTGCTGCCTCGGCTGCATAATGAGGCCCAAAAGCAAAGGCCAGGTGCCTTGGGCCATTGGAGATGTGCGATTATGGAACAGTGCACGACCTTCAGAGTGGTTTACTGCCATCCGAAGATTATGTTCTCAATAGACAGTTCTCTACGGCTTTGAAGCAAATGTACCTCAGGCTGCATTCATCTGTGGACGTCACATTACCAGGAAAGTACTGGAAGGAGGAGGGCAATGGGAAGGTTACAGATGCTGGAGAGGTTGATTCAGAAAGAAAAAATAAGAGCTAACAGTATCTAGCTAGGTTAGGCATCCACTGAGGTGGAGGAGGAGGAAAGGTGCAAATATGTTCTGTGTTTATACAGTACCTAGCACAATGGGTTCCTGGTGTTCTCATTATACAAATAATTAGTGACAATAATAGAGAGAGTTTGAATAGCAAGGAGGGGAAATTCTTTTAGGAGCAAAGAAGAAAGAAAGAAAGAATTCAGGTTGAATGTCAGGGTAAACTTTTGAGAGTGAAATCCATCAAAGGCTATAGAACAAGTCCCAAAGGGGCAGCTGTGTTAGTCTAGTTCAGTAAAACAATCAAGGAGTCCTGTAGCACTTAGAGACTAACAAATTTATTTATTGCATGAGCTTTTGTGGAAGAAAATCCTTCATCAGATGCTTTGAAGATGGGGGCACTTACAGAATGAGAGGAAATAAATGCAGGGAAATGTAAGTCATGGGAACAGGTCACACTGTAACAGCAAATCAAAGCAATTGTAAAGATTCAAACACTGGGGAACAGCATATAGAGCAGGGATCTCAAACTCGTGGCCTGTGGGCCACATGCGGCCCCTGAAACCATTTCCTGCGGCCCGCAACAACACCAGCATTACAGATATTTGCAACATTGTTGTATGAAAAGGTTTCAGTGGTGCAGCCCTCGCGCTAACACACTAGTCCTCCTGTGGCGCCCATGGTGATTTGAGTTTGAGACCCCTGATATAGAGGAAGATGAGGTCAAATTACCTGTTGTAATGAAAAGAAAATCTAGAGTCCCTACTAAACTCTAAAGCAATGCAATCAAATTTGTAAATAGATTCAGTTTTACTTATTCAAATTTGATTGCATTGCTTCCTCCCATTCTATAAGTTCCCCTATCTTCAAAGCATCTGACGAAATGGGATTTCCTCCCAGGAAAGCTCATGCAATAAATAAATTAGTTAGTCGCTAAGTGCCACAGGACTCCTTGTTTGTTTTAGGCTGTCGAATGTTTCTCAAGAGGAGCTGTGGGAGTTTTGTCATTTGAGCCCTTGAATACTGCACCAGGCAATCCTGCTTTACCCCAGGGAGACAGATGTGGTTTCCATACGAGCTCTTTTCTCTGATTCTGGGTGGGAGTTGGGGGGGGGCGGTGGAGAAGAGAGTGACAGGAATCTTTCAGAGACGATTTTGAATCAGCGCTCTGCTGACAAGGAGTCGGCCCGCACGATCACTGTTATTGCAGGAAACTGCCACCCTGGGCTCCGTCTCGGCAAACTGTGGATTGATTGAAGCAAACTTTCATCTTCCTCATAAAGACACATAATGATTTGCTCTGGAGCCAAGGACATGTAATGTAAATTGGCTCAGCAAAAGGAAGAATAAAGTCCGATTTGTAGACAGGTTTTTTTAATAACCTCATTTCTCTCCAGTGCTCTTCCCAATGCCTGCTACTCCAGGTGATGGCAGGTATGGTGCACAGACCTAAGAATCATGCTTATATGATTATTTGGTGTCAGGGGGGAAGGTTGCCCACTGTGAAATGCCGGCTGTAGCCAGCACATGGTGTAAGAGAGATTTTCTGTTATTCAGGCCACATGCTAGCTTACGTACTGTCTCCTAGGCATTTCAATCCCCCTGCTCTCAGTTCCAAATCATGTTTGCAACATTAACAAACCACAGGACATAGCAGGCTGAGCACAGGACTTAGATCCTGTATCTCCTGTATTCATTACCTAGCTCTGCCATGGCAAAGTATGTGACCTCAGGCAAAATCCTCTCTCTTTCTTTGTCTCAGTTTCCCCATCTGTGAAATGGGGATCATAATTTATAAACCTGATCGAGCTGGTACATGGCTGATGAGGAATTAATGACTGTGCTTTGAAAGTGAAAAGTGCCCTGTCTGGCATTAACTCTGCATCCGCTAAAAGCTGCTACGATTCTAAACTGCATGGCCTTCCTGAGAAGCCCTTCCATACAGAGCTAGGATGGGCATATTTTGGGTTCTGGAGCCTTCATAATGAATTATTGCTATTTTTTTTCACTAACAAGTGTGTTGCACATGCAGTACAGCAGTGAGAAGAGCCCCTTGGCACTCCGTGTCTGTGAACAGATGAGCTAAGCCAGATTTTGTTGTTACATCCTTGGGATAACAGCTGACCTGGTATTTCACTTTACGGGTAATTTTCCCCCAATGTGTGCCTAGAGAAGGCCAAGGACTTGGCTCATGATTTGGTTCATTAGAGCTGAGATGGACTATTGGTTCTTTTCTCTGCTTGCAGCGCCAGGTCCTCAGCTGTATAAATTGTTGTAGTTGCTTTGAAGCCAATGAAGCTGCACCAGTTTATATCAGTTCAGGATCTGGCACACAAACTCTCTGGCTGGCTCAAAAGTTCAATGTATGCAATATATATTTCACTACCTGTATCTGTGACAAACTCCAGTTTTCAGGATTGCTGGAAAACTAAATCTGTACTACTGAAGGGGAGAAGAAAGCAAAGATTAGCACAAATTAGTTGTCAGTAACTAATTTGTATCTAAGCCATATTCTGTTGACAAAGAACTTGCTTGGAGTCATTCAAAGAGAAAAGGACGATCATGAAAGAGCTAAGAATGCAGCCAAAATTTCAAAGGAGCAAAGGAAGGTGTCTTCCCTTTTGGAACAGGAATAGAATTCCTGGGGGTTCAAGACAGCAAACAGAGCATTGCAGCTGAAGATGGATCTCTGACTGGGACGTGCGGAGAGCACAGTAAGCCTCTTGTCCGCAGGAATTGTGATTCTGAGTGTCTGTGTACTTAAAATTGAAAGGTAGTTCTGAGACTTTAAGGAATCATGCTTCTGGTAAAATCAGGCTGTAAGAATTAGAGATGGGGCCTGTTCACAGAACTCTGAGAGGCTGGATCTGCACCTTGTTAATCCCTAGGGAAGTTGGGATTAGCACCTCCTGGTTAAGAGTGCTCTCTACCATGAACATTACCCATGTCATAACTTACCGGGAAAACTCCTGAGAAATGGCGTCCATAGCTGAGCGTGGTAGCTTGCCTCTTTAATGACACTACATTAGCAGGAGTCTGAGCAATCAGGGCAGGGCTTGAGAAAGGAGGAATTTGCAAAGCTTTTTATTTCTGAATGCCATTGTTCCTTTGACCAAACAGCTGCCAATGGATGAAAAAACCAGTGACGTGCACTCAGGACTCTCCCTTTGTGTCATTTGTGTATGTATGAAAATGTACATTTGTCCTCTTTCCACAAATGGTAGTAGGAGCGCTCTGCATGTTGGCAGCCCCTGTTGCAGAGATCTTAGGTAAAGCACTCCAGCCCCAGACTCAAGAAGCAGCTATCTTTTGGCCTCTGCTCATCTGAAACCCAGGAAGGGTCCTGCTTCTTGATTCCAACAGCGACATAGTTGAACCTTAGTGCTTGCACAGGTCGGTGTCAGGAACAGTATAAAAAAGAGCTTCCAAAACATGCACATGCACACACGCATGCACAGAAGTAATTCTCGGAGCATCAATCGAGGACATTTTGCCCTCAGAAGAAATGAGTGCCAGAGATATGGAATCATATTGATTTCAAGGCCTGATGTTCCAAACTCTTATCAATTAGTTATTCCCTTACAGCCAGATTCCTATACTGAAGGAAAGAACAGAGAGAAGCCTGCTCAGCTCAAAGATTTCAGCAGTACAAAAATCTCTAGCAATACAAGATGATTCCTTCTGTTTCCTGCTGTCCGCTGCTTACGGCTATTTGACTGAAATGTACTGTCAATGGGAGCAACTCTGTCCCAGAAAAGGTGCCCCCTGCTCAGCATTCCTCAGAGGAAAGGCGTCTCAGACTATTGTTTCAAGGGTTCCTCAGATTTCAGATATTTGGAAAGGGAAGACTTGACTTTTTTAGTAGGTTCTTATGTTGTACCCATCATCCTGTATCTGAGTGTGTGGAGGCTAAGCCTTCATCCACAAACTGCTTTTGCTTCTGCTATTGCTTGTCTCTGAGTGGAGTAATGGTGCAGTTTTTATGAGTGAACACCCTCTTGTGCAATTATTTAATAGATGCCCAAACTGGTTTAGGTTCTCATAGGCAGCAGGAGAGCTAAAAGGAATATTGCCATGCCTCTGCCATAAGTACTTTGAAGTATTTCAGTCACAAAACTGAATATCCTGTTCATTCTGTAATATCTAGGCATGGGAAGGCTGAGGATACCTGCTTTGATTTAGACAGCACGTTTCCTGCCGTCTGTTGATCCATCAGCTGTTGAACACGTTCTAGGCATTTAGTTGCATTACTTTATAAGTCAGGTCTGGGGAAAGAGAAAATCTTTTTAAGGGATCATTTAGCTCCATATATTTCACTTCCAATCTGTCATGTTATGATATGGGCCAGTTTGCATAGATGAGCGTGCAGGGGCTAGGGAGAGGAGTTAGCCTAGCCTGTCTGAGCATTTACATGTCCAGTGCAGTCTGCGCCAAGGGTAGGCTTTCCCCTCTCTACCTCTGGTAACCCAGATTTCTCTGTGCCTTTGTCCACATGCAGGTTGGAGGACATACCATGCTACCCATCCGCTGGATGCCCCCTGAGAGCATCATGTACCGGAAGTTCACGACAGAGAGTGACGTCTGGAGCTTTGGGGTGATCCTCTGGGAGATCTTCACATATGGGAAGCAGCCCTGGTTCCAGCTCTCAAACACTGAGGTACCGGCTAATCTTGGGCTAGGTGGGGACAAGACATGGTAGAAAGGGGCATTGCCAGACAGTGTTTGTTATAAAAGATTTTGGGCACATTGAGACCTGGAAGTGGATTATTTCATATTCCTAATCCACTCTGAAAGCCAGAGCCCACCACCAGTTTTTACCTTCTCAGAAGAAAGTCCTAGCTCTCCCCCACCTTGGGTAGTATTGCCCGTAACAGCATCACAACCGTGCAGGGGAAAAGCTTTGTGAAGCTTTGGCTTTTGAGTTTGAAATGCAGCCTGACAGAGGCTCTTACACTGAGAAGAGACCCCCCAGACCACAGTTTCTCACACCTGACCCTTTCTTGCTTCATTTGAGTCAATCACAGGTATAATAATAAGGTATGTGGGGAAGCTAACCCCCTCTCACTGGCTTTAAAGATCAGCCCACGGCAGGTAGATTATTTCGTGAATACATAACACTGCATCTTGGTGTATGGAAACACCAAGCAAAATTCACAACTGGGGGCATCTAACATGTAGGTATTAGCAAGGGCTACAGGTGCTGAAGGACAGGGATGGGTCAGATCATTCAATGTGCATCCTAGAGATGGGGAAATTTGGAAAATACAAACATGCAATAAACAGGCACCCGTGGGCCACGCACTTCCCTTGTATGCTGGCATACACCTCACAAGAAGACTTTCAGGGCAATTAGTGCACAGAATTTGATGGTCACCTCTCAGATGTTCTCAATAATAGTAGGAATTAAAGCTTGCCACTCGGAGGGCACAGAATCAAAGCACCTTTCAGAGGCATAACTATCCCAATTGTATGGACAGAGAAACTGAGGCACAGAGTCACACAAGTCAATGACAGAGCTAGGAATCCCGGATAGATGATTTAGCTATATAAGCGCTACCCTGTTTGGCTAGACAAGCACAGAAGCACTCTCAAGACTAGTAAAGCAAGTCAGGATTGAGTTACATCAGTGAAAATGTCCAGGGGAGACAAGTATGGAACAGCAGGGAGTACTCCTGCTCAAGTTTGAGTGCAGTGACAGAACTGTGTGGGGAAAATGTGCACATTTTATCCAATTGTGTGCCTAGTGGATTTCAGAAATATCACCTCTTGTAGGAAGAAATTTGCACTTTCTGCTTCCTGAACACAGATCCCTTAACTGAGTGAGTCGCAGAAATGGACTCTCCAAGGTTCTTCTTCACATCACTAATATTTGCCCATTCATGTGCTCTGACTGCGCCTCCCAAAGCAGCAGCACACAAACATTTTAGAGATGGAAAGAGTGAGAGAGATGATCACAGAAGCCATTTGTCATGATACTTAATAAGCTGCTCTTGTGTGTGCCATGGAGCTAAATACACAAACACACAAATGAGCACACACACATCTTATAGGGTGAACTGTCATTCTGGAACTCAGGCAGCATCTATCTCAGTTTTCCCATCTGTCAAATGGAAATAATCAAACTACCCTCCACCCCATCTACCAACCTTAAAGGGTTAGTTAATGTCTGGACAGTTCTTCGAACATATAAAGCTTGCAGTACTGAGGTAAAAATAGCATTGCAACATCTAGCCAGGATGACTTTCAACCATAGTCACCTCTAACTCCACCTGACCCAGCCCTTCCTCTGTCCGTTACCTTTTTCTCCTCAAAGGAAGAAATTCAAAAGAAACCCACACAAGACTTGCACGTTCATCTTCCCAAATGTTAGTCAGTGGCTTGTTTGCTGTTGGCCTGCTGGTCAGAAGCAAGCTGTGGGGACCCATGCACAGTCCAAGGGCATTTGAAGAACTGACTCCACCAGCAATGGTTTAGATCTTAGACTGTCACTTTTAATTAGGATGAGCAAGTCTGGGATACACATTCCTCACCCTAGGACATCTGTAGGGACATGAGTCTAGGTTTTTTCTGGCTGTTGGCCTTTTACAGTCAAAGTGAACATTTTTAGATGTTCTGCTCAACACTAGAAGAGACCCTTGCTAAGGGGAAGGTGGAACAGGGCACACTGCTGGTGAAAGACGACCTGAACACTTGATGGCTAAATCTTAACCTTGCTTCCTCTGTAGTGATAGCAACTTACTGTGGATCTCTTGAATACTGAAAGTCTGTTAGTGGCCCTAGTTCATCTCTCTCATTTTTTTTCTGCTTCACCAAGGCCCTGAAAGTTGTCACTGACAACAACTGCATAACAGTGGAGACTCATCTACCACACTACATTTCCATAGCTCCTCCTCATGGGCTTCTCTTGCTGCTTATTTCCTCCCAACCATCAGAGCAATAACTCTCTGTTTGGATGTGTGTCAGGCCCAATTACACGTCGTAAGTGATGAACTTCAGTTCCCCTTCACTGGGTCTACTTGCCTGGATGTGCTGTTTGGGATCTGTGTTTATGTCAGGTTATTCAGACTCTGCGGTGCTAGGACTCACCAACTCCAGCCTGGAGATGGGGGGTAGTTGGTAACAGCAGGTCTCTGACAAGTCACTTCCCCTTCCTTTGCATTCTTTCCCATAGCAAGCAGGATGCAAAAAGCAAGTGCTTGGGGGATTGTTTTCTTCTGCGGTCACTCTAAAGATATCCTTCAGCATTTCATTCTGCAAAAGCCAGCCACTCACATTTTTCTCATTAGCAGCAACACCCTGACTTATGGCATGGTGTGGACATTTGCAAAATTTTATTCCGTCATGAATTTGATCCAAGCTGAAAGGCTGTTCTTTATGCTGCTTGCAAACATCAGAAGTTAGACAAATTTACCCTGGGAAAGACAGGTGGGAGGTGATGTTCTGAAATCCCCCTCGTAGAATGTTCCTGGGTTTGGCCATGGAAAAGACTTTCATTTCCAGAATAAAAAATGACTCATGATATTAAAAAATTTCTTACGCTATCAGGAAAAATGGACATATCACTCTCAGCCTCTTCTCCTCTATATGAATTACCACAGGACTTCCCCTTGATTAACCCTTCTGGGCTCTGGGAGCAGTCAGGTAATTAGGAGTCAAACTGGGAGGACCTGGAGTAAATAGTAGCTGCAAAATCAAAGGTGTATTTCATTACGCTTACAAAACTGCCATTGCAAAGCAGGAGGGAGATGCTGAAAATCTGTTGCTGCATATTAGCAGTTGGGAGCCAATGTGCTCTAGTGAAATGTTGACTACTAACAAGGGCTAAGCCAATTCGGCCTAGGGACATTGTCAGCGCTTCACTGGGTGGCTCTCACCCTCTCCCTTCTGTGTTTCAGGTCATCGAGTGCATCACTCAAGGCCGAGTCTTGGAGAGGCCTCGAGTCTGCCCCAAGGAGGTTTACGACATCATGTTGGGTTGCTGGCAGAGGGAACCTCAGCAGCGGCTCAACATCAAGGAAATCTACAAGATCCTTCATGCTCTGGGCAAGGCCACACCTATCTACCTGGACATCCTTGGCTAGCAGTGGCCACTTGTCAAAAGTTTCCACTCCTTCCTTCCTCCACCCTCCCTATCTCCTCTTCTCCTCACCCCCTTCAGTCCCCAAGCAACCACCTTCATATAAACTCAAGTGCCTGCTACACATACAACACTGAAAAAACAAAACAAAACAAAAAACAACCTGTAAGGCAGTTTGGCTTATATATATTTATAGATATATAGATATAGATATATATACCTTCCACACCAATACAGAAAGAAGCTGCTGTTACAGAAACTATGACTTTAAAAAACAAAACAAGAAGAGAAGAAATTTAAAGTACTTAAAAGAAAAAGGAGGAGGGATTTTCCCCCAAGCTGTGGAGCAGTGAAATATGACCCCTGCTGTGCTTCGGCCAAGCTCCAGACTTTTGCTAGCGCAAAGACGCAGTCCCAGGGCAAAGCTCTGGGCAGAGGGCCTGCCCGGTTTGTAGGACATCATGCATTGAATGTGTGACTCAGAGCCAGGGCAGTGCCCCTGAAGGAACTTGCTTTTACCAATTCCACCCACCCACCTTCCTGCCCTTTTCCTCCTTTCGACATTTCAGGACAATTTTTCTAATTTGCCGATTCTTAAATGTATAGACTCAAGGCTTTCGGAACATACAGTAAAGGATCGCGGCACCTACGGGTAAACCACACATGAGAAACGGCCACCCCCTCCCCCCCAGAACAACAGGACCTGAAACTTTCTGTTGCCCAGCGCCAACCCTTTGTCAGACTCTGGGGTCAGGGTCGGGAATCAGAGCAGCTGTCTGTGAGAGCCATACAGTGGGAAGAGTTGGTGAGGGGCATGAAACATCTTCCCGTACGCTCGAACACCCCTTTGACTACCCTTCAGCATGTGGGACAGGACCCCAGCCCCTGCCTCACCCCCGAATAGGCAGTGACTTTGAAAGCTAAAGCTTCCACCCCTCTTATTTTGCTGGGGGACTTGACAGAGATCTGAGGAGAGCCCCCCCGTCCCGCCCCCCACGTCATACGGATGGGCCAAATTCACCTGGTGCAGCACCACTGAAATCCGCCTCTGCACCCCCGTTGTGTGTTCAAAAGCTGTGTTTTGCAGTCTGACTGGGAACTTACTGCAAGGGTGCCCTTTACAGTTAGTATGTCACATTGTCCCTCCTCCCTTTCCCCCACACCTACCATCCACCTCCCTAACCCCTGCTCCAATACCTACTGGAGATGCCAAAGGGGGTTCAGGGGAAACGAAGGAGTCTGGGAGATGGCTGGGAACCTAGCAGCACCTGCCCGGGTCCTCTTGACATTCCCCTCACGTCTCCAGGCCCTGAAAGGATTGATGCATCTGCCTTTGAGCTGCTGTGAAAATGCAGCGGCTGAAGAATAGCTCCACAGGCAAGCCAGGGAGATGTGGGAGGGGAAGGTGGTGCTTTCAGGAGGATACTGCTAAGCAAATGGCTGTTGTGGCCAGCCTTGCATCTTAATGAGGATGAAATTCTGGCCAAGGGGAGGGGGAGAGCCCGTGTAGGGGAAGGGAGAGAAGCAGTCCCTATCCCACGCCCCCATCAATAAAAGGAATCAACCTTCTGGCAAAAGGCTTCCTCAGAGGCTGGCTGCTGTTTGGCACAGGCCTGGGAAATGAGTGTTTCTGGTTCATTTCTCTTCCAGTGAATCGAGGCCAAGGAGAAAACACTTCACTGGGAAGCTCTAGAGAGGGTACAGCATTGCAGCCATTATCAGGATCAAGTCTGAAAGGCAACCGCCACAGGCGCAAAAATAGTTTGCATGGATGTGGCACTTGTCATGGAAGACATGTGGAAGGGGCTCATCTCTTCACCTTCCCCCCAGCATGCTTTCCTCAAAGCAATTGACAGGACAGACCACCTTTGAGAAAGTATACTTCTATCCAACAGGGGCCATAGTTGTGGCCTGCTGCAGAGAAAAACCTCCATTGCCTCCCCTCCCCATTGCCCAAGTTATCTGGACTTCATGACTTAAATCAAACGAGGGGGCTCCAATCCAGGGAGGGACGTAAGCAGGTCACAGGAAGGCTTCTCTGGTGCTAGTAGAGTGGAAGCAGCATGCAGGGACTAAAGCTACTGGAGAGGGATGGATGTGGTGACTTATTTTGCTCAGGCGCTGCTTGCTACAGTAAAGGCATTGGACAGCTGGGTGAGGGACAAAACACAAGTATTTCACCCACCTTAGAAAGCCCGGTCTGTCAATGCCCCATGGTGATGAACAAAGTTAGTGCAGCAGATGCTGGGGGTCAGAGTAGTGCACGAGGCCATCAATGTAGCTCTATTATAAGACTGTGTACAGGTCACTCAGGATAACAGCGCTGAGCTCTTGGCAGGAGGGCAGATGAGGCAGGAGCATTGAGGATGCTGAGATCAGAGAGAGAAACCATGGTCTGGTGCACCACTCCCGTTCAAACTCCACCTAGCTTTGTTCTCTTGTAGCACCTGGACAATGGGGGCTGGCTTTCGTGAAGGGGCCATCCAGTCCTTCTCCAGCCATTCAAATCACTTCCTCTTGTTGTTGCATTTACAGACTGCCCCATTTCCATGTTAAATTCAGGATCATACCACCCCTCCATCTCTGCTGCAAAGCAGGGATTTCCCCCCTCTCTTCTCAAGAACAATGGGTTACTGAAGCCAGCTCTGTGCATGGTCACCTGAGCAAGCTGAGGACACTAGCCTAAATGCAAGATGGTTATTAATAACAGGCCTAATGAAAGGAGAGGATGTTGTCTCCGGAAAGAAGTTAAGCTCCTGAGACTGAGATTCAGCCTGTCAGCCTGCCCTCTCCTTAGCCCGACCAGATGCAATTATGGCTTTGGAAAAAGGTTGTTTCGTCAAAGCTTGTTTTAAGCATCTGCTCAGCAAAAGAGGAAGGCAGGATAGATGCTGTGCCATGGAGTATCCTCCTGAGCTGCTGGTTTGTGCCTGTGGGGTGCTGGGTTTTGCCTTGTGGTGGTGTGTTTTTGTAAGGGTGAGATGACATTGTTGCATCCTGTGTAGCTGTGCGGTGGGAGGTGTGAAGGGAGCTCAGCCAGGTTATGGGCGAAAATATACCCAGGAGTCTCCTATTTGCTGGAATTAATACAGAGCCCATTTCATCAGAGTGAGTCGCTCTTTCGCTCACCGTAGGAACAGAAGTTTCTGATGGTCACAGAGCTGGTGAAGGCCTACTGTGTTGGAGAAAGGCAGGATTTGGGGAACCCACACAGTGTGCCCCAGAACACAGCTCTTCTCCGTCTAATGAGGGGTGTCTGTGTGGGCAAGGGAGGCACAAGGGGCTCCAGCATCGTTCAGATGCGCCATTTGCTCCCCCCATGAAGCGGGCCAATTATTGCTTTGCTGCCATGAATGCCACAGCTCTTCCGCAGCCTGGCTACCTGTGCCAGTCACCGAGGATGGCACGTGGCCCTGGCTTAGGCTGATTTCAGTTCCTCTCCCCACAGCCCCATATGTGGGTATTCCCATTACTGTCTCCCTTTGCCTGAGCTGGTCCTGACTGCTTTGTGAAAGCAGAAGGGGAGCAGACCTGTGTGCAGTCTTGGCCCCTTTCTGAGAGTAGGACAGTTACCATTCGCTGCACAGGCAGTGGGACGTTTTCATGAGGGAGACGGCTAGTCCCAGACAAATCCTTCCACGAGTGTCACTGAGAGGAAATTACCTACTGGATATGAGGGCCCTGGAGCACCGCACTGTGGGCACCAATCCTGCATTGGCCCTGGCTTGTCATCTCAGGAATCTTGCAGGTCTTTTTTTTAATCTTTTGTGTTTCGCCCTGTTTCACTTAGGAGAAGCTGCTACTTCTGAATCGAGGTCGATCTACTCAGTGATTAAATGGCCTCCAACCCCAGCTCTCGGAGGCAGTCTGCTATTTTTGCATGCCCATGTTGTTGCTCACACACTCAAAATTTTGCATATGCCTCTCAGATTTGGATTGGCATCTGTGTTTTGGATGTGCCAGCTGGCTAGCTAGACACCTCATTACCTAGCACACCCGTATCAGTTCAAGGTTTTGAATTTGCATGAAGGTGAGTGTGTAAAATAGTGTGCAAAACCTTCAGTGTGGAAAAAATCTGTGAAAACATTGGGGTGCTGACTGCCTTTTTCCAGTAGTTGGTAGAATGAGCTGTCTTCATTCAACAGCAGATGGAAAAGTCCTGCTAAGGAAAGGGACAGTGTTAGGAATCCAGGGTATCACCTGAGTTAAGTAAACCAAGGTTGTATTAGGAAGGGCTAGTGTTGTCCTAAATTCTGAGTGGTGCTGATGGTAGAGATGGAAATAAATGAAAAATAAAATGTGTGACTGGGACTGCAGGAAAATAAGGCCAGAATCCTGGGCAAACTGGAAAAAATAAAAGCAAAACACCACCAGCAGGGAGGGGTCTGAACAGTGCTGGGTCCTGAGTTTTTCTGGTTTGAAATACAAGGCCAACAAAACCTGAACAATGGCACATCTTTCAGGCACAAAGGCGGGGAGAATCCAAAGCTAAAACTGCTGCTTTCTCTTGGGAAGAAAGGTTTTTACCTATCAGGACCCAAGTGCATTTTCTTCCTAATATGCTAGTGATATCATCAACTTTAATTGCAGAACCACAACTCAGAATCCAGGTCTTGGCAGGTGAGTGAAGAAGGAATTGATCTGAAGTGCTGTTGTTCACGGGGTGTATTTATTTGTCATTGATGAGTCTGCATGTGAAGTTCAGAGCTGGAATCTTGGGAAGTTTTATTAGTTACATATTTATTTTTATACAGAGGCGTTTCACTTCCTGCACCCAGTGATGATTCTCATTTTACAGGCTGTGAGTGAAAAATGTTGCAGCATTCAAAGCTAATAGCCAAAGGTATTGAAGGAGTAGGCCCTCCTTCTTCTGTGTCTTTGCAACTCTTGCTGGCCCAAGACAGTGCTTCCCCCGCCTAAGGAGCCACTGTACCAGTTTACTACACCAAGACTGTGGCCCAGTGGCTTGCTGCACAGTTGCATATCTTCACCTGCCCTGGAATATTTAAAAGCTGAAGCCAAATGCTGAGTTCACATGCCACTAAACGGGATTGCTAGCAATGGTGTTATGCTGAGGCCTTGCCTACAGAAGCCTGACTGAGAATGTGATGGGGAAAACCTACAATATCTGTCATCTGAGGACACGTTCCAGTTCCAGGGCAGGGAAGGAAGCCATCATTGAGAAGACAGATATTCCAGAAAGGGTGACTTGCCTTCTTGGTTTTCCATTCATCAAGATGCCATTTAAGACTCCATAGTACTTTTTGTACAGAGAGGGGGATCTGGGAGGCTATGTCTATACTTAGAAGGTGAGTTCGAATTAACTTAATTCAAACTAATTAATTTGGACTACTGATTAGTTTGAATTAAGTTAATTCAAACTAACATGGCCCCACTAGGAAAACAAATTCAAAATAGCATGTCGATGAACAGGACTTGCTAGCTCAAATTAGGAGAGGGGCACCATGGGAGGCGTTGCAAAATGGCCCCCAAGAAGGGCTATGCCCTCACCCAATATATAGAAAGAGGAAGGCACCTTGGGAGGAAGAAGGTCAAAAAGCATTATTTCCAACTAATTGTTAGTTTGAAACATGGCTAGACTGGCTTAATACAAGCTAATAAGTTTGAATTAACCCTTACTTTGAAGTTAAGCAAGGTTTAGTAATTTCCAAGTAAGGTTTGTTAATTTGAAGTAAGGAATTCCTTAGTTTGAATTAATGAAAGCCCATGTAGCAATGCATTGATTTAATTCAAATTAATCCTCATTAATTTGACTTAAATTGTACATGTAGACACACCCAGAGGGTTTAATTCTGGCGGGATGTTTATCACTTGGTTCAGTCACCTTACCAGGGGCAGGTCTTGGCTCTGAAGTAGTCCTTCCTGTTTACTAGGAGGAGTCTGGGTTATGCTGCATGCTGTTCAGTTGCTCCTTTCTGCAGGACAGGAGTGTTTTGAGGATGTACATTGTTTCTCTAACAGTGGATTTTCACATTTCACAGCAGGAGCTGGGGGATGTGACGTGTTGGCCTAAGATTGGGTCTGACGTCTCCATACCCTTGTGCCCTTCGGATTATGGGAAGACAGGACACCCATGCCAAGAAAAGCACAAAGCAGATACATGCTTTGCACTGTTGGGAAGGCACATCCCCAAATGCCCTTGCTTTGCTGTGTTTCTGCACTTTTTAAAGGAGCAGGATGTTTGGGCTCAGGACGCTGTTGGCTTTCAAAGGAGCGTAAGTTGTAAAGGGACCACATCACTTTATGCTCCATTAGCATAATGCCTAAGCAGAAAAAAGCTGCTTAGCTCTTCTCCAGAATCACTACTAGAAACCATGCTTTCACTGGGACCTCCTGCATCCTGTTTCTAGCTCAGTGGATGTGCATGAAGACACACCGTGAGTGGCAGACACTAGTGTTTCAAATGGCAGAAGGATATGTAGTCTGTGCTTCCACTGGGATGGAGACATAACAGTGCATCTTTCCGTCACGTCTGTCTTCCTTGTTCCTTGTCTGTACAACAGGAGGCAGTGGAACAGTTTCTCAAGACATGGGGTGGAAGTCTCTTTGCTTTGGATTTTTAAAACTGTACTGAAGAAAGACAATAGAAAATCTGGAGGAACAATCTTGCTTGGGACCCCAGGAAACAGGCTAAGTGATGCACTAGGTCATTTTCATCTCCGGCTTCTGTGATTCCTCACTGGGCACAATTCTGCAGGCCTTTTTAGACAAATGGGGCAATTCTTCTTTACAACCTCTTGTCTTCTAAACCAACCAGTTTTCACATCGTTCAAAGGAACTGAGTCTTTATCACATAGCCCTACCTCCTGTAGACTCTCAGGAAATCCCTATGGGAACTGATCTCCCAGCCAACAAAAGCAACTGATCGTACAATTTAAACTTCAGCAGCTGTGCTGAAGAGGTGATCTGCTGCTTAAGAAATGGTTTCTTAAGAGCCCAACAGATGACTGAAATGCCTCTGAAGGAGATCATAGTGTTGGGAAGTCCGAATAGTTTTTCTTTTGCGTGTGCTGTCTCTGTTGGTTTCCAGCCTCCCAGATCTTTGCTGCTTGATATTTAGATAAATGAAGTTGCTGCATTCACTTCCTTCAGAAAAAATAAAATGGGCACATGACCTTTGATTTTGTTGGTGTAGGTGTGAAAAGATTCCCTCAAACCCCCTCACACACACACACGAACACAATTCTTTGTGTCCTTGCGGTTCTCGGAGACTGACAAACAGACTTTTAAAACTAAGTGAAAGTCTTAATGTGAGATGAATCTGAAGACCCCAGTTTGGACTTCAAACAGTGAGAAAATTGGTGCTGAATGATTCCACACACAAAGCAGAAAACTTTCATTTCCTGCAGGCAGGATGGAATTGACTGTTATATTAAGACTTCAGAGGGAGCCCTGCCCTGGAGTAATTTCACTGCTGTCAGGCAATGTTGACATCTAGATTAACCTCTGTGCAGTGAATTTTACAGCAAAGCTCATTGTGATGCGTATGGGATATATCTCTGGTAAATCCCAGCTGAAACCAAGGGTACCCCACCCCCTCTGGTATGGGGGAAGGGGAAAAGTAAGGCAAGCTGCTGTAGTTTTTTTCACCTCAGCAGGATGCGGCTGTGACCTCATCCAGGCCATTCCTGCTGAGACAGACTTTCCGCTTAGCTAACGCAACAGGAGGTTTAGCCCATATATTTTTTAATCCCCCAACGGTATTTAAATCAAGAGGATGAAAAGCTCTTTGCTACTGACAACAGTTTCTGCCAGGTACCCACAGGCAGCGAACGTTTCTGGTTAAAAGGAACTGGTTAACCAGTGACTAGTAGCTTCTCTGTCTGGTTAACCCCAAGGCACTGCTCAAGGTTTGATGAAATGAACAGTGGTGCATGCTCACAGCTGCTGCCAAAAGGCTGCATCTAATGTTAACCAGCCAGCCGAGAGACTAACAATTAAGTTCCAAAGGGGCAGCCGTGTTAGTCTAGTTCAGTAAAACAAACAAGAGTCCTGTGGCACTTAAAGACTAACAAATATATTTATTGCATGAGCCTTCATGGGGGATTTTCTCCCACGAAAGCTCATACAATAAATATATTTGTTAGTCTTTAAGTGCCACAGGACTCCTCCTTTGTTTTAACAACTAAGTGTGAGCACTAGACCATGTGTGCATGAATTACAGGAATTCACATAGTTTACTTTGTAGAAGTGGAGGGCCTCTGCTAAAGAAGCCTGCAAATTTCTTATCTCTTTCCATTCACTGTTAAATAAAAACAGCAAGACAGGAGCAAGCGCCCTTTGGCATTTTCTTTAAGAGTAACCTCAGTAGCAAAAGCTTCTAAGACTAAAAGCAACAGAAGGACAACTTCCTCCTCTTCCTCCCTCGTGTGCTACCCAGGGGTTCTCAACCCCTTCACTGTCACTACAGGGCTGCGAGGGCTCCCAGCTGTGCGTGACACACTGCACCACTGCTGCTCCCCCCCACTCTGCTGAAGAAATCTCCCTCTGAAGGGATTTTTCAGGAGCAGGAGGCTTGACTGGCAGCCCCTAATGCAGCAAAACAGCTGGTTCCACAGCAGCTCTTGCAGACACCTGCTGCAGCTTCAGCTCTGAAAGGGCCAGCAGCGTAAAATCAGCCTGCTGCTGCAGCTCTCCTCAGGTTGCTGGCAGCAGACTTCACGTGACACCCTTAGCCACTGTGCCATGACACACTTTTGCGTTGCAAAACAGTGGTTGGGAACTGCTGTGCTAGCCAATGCTCTCAAAAGGCATTAGCAGGTGCCCTATAAAGTCATCAAGTGCCTGTGATTGCCTCGGTGTAGACAGGGACTGTCAGCTGGAAAACCTTGGGATTGGAGACATAGCCTGCTTTCTAGCTATTCTTTACACCTTGCTCTTCTTGTTCATTTCCAAACTCACATTTCTCTACAATCAACAGCAAAAAGTCCTAGCACAAAGGACATGTCAGGCTTTCAGTGGTAAACCTTAATGGCAAAATCTCCATCCCTTTTCTAGAATTTCCATGCAGGGGAAAAAAATACCTTTGTTAAAGAAGTTTGTGGTTTATGAAGTGCTTTGAGATCCCTGGCTAGAAGTGACTATAGAGTCGAGGCCTAATTTTCAGAGAATATGAGGGCTTGCGGTTCCCATTTAGGTTGGAGTTTTGAGTCCCCAGCATCCCTGAAATCAAGCCCATAAACACCTCTTTGAACCTTTATACCTTATGCCTCTTTTGAATGCAGCTGAAAAGGTTGCCCTCAAGATTACAGAGAAGGGCATGGTGTTCTTTTGGTCTGTGGAAGGAATGTGATTGACCAATTTACCCACCAAAGAAAATCAAACTTGGCGGCCTCATGTAAAAAGTAATCGGTATCGTGTTTTGCTTTGCACATCCAGGCATTAATATTCTGCAAATACGATTTCCTCTTTGTTTGCATTATTGATGCTGTAAAATGTCAGACATGTTAAAAAACAAACTTAAAAAAAGCAACCCTCCAGCACCCTGGCCTTTGGGGTTTGGAGTTATTTTGGCTGAGTCACAGTAAGGTTGCATTTCCCTTTACCTTTTGTGGGTATTAATGCACTGGTCACTCAATCTACTGCTGCCTTGAAAATCAATCTCTTTTCTATTACTATTTCAAGGAACACAAAATCCTGAAATTCTGAAAGCACTAGTTTAAGCAGCACTTTGCTCTGATTTGGGTTTGCGACAGGCATCCCCTCTCTCATAGGGTCCATTGCGGCTCTGAGATTCCTCCTAAAGCCCCACTTCACAACCATCTTTGTTCCACTTGGAAAGGACTGGGTGTGTGCTCCCTTTTGTCAGAGCCATTCTATCACATGGGATTGTTCTTGAGCAGTACTAGAGTCCTGCACCTTGCCCTGATAGGTGGATGTTATAACTCCACAGCACTCCAGCCTTTCCTTGGCCAAGAACTGAGACATCAGCAGGAAGGAAAGACTCATATTCTTCTCAATCCCCATCTAACATCCCAGAATTGTACTTCCGGGTTTTCACCACCACTGAGTACTGATCAGACATCCTTATTGTGCTGCCCACACTGATATTTTTGTGTCAGAGAGGATACACTGAACTCAAGACCCAACCATGAAGGAATTTAAATTGCTCTTGCCAATATTCAGCCCCTTGGACTAACTGAAGACAAGTTTCACTCGCCTCACAACTGCTTTATTTCTGTGCCTTCCATTCCTCCCTGCCCCTGCCTGACTAAATAATTTCTGGCATCAATGTCTTGGGTCATCCCACTATTAACACCTCTGTGCAGTAGGAACTGCCAAGTTATCCCTCCTCTTTGCTCCTTGTTTTTCCTAGCTAGTGTCTGATCCATGGTAGGAGTTTATTACTTGTTATGCTTACCAAGTTTCCCAGCCTCTTAGTATGGCCTTTATCATACTTTTGTTGAAAGTATAACAAAATAATACAAAGTTCTACTTTATCTATTCTCACAGGCTAGGGACAAAATTCATCCATACATAGGTTATATTGGCTTGTCCTGGCCTTGTTGCTTTCATTGCCTTGTAATTGGTTTCCCAAACCTTTTTCCTACTCCTGGAATGAGACAGCTCCCATCTGTCTGAGGCCTGAATAAAAATGAAGGTCAAATCATACTCTTCAGTAGGGACTGTCAGCACCAAGCTATGGAGAGGGCATATCGGTAAGGTTCTCCTTGGATTTTCCTTCCACTGATAGCAGGGAACTTGGAAAATCCATAGGGAGGTAAAATGGCTCCCACTTCTGTAACCTCCCACTGAGATGTCCACATGGAAATCTGCAAGCAGAGCAGGAGACACTGTCATGGAGATCAACCTTTCTCGTATTCTACATTCCTTCCTTCCTTTGTGCCACTGGTGTAATGTTGCAGCTCAGGTGTAGTCTCATATCCCTAAGAGCTGGAATTTCCAATTCAGTTCCTCAGCCCTCAATGAGATGGGAACAAAGGCAGCAAAAGTCCCAGAGTAGAAAGAGTCATGGCTTAAGATATTTTTCCTGCAGAGATGATTTACTTTCCCTTTCTAAATCCGTTATTTAAGTCACAATCCCACAGTACCTATAAACATGCCCTGAAATGGGGAATGAACATGAGGAATCTCCTTTGCTTTAGTTTTTATGCCTGTAATTTCTCTCACTGAGAATTAGGCTCTTACTCAACCCCCAGCTGGTTGTTCTGACTGGAAAGCCCATCAGGACTCAGTCCTAATGGGATCTGCTCAAGTCCATCCTAGTTCTTACACACTTGGGCTGCAGTAATGAAATAATCAGCAAAAAGGCCTGAGTTATTGTTACCATGTGGACCTGAAGCCACTTGATGCTACTGTAAAGCCTCAGAGGTGTAATGCACATTAAATGCTGTTTGGAGTCAGGAGAGGTTGTGGCTTCTCGATGCCCCTTGGGATTGTTCACTACGATGTTAGAAGTAGACTTGCAGGGAATGAGGGGGTGAAACTGTACAAGAGAAAAATGTGACAAACAAACAGATTGTTTGGCTTTTAGTACAAGAAAATCCACTCTTGTACATGAGACAAGATTGAACTCATCATATTCTCCCTGGCAACGAGAATTTGCTACTGAGAGAAGAATGATGCTGTATGCCAATATCTTTTAATTCCCTTTTCTTTTTCTTCTGTTGAAGCAGAGCAAATTCCATCTCACGTCTTTGAAAACTGGGAAATTAAGGTGAGGGGTGGGAGCAAATGAGGGACTGATCCTCCTCAGTCATGTAAATGAATGGTAGCACAGCATCTTCCCAGGATCAGGCCCTGATCATCTGGGCTCAGATCTCCCCACTCCCCCCAACCTATTTTGTGCAAGCATTGTTCACTATGTTGTAAGTCCCTTTTATCTCAGAGATTAAGAGGGGGAAAAAAAACCAGCCACTAAGCGGGGGATCCTTCTGTAGCTTAGACTCATTTCCCTGTAGATCAGAATGCCCGCCTAAGGTCAGCGAAGGCACGGATGGAAAACCATGCCATGAGATTGTTTTGATAACCTGTCTGCACCTAACTTTTTGCAACATGTTAACCACAGCCACAGGGGAATTCTGTGCTTAGGACTGGGACACCTCTGACGCCACAGGGATCAATTTCAGGCAGCTCTGCTTAAGAACAATCACCACAATAAACATTATCGGAGACAGGCTGTCATGCAGTGTCTGTGGCTGATGACTGAGTGTTTAGTCTGTCAGACTTGTTCTGGTCTCCAGTTTCATGATGGCATGTTCCTGCTGGCATTTAATTTGGGACTTCACTTTCAGCACCATGGACAAGAGTCACCTCCAAGAAGTCAATGAAATTTACAGGCTCTCGCGTAGCTTCATCTCCCAGAGGGCTCTAGTTTGTCTCCCTTTCCTGCTAAGGTCTGCTCATTGTTTTTCGTGGTGGCTGCTCTTTTGCGTACGCTTTGCTTATTGAGCTCAGCTTGTCAGATTTGTTTCCCTCCCACCATGCCGCACTTTCAAACTGCTGACATTGGGCCTGCCCTTCAGTCAGTTCCTCTGTATGTGTCGGATGACTTGAGTGGGGGGGGAGCAGGCAGAATCTGTACATCTCCCACTCTGACAAACAGGTCAGAGAGCTCTGAAGGGAGACAGCTTGAAGATTAATGGGGCTCCATGTAGGCAATGAGCTTACTCAGCTACCATGAAACCGAACTGGGGCTACCCTGGGCCTTATTTAAGCCTAAATGTTCAAGGACCTGTTGTTATTTTTGGGCCAAATCCTTAAAGAGATAAATATAGCCTGTCTAATGTATGAAATAGGGACCACAATGGCAGCTTGGTATATCCTGTGTATGTGAAATCCCTGTACCCTCACCTTTTCCTGACACCTAAAAAAGTTCAACATTTGATTTGTCCTCAAGGGTTTAGCCAAGCAGAGTAACTCTCTGCTGGAACTGGAGCTTCACTTGCATTTCTCCTGATTCTCACTAGCATTTGTGAAATAAGGCTCGGGTCCAGTAACAATTGAAAACCACTGGATGGGCCAGCTGGAGGCTTTGAAGCATTACCTTTGATCTGCTTTTGTTTATTTTAATACTAAATTGTCCTTTTGAAACAGTTTGAGGACGTGAGCAGCTACCACATATTAATGACAAGCTTTTGTCTCTGATGCAATGAGATATTAGCATGCAAAATCCTCATTTCAGCTTTGTGTCTCTGCTTTTTCCTTTTTCACTCTAACAGCCCTGACCCTACTCTAAGCTCATATGCAGCAGATAAGCTCCATGTCAGTTGTCTGATCTGCATCTTAGCAAGCTTCAAGAATAATTTCCTTCCTTTAGGCAGCTATAGAGAGTGATCTGGAATTGTAACTCTACCTCCAGCTGTTGGCTAGGGATGGGCTCCCCTATTTAGAAAAGGGAAGAGAAGAATCACTTGGAAACTTAGTCCAGATGTGGAACTGACCCTTCCTGAGCACCTTGACCTGACCCACTCCAAGACCCACCAGGCCCTGGTACCTAAGCTGAAATCCATCTTGGCTTTTGGGAGTTGTGGCTGTGAGGCAACTCTCTTGAGTCTGGGGAGATGATGAATACTGAGGCCAGCTAAGCAGCAGGAACCTCAGAACTTATGAAGCCTGTTCACATGAGAGAGGTCACTGATCTCTGCTCCTAAAATATAGCGAAGACTGGAGCTGTAAGGTTGAAGTGGGAAGGATCTGGTTGGCATAAGGAAGAGAGAGAAGTGGGCAGCCAGCTGGAGGGTCAGGGAGCCATAGGGAATTAGAGAGCTTGCTGGATTTCAGGAAGATGGAGTCATAGGGCAGGAATGTGTCTTGGAAATTGAAGGGCTGAGTGTAAGAATGAGGCTGCTGGAAATCAGAGGGCTTGCTGTGCAAGAAAGGGGAATTCTGAACAGAAAAGTCTTAACAGTTGGGAGGGAGGAGAGAAACCACAGGTGACTTGTGTCTATTGGGAGCAACTTTGAGGGCTCACCTGGACCTGCAATCTCACCAGGCTTCTCCCAGGGCTGACTGTGGGTCTCCCACTCAATACCTAACAAACACCAAAGTCTTATTGTTGTATACTATGCTGCCTAACTGTTCCTGCCCAGCCACATGTGGGGTATTTTGTTTGTGTCTGCCTCACATCACTTCTATGTGAAAGAGGGATTTGTTTTTTGAGGAGAAGTGTCCTTTAAAATTCCAGGTGAGCCTGGAGGTAATTTCTTGCATGAGCAGCTTCCTACAGATAGGTTTAAAGCAGAACAAAAAAAATACTTATGTTAACTAAGTGCTATTTTACATATTGCGTTCCATGAGAAATGCAAATTTCTGGCCTTGTAAATGGCATATATTGCTGTAGTTCATACTGGGTATTTGGGTCAGCAGAGTGGTGCAGAAAGGTTTCTTTAGTTTGGCCAAAGGATCACCTGGCATGTGGGGCAGATGCGAGGGGAGGCCATTAGGTGCTATAGTCTCCCCCTCCTGAGGTACTAAATAAAGGATTTGGTAACAAAGGCTATTAGTGGTGTGCACATGTTCAAATGTCCCCTTCTATCCACAGTGGGGACATACAATTCTGAGCCTTGGAAAAATGGATGAAGGAGCTGTCAAAGCAAAACTACCCGCCTGTCTCTATTCTGCGAAGGTAGATCAACCCTGGATCAGGAAAGAGCGGTATATAGTATAAGTAGGCTGTTGTAATCATCTGCGACTGGGGAACTGGGGCTCTGCCTTGTCCTCAGAAAAAGTGAAAGTAAAAGCAGAGTCCAATAAGACGGCCTTTATCCCAGTTCTTCTGCACCAATGCTCACACCTACTAATGGAAGAGAATGGCTATGCAGGTGTAGAGTTCATTTCTGTGTTGCCGAAAGCTGCACAATTCACATTCCAGTAAGGAGCTAGACAGTGGCTGGACCTCCTCCTCCAGCCCAGCTGTGTAAGGTGGCCTTAACGCATGAGCACATGGATGGCCTCACCAAGAATTTTGCCCTAGAGCAGCCTCTGGTTGGAACTCTGCCCCATCTTTACAAACATGGCTAGCGTCCCAAAATGGGAATGATTGACTGGATTTTTGCCAGGCTAATTTGAAGGTCAGTTAATATTATCAAAACACTGTATGAACTGAAAAGAAAAATCTCAGTGACATTTCCTGGATTGATTTGTTTATTTTTATCCAGTATACCAATAAGCTAGACTCATGGTCTCTTTGGATTCTTTGGATTTTAAATTCTGCAGCTAGGTCAGTGGTTCTTAACCTCTTCCATATTACAACAACCGTTTCCATACTAGGATCCACCCAGACCCTCCCTTCTGTTTAACTAGGATCCCTTCCCATGCAACAATATTGGAAAGATGGCAACCTCTAGAACCTGTCAGAAATACCACTCCTGCCTCTGGGCTCCAACTGCTAGGTGAGGAACTCTTCAAGGGGATATTACCCAAAGTGGGTTCCCCTGTATTCTCCCCAGTGTAATCAGATGGAGCACATTGCAGCGCTTGGAAGGCATGATTTTTTTTACAGTGTTAGACTCATAGAAGCCAGAATATTAGAAAAAAGTTTGCAATTGAGATTAAGGGATATTTGAAAGGCTGAGATATTTGCTCTTCCCCTACATGCCCTCCCCACCCTTTGCTTCTCTCTCTTCCCCTCCACCTCAAAATGAAACAGAAAATTATTTTTTTAAGAGTGTATTAATAATTTATGTTTAGTACAAAGGATGATTTAATGGCATCACCAAAGGTCATTCATTCCATTTACATGTTCTTCCTCCACCCTCTAGCCCGTCCTCCTCACACCAGCCCATCGCCTCCAGTCATCCACCTCACACGATGCCCACCACCACTAAAGAAACACAAACACTGGAGACAATTCTGATTTTGTCAGCAATCATTGGAGGACAGAGATTTTTTTAAAAAAGAAAAAAGTAACCAGTCATCATGAAATGAAAACATTTCCACCTTTTAGTCCAATAGTTAATTGCTGCAAATGAAAGACAAATTCATTTCTTGATTTTTTTAAAAGAAGCCTTTTATACCTGTGTCTGTGTGTGTATACATGCACCTGTGCCCATATGCACATGTGCGTACACACATAATCTCTCTCTCTCTCTCAAATATAAATATATTGTACGTTAGAGCTGTAAATATTCCTTGGTCATGTGTCTATGTCTTCTTCATAGTATCATATCCTCAGTGTTACGTTAACGACTCCATTTATTGATTGATGAAACTGTGTGTAGAGCTGTACCCTTCTGACATAGTTTATGTAGATCTCTCTTCTCAAATAAAGTACAAAAAAACCCTATTAACTAGGCTTTTCCCCCTCTTCTGTCTGTGCCTGCCTCAAATATATATTTTTATAAACATCATCTTTGTTCTTTCATGTTCAAGTTCAACCACAAGCATGATGCGGGAATTCTTGGGGGGGAGTTCCATGGCCTATATTTTGCAGGTCGGATGAGATGATCATAGTAGTTACTTCTAGGTTTAAAATCTATGGGTGAAAGCCTGGCTCTGTAAAAGTCAAAGAAAGTTTTGCAGTGATGTCCCTAGGCCAAGATTTCACACCATGAATCTAAAGAAGGCCAGAGTATTTTTCATTTGCTGGAAGCTCAGATTCCAAAGCACAAGAAAGGAGCTTCACGGTACCAGTTTGCTGAACTGCTGACTCCAGCCTGACTCACCTACTGGAAAAGGTGTGCTCGTTGGCTGTGAAGCACCATCAGAGTCAGCAGTCCTTCTCATCCAAGATTCTAGCTGATGAGCTAAATAAATCCAAAGAAAGTGTTTGTCACAGAAAGTCCACCACTCCAAGGTCCCTTGATAAATTGCTTCCTTCTCCAGGCAGGGCCAAGATGACACAGCTGGGCCACTTTCCTGGGACAGGTAAGACTGCTCATCATTGTGTAACCCTCCCTGCCTCAGCACAAGGGAGACAGGCTGGTGTCAACACCCAGTCTCCCCAGTCAGCTAGCCATCTGAACAATCTCCTTTGAAGTCCTACTTTGTAGTTTAGGTGTACTGGCAACCCCAAACACCTCAGAAGCATCTCCTTACAGTATCCAGTGCTTGCCACTAAACAATCATAGAAGCCATCAAGTCCGCTGTCCCAAAACAGGCAGCGTACACATGTACTCTGGGAGGTTACAACGCAGGCTCTGATCCTTCCTTGCAATGATCTACTTGTGATGAAAACAAATACAAATGTATTCACAAAGAACAGAGATTCACAGATTCAAGTGAGTACTGAGTAAGATTAATGGAAACAGCAATGACTACAAATGAAACAAAAGCATAGCATACTCTGAGGTGACTCATCAAAACTGAGGATGAGAAACTATTTCAGACAAAAGAGTGTAAACTGTCACAAAGTCCTTTTGCAAAGCTTGCTCATTGTAAAATCAGGATCTAGATTTTCATTACCTATGTCTTCTCCACCAAGGGTGATCCTCAGTTAAATGGATAATGAAATGTTCTGATGTCGATGATGACTACATTTCCCAAAGTTTGTTTTTGTTTCTAGAGTCAGGATAACCACTGGTGGTGCCACCGCTCTCCAAAACCTGTTTGCCTAATACGCAGATAGATCTTCCTCTCTTTTGGTGCCACCATCGTTAATTTACATTAGAGACCGGATGATAATTAACTTTCTCTGTCTGGAAGAAATCAATTTCTGTCTTTGACAAACAAGGAATCCTGTGGCACTTTTAAAGACTAGCAAATTTATTTATTGCATGAGCTTTCAAGGGGACAATCCCACTTCATCAGCTGCATGAACATGGAAAATGTAGCATGTTAGCTGCACACACATGTGCGTGTATGCGCGCGCGCGCACACACACACACACACACACACGTAGCTAACATACTACATTTTTCATTTCATGCATTTGACAAAGTGGGATTGTGCCCACAAAAGCTTGTGCAGTAAATAAATGTGTTAGTCTTTAAAAGTGCCACAGGACTCCTTGTTTCTTTTGGTGTAATAGGTATCCCTTTGGAACTTATTGTCTTTGTTTGGTTACAGCATACTTTACGACATACTATCAGACATATCCATAATTTCTCATGTACTGTTAATACACATATTTCACAGTGATATTAATGACCAGTATGTCACCAGCTTTCATCTGAGCCCTTACAAGATGCCTTTTGGCCAAATGCTATGAAAACAGTAGTGTAGTGCGTACAGACATCTATGAGTGACGTTAGGTTTAGTGAGTTTGTCAGGCCTGATGTAAGCTACTCACGTATAGTAGTGAACTATCAGTGGGCCTCTGTATAATAACATCACCACGGCAACTAGGGGCATAAAATGAAATGCATTAATAGCAGTTATCTGTTGGTGGTGCGCTGGCCTGTCTGGTGGTGCATCATCAGCTCCAGGCCTAACCTGGGGTTCCACAGCTGATGTCACTGTGCTGGTCACAGGATCTAGCAACAAGCATTTAACCTAAGTAAGCATAATGCGCATGATGAAATTCCTAGGCATTTTCGACTGCTCAGCATCACTTTGGGTCAAATGGCAGACAGTTGCAGGAAGGCTGTGTTAGTGGTGTTATATAATATCCTGCCAAGTTCTGCCATTAATGCTGGTTACTTTTCTAAGTATATGCTGCCTGGGGCTAGAATTAGGAGGTGCTGAAGGGTTGAAGGTCCCAGAGTAACCATGTGAGATAAAAATACCTAGGATCAGCTTCAGGTTATGTGCCAGAATTAAACTGATTCCACATGTCTACAAGCAATTAGGGGTGATGTTGGAGAAAAGCCAGTGAGGGAGGGCTCTTAACATTGTCCTCCAGGGTTTGTGCATGAGTGTCTTCTTGTTTCGGGCTATGCATCCTTGTGTGTACATGTCTAACCACAGAATGATGTGACTGGGTATGTCTACATGGCACTTTTATTTTGAAATAACATTTGTTATTAGGTCTACATGACATTTTCTTATTTTGAAAGGATGGATCCCATCCTTTTGAAATAAGAATCGTCGTTCCAAAAAAGTAAAACCTCGATGTTTTCGAAACGGCCATTATTTCGGAAGGGATATTTCAAAATAACGCCGTTTAGACCTGTTGTTTCAAAACAACAGGTCCAAACGGCATTATTTCGAAATATCCATTCCGAAATAACAGCTATTTGGATTGCAGGCTTTTTCTTAATTCGGATTAACATTTTGTTAATTCGAATTAACTTATTTCGAAATAAGGATTTTATTTCAAAATAACTCATTTAGAAATCCTTATTTCGAAATAACCATGTGTGTGTAGATATAGTCACCGCACTGATTTGTCAAGCATGTGTGCCTGAGAGATGCAATATGGAGGTGGGATCAGAAAATATCTGGGAGTTGCAGAAAGTGATTAACCTAATAA
The DNA here is from genome assembly GCA_007922195.1 of Podocnemis expansa. Classification (NCBI taxonomy): domain Eukaryota; kingdom Metazoa; phylum Chordata; order Testudines; family Podocnemididae; genus Podocnemis; species Podocnemis expansa. The sequence goes on from ML682019.1 coordinate 9,671,927, forward strand.
AAGAAGCAGAAGGTGTTGAACACTGACCGATTAACTAGGCATTTGGTCTGCACTATACAGTGGGGGCTAGTTGAGTAAGTGGATTGCATTATGAGATACTGAGATTGTCCCGACTTCATGTCCAGCCTGGGCTGGTAGAATCTCATCTGATGACTAGTGGGTGGCCTATGAGATATGAATCAAGTGAGTTTAGGAGACCGTTTCACATCCAACCAGGCACCACTTGTCCTCATTGGCAGGTTCAGCAATGGGGTCAAGAACTGAAGCAGCCATAGAACGTGACCCCCGTCCCCAGCTGTGGTTCGTTCATAGTAGCGTGGGTGGGGTGCTGGCACAGTAAGCAAGCTTGCACTGTCCATGGCAACACCCTGAGCTCTTGTTTCACTTGGTCTCTGTCAAATCAGCTCCTTGCCCCAGCTACCACAGGCTGCCTAGGCAAGTGCTTGTGTAAAATGAGGTGCTCCATAAAGGGCCAAATCATGCAACAGAGACAGAAACAAAGCTTAGCGGGGGAGGTTGGACTCCAGACTCCCCATAATCCAACTGGTCTAGCACATCACCAGAAGGTTTTAGCCATCCATTCATACACATCCTCATGGTGCTGGCATTTCAAAGAGGAGACAGCCCTGCTCTGGTCCTGAAGGTGACGCTGATAATGACAAGCTAGATACTCAGTAGCGCAGCTGCCATTTCACCCTCTTGGTTATTCCAATTATCAGTGCAGTATTTTCCTACGCACTTACAGTCCCATAAGCAGTGGCTGCTGGGAAGGGGGTGGCTGGAGAGGAAGTGCCCACCCTCGCCAAGACTCCCAGGCTCATTCCTGAGGCAGCTGGAGCATTTGGCAACTCCAGATGAGGAGAGACCTGGGGAAGGACTGATCCCAAACCTGCACTGCCAGCCTCTGAAGCACATAGCTGCTCATTTAGGGGTAAAAAATCACTCTCTGCTGATGAATGGCATAGACCCTAGGCACCACTCCAGCAGTTCAAGCCATGCCTACATCCTCAGTCAGGCCCTCTGGGCTGAAATCTTATCCGTAAAGAGCCATTGAGTAGTGCTATGGAGCTCAACCAATATTTGGACCCCCCACAGGATCCAACCCTACTTTTCCCTGGTTCAAACTGACCTGAATACCCCCTTTCCCAGCTGCAGCTTGCTTTATCCTCAGAGGACAGAGCAGTCATGGTTCCAGCAGGCATTCCCCCACGCTGCTCCCCTCTGCTATCACTGAGCCTTCGCCATGCCCAGGGTGACAAGATTCAGCATTAATGCTGTTTGCCTTGTGCTTGAGGACCTTTCAGCTCAGCGGGTCGGGACTTTGGGTATCGTGGTAGCAACGGAGGATTCACACAATTAAGGCTCTCCTAGCCTCTCCAGAGCTCCCTGTGTTGTCCTCAGCCAATGGTGGCCCAACGAGCTCAGCGTGCAAACTCAGATCTGCTGTATAATAATGGGTGAGAGGCCACAACACAAGCCATAAGGACTGGGTCCGGCCTTGGCTGTCTGTGCCACCAGGTCCCAGTTACAGCAACATCCCATGTGGTAACTGTCTTTTAGCAGCACTGTGACTGAGGGTATTTGGCCTCACAAATTGGCACAAATCTTTGTACAAAAATCCTCACCGGCCAGGCCATAAAGGTAATTTGCGAGTGTACCAGTTAATTTATTGCATCTGACTCCAACTGCCAGGAATTTGACTGACAAATTCTGCTTATTTATCTCCCGCTATATAACTGCTGGCTTCATGTTATAAATTCTTCTCACTGGAGTTTCACTGTGTCTGTTTGGATATTTATTTATCATAAACTAATCTGCGCTCTCCTGTCATGGCAAGGCAGGAAGCACCAGCACCCATGAATTCACTTGGCAGGATCTGGGCCCCCAGTGGCCAGGCAGCAGGAAAGACAGGGAAAAGTTCTGAATCTTTTTTGTATCAGGTTATGAATTACTGAATGCCAGCCTTTTGGGATGGTTTATCATCGCTGTCCGAATGCCTGACCTGGCGGCCTTCCTTGCTTGTGAAGCTGATTAGCCATCAGCTGATTCCAAACGGACTTTGCAACCCTCTGGGGGCTAGTTCACTGGCTGTGTGAGTATAAGGAAGGCCAAGGGCTGTATGTTAGTGTCATTAGCTGTTCCCTGCTGCGAGGATTATTACACGTGCAATGAAATCTGGTGTTTTCACAACAGCTCACTAATATGGCCCAAGGGGCGCCCCTTGGCTCTTTTTGCAGCATGGAAATTTTGCCAGCTTTTTGGCAGCCAAAAGAAATGATGTGGCTCCTAGCCCCTCCCGGGGAGGAAAAAAACTGTGTACTTGCCCCAGCTGGGAGTCTGCCATTTCTGCTGGTGAATGAAGCTTTTCTTTCTGCTCTCAGTGCTGACTCCACAATTTTTGTCTTCAGTGCATCTTGCCCCATACATTTTTGCTTCACCAATCCCTGGAGGAGTGCCTGTGGAAAATGTACAAGACGTGACAGATGCGGAGCCAACCCCTTATTTCTCTTTTGACTTCAGCTTTAATTCAATCCTTTCCAGGTGCTGGCTCTGGCCTCTTTCAGGGATGGCATTGCTATTTGGCACAGACGGACCAAGGGTGGGCAGAAGCTATGCTGTAACCTCTTCTTATGTGGATTGCGGCCAAACACTCTGATTTCTCTTAGTTATGGTACGTAGAGAGGCAGCCACTGCCTGGTGCCACACGAGCCTGACAGTTAATTTAGCTTAACCCACCAGTGGCTGGACAACCTACCATATGCAGCCTACACAAGTAAGTCAGTCTTAGGGCGCAAAGCCTTCAACTCCCATTTAACACCCTGCTGCGACTTTAACAAATCCCAGCCTCTGTATGGGAGTCAGGGGGCAGGGGGGGAACTGTTACCACCTCGCTTGACTTTGGAGAGCCCAACTTGGCTCTTACATCCATGTACACTGAGGTGAACCTGCTGCCAGTGAGTGGGGAAAGGGCGTCCCCTCACACCCTTCTGCTCTGGGAGGGAGGGAAGCTCTTTGGTGGCGCGTGGTGGGAGGCACGAATATGCGGAGTCACGTGGATGACAAGGAAGTAGGTAGGAGAGCTGCCAAGTTGGGGCTTTGGAACAAGGCAGGAGACACCGTTGTGACCATGATAGACAGGGTCTGGCAACAACGTGGCTCTCCTTTAGCCTAAAATAGCAGTGATCCTCAACCACTGTGTGAGGCCACATTACTAGGTCATCACGTAGTGGTAAGTGTGTCACAGAGAGCCAGGGAAATGGTGGGATTTGGCCTGGATGGGGTGGCTGGTGTGTCCTGTAGGCTCCCGATATGCCACCAAGTGTGTCACAACCCAACAGACGTTGAGAGGCAGTGGTGTAGATGTGGGCAGCGTGGCTTAGGCACAGTGGACCGCCATGCAGGTATACATGGCACGGTTCTGGTCTGCCTGCATGCTACTTCCCTGAGCTGTGCCTCACCAGCTACCCTGTTACTGATACCCATGCTAGCTGTGCATACCACGTGCCTGCTCTGTTTGCTTCTGTAACGGTAGACACGGCCGTAGATAGTATGCTTTGTCCTGGCATTGCACGGCACCTACAACATCTGGTTCATGCTGGGCTCAGTGCAATAGCAATAATACAAAACATTTGCATCCCTCAGGTGGTTACCTTGTAAAACCCCTTCTTGCTGAGTGCAAAAGAAGCATGTCCAGAATGGACTGGATCCAGCATGGGGGCAAAAACTGACTGAATGCAGGGAAATTGCCCTGACCATGTTGGGGGAGAGGGTGTGTGAGCATAATTTTAATAAGAGGCTCCAAGGGGGCAACCCAGCATATCAGGGCACTAGGAAGTGAGTGGCTCTCCAGAAAAGTAGGCATCATTTAATAAAGAATGCCAGTGTTGATGCCCTAGTCCAGCACGTACACAATGAGCCCATCTCCCCAGCATGTGCAAATGCTCCTGCTCGCCTCACCAGCACATGCCACTTCTCCTCCTCTTCACCCCTCTTCCTTGTTCCTGGCATGCAGCCTTGGCCTGCTCTCTCTGGATAAATAATGCACCAGCTACTGTTTCTGCTGCTCCCTACAGACAAACTACTCCATGCTCCTCATCAGATGCACATTTGCCAGTTTCCCCTCAGTTTTGAATAATAAAACATGGGCTATGGCTTAGATATCAGGTTCGTTAGTGACTGACCGGCAGGCGGATGGACAGAACTCACATTTATTATTGCTGTAAGCCATTTACACAGCAAATACCTTTAGAGAGTAATTAAAAATACACTAAAGAAGAACACACTTCATCCACGTGCCACAAGAAATCCTTCGGTCTGCTTGTTGTTTATGTGGCCTCCCTGCGCCTGCTTCAGGCTGCTGCTATTTGTCTTTGACAAGCAGAGACGAGGTGATTACATGAGTGCATAGTGGCTCTAGAGGCATCTAATGGGGATGGAAATAAAAACACAAACAAAATAAGCAGCAGCAGAGAAATCCACTATTAGCAGGGTGGGATGGGCAGCATCAGAGTGCTGCAAACTACCCAGTGAAGGCACCCTACTATGCACGACCCGAGCACATACGTGAACAGCCCCCTGCAACAACACACACACACACATTGCATCATGCCACACTTCACAGACTGCAGCCACGTACAGAGCCACAGTTACATTCAAACACACTGTGAAGACAGCACCAGACACAAGCATCCCCCCCCCCCGCACATACTGTGCTCCCTCCGTCTTGCTCACGCACACACAGGTAATCTACATATAGGCCCAGCTGCACACAATTATGTCACAGCCACACTGATTTTATAGGGCAAGGCCTGTTATTTGGGGCTTTTTCTTATACAGGCACCTACTCACATCCTCTGCTCCCCGCAGCCCTATACTGATTTTTCACACTGGCGCTCTGGTCACCTTAATATGCACATGCACACACAGGCATGTGCGTGCGCACGTGCACACACACACACACACACACACACACACACACACACACACACACAC
>ML682019.1:9676928-9908150 GCA_007922195.1 Podocnemis expansa
ACACACACACACACACACACACACACACACACACACACACACACACAGTGCCCAGCTACCCAGGTGATGGGCAACTGTGACGTGCCTAGGGTGGAGTAGCTAAAATAGGCTGAGATACCACACACAAAAGGGCAAAAATACTTATATCAGCCCATTTCCCCCAAATGCCCACTTGCAGCTGCTTATGGGGGACAGGAGGTGGATGTTGGCAAGCTACTGAAGCTTCCTCTGAACTTGGGAGGAGGGGGCAGGAATGTCGCCTCATGTCACCATGCCATATACTGCATGCTGAACCTGCCATGGCGCCCACATAGGCTCATGATCAAAGTAACCTTTTCAAGGTCTGCAGAGACGATTACCTTGTGGAAGCCAGCAAGACTCTGCCTACCAGGAAATCCACTCAGACAGGCTGTCATTGTGTCCTGCCCTGAGGGCTAGCATCATCCAAGCAAGTGGTTAGCAGTGTCTTGCTTTACTTGCTGCAGTCACAAGGCAGGAGGAGTAACATGCAGGATCCACTTTTCTATTATTTCCTACCCAATATGCTACCCCAAGATGAGCTGTATGTGCTAGGGGTTCTCCTTAGCCTGTTCCATTACATCAACTTTTAACATTGCATGACTGTACGAAACACCTAAAGGGAGTTCACGCTAGGCTAATAAAGACATCCCCCCTAAAAAGAATAAAACAAACAAACCCGTATGGATGAAGCAGTGAGCAGGAAGCGCATTTTCCACAGAAGGAACGTGCTTCGCTCTGAACCAGATCAGTGAAGGGCTCTTCAAGCAATATCTTTATCCACGTGGCATAGCTTGCAAACATAGCTGCCCTCCACATCATCTATCCTTGAAAAATGGGGCTGGTGAAGGCAGTCTTTCTGACCTTGAATTTATGCTGCTCTGCATCATCTGTGGCTCCTGTGGAAATCCCCAGAGGAGTTCCAAGGACATTTCAGAGCGTCTGCGGGTGTTAGGAATTGGAAGGGAAGGGCACAAGTGGAAGGATATTGGCATCCCTGGATGCATCACCTGAGTAGAATAAACCAAGAATCTCAGTGCATGAACACTGCCTGTTTTTTCTGACGACTCAGACCCACAAAGTCAGCAGCAGACTCATAAAACTATAACTTGGACTAACCACAAACAGAGTACAACTAGACTCATTATCACTCACACAAGCACAGAGCACACCATGGAGATAATTGTCCTGGAGCACTTGGCTTTGGTGTACTTTCAGTTGGAGTGCTGTGTCTAGTTCTAGTTGCCACAATAGGAGACTAATGTGGACAAACTGCAGAATACTGAGACGAGCGAAGACGATGCTTACAGGTTCAGACAGCTTGACCTGTGAGAGACAAGGTTAACAAATTTGGCCTGTGTAGTCTTGAGACAAAACAGAGGGGAACCTAATAACAGTCTGCCAGCATGGTAAGGGCTATTATAAAGAGGATGGTGATTGCGTGTTCACCACATCCACTGATGGTAGGACAAGAAGTAATGAGCTAAATGTGGGGAAAGGAAGATTTAGGCTAGCAATTAGGAAACAATTTTCTAATGCTAAGGCTAGTTAAGTTCTGGAATAGGCTTCTAAAGGCAGTTGTGGACTCTCTGCCAGTGAAGGTTTCTAAGAACAGGTTGCACAAGCACCAGTCAGGGACGGACCATTAGTCCTGCAGCGGTGCAGGGGACTAGCCAAGACGACCTCTTGCGGTCGCTTCCAGCCAAAATATTTAATGGTGAGAGAGCTCCAGTGTGGCATGCATGTTGTCCTTTGCAGACTGCAGTCTTTGAAGGCAAATTGCAGCTGTCGGATATTTTCTCTGGAAATGCTTATACGTCTGTCACATAGTAATTAGAGCAATAGACGCCTAAGTCCTATTCTTCGCCTAGCCGCTTAATTACTGTGTGACCTTGCAGGCAGATCACATACACTCTCTGCCCCTCAGTTGCTCCATCAGTAACACTGGCAGATTAAGCCCTACCCATAATACTTTGCACTCAAACAGGGCCTCTCATCCAGGGAGCGCAAAGCACCTGCCAACAAATTATTCCTTACAACACTTTGGGCAAATCGCTTAATCTCTCCAAGTTTCCACTGTTTCCCAGGAGAATGAGAGTAAGGCTATGTCTTCATTAGCCAGCTTAGTTCAGACTTCTTCAGTCCGAACTAAGCAGTTCCCAGTTAGTTTGAACTAACTGTGGCTTTTTAGTTTGAACTAGTTGTGCTTTTTAGTTCAAACTAAAAAGTTAGTTCAAACTAACCACTAGTTTGTATTTGTTTAGTTCAAACTAAGATGTCTACATCACACTGGTTCCAAGTACAGTCACGCTAAACTTCAAACTAAGCACTTAGTTTGAACTAACCATTCCAACTAACTAGTTTGAACTGAGCTTTGCCTAGTTCAAACTAAGCAAGTGCTTAGTTCAAACTAGCCAAAGGCTAGCGTAGACCTGGACCAAATTAGTCAAGCCTAATCTGCAGTGTAGGCATAGCCTAAGACTTCTCCCCCTGCCCAAAGTCGCACAGGCACCCCACAGGCAAGCTAACGGTAAATCCTAGCTCTCCAGACCTGCCTGACCCAGGCCTCAGTTGAAGACCATCTTCTTTCTTCTACTTGACGGGAGCTGTGATACTTCAGTGATGTACTGTTGTGAAGCAGATGTCACCTGGGTTTTACAATGTGACACACGGGTTACAAAAAGCCTTTAGTCAGCCAGCCCTTCTCCAGAACATCTGAAATCACAACACCAAAGACAGCCAAATGCTGCAGGGCTTTGAGAGAGTAACACCACCAACACATCCATCCAAGGAGATGTGGGTGATAAGGGATCTTCCATTGCTAGAAGAATGGGCAGTGCACCGTGCAGGCAGAAGACCCCAAGATTAGGTGGGTTGCATGTTGAGCACCAAGATTTTCTCACTCCATTTGCAGACATGGCTCCCACCATTGCTGCTGGGGATCATAGCAGTTAAATAGCGCTGCATGCTTCTAATAGCCATCATGCTTTTGAATTAATGCCACCCCCTCCCCCCGTGCTTCAAAGCAACATAGAGCATGGTGTGAAGGACAGAGCCTGAGAATGAGGTGAGTGGAGACGTGAAGTGAGCGGTCGGATGGATGAGAAATGGGGGGAAAAAAGGGAACTTTCTACCTACGGCATGGACAAGGTGCAGCAGTGAGGAAAACTGCAGTCTAGTATGACAAGTAGCAACAGCTGCCTACCAGAAGGAGACTGGACTAATGCTGAGTCCCCAGGACTATGGTGAAGGCCTGCGGGCAGTGCAGGAACCAAATCTGTTGTGCAGTGTGGCTATGTCTCAGTCTCCCTGCAACCTGACCTAACCACATGCCTGGTTCTTTCTGCAGGACAGCTCACCTTGCTGCCCAGCAATCTGCCCTACTTTCCAGCTGACAAACCCAATGGGATCCTCTGAGACTTGACCTAGGGCTGAGACATCCTGGCATCTATCTAGCCTGAAATTTGGCAGGCCAGGAAAGGTTGAAATGGCATCTCAATCTGTGTAATTACACGGGACTCTTTCCCAGGCTGTCGAAATGCTTAAGGGAAGCCATGGCCAAGACAGTGGGCTCAGTTCCCAGCTCCCTCATATCAATGTGAATGAAGAGAAACTCACCACTGGCAGTGGCCTTAACCAAGGGGAAACTGGCACATCTGAGAGAAGAATCAGGCCTTGTGTGCTGCGCTAATGGCCATAGGTGGCTTCCTGATGCTTCAGAAGGGAAAAGAGACCAAGGAAACCCACTGGCCAGATTCATAAGGACTGCTAAGGGCAAAAAGCTGTTCCTTCTAGAGAGTTTGCTAATGTAAGACAAAGCAGAGATGAACAGAACTGGCAGACAAAATAGAGCAAAGGATGCTCCATTTCAGTGCAAAGCAGGAGCCAGGAACTGTGCAGGATGTTGGGCTAGACCAAGCGATGTGCAGCTGCCATCAGCCCAACTATGCCCTCCAGTGCAGCTCTGAGTGGGGGGCAGGACATGCCTGGCCTGGGATCCTGTGCTGGATGCACACGCTGCCAGTCCGGCCCTGGCTGAATGCACACACTCATGCCAGCAACAAATCCTGGGCCAGCATAACAGCAGTGCATCATGTCACATTTTTTTGGTTGATGCAGTGCACTCATCACGTCATTGCCCAGCTTGGGCTTACTCGGGATCTAACATCAACCAGCCTTGAGGTTGTTTCAAAATAAAAAATGCCATGTTCACACAACGAACTGTTGTTTTGAAACAACGGGTTCCATTGTTTCGAAACAACAACGTTCTTTCGAAACAATTTAAACCCCATTTGGTGATGAAACAATGTTGTTTCGAAACAATTGTTTCTCAACAATCCCGTCAGAACATGTTATTTCAAAACGACGGTGACTCGTTTCGAAATAACTGTTGTCCAAACTTGCTATTTTGCTTTGAGCTTTTTTCCTTAATTCAAATTAACTTATTTCGAAATAATGCCTAATGTTTTGAAACAACTTGTATCAAAATAACCCCCTGTGTGTGAACATAGCCTGTGTGTGTAAGTGTGCTAGTCAGTGTATGCTATGCAATTCTCTATGTGCTCAATCCCCTCCACTCCTCGGCGAATGAGAGGGATGGTAAATGATGGTGTGCATACTTCACACTGGGCCTGAAAGGGTTAATGAAGATTTGCGAGGCTAATTCTCTGTGAGTGGGGGGGCAGGAGGAGGAGAGCAAAGAGCCAGGGTGAAGTGATGCTGAAGACCAGCTAGGAAAAGAGCTAGTCGGAGGCTACAAGGAAAGGCAGTTCAGTGAAGGAGGAGGTCTGCAAAAGAAAAGCCTGCACCTAGCTCTCTGCAAAGAGAAAGCCAGAGACCACCCTGGGATCCTCACCTGAGCAGAGGAGGCTGGCAAGCAGCTCAGGGGTATGGAGCAGCCAGGGCTGGACCTGGCTCTGGTGATGCATCTTGAAAGATGGAGGGGCTCTGGACTTCCAGGAAGAAAATCCTGGGCAGAGTTCATCTAAAGGGCAATGAGAAAGTGTGTGTGTGTGTAAGGGGCGAGTCAAGCCGAAAGAGGGTGAAATCTGTGTTTATGATTATTTTGGGAGGTTGTTAAAGGCTTCCGGGAGAGGGCCCTGAGTATCTGAGCCCTGAAAGAAGGGTTAATTTAGAGAAGTTGTTGGAGAGAAGACCTGAGAAAGGCCACAGTAGGAAGAAGCCCCGGGGCTAGCAGCAAGGAGGTGTGCTGTTTGTTGTAAGGTCTTGGCTAGAACTGGTCTAGTGGGAGGGCTGCCACTGGAGGAGACATGAAACCCCTCTGATAGAAGGGGAGAAGAACACTGTAAAGTCCTGGGGCAAGGATGTGAGGACTACAGGACCCAGAGATTGGGCCAAAGACCTTCTCCTGAGAACACAGGACTTTTGAATTAGACCTTCTCTTACCCCATAAGGGATGGATCAAATTGCGACCTAACTAGAGGGCCTAGTTAAGGGAAGAGAGAGACAATTGTCCCATCAGCAGGACTGTCAGCAAGTGGCACCCAATGGCAAGATAGTTGCTGCACCACAACCAGCCACAAGTTGGTGCTCGAGTGATCAGTGACTGCCTTCAAAGGGGATTTAGCCTTTGAGATCATGGGGGACAATTTTCCCCCTTTTGTGGCTCCCAGAAAATGGATTTGACAGTGTGCTTCCAATGATACAACTCCCTTAAGCTGTTGTCAGCACTGCTGAAGCTGCAGCCATTGCAAATACTGGGTCCCAGATGTGCCAATGCAGACATGGCTAGAGGAGCTGGCAAAATCTTGACTGGCTGGTGGAGCACAGAGGTGGGCTCCTTTCATGCAATAGCACTTTTGGTTAAACAGACACAGGGCCTGTGTTCTCTTCCCAGTGCTGTGTGTGTGTGTGGTTTACCTAATATCTGTGAAGTCTAAGTTGTGTGCAGCCTGTGGCTTTATTATAGCACAACCAAGGTGGCATATCTCAGTCCCAGGAGGGAAAAGCCCGAGAGAGCACTTTGCGGAGAGAGCTCCAGCCATTCAGCCCTAAGCCATCAGCTCAAACCTCTGGTTCCACCTGGGACAGAGAAGCATTTTATGATCATTAACGCTGACAAGCATATGAATTTATCCTCACAGCACTCCTGTGTGATCAGCAGATGTCATTACCACCACTTCGCAGCCAGTGAAACCGAAGGCGTGGGGGAAAGTGAGTTCCCTAACACCTTGCACAGAGGAATCAGGAAAACAAGCCAGGAATCCTGAGTCCTATCTTGTACTATTGCTTCCAGCCACCTTTCCTCCAGATGCCTTATGGACTGTGCAGTCGCAAGGGACCTTTATGAGAATCTAGTCTGATTTCCTGCACAGGGCAGGACACAGAACTTCTTCCACCCACTCCTATAATAGACCTGAAACCTAAGATTGAGTTATTGAAGTCCTCAAACAATAATTTAAAGACTTCAAGGTACAGAGAATCAATTAGCAGGAATCAATCAATCAATCATGCCTCACGCTGCCGAGGAAGGTGAAAAATGGCTGATGGGGTGGAGGAAAACTGTCAAAAATAGTGCAAGCTGGTGGGGACTTGGTTGCTGAACAAGCAACAAGCGTACATACAAGAACCTGATAGAAAAGCAGCAGCTCCTGACAGCTTAGGGTAACAGCCAGCTATACTTTACACCTTCACATCCATTACCTCACAACACCCATTTTACAGATAGAGAAACTGAGGCACAGAATGGGACAGCAACTTGCCCAGCACCACATTTTGCTTTCTCTATTCAGATCTTTACATTTTTATGTGTAGCTTTTTCATTTTTTCCTCACCCATGCAGGGGAATTAACATTGCTATGGATTATGTGTCCCAGAACCCCTTCAATGGAAAGCCCATAGCGAATTCAATATCCTGCCAGCTCTAACTTTTTCTCATCCACCACATCGATTAGAAAAGACGCAACTGTCCGCAGTGTGCACTGGAGATTGAGGATGTCTCATTTGTATAGTGCATCACCCCCCCCCCCGTTTGTTCTGACTCCTGCTGCTAAGTGGACGTGTGCCCTTTATCATTGCTTTGAAATCGAGAGAGAGAGACACTTTGGAATTCAATTAGTCAAAGAGTTGCCACAGCAACAAAAAACATATACACTTAAATGATTTATACGCACAGACACCACTTCAAATAGGAATAAATTTAATACAGCAGCTGGGAATGAAATGCATCGTACAATAAGAAAATTGTATTTTTTCTCTCCCTGATGATAGGCCTCAAGGTCTTAATGCAATATAGATGAAAAAAGGTATTTGGGCAGAAAGAAGCGGAATACATTGTGCTGTATGTACAATGCCTACTTGGAGAGTACAATGTATAATGAGCAACTACATCTAATCACAGAGCTCCTAGATTTTGTTTGCATGATGGCAAAGTATCAAAGGCTGTGATAAGCAAATTGGCTGTTGTTTGGTTTCACTTTCCTTCTTCAGCCCCTTCAACATGTGAAATTCTCCTAGGTATCCCTGTTTGCTTTTACCCACTAGGGCAATAGATCAACTGTAGTTCTACAGATCTGAACCTAATAAGCTCCACAATCCACTTTTGGACGCACTCCAGGCTGTTTGAGTAAGGCATGCCTTGGACGTTTTTCTAAAAGGCATTCTCTAGTTCAGCGTCAGCGCTTGCACTTGAATTGGCAATTAATTCAGGGAAGTCTTATGGCCTGTGTTATGCAGGTCAGGTTAGATTATCACAAAGGGCCCTTCTGGCCTCATTGTCTATGAATATGTGAAAGTGACAATTGGGCTGGGGAATCCAAATCACGTATGGCTTGAAAAAGTCATCGCGCCTAACAGATCTTAGTTACTGTCCTCACAGTTGTGTATCAAAGGGGTTGGGGGTGGGGAACAGGTTGCCAAAATCCTTCTTGCTCTGTGCAGGGGGGTGGGGAGGAATAAGGTCAGAGGGTGCACAAATGTGGGCTTGGCCCCTGGGTGCTGGACACCCAAACTATCCCACTGGGCCCTCCATCCCCCTCCCCTGACAGCCTCAAACAAAACAGAAAAAGCCAGCTGTCGGGCAATGTTAGTTTTCTTCTTCCTTTCAATAAAAATGGTGGCTAGTTCAACATGTAAGCCTGTCATTTCTGTGTGTGCAGGGTGTCCACCTGCTCCGTCAAATCCAAAGGCAGGAGTCTCAGCTACTTTCTAGCTTTTCCCATGGACCTAGGCCTAGGGTTACCAGGCATCAGGTGAAAGGAGGACATGTCCTCCTTTATACCTTCACGTCCTCCATCTGGCAGGCATTTCAAAATATGTGCTTTTGTCAGGCTTTTTACTTATAGGGGTTAAAGTATGCTGGAATGTCACAGAATACCTTATTTTTAGGGGAAAGCATTCCTGGCCCCCCAATAACAGAAGAATATGTCATTAATACTACATTTGCTCCATGCATCCTCCAATGTCCTCCTTTTCGTACTTCTCTATCCTCCTTCCCAGGCTTTGGTAACTGGTACCCGACCTAGGCCAACCTTAGAGTAGAGGCTTCAAGCAGAACCCAGCTGCTGAAAGAAGTTGTGTTTCTGCAGTTGATAATTACAGATCTTCCTTGAGTCAGAAGTGACTCGCACCCCCATTCCTGTAACGCATTCAGGGGCAATGTGCCACCATGGGAGTGCTATTGGAGATGAGATGTGAAATGGGGGGAGTTTTTCTGGTCCTGGGTGGGCTGAATAACTGACTGCCACTGAAACCAATGGAATGTGAGGATGCTCAGCTCCTTATTTGGTTGATGGTCATTGAAGATGCCCTGATTTTTTTTCTGCAAGAGATAAGGTTTTAGCTCTAAATATTGCTATGTGGGAAAACTGAATTCCATCAAAACGAATTGTCCTGTGGCCTTCCACTTGTTTACAATATTCTTCTTCACTTCCTGCCCTGAATTAATCCATGTCATTGAACTCTGTGCCTTGGCTTAACTCACCGGTAAGGAGTGAAGCACCTTGCGATCCTTCCTGTTGAACCCCTTGTTATGATGTCCCCTATGGCTATCAAGATCAGAGCTCGTAGGAGGCTGTAGCTCTGGATAAGCCTGTGGTGATTAAACTCTGCAAGGCTATCATGGAAGATTGGAGGTCTTTCTAACAATGCATGCCTCTAACTCAATCAGAAGTTATGGGCTTGATGCGACAATTATGTGGCGATACCTTATGGTCTGTGCAATGCAGGAGGGCAGATGGGATGATGGCGCCATTCCTTCATGGTCTTATGATCTAAGTCTCACTCCACGACATTGCTGGGCTTGGGAAGCAAATGGAAGAGATGACAGAGGGGCTATGTGGATTGCAGGGGGAAGGTATGCCTGCCTTTTATGAGTAAAGTTTGCCTACACTAAAGGGCTGATCCAATGCTTACTGAAGGTGGCAGTGAGTGCAGGATCTAGCCCTAGGGTTGTAGCTTCAGATGCTTTTGGCTCTGCAGACAATGAGGGATTTCTTCCAGAGTTGTGTGGAAGGAGACTGTGATTGCCTCTTTCCAAACTGGACCTTGTTATAGTTCAGTGGTTTTCTACCAGTGTGTGCAAAGCACATTGATGTGCCCTGAGAACTGCCCAAGTGTGCCATGAAATTTTCAACAGAGCGGGTAATAAAAATCAATGAAAAACAAACATTGTTTCAGCTTAAATGGTATTCTCTCCAACCAAAATTACAACTCATAAACTCATGAAAATTAATCAAATTAAGAGCAAGGTATTGGTCTTTCACTTCTAAGATGTGAACATTCTGAATGCAGGTGGCCAAAGGGCAAAGTTGAGATGAAGTGTACTTTTTTCTGGTGGATTTGCACCGTTAATGCATTTGAGCCTTCTTTAGCTTGTTGTATGCACTATGCTGCAAAGCTGTCTAGTAAGATCACAACCATAGTAAGTGTATTTATGAGCAATCAATTCAGCTGAAAAAAGTGGGCGTGCCTTGGAATTGTTTGTCTTACTGAAGCGTGCCATGTTACTGAAAAGGTTGGGAACCACAGCCCTGGTTATCACTATGAACCAGATAAACCTCTTTTTTCTCCCCATCTGCCGATGTGCTCAAGCTAATGGTCTCTAGAACACTGCATGTGGGGGAAGGTCATTTTCAGGGACCAGATAGTGTCTGGACTAGAAATAAAGGCCTTCTGTAAATGTCAGCTCCAGGACCTGTTTTTACCCAATTCCATCCTGACACGGAGTGTGCTTCCCTCAAGCTGCATGTAGAAGTCCACAGCTCGTCTCAGAATCAGGCCTTGTAAATAGACCTCCCTGCTACATTGCTAATATTCTTGTTATTTCCTGGTTTCTACAGCATCATGTGAGTGCAACACGCCTGAAAAACATCTCCACAAAAGATGAGTTCAGTCAGTGTGCTTCGCCCCCTGGGAGAAACCAACTCCTCCATGAAGTAGAACACACAAGACCAAGTGCTGGGGAGAACCATCTCTTCAAAGGGCCAGGAGCAAGATTTATGTGAGGTTTTTTTAACCTTCAGACAGGCAACAAAAAGCCACATTTGCATCTCTTAGCTGGGACTGCCAGCATTGCCTCCAGTGAAGAGATGATAAAACGTCGTTAGCCAAGTGCAATAACCTGCCATGTAGGACAATGTTGCTCATACCACTGGCTCCCTTAGATTGAGAGGGGCTAGATCCATGCATTCACAACCCGGCTGTGGCTGAAACATTTGCTTCCGTTGCCTAATCTGAATCAGTGCATCGTCTCTCTGCCACCATTATTTGGTACACTTGCCACCAGCATTCACTTTGAGTGATCTGTGTGTGTTAGCCGCTAGGGCTACACTAGGGGTTAACGCATAATTTGGCAGGCCCTGGAACCCTCCTAATTGGGCAGGCCCTCCTTCTGCATGGGTGGGCCCCCTTCCAGAATGGCTGGGCCCCCCTCCTGCACTCCAAACACCAACTCCCTACCTGCCCACCCCACCCCCCCAGCTCTTGCCCCCCACCCCAGCTCCTGACTGCCACATGCTAGCCCCCCACTCCAGTTTCTGCCCCTGCAAATGCCTCCCCCCAACCCCAGCTCCTGCCTCCACCCCAGCTACTGCCCTCAGCCCCCATCTGGCTGCTGGTCCCCCTCTTCCCCCGTTGCGCCAGGCTGACCTCCTCCCCCATGCTCTTTCCCCATCGGGCAGCTTGCCTACCCCCTAACCTCCCTCAGAGCCCCCTTACCTGGCTGCAGGGCAGAGCAGCCATGGCTCCGGCCCCAGCTCAGCCTGAGGCTCTGGCCCTGAGCCAGGTCTCACTGAGCATGCTCAGAGGTTCTGAGTATGCTCAGTGAGAGCTGGCTCAGGGAGGGAGATTTAAAATCTTCCAGCTCCCTGCCAGCCTGAACATGGCGGAATGCCATTCTGGGACCTGCTATTTTTAGGGGCTCTGTGTGCAGGGGAGCCCTAAAAAGAGAAAATGGAACCAGAACACTGTGTTCTGGGGCTGCTATTTTTAAATGGTGGGCCTGGGAATGCAGCATTCTGGCTCCATGTTCAATTTTTAGGTGCCAGAACGCTGAGCCCCTAAAAATAGTGGGCCACAGAATGGCATTCGACCACATTCTGGTTTACTTTAACTCCTGGGCTCTACATACCATCCTAATGCCTGGGAAATATCTGCTTACCCAGCTACATACGATGATCTTCTTAGGCACCCCATTCATTGACCTCCTCAAAGAATATATCAGGCTAATGGGCAGGAGTGAAATATTTCATGAAGTAGCCAGGGAAGTTTAGGGGTTGAAACCTCAGCCATGTTAAATGTCCTCATGCATTTGCTTTCACATGTTTCATCTGCAATAGCACAATTCCTAGCTGGATGAATGCTCCTCAGATCATCCACATATATATCCAAATGGCCTCATGTCGTACTAACAGGATATCTTTTTGCAGAAAGATATCTGTCATTTCCCCACTGCCCCCTCTCATGGTCTAATATCCTGTTTGGCAGCACACCATGTCTGGGTTCTTTGCTGATCAAACAATTTCATGTGGAGAGTTTTTTGGTTTTGTTTTGTTTTGCTGGGGTTTCCCAGACCAGCTTGCAGCTTTTCCAAATGCAGCAAACCATTGTGTAGATTCAGCTAGTCAGATGAATGGGGCTGGATCCACATTCCTCGCTTCTTGTTTCTGAGGACAGTGGCCTAAGTTGTGGAACTAACCCATTCCATAGTTGCTGGGCTGTTCCATAGTCACTTTAAAGCTGCATCTGAGGGAGAACTGAAGTTTACGTTATACAAATAAAGTTCATGTTGCTATTTAGTTATTTCAGACTTTAGTGTTTTAAAACACACAGTAGAATGCCTGAGGATCTCCCAGTTTACCTGACATATAGACTCACTGCTTCAGTTTACACATCTATTCTACGGGACCAGATGTGACAGCAATATAGACAACAACAACAACAATGATAATATCCACCTACATCTAGATGCTATTCCTGAGTGTTTGAATCTAAACAACAGCTTTGATTTGCTGTAAAAGTCTGATCTGATCCCATGACTTACACCTCCCTGCATTTATTTGCCTCCCATTCTGTAAATGCCATCTTCAAAGAGTCGGACAAAGTAGGATTTTCTCCCATGAAAGTTCATGTGATAAATAAATTTGTCAGTCTTTAAAAGTGACATAGGACTCCTCACAAATAAAAAGACAGGGGCTGTGTTCACACACAGGCATTATTTCGATACAAGTTGTGTCGAAACAACTTATATCGAAATAATGCCTTATTTTGAAATAACTTAATTCGAATTAACAGTTTGTTAGTTCGAATTAAGGAAAAGAGCTCAAAGCGAAATAGCAGGTTCAGGCAACAGTTATTTCGAAACAAGTCACTGTTGTTTCGAAACAACATGTTTGGACTGCTTTGTTTTGAAACAACTGTTTCGAAACAACGTTGTTTCGCCCCCAAATGGGGTTTAAGTTGTTTTGAAACAACGCCGTTGTTTCGAAACAACGGGTGCCATTGTTTTGAAACAACCATGCATCGTGTGAACAGGGTATTTCTTATTTCGAAACAACCTCTGTTGTTTCGAAATAAGAGTGCTGTGTGAACACAGCCAGGGACTCTGACAATCTTCATCATTGATTAGACAAGCACCTGTCAGCGATAGTTTAACAGGGTAAATGGTCCTGCCATAAGTGCAGGGAACTGGACTTGATGACCTCACATGGTCCCTTCCAGTTTCTATGCTTCTACTTGTGTTAGGGATTTAATCTTACTGGGTCTGTGTATGTAGAATCCTTGGTGCTGGTTACCTGACATAGCTCCAATGAGATCATAGAACCCACACCATCAACAAAGGACCGGACCTTTCAAATTTATGCCAGACCTAATTATAAATGCTGCCAGAAATGGCAGCTGCCAATTCAGGGAGATGTCTTGCATGGCTTTGTGTACAGATCAAATTCAAAGCACAGGAAACATTGCACCTTTGGAAAGGAATCGAAGCGGACACGGAGTAACAACCAAACAAATCCAATAACAAAATCATATTTATGTAGGCAGGAAGTAAGCTCAATTGCCTGGAGAGTACTAGGCTCTACAAGCGTAAATCCATACCAAATAGTCAGTTTGACAAGATGCCAAGTTTGTTCAGCAAAGTATGCCACTTCAGTGCTGAAGCGCCCCTGCAGAAGGAGATCCAGGAAAAAGGTCAGTGAGTGAAATTTGTAGCTCACACAGGATGCTCTGCAAACCAGTGCACTGGAAACTAACGCTGCACGGCTCTCTGAGGGTGGGGAAAGACACAGAGAACCTGACAACCCTACCATATGTAACCACATGTAATTTGTTCAGGAGCTTTGCTGTTGGAGATTCACATGTACTAGAGCTTTGAGTCTTGGCAACATGGAACCCACCATCTCTGCTGAGTGAAGGATGTACAACTGTGAGAGATGAGTGCTGAGATCTGCTGTCGAAGCTTAATCAGATATTTCAGACCACAGAAGCCAAACCCAATTTAGCTGAACAGACTGTTGTCAATAGACAGTGTGGATCAGGCAGCAGGTGGCTTACATGGGTATTTACAGGGCTGGTTTGGACAGTATTTAGAAGAAGGTTTTCTAAAGGAAACCCAAGGTGCTGCAGGAATATTGACCTTGACAGTGTGTCTGAACCAGGGCCCAACTACTCTTCCTCTTTGCACCTTGGTTCCAGGTGGTGCCTTATGTAATTTGTTTCTTCTTTCCTGCTGAGCTGGGTGTCAGTAAGGAGTGATGGTTCCTGGGAACATCAGTTTGGCTTGTCTCATTGCGTGTGTTCAGTGAGTTCCCACTCTGCTGCTGACTTGCTTGGCTCCCTGTTACACCAGCTGAAAAGTACGGTACTCATTCCAGATTTAGTGTCATAGGGTATGTCCACAATGGAGCCTTAGGTCATCTTAAGAGAGGTTAAGTTGACCTACAGACTTCTGGAACCACACTGGACTTTTATTAAGGTAACTTAAGTGCTTCTGTAAGTCAACTTAATAATACCGCCTCTTAAGTTCTACTTAATGCTTAAGTCGACCTTATTAAGTTGACTTAAGCCTGTGTAGATGGGGAATAGCACTTAAGTTGACTTAATTGGCCTCAAGGCCCCCCTCCAAGAGTTCCTGGCCACCAGCAAGGATCGACCTAACACCTGCTAGTGCAGATATGGGCAGTCAATAGGTGCTTCCAATGTCTACTTAAAGTCAACCTTGTTAAATTGACTTAAGAGAGCCTCTGGTGTAAACATACCCGTAGAAATGGAACCAGGAGCGTCTAGTCTGACTCCAGTATGTCACAGGCCACCTGTAAAACCCAGCACCTCACACCAAACCCAACTACCAAAATCATACCTAACTCTTACAATCCAGGTCTTTACCCCATTAGTTGATTCCTGTGACATTAATGTTTTATCATCCTTCCTTGTTGGCTTGCCATGTTTTAGCATTACTAATTACTGTTGGATGCTTGGCATCATCTCGTGAAGATGAACAATCTTTGCCTGTGTCTTTGACTGAAGGCCAAGGTTTTTCAAAAGGCTATCAGGACACAACAGCTCCCAGTTAGTCACCTAAATGAGGTGGCCAGATCTGGGGCTGGTTATTACTCATTATTTGTAGTACCATAGCACTGAGGAGCACACAACATGGATCACGATCCTCTTGTGATAGGTGCTGTACAAACACAGAACAAAAAAGATGGGCCCTCTTCAAAAGCTCATACAGGGCAAGCATAAGTTGAGACACTCAAATGTATACAGATGGTGGGAACATAAGGAAACAATGAGACAATGATGGTCAATATGTTAGGCAAAGGTCTTAGCCTAACCACTGATTTTTGTCAGCCTTATGGGAAAGGAGACTTTAAGGAAGTTGTTGGAGGATCATGAGGTATCTCTGCAGGAGCTCCTCCTAAGAATGAAGGTCAAGATGGAAGAAAGCGTGAGGAGACTGGCATCTTAGGCTGATCAGGGATAGGGCTGAGATCTCGTTTGTGATAGGTAGGGTAGGGTTAGGCCATGAAGGGCTTTGGAAGTTATGTAGTGGATGTGTATCTAGTCCTTATTACCCCAGGTAGATACCTTTACTTCCCTTCTGTTCCTCACCAGAGGTCAGCATTTTGTGGCTTCAAAATAGACCAGTATAAAAATCCCCAGAACAGTCTGTGGCCGATAATACATCAGGCTCAATGAAGATTGTTAAAAAGAAGGGATGGATAAAATAAAAAATAAACAGTACAGAAGGTCCCTGGGTCTAAGAGTGCAGCCAGTCTCAATTCAGCGCCAAAAGCTTTGTTACAGGTAAAATCAATCCAAGCCCAGCAATGCTCACACCATCAGAAAGTTGGCCTTTGCCAGTCCCTCAGCATACATGCTTCCTGACATGCAAGCATGCCCTGCCACAAAGGCCAGGTGGCCAGCTCAGTTCATGGCCTTATGCTATGTAATCATGTTATCAATGACCTAAAAGAAAACATAAAATGGCCAATGATAAAACCTGCAGGTGACCCCGACTGGAGAAGCGGTAAATAACAAAATGGACAGCTAATTGGCAAACTAGACACCACTTGGTAATTCGGGCACAAGCAGATCTTGAGATGGGGGGAATACTAAGTTTCAGCTTTAACCAATATTATTTAAGTCTCCACTTGAAAACTGAACCCAGGCCTTTCTTCTGCCAGCACTACCAGGTGGAAGGGTCACGTGTTACTGGCCCTGTTGGGGGGTTACATGAGAGCCCACATCTCCACATATGCAGAGGTCACAGTGTTGCTTTCTCATCCAGTGGCTTGGATCTGAGACCATTTCTGCTCATTTCTCTGTGACAATACTGACATTTAATGAAAGATCCCATGCTAGATCTGCAAACCTGAGAGTCCAAATCTGCCTTTGCACCAGTCTGACAACACAAAGCAGCTACCAGCCTGCCTTAAGTGGCCCTGCTGGGACAATTCGGTCTGCACCAGGGAATCTGCAAGGTAACACAAGGCCCCTGGTGCACATCCTACGGGATCTATGATACTGCCCCCAGGCTGATGGTTTGGCCAAGGGATTCACACACCCTGTAGAGCCTGGCTACTGGAATGGCAGCTCATACAGTGCAGAGCCTCCTTCAGGCTGGCCTCAGCACTGCATTGTTAAAATAGCAGCTTAAGACCAATTTCACTCCATCTCCTAAGTTTGTGCCAAGCTCAGCTCAGCCAAAATGGAGAACCTGGGTCTTAGTTTTTGCTGCCCCCTCTCATGTTTCGCTTAGCAGTTCAGAAGCTCCTTTGATCTGGCATGGGGGCATTTTTGCATGCAGCTTGAATGGCGCTCAGATGCATGGTCTCTGTCCCAGCTTCCTGGGGATGCTGGCTCCTTGTGTCAGAAGGAAGGCAGATGCCAGTTCATTCACAGACTGCAAGTCACAGTGTTTTTCAATCATATTCCTGTTCTTATTAGCACTCAATATGATTGCTTGCTGTAATCAATCTGCTTCACCATGCAGGAGATGGGGGAAAACTCAGGGCTTGTCCACTGTATTGGGGCCAAAGCCAGCAAAGGAGAGAAGGTAATTTCTAAGGAGAATGTTACACACAGAGCAGAGCAAAGAAAAATGATTGGTGAGGACATGAGATGCATTGACAGCCTGCCTGTAAAACACTGCAACTCTCTCAGCAACATGCAACAGTTCATCAGGAGATGTGTGCAGTCAGATCAATGAAATGCACAGTCTGCTCAGCACATTCGTCATCTCATACGCTCAGAAGCAGGAATCCATTTAGCAGTAAAGCGTACACTACCCCTCCAATGACAGGAGAGGAGAACTTACTGAGGTAGTGAAGTATGTGCCTCAGGTGACTTTTTGTCTTCAATGGAAGACATTTCCATTACAGAAAACAATGCTTACCGGTGAGTCTCAATTACAAGGGAACAATGCTTGATTCTAATTAAGGGCTGCAAGTCAGTTCCACAGTACTGAGAAGCCAAATGCTTCCCACTCCAAAAAGGCAAACCAAATTCATAGGAGCAGGGAGATCTCAGCTGAACAATCCCCATGTGCCTCTGGAGTGAGTGTTCTGTATATCCATTTCATAGATTTTAAAATCAGAAGGGACCAGAGCTGTAATGCTTTTTTTCAGCACCCACGGCATGTTCTGATTGGAACACGCCCCTTGCAATTAGCAGCACTTGGGGCTAGTGGTGTGAAATGCGCCATTTAATAGAGTGGCTTTAATAGAGAGAGCCCACTCCTGCAATAAACACCTAACTTGTGACTGAATCATTGAAATCCCCAAATCATGGTTTGAAGACTTTAAAGTACACAAAAACCACTGGCTAATGACTCATGCTCCAAGTTATGGGGGGAGGAGAAAATCCCCAGGGTCCCTGCATTCTGCCATGGAGGAAACTCCCCTCTTGACTCCAGCTATGGTGATCAGCTAATCCCTGAGCATTTCGGCAAGACCTGCCAGGCAGACACCCCTTATCCCCCCCCACCCAAATTCTCTGCACCAACTCAGAACCCGCTCCCATCCCATCATAGGCCGTTGGATATTTATCACTAGGGGCCAAATATCAGTTAATTGCCAAAGTAGGCCATCCCATCATATCATCCCCTCCATAAATTTATCCAGCTGAGTTTTGAGACCAGCTAGGATTTATTTTTGCCCCCACCCCTGCCCTTGGGTGTCTATTCTAGAACTTCTCTCATTGGACGGTTGGAAACGTACATCTTGTCTGGCTCGTGTCCAATATGGCAGGTTCTTGGGTGTCAGGTGAATGGAAGGCATTGCAGATTCTAATGGAGCTGTATCGACCATATATATTGACTTGAGAAATTCTTTCAAATACATCTACTTAGTCTAGTTTCCAACACCTACTGTTTTAAAGGAAAAATCATGGATGCCAGGCCAAATTCTGTCTTGGCTATCGATGCACTACAATACCAAAGAGAATTGCATGGATATATATGAGGCCCATGACATATTGTTCTGATTGATCTTCAATCCCAGAATCATCTTGTGGAAGGGATCTCTAATAAGACATATAGTTCATAATGATTCATATACTGTGCTCAGGAGCCATTAATCAAGTGGGTGTCTTCTGTGGAATGGCTAGTCTTTGAATTCATTTCTTAGTTTGCAGATGAATTTAGAACTCATGAAAGCAATGCAAAAAGAAAGAAAGTGACTGATTAATTCTGCTGGAGACAGCCAGCCATGCAGTAGTCAGGTGCTTTGTATACTCTCCCTGCTGAGCACCAATGCAACTTGATCTCATTCTGCAGAATCTTCTACACCATTATCACAGGACCTGGCCTTGCCACACAGCTGTGCCAATGCTTTGGCACTACCCACTGCTATTGCCATCATGGACCAACACACACAATTCTGCTGATGCACCTCATTCCTCATATAGAGAAGCTCTGACTCTGCCAGGCCCCATCTTTGCCTCAGTAGAGACTTCCAGTTAGAGGAGGATGAATATTTTGTGACAAATTTTGCCTATTTTTCCTCTAGACAAATTATTCCTAACTAGAAAGTGATTTTCTCCAATGAATAAATCTGAATAATGAATTTACCAAACCATTTGTGACTAGAGAATTCTTGTTCTGTAGTTTGTTTACAAGAAGTTTGTTGTGAGTCCTTGGTGATCAGGATTTTGGCTTTTTTTACTGGACTTTTTAAGTCATAGAATCATAGGCACCTAGACTATCAGGACTGGAAGGGACCTCAGGAGGTATCTAGCCCTCCCTGATCAAAGCAGGACCAACCTCAATCCAGACCTTCCCATCAGGGCTTTATCAAACTGAGCCTTAAAGATCACTAAGAAAGGAGCTTCCATCACCTCCCTAGGTAACCCATTCCAGTGATTCACCACCCTACTAGTGAACTTTTTTCCCCTAATATCCAACCTAGACCTCCCACACTGCAGCTTGAGGACATTGATCCTAGTTCTGTCATCTGCCATCATTGAGCACAGCCTAGCTCCCTCCTCCCTGGACCCCCCCTTCAGGGAGTACAAGGTCACTGTGAAATCCTGCCTCACTTTTCCCTGTTGCAGACTAAACAGTCCCAGTTCCCCAGCCTCTCCTCTTAAGTGCCCTACCCCCCCAATAATTTTCATTGTCCTCTGCTGACTGCTGGACCCTCTCCAATTTGAACACCTCCTTCCTGTGCGTGGGTGGGAGGGCAAAACTGGACACTGTACTCCAAATGACGCCTCCCCAAGTGCTGAAGAGAGGAGAATAATCACTTCCCATGATCTGCTAGAAATGCCCTTTAAAAGTAGTCCAATATGCTGTTAGTCTTCTTGGTCAGGTGGTATATCAATATTCCTTGATCTTATGAGAGAAACTCTTTAGAATCAGGTCTCCAGAGCAAAGAGCTTTGATTGTGAATCTGAAATTTGCATTTTGCTGATATTCCACAGCATCCACTTAATTATTTCTGTGACATCCCCAACTGAAGGCAAACAATGTAAAATCATCAGCAATAGACTAGTAATACACTTTTGAGAAGTGGACCGATTGTCCCTGTAGAGTTACATAGGCCTGAACAAACTCATTTCACCAGAGAAGCAAATTTTTTTTCTGGATGTGAAACCTCAGAAGGAAAGTTGCACGAACCCATTGCATCCGTCAGGCTCCTGGCGTCTCTCCTTCCAGCTGAGGTGCCCACATCCTCTCTTACATAACACAGATATCACTTCTGCAAAGACTTTTAGTTCAAGAAGTGAATTTTTTCACTTTAGAAACATTAATGGATGGATTTGAAGTAAACTCAGGCCTCACACATCCATCTAATATTGCCAAACTGCTGCAGGTTACTTCTTCTGAAACCTATAATTGACTAGTCTTGTCAAAGCGTATAACATCTCAGGCTTTGACTAACAACACTGCGCACTCTGAGTCAGCTTTCTATCCACTGGATAGAGCAGTACATTTCTAAAATTGCTGTTGCACTTGTCTCTCTCCCACACTTACACACACATACAGAAATCTGAAAACACGGATTAATACTTAAACATCAGACTACACATGTGTTCTAACTTTGCTGGGCCAGAAAGCCCCACTGGGGAAAACAGACTGGGGCAAAATCACAGAATTCACTCTTTGAATGGAAATTTCTTTTTCTTTTCCACTCCCTTTAATAGAGTTTGGGATTAGCTTCTCTTCTAGGGCATGTGAGGGTCTTCAGCTGTTTCTCCACTGTCAATCCCCAGAGAACAAAGCTTAGAAAGTTAAATGAATTTGGGAATCTCGTTCATTTTTAATTAATCTGAAACAAAGGCAGGCTAATGGAATTACGGGTAGATTGGCACAGCCTTCCCACACTGCAGATAAAAGTGGGGAGTGCAGGCATAGGCCTCTTTACCCTCTCAGACTGCTGATACAGCAGATATTTTTCAGTAGAACCAGCTCTGTAGGATTTACTGTTTCAACTGGAAACAGTGCTGGAAGCTGGCACGTTCTTAACTTCATCTGTCTTATCTGAACCTCAGAGTCCAATTCCCTTATGTACACCAAGGAGCATTGCACTCTTCCACCTGCCACTTTGAAATCAATGATGAATGAAGAAGTAGGGTGTGCTCCAGGGGTACATCTACAGTGATGTCTCTGTTAAGTTGACTTAACAAGGTTGACTTTAAGTCAACTTAAAGACGACCTTTTTAATTCAACTTAGAACGTCCACACTGAAAACTCCTGTAGACTGCCCATCTCCACACAGGCAGCTGCTAGGTTGACTTAACGCTCAAGCTGACCTTATTAAGTCGACTTAAGGGCTACTCCCCATCTACACTAGCTTAAGTTGACTTAATGAGGTCGACCTAATTGTTAAGTCGACCTTAAGAGGTGAAGGTATTAAGTTGACTTAAGGAAGTGCTTTAGTAGACTTAATAAATTCCCAGTGTGGATGGAGCTTTCCTTAGATTGATTGAAGGAAGGCTAAGTCAACCTAAGGCTCCGGCGTAGACATAGCCCAAGAAATTAAAGGTATCGTGCTTTGGACCCTGGAATGTGCACATTCCAACGGGGCCTTCATCTGATTCGGCCCCTTAAAAGTGATTTTTGTGTCCCACCCAGAAGTGTGAGGGCCAGAGGAAACACGAAAACTCAAAAACCAAGCCCATAGTTTGACCTTGGTTGGGCTGAGGGTGGAGGCTGAGTGTCTGAGAAAGGTTCAGGGTGACTGGTGTTTTTACTACAACGGCTGGAAGCCATTGTTTGGCTTAGAGGACACAATGTTTTGTTTCCCTGGGAAAGCATCTCAAGATCTGAACACCAGACTAGATCTCTCTCTCTCTGGCCCGGCGAGCAAGCAGTCAGGTGTGAAAATACTGTCTGACAGGTATGTAGTGCCTTCCCTCCCAAAGGGTTGCAAAGTGCTATGCAAACCCAAGGTACCTGTCAACCACTGCAGATCCTGGCGACCTCAACTTTCTTATGCTGAGTGCACACAAGCTGAAACCCTCAGAGTGCTGCCTCCCTGAAAAGAAGCACAACCATAGGGCTGGCCCAATGGGAATGAACATTTTGGGGTTCACACAATGCAAGGCTTGCCAGCTGGCTCCCCTCTAGCAGAAGGCCAGGCAGACAGTACCAAGAAAAGGGAATGTTTTATTGATTTCAAGGCTGGAAGGGATCATTAGATCAGGTAGTTTCACTTCCAGCCTCCTACCACCTAGAGATTTTCTCCGTTACCCCTGCACCAAGCCCATTTGCTTGTGTTGGGCGAAAGCACACCTCCTAGAGAGGCAGCTAGACTTGACCTGACAACATTCAGCACTTTTCTTGGTAGCTTGTTTCCATGGCTCATCACACTCACCATTATGCATCTGTGCATCTTAACCACCATGCAGCCTAACTCACAGGCTGGGGTTCTGGGTGGGCAACAAACTCCAAGGGATACTGCTGAGAAGTTAGGTCCCTATGGGAACTGGTGTACATGGCCATCCTCCCACCTCTGAAGTGGGGTGCCTGACCAATGAATGCAATGTGGAGTATTAGTGATGAGACTTTCCCTTAAAGGAGATGGAGAAGGTCGAAGGAGGTGGCTGTAAGCCTTGCACCTCCCTGTCAGCAACAGTGTTGCTAAACATAAGTCTTCAAATACACTGAATCAAGCCTTTCAAAATCATAAGGTTGGCCTGGAAATCAGGAGATTTTTTTGACAATAAAATACTATGCTTTTATTTGTTTTCTTTGAGCCTAGAGGGGGTCATAATTCTCAGCTTTTCTCTACCATCACCAGCACTAGAAAGTTCTTTGTTTTTAAAATGAGAGCTGAGATTTCAGAGATTCCTATGACTCCAAGACTGGGGACTGTCAGGAAAAACACTAAATATTGCATGATTTTCAGTCCAGTTGTGAGCCATGGCAACAATGGGCATATAGCAAAAAGCTGCTTAGTTGCACCCTCAGTCTGGGCTATCCACTTCAGTCCATGGCATCCCAGACAAAGAGAGTACTTATACAGGTGCTTTGGAAGGGATGAGTCAAAATTTTTTTGGATTCAGTTAATCAAAAAGTTTCATGTGAATGTCAACCTTTCAAGTATTTTAAAGGGTTTTGGTTTTTAGCATCTATTAATTAGCACTTGAAAATAAAAAGTCATTTTGAACCAGAAAACAAAAACAATTTGTTTAGAAAAATGTTAAAATGGGATGCTGTGAGGCCTTTTTTTCAAAAGCATTTCATGTATGATTTGTCAAAGCTGGTCCTTTTCCAAGTAGTTTAAATTGTTACGAGTCAGCAGTTTCCAATGGAAAACCTTTTTGTCACATTTCCAGCTGTACTTTTGTCTTCATCCAGGGATAGGGTTATATTATATTATTAAGAAATATAGGGGGTCACCATCCCAGTGGCAGTAGCTAAAAGTGTGGGGTTCTCACTGTCCCTTATGTCTGAATTTGAGGGACAAGCTAGTGAGGTAATATATTTTATTGGCCCAATATTGGTGGATGAAACAAGGCTTCATGCTTCACAGAGCTCCTGTTCAGAGCTGAGGAAGGAAACTGGAGGGTCTGAGCTAAACAAGTTGGGACAGATTGTTGAGCAGAAGGGGTTCAAGCACATGTTGTAGGATATCATCTAAAATGATGTGGGTAATTAAGTGCCAGTGGGGAGTGGCTCATGTTATAAATTGAACCAAACTACAAAACTAGCATTTCTGAGTCTGTAGGATTTAGTACCTCGGGGAGTTAAGATAGGGCGCTGTTGTCTTGTATCACTTTTCTGTGTGAGTTCATTCAAGAGCATTGTGATTGTCTGGTTTCACCATATACATGGTGCTGGATCATGTGAGAAACTGGCTGAAGCACGCAATGTGTTGCAGCTGGCATATGGAGGACCCATAGATCTTGCACGGCATGTTCTGGGGGGAGTTGATCAGTGCATTGGCAGCGAGCTATCTGAAGGTTTTTGCATCTCTTGTTCTGGCTAGGGTCTGGTGCCGCTTTGAGTTGGTGTGTGCTGGTCTGTATGGGGTTTACTTCTGATGACAATGAGCTCTGCAGCATTTGGGGGGTTGTTAGAAGAGGGGGTTCAGGAGAGATTTGTTTCAAGAGGAGTCCCTACGTAGCCTGGGTTGCAACTGCTTGATAATTCCATTTAAAATTCAAGTTAGAGGCAGTCTTAAAGGAACTTTACAGACAGCTGCCTCATTCATTCCAGGAAAGGCCTGTTTCAATATTGCTCTTTAAGGAAAAAGGATGTGACTCTGTAAGACTGTAAACCAACTTATGGTTTAGTGCTACCTCTGCCTGGCAAAAGGTTGGACATAACCCACTGGGCTAGTGTACAGTGGTTAAAATCCAGCTCTCTACTTTGTATTCCAGATCACCTGGCCTCATCCTATTTCATAGGTTTATTCACAAGCAGTCAAACACCTCAGGCAAGCCTGGCACAAATGACCAATGTAGCTATGCCGGAGTACAATTACCAGGAGAAATGATTACATAGGAGCATCTTCATTTAATTTAAACGAAAATCACCTTCCCCATCTGTAAAAGCACTTTAATGTTAACCTTAGATCGCAGGCAGGCCACCTGCACAAAGAGAAATCAAATTACAGATGCTTTGGTGTTAACATCTTAGTTTCTAGCTGAACAAATGCTTCTCCTGGGCATGTTTGTTTAAAAGCTTGTAAGTACAGGGTGAGCTTATGTAGCCAGCAAAGTCTGGCATTTTGATTTTGTGACTTAACGATTCCAGGAGAGGCCCCTCTTCACTCTCTTCCCCGGGTGACTGTGATCAGTTTTCTCTCTCTCTCCTTGTTGTTTCAGCCCTTATCCCCCTCCTTTGCTTTCCCTCTTTTTGGGAAGGTAGAACGACCAGATGTCTTGACTTTATAAGAACAGTTCCCTTATTTGGAGCTTTGTCTTTACATAAATGCCTGCTACCTCCTGTCCCAATTTTTCACACTTGCTGTCTGGTCATCTTAGCCTAAGGACACATGCACTGTTTCTTTAAATCTGTAAGAAAAAGCCAGGCAGGCCAGGAGGCAGGGAAAGGTTCCAGGCAGAAGCTCTGCGAGGAAGCTGAGCGAGTGAGTTTAGCGATAATACTGTTTTCCTCACTCTACTAAAGGTTAGAAGAACTCCGCTCTTCCCCATTGTCAAGGTAGAGGCCCATTATTTTATTAGTAACATTCAGGGCAAACCAATGTTGCAGTGCACAAAGCATCAGCCCAAAAACTAAGGTGCCCCCCTGCCGCTGAAAAAGAAATGCTGCCGAGAGCCCTTTCAGCAGCGCCACTGAAACTGTCAGCACCAGAAGTTTTTTTTTTTTTTTAGGCTCCAGGGGCTTTCCACCCCTGAAGTACTATCATACAGCTAGGCACCAAGGTGCAATTCCTGGTTGCCATGTTGACCTGGTGCTTGTGGTTTGTTGAGTCCTGGCAATGCTTTTTATTTGATTTACAGTAGCACACCGGAACCCTAGTCATGAACCAGGACCCCCTTGTGCTAGGTGCTGTATAAATACAAACAAAAAAGACGGGCCTTGCTGCATTAAAAATATCCCCTAGAGAGACAGTCACAGCTGCAGGGCCCCATCAGCCACTCGGAAGGCTAATGACAGGGAAATAATAACACAAGCCTGTTTGTTTTAGTCGCTGGTGAGTGAGACTCAGTCTAGGTGTGTTAGTATTTTTTCTCTTTCGTTTTACTTGAATGACTAGAGTTAAAAAATATGGCAAACAGAAAAGCAACAGTCCTGGCCCTCAAACTGCAAAATGGGGCAGCTCTATTTCTGTCTCTTACTCAGCTCGCTCAAGGAGACTTTGAGATCATTCAGGAAATTGCCTGGTATTCATGGATTACCGGTTCATGAACACCCTGAGATACTGACTTGTGCAAATTTAGGAGAACATATTTTTTACTTTGCAATTTAAGACAAAAAATATCTCCAAAAAGCCCTTCTGCAGGGTGAGAAAACTCTTCCACCCCACCCCAGTGTTAGATATTAGCACCAATATCATTCTGAGAGGGAAAGGGCTCATTGATCAAGTCTCTTGCTTCACAGTATCACTGGACCATATGTAAAAGCAGGACAGGATTTCTTTTCCCACACAGAACCGCCACAATGGACACTATTGCATAATTATCCAGGTGCATTCAGGGAGCAGTGGTGTAGCTATGGGTGGGCCCGGGCCCACCCACTTGGCCAGCAGGCCTGCCAGCCCATGCCTGCTGCAGCAGCATGAGCTTCACCACCACAACCGCAACCATGGACCAGCCAGCAGCAGGCAGCTATGGCCGTGAGAGGTGGCACTGTGGGCAGACGGTCGGGGTGGGCTGATCTCTGCCCACAGCTCTGGCCCCAGGCAGCTGCTGCAGCCTTTGTGCAGCAGGGGCCAGGCTGCCTCTACCCCTTTCTCCTCCTCTCAGTGCTCCAGTTGCTAGGAAACTGGAGCATCGTCAGGAAGCGTCCTGTCACTGAAAGCAGGCCTGGCCAGGTCCACCCTGGAGACTAATAGGCCAGGCCAGAAGATGGGGGCCTGTCTGGGAGCTCCCGGATCAGTACCAGTATCCCCCACTAACACAGGGGCGCCTCAAATCCTGCTCTGCACCTAACGTTCATGGAGTTGTGGTCTAACTGCACTAACCTAACCCAGAAAAATCACTAGAGAAAAAATGTTACATAAAGAAATTCTGCTAATACCCAGAGTGTTCAATTACTGGTTTCCCTTAAAACATGCTGCAACAAAAAAATGAGTGAAACATCCAAGATCATCTGGGGTGGAGCACCAAACAAGAGGGCATCCCAGTGAGGGAAAAATCTGCTCTCAGCCTTTTACCTTTCCAATGCTAATAGCCCATTATTTTGAATTTCCTGCTCACTGCCTGTTCAGTAACAGCAGGGTTGTCTGGGAGATAGACTTATTTCCCCCCACACACGGGGTCATCCCAGGCCATGTCCCTCTGACCTGCCTGAGGAATGGTAAGTAGCTTGTTACGGGAGGTAAATATCCACTGCAGCCAGGCTGGAATTTAAAGGACGTCCTCTTGATGTCTTTTAGAAACAGTCACTCCAGCTTTGTTAATGGATCATGCAGAGCTTTGTTTCTTTAAAGCCAGGCTCTTCAGATCCCTCAAGAGCCTTAGATTTAAAATCTTTGATAAAGCAAAATCACATCTCAGTGGCTTTCCTTTGCAGACTCCTTTTTGCTGAGGCACGTGCTAGATTTCACCCACAAAGCTCTGCACCATACATTCCTGCAACAGGAAGAAAGACACTGGAAAGAGAAATGCTATGCACAAGATGGTAGTGAGTGTGCTGGGAGCTATGCAAAAAACTGGTGTGCCCTGCCCCAGCTGCAGCGAGGATCGCAGAGCATGGAGATAGAAGAGGACTGGTAAGCCACATCTGTGCTCCCTCCTGGCCAGCCATCGAATGCTCTCCTGGGCTTTGTGCCATTAAGATTTTAATGATCCAAGCAACTGGGGTCTCCAGTGCTGCCCTGCCTGGGGGGACCACTCCACACCTAACTGAGTCATAACTAAGGCTTCCAGTGCTGGGGCAGCCAGCACCAAGGGCGCCCCTCTAGGCCCCTATCCGGCCCGGGGCCCAATCTGGCCTGGTGGCAGGGGTGGTACCTCCTCCAACTGAGAGTGTGGCCCGTGTAGTGACTTTTTTTGCACTACACTGGCACATTCATGTGTGCAGCCTTCATGCTTCCTTTCCTCGTTTTCTTTGCTGCACCAGTGACACGGGAGCAAAGCAGAGCCAGAGGCTTCAGCTGAGGGCTCAATGTCTTCACTCCCCTGTCGTTCCTGGCATCAGAGCTCCTCCACATTCGGGGCTGAGGCAGGGGAGAAGCAGGCCCTGCTGCTCACCACACCATGTTGTCTGCCTCTGGGGCTGTCAATCCATCCCCTTTCATCTGGTCTTTTACAGTACAGGGCTGGTGTCACTTTTCAGAGAATGGATGGACACAACGACTTGCACGTGTTACAGACACCTCAGCTCTGAGGAAACGGGATCGGTAAGGGGACGAAACTTTCCAGCCTGAGGAGGTTATTGATTACTGTGTGATACATATTATCTGGCAATTCTCATCTTCAGGGGAAACTGCAATTTGTTCCTTGGTTCTCGCTGCCCTTTGTACATAGTAGTGCATCCCTTTAAAGTCACCTTTTTCCGGGCACTCTGGCCTCAAAGGTTTCCTTTTTCCTGTGTGGGAATTGCTGATGTAATAAAACCCTCTGCCACAGTGCATGATTCTTAATTCAAATTCAGAAAGCAGAGGGGAAAAGAGATATTTAGCTCTCTTGCATCTTCTGGGGATTGTAGCATGCCACACATTCATGGATGCTCTGGTGATAAGGCAACCTAGACACTGGATGTCACCAAAACCCCACCAGAATCAGTGCAGAGGGAGCAGCTATCTGGCAGTAAAAACCTCCCCTTCTTAAGGAAGGCAGTGCAGTTAGCAAGTAGAGATAAATGCAAGCAGTGCAAGAACTCATGGCGACCATCTATCCCTTTCTGTCACTGGAGTTATTCCAGCAGGCTAAGGAGATTCAGCTGAAAAAAAAAGGGGTGAGCTGTCAGTGCAGTGAAACCATAAGCACTGAGAAACAACTGCTAGCAGGCAAAAGAAGATGGTTTTGCCAATTTTGATGGAGTGGTGAGACATGGAGGACTAGCGTGAAGAGGTGCCAGCTGGTCCAGTGGGCCTCCAAATCTGTATGCCTGGCTGACAGAACTGATAAAAGGGAATGGGGGGGGAGGCAGAGGAGGAAAATATCTAGCTCCTCAATCTGCTTTCAGGCTCCAGGTCTGGGAGTCTTCTAGGATGTTTCCCCAACGCCCTGAATGTCGCGCTGTCCCTGTAGCTCAGCTGCTACGCAGCAATGTAATGTTTGGAGATCCTTGGATGAAGAGTGCAAGCAATAGCATTATTATTTCTGTACACATTTATGCTGTTTTCTCCTTGCTCTGTGTCTCTTTGTTTGCTCTTCTCCACGTGCCAGAGGAAAAGGAAAGCACAACTGACAAGTTCGCCACCTCCCTGGGACTTGCTAGTTTCTCTGTGGTACAGAGCAGGAGGCAATGACAATGCACGAGCCCATACTTGCCCAAAGGGTCAGGCTCAAGAGTGTACTGGACACACTTGGAGAGGGGAATGCAAACTGTGGGATGATGGATTCTCTACAATGGAGTCTAGAGGGAGTGTATATTAATGAACTCCATACCCAGAGCAAAATTCAGACCCTGATTCCTGCTCCTCTGAGTGCCTCCGATCCAGGATGCTTGAGAGGTTATCAGCACAAAAATAAAGAAATAAATAAAAAGAAAAAGAAAAAAAACCCTGCAAGCCCCTATTTAAAAGCACAGTCAAAGGAATCCTGTGGCACTTAAAGACTAGCAATATATTTATTGCATGAGCTTTTGTGGGAGAAAATCCCACTTTGTCGGATGCTTTGAAGTGTCTAACAAAGTGGGATTTTCTCTCACAAAAGCTCATACAATAAATATATTCGGTCGGCTTTAAGAGCCACGTGACTCCTTGTTTGTTTTACTGAACTAGACTAACATGGTTGCCCCTTTGGATCTTGGCAACATGCAATAAACGGTGTGTGTGGCGCTGCCTGCTACTGGGAGGAATGAAAGTTGTGTGTCATAGCCCTTGTATGGCTGACAGTCAGAGGGGATTCTCCTTTAGCTTGGCAGTGGCCTGTGCTTTTGTAGTAGGTGGTTGTTGGTCCTACTGTGGCTACTAAGTGCAAGAGAGCAAGATACAACATATTTGTTACAAGTGATGAATTTCTGCTTTGCCATTACACCATTTCCAGCACCAGGGCCTGTCCCCAGAATCTCTAGTTCTACTTGGCCGTGTTACTATTTTAAACTCTGGTTTGTTTGTTTCTTTTAAATGTGCTGATGCTTAATACAATGTCCTGCTGGAATGCCAAGGGAAGGCCCCACTTGAACTGCTTCTGCCACCCTGCGCTCTCTTCCCGCTGTATTCATGTACACAGTGCTTCACTGACCTTCTAAATAGAGAGGCCTCAAATTAAATTATAGCATTGCTGCTAATCAGTGGACAAGGGAGGGATTAAAATGATTGGGGCCTACCTGAGTAGATTCAGCTTTCATTAAGGTCTGTGTCCGCAGAACAGCCCTTCTCATGGAGAAAAGTCCTTATTTTCTCCAGTAGGCAATGCACTGGCACTGAAAACAACATATTTCAGCATTTAAAGTGCTAATCTTTTCAAGACCTGGAAATACCTAGGGTCTAGCCACTGCGCTGTCTCTCCAACATCTGCTGTTAGAAGTCAAAAGCTGAAAGCAAGTCATTTACATCAGGGTTTAGAGAAATGTGAGTGTACTACAAGAGCAGGGGCATAATCAGCAACATAAAGAAAGTCTGAAAGGAGCTTGTCTGTCCCTGTGAAATGCAGCAAAAGGCTTATTTAATTTTGCGTGTGTGTGTGTAAATTTCCTAAACAGTTGACCTAAATGAGTTCTTACCATGATCAGATAGCCTAGGACAACAGAGTAATCCTTCTAATAGGATTAGAGGCTGTGCTGAAGGAGGCTTCAGACTTTTATGCACTGCATCGGAATATGTACACGTGCACAAACAGGTATCTTGCCTGGCAGGGGCACCCAGGAAACTGACCCTTAGTCATAACTTTATAGACACAGCGACTTTTAAGGCCAGAAGGGACCTTCAAAATCATCTACTGTGATCTCCTGCCCACTGCAGGCCACACAACCTCCCCCACCCATTCATGTAATGGACCCCGACCTCTGGCTGAGTTACTCAAATCATAGTTTAAAGACTTCAGGTAACGGAGAATCCACCTTATACACCAGTTTAAATCTGCAAATTCACCATGCAGCAGAGGAAGGTGAAAACCCCCAGGGTCTCCGCCAATCTGATCCAAGGGAAAATTTCTTTTGGACCTCAAATAAGGCAATCATTGAGACGCTGAGCATGTGGGTAAGCTCCACCAGTCAGACCTCTGGGAAAAAATTCTCTGTAGTAACTCACAGCCATCTCCATCTATTGTTGCCTCTTCAGTCATTGGAGATAGTTGCTGGTAGCAATTGCAGATGGGCTACGTTGATAAATTTGTGGTGGGGATGGTATGATGAGCTGCCTACAGCGGCACTACAGGCACTGAAAGCCACATATTTCACCATTTAAAATGTTAATCTTTTCAAGATCTGGAAATACCTGGGGGCTAGCCACCACACTCTTTCCAACAAATTTATCATGCTCGATCTTGAAGCTAGTTGGGTTTTTTAATGCTCCCACTGCTCCCCTTGGAAGGCTGTGTCAAAACTTCACTCCTCTAATGGTTACAAACCGTCGCCTAATTTCAAGCCTACACTTGTTGATGGCCAGTTTACATCCATTTGTTTTTGTGTCCACTTTGGTGCTAAACTGAATCTCCCTTCCCTACCCAATTTGTTTTCTCTAAACCCCTGCCTTCTTCACCACAGCAATGAAGTACTCACCACTGCTTGCTATGTTTTTTTAATTATTTCCAGTGCAAAGCGGGCGGGTGGGGACACAAGATCAGACAAAACTTGGGGAATTATCATCAAATGCATGTGTTTCATAGAATCATAGACATTAGATGAGACCATCAGAGGTCATCAAGTCCAGTCCCCTGCACTCATAGCAGGACATAGTACCCTCTTAAACTATTCCTGAAAGGTGCTTGTTTAACAGGCTCTTAAACACTTCCAAAGATTGCGATTCCAAACTCTGCCTAGGCAACTTATTCCAGTGGTTATTCACCCTGACAATTAGGAACTTTTTCCTAATGGCCAAGCTAATGCCCCCTTGCCATAATTTAAGTCCATTACTGCTTGTCCTATCATCGGAAGTTAAAGATAACGGTTTTGCTCCCTCTTCCTCGTGACAACTTCTTAGATACTTGAAAATTATTATGATGTCCCCTCTCAGTCTCCTCTTTTCCAGACTTAACAAACCCAGGTCTTTCAAACTTCCCTCATAAGTCAGGTTTTCCAGACCTCTAATCATTTGTGTTGCTTTTCTCTGGACCTTCTCCAATTATATTTAGAGCCCTGCAAATATGTGGATAGCCACAGATATAGCCACATCCGCAGATACAAGACGGATATCCGCAGACCATTTCTTGTGGATGCAGATTGGATGCAGGTCCACATGTTTTTATCTTCACAGAGCTAGAGCCCTGCAAATATGCAGATATCCACATCCGTGGATACAACACAGATATCTGCGGACCATTTCTTGCAGATGCAGATCGGATACGGATCCACATATTTGTATCTGTGCAGGTCTCTAGTCATATTTTGCTTGTGGTCCACTATGAGACCCAGATCCCTTTCCGCAGCACTCCTTCCTAGGCAGTCATTGCCCATTCTGTATCTGTGCAAAGGATTGTTCTTTCCTCAGTGGAGTACTTCGTTCTTCTCTTTATTGAATTTCATTCTGTTTACCTCAGACCATTGCACTAGTTTGTCCAAATCATTTTGAATTGTGATCCTATCCTCCGCAGCACTTGCAACCCCACCTAGCTTGGTATCATCAGCAAACTTTCTAAAGGTACTCTCTATGCCACCTTTTAAATCATTGATGAACATACCGAACAGAACTGGACCCAGAACAATCCCTTCAATATGCCATGTGTTACACAGGTGGGGTGGCAACCTTTGCCAGGCCCCATGCCAGCCCTGCCCACTGCACCCTCAGAAGATGCTGGGGCCAAAACAGGCCAGGGCCAGGCCTCAGTGGCAGCTCTGTGCCAGCAGGGAAACCTGTGTGTCATCTTTGGCAAAAGTGCCACGGGTTGGCGACTCCTGTGTTATGCCCTTCCAGGCATTGATAACTACTCTCTGGTGCTATGTTTACACTAGAGGGCTCAGGTAAGTTGACTTAATAAGGGCACCTTAAAGTTGATTTTATTAAGTCAACTTAGAGCATCCCTGATCGTTTCAAAAAAGCAAGGACTCTTGTGGCACTTAAAGACTAACAGATTTACTGGTATTTATCACATGAGCTTTTGGTTTTTGTGTGTTGTGATTTCTGATGTCAGTTTTGTGTGCATTTATTCTTCTGCATAGGGATTGTCCTGTTTGTCCAATGTGTAAGGCTTGGGGGCATTTCCGGCACATGATGGCATAAATCACATTAGTGGATGAGCAGGTGAAGGACCCTTTGATGGTGTAGCTGGCTTGATTAGGTCCTATGATGGTGTCTTTTGTGCAGATATGTGGACAGAGTTGGCAGCGTGGTTTGTTGCAGGGATATGTGCCTGCTTTGATGTTTCAGTTGTTCAGACTGTCATTGCTGGTGAGTATCTGTTTAAGGTTCGGGGATTGTCTGTAGGCGAGGAGAGGTCTGTCTCCCAAGGCCAGAGTGAGGGGTCATCTTTTAAAATAGGCTGGAGGCCTTAATGATCTGTTGTAGAGGTCTGACTTGAGGGTTGTATGTGGTGACCAGTGGTATTCTATTGTTTTCTTTTTTGGGCCTTTCCTGTAGTAGTTGACTGTGGATACCCATTTAACCCTGTCAACGATGGTCGTCAAGAAAATCAGTGGGACATCAAGACTTCAAAGAGAAACAGCCAAAATCAAACTAATATGCAAATTAAATTGTATGAAAGCAGGGCTGAATTGTGACTATGGATTCTTTTCAGATTGTAACTGGTAATTTGACTTCAACCTCCCTCTGTGTGCTGTGTCCTGGAGTTTGAATCCTGACAAATGCTCTGGTTTGCTGTTGTAGTATGACCTGATCCCATGTCTTACACTCCCCTGCATTTATTTTCATCCAGCTCTGTAAGATCTCCCTCTTCAAAGAGTCTGATGAAGTGGGATAGTCTCCCACGAAAGCTCATGTGATAAATAAATTATTCTGTTAGTCTTTAAGTGCCACAAGATTCCTTGCTTTTTTTGCTTTACTAGACTAACATGGCTGCCCCTTTGGAACTTGCCTATTTGTTTAAGTTGACTTCATAAAGTCGACTTAAGCCAGGGGACCCATTTAAAGTCGACTTAAGTTAGTCAACTTTAAAAGGGTCCCCTGGCTTATGCTGACTTTATAAAGTCAACTTAAATGGCTCTCCTGCCTTACATCAACTTTATTAAGTTAACTTTAATGGCC
Source organism: Podocnemis expansa (assembly GCA_007922195.1). Taxonomy (NCBI): domain Eukaryota; kingdom Metazoa; phylum Chordata; order Testudines; family Podocnemididae; genus Podocnemis; species Podocnemis expansa. The sequence goes on from ML682019.1 coordinate 9,711,008, forward strand.
ACATTTTGTTAAGTCGACTTAATGTTTAAAGCTGACTTTAAGAGTGAGAGTTATTAAGTTGATTTAAGTGCTTAAGTTGACGTAATGAACTCCAAATGTGGCCCTGGAGTTGCTCATGTCAGCTTAAGTCGACTTAGCCTCCAGTGTAGACACAGCCTGGGAGTGGTTATCCAACCAATTTTTCACCCATCTTATGGTAGCTCCATGATGTACTTCCCAACATTGTTAAAGAGAAGCTGATGTGAGACCACATCAAAAGCCTTACTAAAGTCTTGATACACCACACCTTCTGCTTCCCCTCTTTCCACAAGGCTTGTTATCCCATCATAGAAACTATTAAGTTGGTTTGACATGATTTGTTCTTGACAAATCCATGCTGACTATACCTCAGCACCTTGTTCTCTTCTAGATGCTTGCTAATGGATTCCTTTATTATTTGCTGCATTATTTTTCTTGGTACAGAGGTTAAGCAGACTGGTCCATTATTCCCTGGGTTATCTTTGTTTCTCTTTTTATAGATGGGCACTATATTTGCTTTTTTCCAGTATTCTGGGACCACTCTAGTCTTCCATGATTTTTGAAAGACAATAGCCAATGGCTCAGGTATCTCGTGAGTCAGCTCCTTAAGCATTTTATGGTGCATATCATCAGGCCCTGGTGACTTGAAGACATCTAACTTGCCTAGGTAATTTTTAAATTGTACTTTCTCTATTTTTAACTTCTGATCCTGTCCTGTTTCTACTACTCTCCCCTATGTCAGGCATCCAGGCACCACCAACCTTCTCAGTGAAGACCGAAACAAAGAAATATTTAGTTCCTCTGCCATTTCCACATTTCCTGTTACTGTTTTTCCCTCTTTCTGGAATAAGGGACCTACACTGCCCTTGGTATTTCTCTTATTCTTAATGAATTTAAAAATGTTTTTTGTTACTCTTTATGCCTTCCGCTTTTTGATCTTAGCTGGTGCCTTGGCCTTTCTCATTTCTCCCCTACATAACTGTGTTATTTCTTCATAGTCATCCTCTGTGATTTGTCCTAGTTTCCACTTTTGGGAGGCCTCTTCCTTCATTTTCAGATGATTGAAAATCTCTTGGTTAAGCCAGGTGGTCTCCTGCCATACTTCCTATCCTGCCTTTACATTGGAATAGTTTGTTCTTGTGCCCTTAATACTGCCTCTTTGAAAAACTGCCAACTGTCTTCAGTTGTTTTTCTTCTTAGACATGCTTCCCATGGGATCCTACATACCAACTCCCTGAGTGAGCTGCCTTTCTGAAATCCATCATCATTATTTTGTTGTTCACTTGCCTACCGTTCCTTAGACTCATGGATCCTTCATAAAATATCTTCCATTGAGGTTTCACAGGGAGGGACAGATTAACCAGCCTGGGGGCCCCAGGCTGCCCCCCCCACTGCACCGCAGGCTCCTAGGTTGCCCCCCACCTTGGGTCCCCCTCTTGCCTTGGCCCCCCAACAGCACAGGGTGGCCCTCGTTCCTCCGTCACTGGGAGAGAGCCTGGGGCCAGAGGGCACTCCTGCCCCAGCCCCACTCTGGCTAGTCTGCCTGGGGGCTAGGGAGCCTCTGATGCAGCCCCCCAGGGCCAAGGGCCCTCTAAGGTTGTGCCAGAAGAGTGGCCTTGCCGTAAGGCAGCCAGCTCCAACCCCTGTGGGTGGAGTGAACAGGGGCTTGGTCTGCTCCACCTCCAGGAGCATCCCAGGAGGTACAGCAGAGCGCAGAGTCTGGCCTCTGGCTCCAGAGCCCCAACCACACACCCTCAGCATCGGCAGGCTGGGCTGGTGCCAGGGTTATCTGGGTTTTAAAGGCTGGAGCCTGACGCCCTGTTTTCGGATGGGGCCTGCAGCTCAAGCCTCTAAAACCCCTGCAATAAGCCAGACCTGTCCACAGGGATCAGAACTAGACCTGAAGCTATGCAACAGTGTCATCAATGATCCAAAAGTAAATATTAAAAGTGCCGCTGGTAAAATTTGCAGATGACATAAAAATTGGTGGAGTGGTAACAGTGAGGAAAGGGCAGCATGATCTGGATCACTTGATAGTTGGGGCTGTTCCAACACAATGCAGTTTAATCCAGCCAAATGCAGGGTTGTAAATCTGGGAGCAAGGAGAGTCTGTCATACCTTCAAAAGCGGGGGTGGCGGACTGCATCCTGGACGGGAGTAACTCTGAAAAAGATACAGGGGGACAAGCAACTGAACATGAGGTCCCAGCAAAATGCCATGGCGGAAATGAAGCAACCTTCAGATGCATAAACGGAAGTAGTGTGTAGGAAGGTGATGTTTGCACATAGCATGGAGGAGATTGGTATAGGAATGATGCATGCAGCTCTGCCGTCCACATGTTCAATAGGATGTTGAAAAATTGGTGCAGGTGTGGTACTCGTACAACACATTTGTAAATTTCATGTTGTGTGTGTCTCTGATTGGTTTGGAAGCTGCCACAGGCCTGGAGTAGTGGGGATCTGGGAAAAAGACTCCGCTTGGAAATGCATCATCTGTTGCCAGTTGCCAAGAGCTTGAAGCACTGGGCTGGGGTGGGGGCATCCTGCCTTCTTGTGAATCCCTATGGAAATAAAGGGAGTGAATGAAAGCAGCCTCTGGACCCTGAAAGGTAAAGGATCCTTCATAAAACTTCAAGGGTATGTCCACACGAGTCTTTTATTTCAAAACAACACTGGTTGTTTCAAAATAAAAAACTGAATGTCCACATGCCCTTTTCTTATTTCAAAATGACAGGCTCTGTCATTTTGAAATAAGAACCGTCATTTTGAAACAGCTTAAACACTATTCATTTAGAAATGGCTGTTATTTCAAAATGGTTATTTCAAAATAATGCCATTTGGACATGTTGTTTTAAAACAACACCATTGTTTCGAAACAACTGTTTCTAAACAACATGTCCAAGCGGCCTTATTTTGAAATAACCATTTTGAAATAACAGCTGTTTTGAAAGCAGGCTTTCCCTTAATTTGAATTAACTTATTTCGAAATAAGGACTTTATTTTGAAATAACTCATTTCGAAATAACTTATTTTGAAATAATGATGGATGTGTGGACATAGCCCAAGGCTCTTCTTTCTAGGGGTGTGGGCTAGTCTGGACTGGGTGAATTGCAGTGAGAAAACATGGGAGAAGAAATGCAAAGAGAAGCAGGTTAGAATGGCAAGGAAGTTGATTGGAAATGAAAGAGCAGCAGTGCAGAGCCCCAGGCAGGGGCTAGGATCTGAGCCCAAGTTGCCTGCGCTGTGCCTTACTCCAAAGCACCAGACGGCCACCTTGCCAGAGCTACACTTAGGTCTTGGCTAGCTCCACTATATCCTTGCCCTTAACAGCAGATTCCCTTGGCATTCTTGGGACTTGTCCAGCACATCAGGCTTTTTCACACTCAGCAGCAGTGGCAGCTGCTCAGCAACACAAGCCGGGCGCATGTGCACATGCGCGCACACATAAACACACACACCCTCCTACAAGGGGTAAAGTTGTGGTTGCTCCATGCCTTTTGCTGTGGATGCTGTGAATTGCAGGAAAAAAAAGGGAATTAGCACTGCAGGGCTAGATAAAAATTTCTCCTTTTTCTTAGCTTAGTGTCCCAAAAGATTGCACTGCTGCTGGCCAAAAATTTCAGAGGCAATGCTGCAGATTTAACAGGCTTTTGTTTACCAAGGCTGTATGCCACAATTCAATTGTCCAGAAAGGGCAGCTGAGTACACACGCTCTGTCAGAGCAACAGGCTGCGTATTCATCACCTGGTATTTAACAGGCATCTTCAGTAAGGGACTGGCAAGGAAAAGATTTCACCAGAAGCTCGGAGAGTATAAAAATGGCACTTATACATGTTTCTTAGCTTTGGGGCCCATTTCTGCTCTGATACCCATTGCAGGGTACGTCTGTCAGGCATTAGAGTGTGCCACGGGAATGGCCTGAACCCAGGACCATGTGGCATTGCTCCCCAGCAAGAGTCTAGTTACAACGCGTCTCTCTGGAGCTGGAGGAAATGTTCCCTGTGGGATGAGATCCTGGGATGATGTAGCAGAGGGACTGACTATGCTTCCTATGAGAGCAGTTTGTGCCCTGCCTGTCTAGAACATCGCCATGCCACGAGGGGCTGTTCATACAGTCTCAGAGAAAAGGCTGGGATTCCTACAGAGAAAGTCCTTTCTCTGGAGATCTCATACACAGTTTTGCAGCGTTCACATTAGCAGGTTGCTCACATTTAAAGAATCAACAGCAACATGATCCTCCAAGGGCATCCCACCAAACCAAACAACTGAACCTGGTCAAAATATTTGGACCCTTCCCACTCCCCAATGCCCAGCTGGCCCTGAAAACTTGTTTCACTTTATGGACTGGAAATTCTCACAGCAGTTTCACCATTTTTTAAAAAATTTTGTTTGATTTTTCCTCTCCTTAGAAATTGGGAAATGAAGAATGATTATTTTTCGTTATTGCTTCTCTTTTTCCTCCACCTCCCTGCTCTCATCCCACTGTTACTTTGCTCCTTTTTTGGTGGGAAAAGGGAGAAAAAATGAGGCAAAGGGGGGGGGGAATAGCTTAAATAAGGAAAATAGAAAAGAAAATAATAGAAAAAACTTCAAATTAGGGATTTTTATGGTAAACATGAAAAAAGCTGAATAAATGAAAAATTCTTCCTTTTCCAAACTCACAGAATTAAAATAATTTGAATTTTCAAATGTTGGTCATAAATCATTTTTTGCACGCTCAACACATGACAAATCCTTTGAGGATTGCCCATTGCTATTTTCCTTCACTAGTTGATTGTTAAAAGCTACAACAGCGAGTGGAGGAATTGATGTTGCCATCCAGTAACAAACAAAAATACTGGGGCAGGGCAGGCAGATGAGAAACAACACTCTGAATATATGAGAACCTTAAAGTGTTCAGTGTATCTATATCTCGGCACTCCATGATCAGAATTGTGTGCATTTAACAATATTTTTGCAAACTCAACCTGGTACTCAAAATGCATTTTAGTTAGATTTTTTTAGGTTTTTGGGCACAGGGCAATTCAACTCTAGTTCCATTAGGGCATCTTCTTCCCTCATCTCGAATCCTTATATCTGTCTGTGGCGCTATGAGTCTGGGCTTGCCTGATTCAAACATGCTCAGGAAAACAAAATCTCTAACTGCCAAAGACACAGGGAATCTCTGCAAGGCATCTTAATGGCAAGGCTGACTGGTTAAGGAACAATCAACTCCACGCAGCATGCCCACCAGCTGTTCAAGTCCTTCCAGTGAAGTCTATAAAAAAAATCCCATGTGCTTTTATAGGAGCAGACTTGGGCCCCAGTTTTCTATCTGTAGAACTGCCCCAAAATGTTTTTTCCAATCTGAAAACATTGCATTTGTTATTTTGATAGCAAGCTCTGGGGAGGAGACAGAGTGTCTTAGGCATGTGCTCGACGACACTGTCAGGGCAAGGCTACACTTCTGGTAGCAGAGCAAAAGTGTTGACTCGATTATGCAAGTTTGATTGCGTGTCCATAAAGACACACTCACTTGAACTCAGAATTAGCTAGAGGTCGATTAGCTAAGACCTGCCTGGCAAGAAGCATAGCACTGGTTCGACAGGAAGGCATTTCCCATCAAATCAGCACTGTGGGGACTCTGCGGTAAGCAGGCAGTAAGCAATTGGCAAGAGATATGAAAGGTACTTTGTGTGTCTCCCTTGATTGCCACCAAAAATCGTACCATGGTATAGACCAGGGCTCTGAACGTATACATTGCACTGTTCATGGCTGTTATTTTTAATCAATCAATCAATCAGTTTGAACAGCAATATGATAATGCATGCCTCTGTTGCATCTTTGTAGCAAAAAGTTCTACAAATCTCTCCACCCCCAAAGGGAATCAGTGTCTGCACAGAGAACTTTAGCCAACGGTGCCTGGTGATTGGGGTGATAAGGAAGTCTGAATCCTGTCCCTTCGTTATGTGAGCTTTCTATAAATACACGATGGGAGCCACTTAAATAAAAGCATCTAATCCTGCTACTCTGCAGATTTCTTCTGGGCATGTGAACTAAAAAAGATAAACCCAGTTAGTGCCCTGATGCATTATAAAAGGGAAAAGTGTCATGCTTTGAATCATGCACCGGAGACATCGCCTCACTCTTTCTCATGCACCTCACTGATAAAACAGTGGCTGCTTTGGCATACAAAGATCATGCAATGTTAAATGCCACCCAATCGGATTAAGCCTGGTGGCGCAAGACTCTGTGGCCCTCCCAAGTCCAAAGAGTGAAGAAACTGCAGAGGAGTGGGAGTCTCTCTCTATTTCCATAGCTCAGTTGTCAATACACTGTGCTGTTCATAGATTAAGTGGATGACGGGTTCTGTTTTGCTGAATGCTATCAACCTCTGCACACTGTGCATCAGATCGTGCTGCACGGATGCTGATTGCTTCGCTGGTAGATGGGATGCATACTGTGGCTCTGTGAGACCCAGTGTAAATCCCATACAGCAAGGCAGGGTAAGAAAAACACGTATATAGAAATTTAAGGACTCATGGAATGCGTATTCTGCACTTTATCAAGGATATCTGCCACTTGTTTAAACACTGCCAGTAGCTTAGAGAGAAACAAAAAGAAAAGGTCCCTTATAAAATTATTACCCTGTAATTTAAGTCAACAGAAGTGGTACCATGATGGAAGCCAGCAGTTATGTCACATTGTTTTATCACTATAATTACATCAAGAACACAGTTACTGTCTGGGAGCGATAAGATTAAGGGAAGCAGCCCTTGTGAAATTTTGTATTCATGGTGCTGGGATTTATAGACTGGTTTTGTGTTTGGCCATTACATTCAGTTACTTTCCTTTAGCTCTAGAGATTTGTGTCATGGGAGAAATTCTCTCATTAGGGATCCCCCAGCTCCCTCTGTTGCAGCGACGTCTACTGGGAGCCCCAAAAGCTGGGGAAACACAACGTGGCTAAAGAAGGCTGTTCAGAAGATGCTTTAATACCTTTTAAAACAACAAGGAGTTGTGTGGCACTTTAAGACTAACAGATTTATTTTTTGCATGAGCTTTCGTGGGAGACGATCCCAGTTCCTCAGATGCTTCGAAGATGGGTGAACGTACAGAAAGGAATGAAACTAAATGCAAGGAAGTGTAAAACATAGGATCAGGTCATACGGTATGTTTTACACCCCCTTGCATCTGTTAGTTTTAAAGTGCCACACAACTCCTTATTGTTTTTTTACTGGACTAGACTAACACGGCTATCCCTTTTGAAATTAATACCTTTAATTTCACTATGCAGACAAGAGGGAGTCAACACTGGCCAGTAACTTGAAGAGTACCATGCTCGTTTTGTCTGCCAATGCTGACCCTGCAGCACTGCTCGCCTAAGAACTGAGGAAATTCAACTCAGCTTCTACATTGCTTTACATGACCATTAGGACACAGCTTTCAAATTTCCTGCATTTCTCCCACAGGCAAGAGATTTCAAGGGCCAGCTGGTGGCCTCAGTTGAGCTTCTCCCTTCCAGGCTGTCTGAGTCTGTACCTGCTGGAGTCAGAGCAATCCTGCTGCTGATGGTGGCAGACACAGCATCACGGATTTTGGGTTAGGAGAAGGCAGAAAATCTCCATGGCTGTAAACTGACAGGGGCCCCTTACTCCTTGGGACCCTAGGTGGGCGCCTGCTTCGCCTATCCCAAAAGCCGCCTCTGACTGCTGGGACAACCCATGGCTGACCTTTCTTTCCAGGAGTTCACAGATTCCCAACTGGGGTTGCTGAGAAAATGTGTACTCAGTGGAAGATCTCGCAATCCAACCCCACCCTTGCGTCTGATTCCCTATTGCCCTGAGAACGAGGTACTCAGAGTGGAGACTCCCCATATCTTCTGTGGTTTATCTCCAGGAGCTCCTATTTGCTTTCAGCAGCATGGCTTGCTTGCCACCAATCTGCTAACAGCATTGTTCTTTAGCAGTGCAAGAAGCACCATTATGGCCCTTTCCCTAACTTGTGTCTATAAAATCCAAAATCTTTCAAACCCTGTTCGCTCATCAGTAAGGGTGAATTCCAGAAGGCCTGGAATTCCTCATCATTCATTCATTATCCTCCCCTTTTCCACCATCACTTTGAAATACACAGCTATTCTCTGTTCAGGAGACCAGTGCGCCACGTGCACCTACATCTTGGCAGATGACTCATCTGTTTTTGTATTTACTGGGGATCCCCTTATTTACTGTAAATTGTTTTGAGGCACCATAGTGTACAGCAAACAGCACAGGAGAAGCTGGAAAGCTGTAATTACTGCTGCTGGCTGTTGCTAAGGGAAGCTGTTACAGCAAAGGGTAAAAAGGAGTTTGAAAGCATCAGTGGCTTACCTTTGATTTTTTGGGGCTCAGAGGAGGAGTTCTTTTTACAGTGAAAAGCAGGACATGGAAATGACACTTCAGGGAAGGAGAGATGCATAAAAACTGTCAGACCAATCACCAGGTTGGGCCAAAAGCCTTTTTTCTGTCTAGCAAATCTCATGGTCATTAGAGATCATTGCACTGGGCCAGCCCTCAGAACCATCTGATGTATGCACATAAAACTCTCTTCTTTTCTGTGTTTTGATCGCCTAGCATCCCTTCTTGGCACCTTCTAGTTACAGTGTGAAAAATGACGGCGTAATTCCCACTCCTGATACATGTCAGTTACAGATGGTGGACACTGCTTCCAGTTTTGAGAAGGGAATTCAGCCTCCATGAGCAAAGACACAATGTGGTTCTGCTGAGAATAGCAACACGATAGCCAGTCGGCGCCACGTATCTGTGCTATGGATACTTGCTCACTAGAAACTCGACTGAAACTTACCATATTCATTTGTCACAGAGCACCTGTCAGATAATAACGATTGCTGATCAATAATATTTTGCACAATCCACCACAGAGCAAGGTGCAGTGAAATCACAGAGCAATCTGAGCTCTGTAGAAGACTGAATGATGGGAAGTTTACAGTACAGCTTGCTAGGCAGGCACAATCCTGATGAAGATAGCACCATGCAGTGTAACCCCATCCTGTTTACTGACATTGTTTACTATGCTTCCCACAAAGTCCTGGGATAAAATATTCTCTTGTCTGAAGTCAACAGCGACAGCACAGTTAAGGATGATCTGTCATGCCAGAGAGCTTTATCACGGTAATTACATCAGGAGCAAGTTTACTGTTTGAAAAAGAAGTAAGATTACAAGAAGCAATCCACCAAAACAGCAGCATAGACACAGCTAAGAGATACACAGCAGGGAAGAGGAATATGTTATGCGAATGAAACTGAGACTAGATTTAACATGCCGAGGACCAAATTTTCCTTGACTACACCTAAAGTATTGCTGTGCACATCGCTTTTCACATTTCTCATACAGGATCTTGCATGAACAGATACTTATTTTGCACTTGCAAATGGATGCATCCATTAACTTTGCAAATACACTCCTAGAGGCCTTTGGGAAGCAGAAGGGCCACCAGAAACCTTTTGTAGGCTAATCAAAGTCACATAAAACCACTTGGGCTGGGCATTTGATTAATCAAGAGTGGACCCATGTTCATGAGCCACTATGACATCTCTAAATAACACAACCTCTTTCCATCAGGCCAAGTTTCAAGCCACCTGCCAACACCACACGTGGGGATCTGTACAATTTGAAAGCTTGCATGGTCATATGGAGAACCTGAACTAGGATCATGCTTGTCTTCACCACATGGAGCATCTGAGTTGGTGTCCTGAGGCCCTTCCCAGTTTTCTTAGCATGGCAGGGTCTGGAAGCACACTGGAGAGAGAATGCTGAATACTCTTCATAGGAAAGACCTTGCATCGCTCTGAAATAACATTCCTGTTTCTCTTTGGTCTTCAGAATAGCCTCCAGAGCTTTACACGGCCCACCTGGGGTGGAGGGAGGGTCATTCCCCCTCTGTTAGGTTGCACACCCAGTCAAGCAAATAAAATGGTGAGGAAACAGAAAGGAGGCAACCCTCCAAGATCCCCAGTGAAGGCACAGTGAAAGAGGTTCTCAGTAAAGAAAACACTACTGTTTTCTTGAAGTCCGAGTGGGCAATGTTCACAGTGCATTCAGGGAGACATAATTGTCCGTGATGCCATTCTTAAGAAGTGGTCAGCTTCTAGGAGCAACCAAATGTGTCAGTTGTCTTTGTGAGGTTATGATCTCAATACCCTATGCACCACAACAGCCTACCCAAGCTTTCATGCTTCCATCAAGCCATGAAGGGGGACAGAACAGCACACACGGGAGATGTGGAGGGAGAACAGGCCGGCAGATAGCCACAGTCCATAGACATGCAGCGACAGGAACAGCAAAAGGAGATACGATGAGCATGGATGGCAGAAGACGCAACCTGGCACAGGCAGACTCTAACACCCAGTATTTTGCCAGACACAGGCACAGATATTATCACCAGGCCCTCTGCCACACAGGCAGCAAAGTCACAACCTGAAGAGCTTTTGGGAGCTCTAAGGCACTTTATAAACTCAGAGATCCCTACTCTGCCCCACAGCTCTACCCCAACCACCTCGGGAAATCACCAACCACAGATCTTCTCCTGTGGTGGCCTTGTAGGCAGCAGGAACAGGGCTAGAGACACAGCGAGCACCTTCTCCCATGGAGGCAGCGCATTCACACAAGTGCTGATGGCAATCAGTGCATCGCATGTGACTCTGTCCTAGCTGGGTGGTAACAGCCACAGCACTTGGGAGCCCAAGTAACATGGATCATTGGCCCCTCCTTAGACACACGGAAATCTACCACTCACGCTAAGCCATTCAATACTCAGGGCAGCATGGGAGAAACTACTGCCCTGTGCTGGAGCCTTTGCAAGCCATCACCCGGCATCTGACCTGCCTTTTCTACCTGAAGCTCATCAACACAAAGCTCATCAACACAGAACAAGAAATGGATTCCAGTCACATTGCCCAGCTGCCAGTTTCCCGGCTCCCTTCCAAGCCAGGGTATGACGCAAGGACTAGAGGGGAAATCCTTCCATGCCATCCCACTGGGCCTTTTTAGGGCACCAAGCCCAGTGACCACCAAACACTCCTGCCCTACCTCCAAGAAACAGGCGGGCTGTGTGGAAACTCCCCAAAATGGGTCAGAGCCTTCCTCTTAGATCCCAGTTGGTACTGCAGGGGGTCAGCACATCTGAAAATCACATCATTTTATTCAGGCCCAAATAGAGATTTAGACTCCTTACTTTAAGCCTCCATGTTTGCAAATTGGGGCCATATATCTGCAGCGTACATACATGCATAATGTATTTAAACTGAAAGCTCAGCTAGAGCCCCAGTCTGCCCAGGGAACGTGCCCAAGGACCAATTTATTCTTCCACCATGGAGTTTTCATTTACTCAGTGTTTCAGCCAATACTGTAAAGGCCAGCAGGAAGCCCTTCAAAAGTGCTATAATTTGGAGCATTAGTGTTTAGTGCTCGATGCTGCTGACAGAAAAGGGGGAGCGTGTGGGGGTCTGATATTTTTGGGAAGATTTGGAATGCACAGGGCTGGGTGGACAGTGGGTGGGGGTTGGCGCGCAAAGGCTACTTTTCAATCTCCTGTTTAAAAGAAACATTCCCAGAGCAGAACTATTCTGAGTGCATGCAGAGCACTCGCTGGATGGCTGCATATTTGTTTTATGAAATGCATTGCACAGCGATGTAAGATTTATGATCCGCGTTGGAGAATATATTGAGAGCATTACCAAACAGGCCAGTTTTCAAAGTCATTAAAAAAACAGCTCACCTAGACAAGAGGCTGCCCCCCCCCCCTTTCCAGTGACTGCCCCAAAGCATCTCTTCATGCAGGGCAGTCTGTTCTGCTTCATCTTTCTTAGCAGACCACCCCAGTTGAGCAATGAACTTTGCTGCTCCCCTGAGTAAGAGAGAAGATGCTGGGTGGGCTATGAGGCAATGTAGGTTTGGTGTTGGATCCCTGATGTCCAGGCTAAATTCCAACTTGAGTAATTGTATTTTGGCTAAGAAATCCCACCTACGCTGCACAGTAACAGATGGAAATAGTATCCTTTTATTTCTGACCTAAACCCTTCCATGGGATTGCTACTGTTGCTGATGTGTGGTGCTTGCCAGGTTTTCCAGTTCAGAGGTAGCTGCATGTCAGTGGTGGGTAAAGGGATCAATTTATGTTCCACACAGAAAAACAGATGTGGCAAGATACTGTGGTGCACACACAGACACATGCACACACACGCATGTGCACACACACACATCAGGCAAGACACTGTGATATCCATTTCTGTAGCATCAAGTTATGTTAGATAGGATATAAACAAATTATGAGCTATATAAGTCATGCAGAAGCCAATCACCCACTGATGGGGTTACAAACCAAGGTTTCCCTATGGGCAGGGTATTCTAGAATATTTTTTATGGCATTTCTTGTGTCTTCCTCTGAAGCATCTGTTCCTGGCCCTTATGTAAAATCAAATAGTGGGCTAGCTGGCCCAAATGGACTGATAATTCTTAAGCTCTTCAAGATCATAGTGATATTAGTGGTAGTTATTCTTTATCATAGTCATAAATGTAAGTATATTCTATAAAACCGACCCTAACTGGAATTCCAGGAGGAGATAAAGGTTAGACAGGGGTGTGAGCTTATTTCTGTCCCTTATTTATCCTTATGTCTTCGAAGTGAACTGACATCTTCAATCCTAAGGCCCATCGTGCCTACGGGTGTTGGACTGTTAGCTCCATGTCACATGCTTTTTAATGGAGAGAGAACATTGGAAGTTATCAGCAACACTGCATGGAAGATCTAACAGAGGTTGGTAGCTGTGCAACTACGGCATTATTTTAAGCTACCAGGGAATATTCCCTGAGTTTAGAAAGCAACAGGCAGCTAGTGGAGAGAGACACAGAGGGCATCAAGTAGGTTCATGAGCAACAGGGATGTCTTTTGCCTTTCTTCAAAGGAGCTTGCATTGTTCAACAGCAGAGTGAGGATATCAGATGATATATGGTTTGCTTTTGTGCAGTGAGGACAAGAGTGATAGGCCTGTAGAGAGGAAGCTAATCCAGGTCCATCAAATGTGAAGGGAGAATTTCCACTGAGTTTCGTGGTCCTCAGATCAGGCATTTGCCTTCCAGAGTCCACTGGGCCTTCTGGAGGATGAAGATGGTATTCACCTCACAAAGCACACCATTGCCATTGAGTCTGCTCTCCTAGACCTGAAGAAGAACTCTGGCTAGCTCAAAAGGTTGTCGCTCTCACCAGCAGTAGCTGGTCCACTAGAAGATATTATCTCACCCTCCAGTTATGGCTAAAACAAGTTGGCAGGGCCCACGTGGGGAAGACTGACCTGGGACTGCCTGTGTTGTACATACTCATTACGGAACCAGAAGCCTTCTGGATACCAAGCTTTCAATCTGATACTTTTCACCACTGCTATCATCTCATCGCCTCAATAAATTAAAGCACAGAGAACAGACAGACCCAAGAGAGTTTCTCTCCTGAATGTGTCTCAGCCTCACAAGCGGGATAAATCATCCCTCCTAATGTAATATTGAAAGCACTTTCCCCAGCAGGACTGTCGCCATCATTCATTAGCTGCGTTTTGCAATTCTGCTGTTATAAACTAGATCCATTCGTCCACCCATGCTACACAGGTGACATTCTCAAGCATCTTGCCTTGCCTACGGAAAGCCATTATAGATAAAACAGCTCAATCTCTGATGTGACCTGAAAGGAGCTGACAGTGTGTTATCTTCAAAACATTGCCAGACACTTTCCAAGAGGAGTTTCACTTGAACTCAACTCTTGCCTCGCTCATCTGAGTTCCCTCTGATGCACCAGGCCCCCCTACCTGCCAGCTGCTGTGTCTAACATGTCATGCGGGCTACAGGACAGGGACCTATGAACAGAAAAATGATGAACCACAGTCCTACACAATAATGACTCCTTAGGCCTAATCTACACTGAGGGAGCTTTTCGGCAGCAGTTGATCGGCATTTATGCAAGATGCATAAAATGCTTTGCATAACTGCCGGCAACTTCCTAAGCTGCTGGGATGCACTTGGGAAAGCCGACTGCAAATATCTTGCAGTCAGCTTTCCCCTACATCTCCTGGGGGTCAGGACTTCCAGCACTGACTTCTGGGAGTGAAGCAATGAGTTCATGTTCGCTGCTAATTACGCTGAGAACGTCGGGCTGACAGAGACGATTTTGCCCCATCAGTATAGACATACTCTTAGTCTGCAGCCAGTTTGTTCTGTCCTCTGGCCCTGAAACCCAGATTCAGCAGCTCCATTTCACATGAGATGTTAGCTGGTTCACAATGCAAATTTGTAATCCAGCTTTCTACTTAGCTTGGTGTTGCCTCCTGGACAGGTATGATGAGAAGCTCCAAGACTGCAATATTGAGTCACCCAATTGTCTGTCACACATGGTGAATAGGGTTGGTCAGGTTGTTCTCTGTGGATAATTAACTGATTGTTCTGTATGTGAGTCAGTACTCCCAGATTTTCTCCAAATGGTTTGTGCCAACAAATAGCAAACTATGGGGTGCTTGGCAACAGTTGACTCCCTGTTATTTATTCATGGCTGTGGTTGAACATGTCCAAGTCACATGATGTTATTTCTGCTCCCTGACTAGCTGAGTTACAATTTCTACTCAAGAAAATGAGAATGGAGGAATAATAAAAAGCAAATTACACACATTCCAGATTGAATTTTCAAATAATGGATCATTCTGTGCTAAAGCTTGTGAAACATTTTGAATTTCCCAGTATTTTCTCAAGTAAATTGGTGCTTAAATACCCAGCACTGTTTCCTCCAAGCTGTGCAACTGCGCACATAAAAAAATCCTGCCACGCAGGATTTTTTTTCCTCTCCCGCACATGGGACAGACCAGGCTGGCAGTACAGCTGTGGATTGGCCGGATGGGTCAGACCCAGGGTAGGGAAGGGCTGGGCTGGACTGGCGGTACAGCTGGGGATTAGCCAGAGGGAGGAGGCAGGCCCTGGGCTGGGTTGAGCCAGGCCAGCAGTGCAGCCAAGGATCAGCCAGGAGGAGGTGGCAGCAGGCCCTGGGTCAAGAAGGAGTAGCAGTGGGTCACATAAAAATCAAATCCACTCACTTAAAGTAGCCTTTGACCTAATTTGCATTTAGATACTTGATTATGAATCTCTGTGGGCTAAGAAGCTGTGGCCACTCATGAGGATACTCTGGTGAATTCCACCCACAGAGTCAGAACATGAAGATATCCCTGTATTTAGTTAAATCAATAATAATAAATAATAATAATCATAATAATAATAATAAAGTTATACTGTGTGCTTATATACTGCTGCCTTTCATCACTGGCTCATGAGGGTCTGACCAAACATCAATTTAAACCTTACAACTCCCCTCTGAGATTAGTATTATTCTCATTACATGACAAAAATAGTGAAGGTAAAGCCTGTTTCTGCAACATGCGGAGCATCTTTAACTCTCTCTGACATCATTGGGAAACGACTGAGAGCCATCAATATTTTGCAGGGTCAACTCCAGGCAGCTTGCCATAGGTAACATGGCAGTAGGCTATTGCAGCTCCAACACTGGAACTCAGAAATCCCAAATCCAGTCCTCTATGCTAACTCTTAGGCAATGCTTCTCATCATACAGCTAAGCACAGTTAAATTTGCAAAATAATGAATATTAGAATGGGCTAAAAATAAAGTAAAATTGACCTATCAGATTAATTATGTTATTACAAATACTATTATTCAGCCTGGTTGCACGGTTCTTCCCTCTGATGTGTGTTTTGGCCTAATATGTTGCCCTAGACAGACAGTATTAAACCATAAGATTTTGAGGGTTACAACCCACTTCTTCAGATGAATATCCAAATATACATAATTTACAGCTGAAGCAGAGTACTGTAACTGATGACATAGTTTTTGAAATTTTATAAAATAAATTAACATTGCTGTCCCACTTAAAATGGCTTCATCTGAAGTGTTACAACTAGGATTTTTGGCTGTAGGTTAAAATGGTTTAAAAAACCCAATATTATCCTAGCTAAAATTAGAGTGAGATTGTGAACCCCTAACTCTTGTTACAATAATATTTGTTCTAATAATATTTCATATTTTAAGCAAAGATTTTCAGAAGAATCAGAAAAAATATTTGGGTTCCAAATTAATTGTTAAGTAAAGATTGACACAAACTGAAAAAAATGTGTTCGTTAGGAAGTGATCTGTTTGTTCAGCATGTCACATTGATAAGTGTGGTAAATTTCCCTTGTTTTCCTCTTCCTCTAAATCAGAGGTCTCAAACTCATGGCCTGCAGGCACCCTGCAGCCCCCAAGTTATTTCTTGCTGTCTGCAATGACACCATCATTATCGATATTTGCAATATCATTGTATGAGAGGGTTTCAGTGGTGTGACTCTCAGGCTAACATACTAGTCCTCATGCAGCCCTTGTGTCAATTTGATTTTGGAGCCTCCTGATCTAAGTATTGTATCATAATAAAAACAATTTTAAATAACAACCTTTATTAATTTTTTTGTTCTATATTTTCCTATAATTTCTGTCACATGAGTTTACCCAAAAAATTTTATTCAGAAAAAGCTTTGCACATGGGTTGAAAATTTTGCACACAAGCCACCAGATCTTAGAGGGGACACTGATACCCGGGGGGTGATAACCTCTTTGGTCTGTTATCAGACTCAGAAGAGTGAACTCACCCTGTTCATGAATACTTCACATCACCTGGAGCTGCAATGACCCTGAGTTCATTGATGACCACACTGGAAAGAAGAAATTAGAGTAACAAAAATAAATTGAAATGCAGCAATCTGAGACCTGCCTCCCTTTCCTTCTATAGGTGGAACTACTGGGTTGGGACAGAGTTTCACAATGCCAGGCCTCCCTTTTCAAAGACTGAGCTGTTGTGACTCAACAGTCCCTTAGTGGTTCATGTTCACAGCCTCACAGCGGCTGGATCAACAGCCCACACTAATCAGTATTGAGCTGGCCTCTTGGAGGCGTAAATTGACATTTGGAGCAAGGGTGTGATTCCCAGCTCAAGTACATAGGTGTGACCTCAAGAGATGGTGTACTCACAGCAGGATGACCAATGGCAGCATGGCCTAGCACTGCTGCAAATACATACGCACCCACAGCATCCAGACAGGTTTGTATTCAGGATGGCTACCCTGTGCCACTGCACACTTAAGAGAAACTTCTCTTGCTGATGAAAGCTCAGCGTAGCTACTCTTAATGACACCTGGCAAGATGTGTCTCTTCCCTCACCTGAGCGGGCTGAATCTCAATGACCCCTGTTTGCACCCCAGCTATTGTGGTTACATAGGTCCAATCATTGCAACAGAGAGAGATGGGAAAGCAATGCTAGTAATTTTAATACAGCCACTCAAATTCCTTCCTCAACAAACACTTATTGTCACATACACTTATACAATGCGGCCTTAACTCTGACTCCATTTGCTACAGATAAGAGCCAGGATGATCAGCTTGCAGTCAGCCAGGACGCTTTTTGGTGGGCAGGCTCTTTCATGGGCCAGTGCGGCCAAACACTCGAGTGGAAGGAACAGGCTGTGTTTTGCTACCTGTCCTCCCTTCGGATTCACAGGCAGTGCCTTTCTGGGGATTCACAGGCCAGCTGGGAAGTGTAGGAGTTAGCAGTGAGATGCATTTAGGGGTGCTTTCCTACTCCAAGCCCGCGCACAGTCACCTTGCTGTTCACCTCCACTCTGGAATGCAAAGGCTACCCCAAAAGGGAGAATATCTGCAAAACTTAGGCTGAAAACCTGCCTAAACTTCTGCCACTGAACTCTAGCCTGGACCCCAAATGACAACTGAGTCTACAAATTTACCCTAATTGGGTGCTCAGGAAGCCGGAAAATGGTTAATGAAATGTCACAATAAAACATAGCAATAGATGCTGATAGCAAAAGGTGCAAAAGGGAGGCAGAAACACTGACTTAATCCCAACAGAAAAGCCTCCCGATATAACTCAGTGATTGTGTTAAGATTATGATAGGTAACAAATGTGGGATTGGAAGTCAAAGGGCCAGCACTGGTGTGTCAGAAATAAAGCCTAATCGGTGAACAAAATAAATGAGAGGATGGACTATTTCCCCATCATTCCCTTATGGGATCCTCAAAAGAAAAGAATTCTTGGGAAAAAAGCAATATAAAGAAGTAACAGTTGTCCACCCAAAAACCTGCATACTGAGTTTTCCTGTCATGGTTGCTACATCTACTGACTCTTGGGATTCTGAGATCCATCATAACATATTCTTTGTTATGTTAATCTTGAATGATGTCCTGACCAGCCCAGGCCAAACCAGACAGAGGGGCCCAGATGAAATCATCATCTCCCCCAGCTCCAGCTAAATTCCATCCAGTAACTGGGATCTTAGCTTTTGTCTTTCCATCACCACCAACCATGTATCTTTTCCTTCCTCACCTCATTTCTTCTTTTTCTTGTCCTTCTCCTTTTTCCTTCTATCTAACAAAATTCTGCCTTAGCCCTCCAGGACTGCATGTTTTTGCAACACTCCTGTAAGTCTGTGATTACTCTACACAACCCAATGCTGGCATCAGTTTGCCAGGTCGCGCGTGGCTGTTAAGACCAAGTGCTGGATTGAAGTACCTCCGGCAGTGAGGTTGTGAGTGAATCAGGACCAGAGACAGAAGCTACATTTTCTCCCTTTGCTGTTTTCTTTCTCTCTTCCCTTTTGTGTGTGTTTATCGTACCTTCTCTTTTAGAAAAGGGGTATCAGACTTTAAGAATAGCAGTTCAGCCCACTGCAACTATCTTCTCTTTTCTTCAAAATGGATGCTATGTCTATCTTTAATACCATCTAAAATCTGTAAAACCAAAGGGTTTTCCTTATAGAAAAACTCTATACCAATAAAGGAAAGGGGACCATAGGTTATGGTTAAAATAAATGTATTTAATACTTCACATGTGAAAAATTTTAACTGACTTTTTTCTTTTTCTACATCTTTAATAAAAGGCTGCTTTTTTTAATGGTGTGTGCCATGGTTCAGAGCAGGCTGATGTCTTTGTATGTGAAATCTCGAACCTTGTTTAAAACTGTTTAAGCTTGGACAGTTAACACCTTTGACTCTCTGTGCCCATACACTCCATATGCATGAATACAATACCTCGCATCAGTGCAGTCAGATCTGAATAAGAACTGTACTGTACCAGGCCCAAACTTTGCTTCTCCCTGGACTCATCAGCTACAGAGGGAAGAACAACCTTTTCTCAGTCTGTTCCTTCATCCATGGGCCATATCTTTCATGCTGAATGGGGAAAAATGAAAGGTTCATGTGTGGGATCATTCCATTCCCAGGACATTCATCAATATCTATTCAGCACTGTCCGAGTGGCAGGGCAACACGGGTTTGGTGATGGCCTTTGATGCCACTAATGTCAGGATGGGGACACTCCAAGGAAATAGAATGAGATAGAAGAGAGAAGAAAGGGCCTATCATACCTTGTGGGGCACATCCCACATAGAGGGTGGCACTCTGTGCTCAGGTACCAGAAGCCAGCCAGCTCCTCCTGCCTCCCACACCCTTAAGTACTTATATGTCCCCATCACCATGACACCTCAGTACTCACCTGTCTCTGGAATGATACCTTCCCACTCACATTTGGATAAATTTGACATATTTCCCCATCTGTTACCTGCTTGCTAACCACTCGTCAAGTGAGCAAGAGGTTTCCTGGAGAACAAGTAACATCAGCCAGTCTCACCCAGCCTGCATTCTGACCTTTCCAGCCCCTTCCTATTCCCATCAAACTTACCCTCTGTATGACAAATGACTAGATCTGGCTGAGGAGAATGCACTTAATTAAATGTACTAAACAAGATCAGCCTCAGAGATTAGCAGATGGATTTGTCAGCCAATGAGGTGCTGGAAGGAAAGGAAGAGGATGGAGACGATGAAGGCTCTGAGTGGTGGAGTGGATGTTTTTGCACACATATAGTATTACTTTGTCTGACAAGTGCACACCCCATCTATAAGATTTATTAGTTTGTGAGAGGGTGCAATATGCTCAGAGACCCCTGGCTGAAGGTCTCATGGTCCTACCACACCCTCCCCCAGGAAAAAGCAATAGAGTGAGTCTTCCAGGATGCCTAGAGTGACTGTGGGAAGCATCCAAAGGAGATAAGGTTGCATGGAGCAGCCAATGGCTATGTCCACACTATTGGGCTCAGTTAAGTTGACTTAATAAGGTCTACTTAAAGTCAACTTTATGTAGACCTTATTAAGTTGACTTAGTGAGGCCACACTGCATAAAGTTGACTCAAGCCAGGGACCCATTTAAAGTCAACTTAACAAAGTTGACTTTAAATGGGTCCCTGGCTTAAGTCGACTTTATAAAGTTGACTGAAATGGCCCCATTGCACTAAGTTGACTTTATTAAGTCAAGTTTAATGGCCACATTGTGCCAAGTTGACTTTATACAGTTGACTTATCCCTTAAAGTTGACTTTAAGGGCATGAGTTATTAAGTCAACTTAAGGAAGCCCTTAAGTTGACTTAATGAACTCCAAATGTGGCTAGGGCTTTGCTTAAGTCGACTTAAGCCTCCTTAAATCAACTTAAGCCCATAGTGTAGACACACGTAATCAGAGATCCATGGACTCCTATGAAAGAAGCTCCTGGGATGACTGCATAGCTTAAGATTCTGACTGGAAGTAGGGAAGCAAGGATTGTGCTCTTGGCTGGTTTCAGGACAGGGCAGGGCAGAACAGAACATTTTCTTCAAGGAAACGAGAGCAAGGAAGGGGGTCTTGGATGACTGCAGGAGCTACAGATGTCTGGAGGCAGGCCAAGTTAAGAGAGAGACCAGGAGTGGCTGAGAGACAGTTTGGGAAGTCAGCCCAGAAAGGCCCATAACCAAAGGCGCTGTGATAGATGCTGCAGGACTGAGGCCAGGGAAGGCTGCAGGGAGACAGCTGTGAGGGTACTGTGGTAGGCCTTGTTGGATTTGTGCCCTGGAAGGGGGTTTGTTTTTTTCACATGGACTGTGTGAGAATCGTCCAGCGAGCTGAGCCACTTAAGACCCAACTGATGAGGGCGGTAGCTGGCCGAAGGTACTGCAAGCAGCAGAAAGCGGGAACAGAGCTGGCACACACATATCTGACAGAGGGTGCTCATGAGAGATCAGTGGACTGCGTCACATAGCTCTATGCCATCAGATGTATTAAGTGGAGCTGCATCCATACATTATTCTCCATGTTACATTAGTATCTAGAATTCCAAACTGAAATTGGGAGCCTATTGTTCTAGGTGCTATAAGTACACATAGCGAGAGAAAGACCTTGCTCCAGAGAGCAGTTGTATGAATGGACAAGTCAAAGGGCAAGAGAAAGCAAGGAATATGATTCCCTTTGTCAGATGGAGAGCTGAGGTGGAGAGAGATCACCATGTGTTTGAAGCTTATTTGCAGTACCAGTTATATCATCAATTGGGCATTTCTAGGCTTTCCGGCTGCTTTCTTTAAATTATTTCTTAGGAAGTCTTGGTGGCCGCACTCTTTGCACAGGCTCTCAGCTTCTTGTTTATTTGTATTTGTGATAAGTGACAAAAATGGCACCAAGGTTATGCACTGATCACCTTTCACAATCATTGGAAAGCCAAGTAAACCGGAGTTACAAATCAGCAGCAGTTTCTTCTATGTAAGGCAGAAAACAATCAATTCTTTTAGAAAAGGAAAACTGATTTCTTGAAAATGATCGCTCCATCCCTAGGGCTCCCATAAGAAGAGGAACCTTACAGCATGCTCTTGAGCAACAAAGGAGGCTAATTCAGGTGGCGGTGAGGACTGTGTTTGTAAGCTGATCTATGGTACTGAACTCTATAAGCTAAAAGCTGACATATAGTGCTGAACCCTGTAAGCTGTAGCATGAAATCATTTCCTTTAGATAAAAACATCATGTTGTTTACCAGACAGGCATTAACGAAACCCCCCTTACTTCCCTTTTTCTGTGAACTCCCATAACTTCCCGTCTCCCTAAAAATCCGTTACCTCCCCACTCCCCTTAATTTCTTTTAGCCAATTATGTATCATTTCTTTGTCTGTAACCTTATATGGCTTATTACATATAACTGGATATAAAAGGCTAAACTCTTGCTGTAATCGGGGTCTCTCTGTCTTTATTCAGGGGACGCATTTGTGATCACAAATGCAATAAAGCAAATACCTTTTCACCCTTGGTGTGGTTATTGGCTCTGACGGCACCAAGACAATCCTGGTACCTGAATTCTGGTAACATGTTCCTAAGTAAATCCCCTTTGTGCAGACCGCCCTGCCAGCAGCTCCCTCGCAACACTAATAACACACGACTCTTACATTGCATTTATCAATAGGTCTTAAAACAGAAAGAGCAGTCAGTATCATAGATGATGAGGGGTGGTAGGGACCTCAGAAGGTCATCTAGTCTACCTTATGCTAAAAGGAGGACCAAGCCCAACTAACTCATTCCAGCCAGGGCCCTGTCAAGCCAAGCCTTAAAAACCTCTAAGGATGGAGATGCCACCACCTCCTTAGTATTATTTATTCCCTTTTACAAATGGGGAAACTGAGGCATGGAGCAGGCTTCTCACTCGCCCAAGCTCACCCACTAACAAAAGGCAGGACTAGAATTTAGGTCTTTCAAATCTCCATCCACTCTATTCACTAGGCTGCACTGCCTTCCCAACAGAGCACCCACTGGAATGTCACAGCCGGTTTCCAGTGCAGAAGCATGGCCCAGGGAGAGAGACAGATCCCAGCTGGCTAGAAGCTTCATATGTCAGAACTGACAGCACAGATCACAGAAAATCAGTGTAATAAGCTCACAGCAAGAGGCCCTGCTAACCCAGCGGGTTGCCAGATTCTGGTTTGCAAATGGCTTGCAACAGAGTCTAGTCCTGAGGTGATGAAAGCACTAATCAGCTTGGTACAGTTTGCAGAGAGGAAGCAGGCACAACTCACCCAAGGAGGCATTCTCCATCACTTGGACCCTTTATTTCAGTACTGGATGCCTTTTTCCAGGACAGGTTGCATCTAAACCAGCAGACATGGGCACGATGCAAGAGCTCCTGGGGGGAAATTACACAGAAGGTCAGCTTAGATGATTGTAACGGCCCCTTGTGGCCTTAGAATGTCTGAACAGGGCAAACGCCGTGTCCAGCAGTTAAGATCTGATCAAGAAGCAACAACAGGGAATGGGACCGGACTCCCGTATTATGAATATGAGCAAGAAACGGCAGAACCCCGTCACAGAAAGCAGGATGGACACCACCTTCACCGCATCTTCCAGCTACTTTCCCCATTTGCCTGTTCAGTGTGGACTGGCCACCTTGTGCTCACCGAAATCCTTGTGCCAGGAAAGCACTGGGAGCAAACACTGAACAGCACAATTTGAGTAGGAAAAGGTGAAAACATTAAGCCTGGTGTCAGAGACACCATACCCCATGCTCCTTCACTACTGCCCCATAATGGCCTCTCCCACACATTGCACAAGGAGGACATGATGGATCCCTGAGGAACTCCCCGGAAGAATTAGGGAAGAGAAGGAATTGTGAGAGACGCAGGAATCAAACCAGCTGTGGGCAGCTTTTTTCCTTCCCTTCAAGATCTGCAGCTACATCAACAGCATTGCAGAGCCGAGGTATTGAAGGCAACTGATATATCTGATATCAGTCCTGGCGCTGCTTCTGGTGGCGCTGGTCCCCTTTATCAAAGCTAACTTCCCCTCCCCCTTCTGCAGATGGAAGCATCTCTCTTAACATCTTGCTTTATAGTGTTTCATAGTGTCTGTTTAGTGTGCAACAAGACACTTTAAGCATAACAGGAGCAGACAAGCAATGTATATGTCTGCACGATTAATAGATATTCTACAAGATAGCCAAAGCAAGTTTGCCGTACCTTTAAACCACAGGGACATGATTCCCACAACCCTCAGCCCTGTGTCACTCTGCCAAAGCCAGGAAATTACACTGACATAAAGAACCGAGGAGATCAGAATCCAGCTCATATTGTCTGCTGTCAAATAGCAGCTAAATAATGCAACAAAATGAAAACAATTTGGTTTCGGAGATTGATTATAGGAATATTGCTCATACCCCCAAAGCATGACACTTCCAATCACATCTTCATTTAATCTGTCAGCAAAGAAATTATGTTCCTCTCCTGGCACGTGGCCTTCTCCCTCCAGAGCTGCATATGGTGCTTTGCTTTATTCTTTTTCAGTTTCCTGCCCAATGATGACACTTGACCTCTCCTCACCAGGCTGGCCAGCCAGCGACCACTTGATGCCACAGGCTCCAGAGTTCAAGCTGAACTTGAACGTTAATGTTCTAGATGGGCTCAGAGCTTTTGAAAGCCAGGGCTCTTGATTGCTTTTAATCAATTTCTAGGGAAACCTTGCTTTCTGCTAAGCACAAATACATTGATGTCCTCTGAAAGGCAGAAAGAATAGCAGTCACCTACGAATTCATTATCTCCTTTCAAAGGGTCCTCTCATTCTACTGGATTTTTTCCTACATTGAGATTACACAATTACAAGTAAAAGTTGTGAACCTCAGAGATTTAAATCACTCTCTCACCTCTGGGCTTTCTCACACTGGGTCTGCTAGAAATAAACCCCAAATCAGTAATGTTGTATATGTGTGTGTATTATATATATATATATATATATATATATATATATATATATATATATAAAATCCTTATGGACACTCCATCCTCCCAAATATACCCATGGATCTGTCACATGGGAATCAGCAACTAATTGCTTCTTTAAAAGGCAAAGAATGTCCTATTTGTAGACAGATTTTGAAACTCCTCAGGGCAGGGATCATGTGTTAATGTGGGTTTGTGCAGCACCTAGCTCAATGGAGCCTTTGGGAACAATGCAATACAAATAAATACATTGTAATTGATAGGTATGTAAGGCCTTTTTTGTGGCTGAGGAACAGCCTTTTAAAAGATGCTAGAGACAATGAGAGGGAGGAGAGGGAAAGAGGAACTGAAGACTAATAATGCCACATTTCTGTAATGCTCTTACATGATTGGATAGCAAAACGCTTCATTGACTGTACAAACTATGCTTGGAAATCCCTCGGCCCAAGAGTGCAGCCACTTAGGATAAAAATGCGACCATTGTTCAGTACACCCTACAGGACAGTTGAGGACTGGAAGTGAGGAAGGATGCCATGTCCAGAGGACATGACCAGAGGAGTTTGAGAAGACAGAACACAACTCTCAAAATTGGAATATGTCCAAGATGCCAGATTTAGTAGCTCAAAAGCTGCAGAAGGGACACAAGCCTTTAAATGTCCTAGCCTCTCTTTGCTGGAAACTGGAAGAGGATGACAGGGAATGTGTCACTCATTGATTTCCTGTTCTATTCATTCCCTCTGAAGCACCTGACATTGGCCACCACCAGACAATAGATTACCAGGCTAGATGGACCATTGATCTGACCCAGTATGGCTGTTCTTACGATCTAGGACCATGAGAGGTCAGCATCTTAATGTTCACACCTCACCAGAAAGATAACAATCCTATTTTGCTTATCACGCGCCATCTGAGGATTTCAAAATGCATTGCCAGCAGCTTAGTACCAGTTCAGTGCTGGCACAAGGGAAGCATGCCCCCACTTGTGAATCCTCATCAGCTAAGGGTTTTGTTGCAAGTCTCCCACTCAAGTCTGCTCCCGTGAGAACCCCGTTCAGTACTAAGCTTATGAGCTGGCATGAGCTCAGAGCCCAAGGAATTCATTGGTGAATATACCTCAGCTAGAGAAGCGAGATGGTCTCATGTTGCTTTTGCTTGTAAAATCATGCACATTTTCAGTAGAACTGCCCAGATAACAAGGAGCCTGAGGCTGGGTACTTGCTTTCTCCTCCACTGGAGAGCCCAGAACTGGCTTCTCTCTCCATCTCTCCAGGAAAGCATCATTTTCTTAAGGGCCTTTCTGCCTCCTAGTGCAAACAGCACAGCAACCAGTGCCAGAGCCCCCAGGAGCTTTCAGTGGGCTATGACCGGAACAATAACAAAGCTAGGGCTAGCTGCTGGAGGTGTTAAGGGGTGGGGAGGCTTATTCTGCAAGGAGGGCTCGCAGGAGTTGGCAGCTGTACATCTCTGGGCTAAACGGAGCCAAATGAAAGCAGCAAGCGCGGCTGTTCCTTGGGAGATAGCGATCCTTCAGGATCTCACAGAAGCCTGCTCCAAAGTGCCACGGAGGCTGGAATGCTAATTCCATCCTAGCCCAGTTCTCTCTTGCCATTAGTGCTTCCCAAACAGCTATGTGCTTGTTCAAGCATCTTATGAAGCTTTTCCCATTCCTCCCTGAATGGCCCCCCGGCACTCACCTTCCCTCTGCCAGGTTGGCATGCATTGCTCTCCGTTCATGGTAACAGAGGGCTGGGTTTTTCCCACTCAGCAGCATCAGGAAGTCAGTGTAAACGACTTTCCTCTTTGTGTTGTGAAAAGGCTCAGTTTTATGTCAGGACCAGGCAGCTGCCCTGCTGCATTATGAGAAATACTAGATTGGCTTCTGTGCAAACAGGCAGACCCTGGTCCCTCTTACTATCTACCCCAGCTAGGTTGGTTATGCAGCTTTGTGGCCTTTTCTGAACAGATCAATGTAGAACGTCGGCTTCCCTGTAAACAAAGCTGTACTTGTTATGGAGAGCTACGATGGATGAATTCTGAGGAAGATGCAGACATGGTGTCACCAAACACAAATACAATGAATGCTCTTCACAGCTTTCTATCCGAAAGGATTGTGCAATCCTTCCCTTAATTTTGCAATGCCTGAGGTCACCTCAATGTCTTCTCTTCCCCCTGGAGAAATGAGCCCACTCCTTTCAGCTTTCCTTGGAATACAAAAGAGTTTGTAGGGAAGGGAAGAGATGTGGCTGAAAGGGAGGCAGACGCAAGATGAGTAAAATAGGAGTAGCTTTGTTCTTTCAAGTAACTGCAAATGCTAGTTTATAGCCACCAGCCCTTCAGACAGGAAGAAAAAGCAGCTGCCAGATACCCCTGGGCTCTGAATGCATTCTCTGCGGGCTTTGCCACAGCAGTACAGCTTAAGCTTTGCAGGGAACGTCAGAAACTGTGAAAACCATGGACATTAGGAGACAGCAGGGCCCCTGTTACTCCAATCTGAAAACTGGCAGAGGGCTGTAAGGGGTCAAAGCTGCATTATCTAGTTTCTTTCCTGTGCTAGCAGCATACACACACACACTCCCATGGTAACGCGCTCCTGGCCTACAATGATGATTTGCTTCATGCAGAAATGACACATTTTAAGATCTAATTATTATTGCAAAGCCATGCACCATAATGGAAGAGGCTCTTAGACTCAGCGCATAAAAGCCTGGCTGCCTTCACCACTCTCCTTTCTTGCAGGAAGAGAGCTTCTCAGGTGTGAGAACAATCTGTCACTTCAGACTTGTGAAGTAACAGAGCAAAAAGGACAGGGGTCCTGTGCCCAGCCCTACCCAAGATCTGGCTTGATGCTAGCCTGGTGGTAGCTTAGTGCTTTATGCCCTGTACTGCCATGCTAGAGACCCGAGTTTTCTGCTATGGCTGATCTTTTTGGCCTTGATCTATTTAAGTCAATTGATTCTGGATCAGTCTCTGGGCTGTAGGGAGCCAGGAAGGAAACCTGTATCGGTTGGTGTGGCGAAGGGAAGGACATCTTGGATCACTCTTACAACTACCCGTCTGGCTGACTGGGCCAAGCTGTGTGAACTGAGGCGGTTTCTGGGTAAAATTAAGCCTCACTCATGATCTCTTGACAAGACTCTCAATTGTCCAGATTTTTTTTTTCCAGCTGGGACATAAATGCATTTCCAGTTGAATGGGAGTTATCCCGCCCTAAACAAAGGGATGTGGTCTCTCCACTGGACAGTTAATTCCAAAGCACTTTGAAAGACAGTCAGAATTCATTTATATATAATCAGATAAATAAAGCTATCAAGCTAACAAGAGACAGTGTGGCTACACCCCAGCAGGGAAGAGAAACTTCATCTGAGATAAAAAGATGGGATATAAAGGCCAACCCTCACATAAGCAGCTGAATCAACTAACCAAAAAAATTCTGACATTTGAGAACTCTAAAAGTGAGGCTTATTTTTTCTTAGCAATCCTGTCAGCCAGCCCAGGCAGAGCTGGTGCTCCAGCTGTCAGGCCGGGGCAGCTGCTCCCTTCCCACTCCCCCACTGCAGCCCGCTAGGCTGGAAGAGGGTGAAAAATCCTAGCAGAGGTGAGGTTTGGCGTTCACATGGGGGTGCTGATTGGGGGGCTTTGCTGGGAAGGTGAATTGATGGCAATGGGGGGCTAATAGGAGGATGAACTGAGGGCACTTGGTGGAGAGAGGGCTGAGGGACAGGATTAATTGCTGGGCAGGAGAATAGCAGGCATGGGGGTTTGAGCCCCTAACGTTGGGGCCAAAAGTCGCCTTACCTAGTATATGTGGGAGGCTGGGCAACACTAACTGTCACATGTGCACACCCTGGGGACGGGCTGGGGTAGTTACAAAATCAAGAGACTGACCTAAAAACCACAACATAGTCTTCTTATAAATGTCATGCTTAATGAGCCAATCTCATGATGGGGGGGGTGTCCAATTCAAGATTTTTGAACATTTGAAGTTTGCAATACTGGGGTTAGGACTGTGTGCAAAGGGGAATCAGTTGATCTGTGGGGCCTGCAACCCAAATCTGTTGGGAGTCTCATGTTCATCTCTTTTTATGAGGTCATGAGACTGCTCTTGAGGCACAAGTGATTCAGGGTTGCATCAAGCATTTTGGATGCTTCTTTGAAATAAACTATGCATCTTTTATGGTTGGCCAATTACTAACTAGCTGAAAGACCAGGTACATCTGTAGCCAGCAGCTAAAAAAATGAAGCAGCATTCCTAATGGGCAATGCTAGATACTCACCATAGATATTAAGGACCACTATTTCCAGTTGACCTCATAGCAGCTTCTGACTTTTATTTATCTTCATTTTTTATCTACAACCGATTGCACTAAGACGTGGGTGCGTTCCCAGTTTCTGCCTGCATATTGAGTAATTGGGCACTCACCTGTTTGATTTGAGTGCACAACACCGTGAAGGTCATTTGCAGACGTGGGGAGCAGAGCTGCTTGTCCATACAATCTGTTGCATGTTCAAAAATAGGTGAGTAAAACAGTAACAAGAGTATGTGACACATAGATATCAGATGTGCCTTGAATATATTTTGGCACCAAGTTACAATTGCTTCCTGACTGAAGGGCACAGACAGGCTATCACTCTGTTCCCCTCTCCATGACAACCAGGAGTTTAGTCATCACCTTTTCTACTCCTCCTGTTATTTGCTCCAAAGGAACTGATGACAAG
Organism: Podocnemis expansa; assembly: GCA_007922195.1. Taxonomy (NCBI): domain Eukaryota; kingdom Metazoa; phylum Chordata; order Testudines; family Podocnemididae; genus Podocnemis; species Podocnemis expansa. Next base: position 9,740,410 of record ML682019.1, read on the forward strand.
GGGAGATCAACATACAAATCTTGTCATGTGAGAAACCGTTGAGGAGAGTCTCAGATAAACAGAGGCTGAAATCCATGTTCCCCAAGAATGAAAACTCTGAGACTGAAGCAGAGTTTTTGAGCAATTTTTAAAGTCTTAGATAAGAAGCTCTGATGATTCGCATGTGGATAGATTTGTCTCCACTCTCTGGCTACATGGGACCTCCTAGGACAGACAAACTTAAGAAATGCCAAAATAGCTTTCCACGAGACCCCAAAAAATCTAAATGCCCCAGAAGTTAAACTTTGCAATATCCTAAGAAATCCAAACCCACCAGCTTTCACCCCAAATTTGAAGCTGTATATGTCTGCCTTATAAATCAGTCGCCCATCTCTCCATATGCCTTGATAATCTGTTGTGTTCCTTCCAAATAATATCTCTTGCTCTATTAGAAGTTCTAAAGACATGAAACACTTATATATAATCAAAGAATGTACAGACAAGGTTGCCTAAATTTAGACTAAGTATAGGGAGGGTTTTTTTGGCTTTCTTTCTAATTGATCATCCCACTCTAGAAATGATATGAATTACATAGCACAAGAAAGTGAAAAAGGATATGGAAAGATATAAACACCTAACCAGGGTATAATTTGGAAATATTAAAAAGTTACTTAAGGATGGGGAAATCTAACACTCAGGTTTAAAAGTGAAATGCAATCCCTGAAATGAAGAAAACATACCCCTCCTTCCCCCCCCCCAAACTTCTGATAAAAGTTAAAAGAAATTGACTCCATCTACTGGCTATCAAGGGAAGTAGCAGAGAAACAGCTGGGATCTGAGAGTCCACCTGACAAGTGGTCCGTAAAAATAAAAATGTTGCCTCCCCCCGCGCTCCTTCCAAGGGAGCCTGATAGCGGGTAAACTGAGGTCACTGTGTGGGACCTCACTGAGTGCTCTGCCGAACCCTCGCAGACAGCATCTCTGCCCCTACCTCCTTCCCCCAGCCTTACAGGATTAAGATGATGAGTTTGAGGAACCCACAAAAGAAACCGCAGAGTCCTTCAGATGAAGTGGGGTTCAGCCAACAAAAGCTTATGCCCCCAATCTTTTTTTGTCAGTCTCTAAGGTACCCCAGGTGTCCTCATCATTTGCTGTCACATCTTGGCTATAATATTTCTCTAATTGGAAAACTCCAGTTTGTTAGATTTCAGCTTTTATATTTAATGGGCACCTGGGCAAATTCATAAAATTGACGCCTCCTCCCCATTCACACTCCCAAGTATGCAGATTAACCAGAAACCACAGAAGGCTATTTGGGCCAAACACATAGGGGTGCAATGCCTTTCCCCATAACATCTTTGCTTCCCTAATGGTCAGAGCCAGTTGGTCCTATGCATATCACATGGCAGTGGGAATTCACTCTCTAGTGCCTGGACATTAAAGTAAAAGCAAAAGAAACTAGGCAGTATCTCTCTAGCTTGATGTAAAATACAGTGATATCCCACAGGTACATCCATTTTCTGTAGGAGAAAGAGGATTTAGACAGTGTGTGTCTGTTAGCCCAAATTTGCCAAGGGCATGGAAAGGCAATTTTATTATTAATTTTCAGCAAAATAGACATAAGTATTGTTTCCTCTGGCATTTTTTGGCTTTCTAGTCAGATTCTCCTCTTACACCAGTAAAACTCAGGAGTATCTCTGCCAGAATCAGTGGATTTCAACTAACTACTGAGAATGAATTCAGAATCTGGCTCCTTGTGTTTAATAGTGAGAGACCCTTTTAGTCATGGCTCTCAGCTCCCTGCTTTTCTGGGTCAGTCCAAAGACCACTGATGTCAAAGGAAAGATTCTCAATGGCTCTACCGGGAGTTGGATCAGGTCCTTAGTTTAAAGGGTCCCTCAAATCTAGCTGTTGGCAGCCAAATCAAGTCTCTCATTAACCTCATTGATGCCTTTCTACTTTAATCTATGCCATGAATCTTCTCTTCTCTTGCAATGCTTATACTTCTACCAAAGGAAAAAAAAAAGATGACAGACTGACCAACCTCTAATGACAGCTTGACATTTCTGAGCTCAGCTGGAAGCCAGGAATGCAGAAAAATAATGGGAAAAGTTGTGAAGCAACTTATTTGAACCTCAGCTTTGGTTCAGTTGGCATCTGGGGCAAATGCTGAAATTGGTTCTTATTTTATCCAAACTATTTCATTTCTATATTTGTAAGGCCACCTTAAAATGAGTCTCCAAAGCAACAGCAATTTGCGTGGTTTTATTTATTTTGCAGGTACAAACAGATGCCCATACTAGAGAAATGATTCATCATAAAATAATCATGCATTACAATAATAAATGGAATAAGAATGAAAGATCCTTTAAAAAGCTGGCCTGTGTTTGCGTAAACACAATTTAAAAAAAAAAACCTGAAAAGAAACAGTTATCGTATCATGTTTCTACCAAAAGGCCAGTCCTTCCGACTCAGTAATCCTGGGTTTTATCACTGTACGGCAGACTCACAAAAAAAGTGCACAAGACACTAATCAATTAAGGACTTTGCTAAAGCACTTATTCCGAATGGGAACATCTGGAGCTGAGAATCAATTGTCCAGAACTAGCTGCTTGCTAATTAATATTCTTTCAAATGGCAATTCTATCAAGGTGTCCCTCCTGTCTCTTACTGCCCTTTCCCCTGTAGTTTGGATTCAATTCTTGATAGGCTGTCATGTGCTGGCAGACACTTGGTGGGAAGTCACGGTGAGACAGTCCGGTAGGGAAACTAGCTCCTGAAGTAAGGATGATCTTATCTAGCAGGCTTTATGCAAAGCACCACCAGTCTGCATATATAAAACCAGCTGGACAAAGCCCTGGAGGCTACAGGGAACAGATCTGCATTGACCCTGGGGGAGGACTGGGAAGAAGGGATGGGCTGAAGGCCCGCATAACATGTTTTTCAGCTCTAATATCTTTGCTCTGGCCGAATTCTGTAAGGGCCACGTGCTTGCACAGCAGCCTTGTGTTTGTGCGCAAGGATTTGCCATCACAGCTGGGCCTTCTCAAACATCCCTGCCTTGCTTGGGTTGGCTAAAGCAAGGTTTTTGCCCATGAATGGGCATACACACGAATCATCTATACATATATACTGGTGATCATTTGACTATTTTGCTCTGAAAGAATCCCAAGTGATTCATCTGCTGCTACCTCTGAAGTGCTTGCTGAGATCCCTTCTATTGGCCACTGATGATATCTTTCCTTGAACAGGCTGCTTCCCTGTTGCAGTGAACTGCAGAATACAGCGCTGAAAGAAACTGAGCAGGCCAGATGCTAATAAATGCACAATAATAGTACTTTTCAGGTTTCCACAGCATTTTTCATCCTAGGAGTTGCAGGTGCCTTTTCAAATGTTATTCATTCTTTGCCCCACCCATCTCTTTTCCTTAGTTGCCCCCCTGCTTTGCCACCGATGAATCTCACTGTTCTGGACTACTGTTCATCCCTAGGTGGTAATTCCCAGTGAGGCAAATGAACTGTCCTCACTGAATTTTCCACTGAGCTCTGCACTGAGGGAACAGCAAGGAAATCAGAACGCCCATGTAGTTCTCAAGTCCTCAATGTCTGTTTGGCTTTCGGTACATTTCCAGTCTCCCCACGCTGCTAAAAGCGAGGGAGGGAGTCGATTCAATACAGTCTCCTGTGCACCTCTGCCCCTTCTGATTCCTCCCTGAGCTAGGGAATTATGTCAGTGCCTTTTCAGCAAACAAAGCTCAGCTTCTCAGGGTCTCTGCGTTGTTTGTTCAGCTCAATCCCATCAAATCACATTTAAATCATACCAGAAAACCCATCACATGACCATTCATGCAGGGCTTGCATATCTATTTATTTCCAATAGTCATTATTAGGAAGAACGTCCCTGGGGCAGCACTGGTCTTTCACCCTCAGGGTGAAATACTAGTTGGTACCCATGCCAAAGCTCTGAAGAGTGTGGCTCAGTTGGCATTGTAGACCAGTGTTTCCCAACCAGTGTGCTATGGCACACAGGTGTGCCCTCAGTCCTGAGCGGGTATGACAAGGAATTTTTTTAAATACTAAGAGGTCTGGATTGGCTGATGAATATTTATGAGTTCATTTGGAAACTAGATGGTGGTGTGCCTCAGAATAATTACACGTATCAAGGTGTGCCATGGCAGAGACAAGGCTGGGAACCACTGCTGTAGACTCACAGCGAGTGGGGGTTCTGCAGGCAGGATTGAGGCTACTTAGTGGGCCATGGGAGGAGGCCAGGGCTGCTGCAGATCAGGAGGATTGATTCTGGCATTGCTGTGTGAAGGGAGTCCAGGGCTAGAATAGCAGAGGTGGCAGTGGGGAGGAGAGGTTTCAGGTCAGATTGAGCAACGCCGGAGAATGGTGTGTTGTAGGGAGAAGCTAGCAAAGCACCTCTCTCCGTGTAGTGCAGTTGGAAAGCCTGCCATCTCGAGTGTCTATGTTCAGAGACAGAAAAAAAGCAACATAATTCTGCTTTGCTGCATGCATCAACGAAGGGCTGAAGACACTCTGCAAACCCCAGGTCTTGGCACTTTTCATGTGGAGTCCCTGTAACTGAGACCCGCAGGCCCCAAGAATTCTGTCTGGTCCTGGGCATGCTGCCATTCCATTTAGCTGGGACATGCTGCTTATAACAGATCACCTTTCGAGGCACACTGCAACCTCTGCTTGTCCCACCCAACCTCCAAGATATTTCCAGGCATGTGTTCATTGATTGGCTCCCTCAGACATGTTCTTCTTGGTGCAGGTTGGGTTATCCCATCGGAAGGCATTGCTCCAGAAAAAGGGAGCCCCTCAGCTGCAAGTCAGGTCTTGGCAATGGAAGATCTCTATGGGTCATAACACAGGAGTTTTGACTGTGAAGCTCCCTTGAGCCTGTCCCGGCATTCCCCTGCATGGCCAGTGGTCATGAGCCAACGGATGCAGCCCAGAGAGCACCAGCTCAGGAGAATGAGCAGTCAGGTACAGGGAAGGGCTATGTGGTATCTGTTGCTTGTTGTGAATTTATCAGTGCCCCAACATATCCCAGAGACAGGAGGAGCATGGGAGTGTGGGTGGGGAGGAGGATGAATGGAGAACATTAGAGAGATAGATCAAGGAACTGACTGGAAATGGCACCACAGGGTCTTCTCATGCAGATGGTGCCAAAATAGGAGTGATACTAGGAGAGGCAGAACCAGGAACTCTTGATGAGAAACACATGAATGGCTCATATCTTTGAAGGGAGTCAAATGGAGTATGTCTGTACTAAAGGGCTTTGTTAAGTTGACTTAATAAAGTCTACTTAAAGTTGACTTTATTAAATCGACTTAGTGAGTCCACGCTTCTCTTAAGTTGACTTAACAAAGTTAGTTAAGTCAACTGGAGAAAGTGTCCTAATAAAAAAAATGTGTTTGCTTAAGTCAACTTTCATAAATCAACTTAAGCACATACATGATTACAAATGGCTTCTTAAGTTGACTTAGATGGCCCCATTGCGTTAAGTCAACTTAATAAAGTCAACTTAATCCCTCAGTCAACGTAAAACATGAGAGTTATGAAGTTGACTTAAGGAAGCTCTTAAGTCAATTTAATAATTTCTGAATGTAGCCAGGGCTCTGCTTACGTAGACTTAAGCCTCCTTAAGTCAGCTTAAGCCCCTAGTGTAGAAATACCCATGAAGAGCTCACAGGATACCTCTGCTTTATTTCTGATGCGAGGGGAATTGGATGGCTTGAAGAGGGGAGCAGTGGATAGGCTAGTGTGACCCTGTGTTGGAAGCTGGGAACTGCAGGCTGATTCTGGACTATGCCTTCTCGGCCTTGGAAAAGACGTTAGCAGACAATGTGTAAGGTACACCCTTTGCTTTGCTAACCCACAGCAACTGCAGTCTGAATGAGCATCGTCAATATGGAAAAACAAACAAGGAATGCTGTGGCACATAAAGACATATACATTTATTTATTGCATGAGCTTTTATGGGAGAAAATCCCACTTCGTCAGCTGCTTTGAAGATGAACTTACAGAATGGGAGGAAAATAAATGGAACTTCAATACGGAAAAAGCCCAGGTTTACAAGGCCAGAGGGGTGCATCAGGCAGCGAATGGGAGGCAACAGTGTGGAGTTTTTCATCTCACCCTCACCCCTTCCACATCTCTGCCACTCTGGAGCTCTGGGGAAGACATGACCTTGCTGCTCCATTACCATCCTTCTGATTTTTACCCCAGTGCCCAGCAGCCTACCCTGATAAGGATCCTATTTGGAAAGCACAAAAGGGCCAAGCCAGGATGTGGAGGACCTACACCTTGCAGCACATGGCACACATACTATCTGAAATGCTTGAGATTATGATAGTAATTATCACACTTGGCTGAATATACGTGCCAAGCTGACCCATGAGCTTTCCACCTGGGGAATCCAGAGCAACTGGCCTGCAGCATCATGCTTTCTGCTGCAACATTAAAAGAGACAAGACATAATGGGAGGTGTTCTCAAATGGGTTCTTAACATGGCCTGCAAAGAGTGAAGGAAAAGCAGGCAGAGGTGGGAGGTCAGGTGCAAATCCTACTCAACGTTCAACAAGTACAGAGACTTAGTCTACACTTCCCATCATTTTCAGGGGCAGTCAAAGGGAGATACATAAGTTACTTAAAATAACCTGCATTATCTCCCTTCAACGTCCTAACATCCAGTGGGTCCACTGCACTGAGTCAAAGGAAAATGCTCTCCCTTTGGTTCATGCTACTACAACTGAGGGACTGCAGTTAATGGAGCAACCCCCCAATCGATCGCGTGGGTCTTCACAGATCCCTATGTCGAACTGAGAAGTTCAATCTGGCCAATCTAGGCAAGGCTAGACATTCAGCCAATCCCCTATGGCCTTTAAGGGCTCCATTCGGTGAGGTGCTGGCCATCTTGACTTCAGTGAGAGTGCAGGGCTCACGGTGCCTCCCAGGAGCGCTCAGCCCCTTGAAGGAATGGACCACAAGCCCTGTGAGTTTTATAGAATGGGAGCTGTGACTCCGTCCCACAAATAGCTACAGGAGTTGGAGCCAGCTGATCATTTGTGGCATGGCTGGGGGATCTCACCATTATCCCTCCAGGACCATTTGCTCCACATGAGGTAAGTTTTATCCCTGTTGTCCATGGGGAAATTGAGGAATATTAGTTAATAACTGAATTTCTCAGAGGTGCCAAGCACCTGGAGGTGCTCAGATGAACCAGGCCATCACCCAACTAGTCAGTGCAGGAAAGGATCTCTGCCTCCAGAGAGCCCGGTGCCATCACCACCAGACAGACTTGTCTTCCTCTCATCTATAAAGAATCTCATTCCCATACTCCCTTTGCAAGCCATCTGAAAGGGAAGAGACCACATTCAAATACACCTGTAGCCTTTGGAAGGGCACTGTTAAACTACAGGAAATGCCTGCATCAGAAAAGCTGGGGAGGAGCTGTCCGGCAAGGCCAAAAAGGTGAATCCATGAGCAGGGGGCAATAGAAATATGAATCATTTCCATATTTGCTTGGTTGCTGAGAAGACAAGGGCTGCATTTCAGCCTGCCTGGAAATGGGCTATGCTTTGGGGGCGTTAAATTGCTACACAGCTGATAAGTGGTTCAAGCCAGGTGCCCTGTGGTGCCTTCAAACATAACTGCTTATTAAAACAAAAGAATAATTAAATGGACAGCCTGGAACTGGGTGACTTTGGAGGACAGGATTGATTTTCACTCTAAGCCAGGGAGTGGTCTCCAAGCCAGGGATGGAAGACTGGGTAGAACTCAAAAGGCTGCGGAAGATAGTGCTGCGGGAAGAGCCATTAAAAGGAGAAAAAAGGAAGTGCCATCTATCTCTCCTTTCCCAGAGAGAAAAATACCAGGTACAAGAGAGCATCCAGCACGTATGGAGCAAGGGACAGCTGAGAACTAGAACCAGATTAGATTCAGGCTGCAGGAGGAGTCCCATCTTAAATTCAAAGGTTCAAAACTAAGTCATGCTGGTCTGGAAGATTCACACATGGCTGCACTGATATCTTGCCAGGTGTTTGAGTCCACAAGCCAGGTTTTTGAGTGTTGCGCAAACTCAGGGTTGGAATTCACAGGTGCTGAGCACCTGCAGCTCCCATTGACGTCAGCTGGATTTGTAAGTGCTCAGGACTTTGGAAAGTCTGGCCCCAGTCATATGGGCTGAGCAGTGGAAAATCTGGCCCTAAAGTATGGATATCCCCCTCTTACCTACTCCTGGCAGCTAGTCTCTCTTCCTTCCTAGCCTCTTGCTTGCAGGATTGGGTTGTCTGTAATAATTTAAGTGAAGGAGAGCATCTCACACAGAGCTTTTAACCCTTGGGGTACAAGAAGAGTTTATCTTTCAGTTTCAGCCCCAAGTAGGCTGACACACTAGGGCACAGCTCGGTTGCCTGCTTAACTCACACTCATCTTTGGGCTCTCTGAGATCAGTGCAGTCCTGGCAAAATCCTGCCCCCTCTTCCAACAGCTTTAATCAGCCACTGCAATAACACTTCATAACTATTTCAGTGAATACCTGGTCATTTTTGTCTCCTGTGCCACCGTGCAATCTGCCCGCTGACTTCCTGTTGGGCTTAGGTGTAATTATTTCATTGCCAACTGCAGAAACATATAATTACTTACTGTGTCATGATTGGTTATTTACTAACAACCCCCTTTTTGCATAGTGGGTGATTATGGAGTCTGGCCATGTTACCCATTATCTGGGCCCCTGCTGCTTCTTGAATGACCTGATCCTCCTGTAGCCACTGGGCTGCAGCAGAGAATTAATGAGGACATATCAGCATAATTCAGTGGCATAAGATAGCAAAGGCCATAACTTTTAAACTGTCTCAACCCTGTGCTCCCATAACATGGATCTAATTGCGATGAGAGGGAGAGCATTGTGGGTGTGATATATTCTTGCCTTGAATGTCTGCCTGGCACAGCAGTTGTTTGGGTTGGAGCAGCCACAGTGTTAGGTACAAGGGTCTGCTCTCAGGACACGATAATGCTGACCTGTAGACTGATGTCAATAGGAATTGTGTGCTGCCACATACTCTTACTTTCTGACTCCATTCCCTTAACTGAGCTTCTCAACTGTCTGGCTTCCCCACTCCCAGATGCGCGGCACCATGCCCAGCTCTGATCTGCTAACTCTGCAATAGGAGAACTCAAGCAGGGTTATGCAACAGTCCTCTAGCTGCCCACAGCTTTGTCTGGATGCAGTGACCTGGGGCAATGGCCCCGACAGAGGCAGGCCTAGTTGTGCATAGTTTGAGGTTCAATTACTCTATGACTGAATTCTTTTCAAACCACTAGGGCCGGCTCCTTCTAGGCTAGGGTTTGAGGCATGTTAATAGGGTCTGATACGGAAGCATGAAACATTATGCCACTTGCCAGACTGTGTCTGAGCTGTGGATCAACAGGGAAGATCCATTCCTAGGGCTGGGAGCCAACAGTAAACTCACTTCAAAACATGTTAAAGTTTACAATAAAGTACTGCCACTTCTCTGGCCACAACCAGCTTCAAGGACACAGAAAACAGTGAAACCCGAAATGTCTAGATATACAAGCAAGTTCATACAAGTATTTCTAATATGGGTTCATCTTAGAAAAAATAGAAATTATTAACATCTTGGGACATGCCCAAGACTTTTTGTCCAAAGGTCTTATTGCAAACATGCAGCGAGCCATTCAATACCTCTGTTCTAAGATAGGCACTAGTCTCTCCATTTTACACAAAAGCTGAAACACAGGGAGGTGAGCTGGCTTCCTGCTGAAGATCACACTGGCTATGTCTACATTGGTCTGCATTTTCGAAAAAAAAAAAAAACTTTTTTGGAGATAAGTATTTGAAATAATTATCTCAAAAAAACTTTTTTCAAAAATGCTATTTCGGGACAACAGTTGTCCTGCAATACTGCGGCTTTTTTTTTCGAAAAAGAAAATCTGGTGGGTATTTCAGTGGCAGTCCACTGCCTGTTATGCAAGGAATGTAAAATTCCTTGGGTAAATGGCAGTGACTGACTAAGCCACCGCTACATATCAGGGGAAAGCTGACCACAAATTGCTTGAGGTTGGCTTTCCCCTAAGCCCCCTGACTCCTAGGACATCTAGGGTCAGCTTCCACGAGTGGTGCAGCGAGTTCATGCTTGCGGGGATCTGCTTCCAGAAGCCTGAACTGACAGTGGCAAATTTACTGCCGACAGTATAGACATACCCTGAGCCCCGTGGATGTGTCTGTTACAAAATGCCCAGGGAGACCAAAGTGCTCTGCTACTGGTTTTTGAATGTTATCATTCTTGATGTCTGATTTGTGTCCATTTATTCTTTTGTGCAGACAGTCCAGTTTGGCTAAGGTATATGGCGGAAGAGCACTGTTGGCACATATTGCATTTGTAGATGTGCAGGTGAATGAGCCCCTGAAGGAATGGCTGATTTGGTTAGGTCCTGTGAAGATGTCACTTCAGTAGGTACCTGGGCAGAGTTGGCAGTGGGGTTTGCCGGGGGGTAGGTACCTGTTTTAGTGCTTCTGTTATATGGCGTGTAGTTGCTGGTGGAACATGACTATTTCATAAGATGTTCATTAGCCTTAATGGCTCTGCTTCTCAGTACTTTCTGGCTGGTTCTTGACTAGCCAGCTCACTGGCCTATCGCTAAAATGACTTCTTGCAATGGTCATCTAAAATCTGTGACATCACAAGAGAGACTGATTTTGTTGTTAAGCTGCTACTTGTGTGTCCTTTACTTGAGCATGGAAATGCCAAGCATAATAGCAGGGTTAATGCAAACGCTCTCTTTGTATTCCATTAACCAGGCATGTTGCTCTGCACTATCATGTTGCAATTTTGAGCAAATGTGACACCTCAAAGCAAAATTCAGTTAACTGGAGCATCCCAGTTTAGTCTGTTGCTCTATATAGACCATGTGATTCCAACACTCCCCTCCTCAGCAATGGTTCAGCAGCTGGGAAGAAGGTATCTGCCAGAGCATCCAGGCTGGGACATTACAGCCAAAGCCTTATAGAGTCATGTAACGTGCACCTGACGTGACGTGGTAGTGAAGCTGAACTCCTCTCTTCCCTTTGCAACATTGAACGAAGAGGTGAGGACAGATGGTTTGCCTGTACACTGACTGATCATCTGCCCACTATGCACATGTATTGCATTCATCCAACTCCCTGCAGCAGGAAAGGGCATGGCTTGTCTTTAAACATCCATGCTGGGTTTATTTCAAAGCCAAAAAGTACATGCAAAGAGTGTTCTTGACCTATGAAGGCTAACCCACAGCAGAGCGCTCCTCAGATAAAATAAACACCTACTGTATGGCCAGGGTCCAGTGGAAAGTCACCTCACTCATCCCGGTTTCTTCAGCTTTCCTCATGCAAATCTTCCTTCCCCACCAGATCCACACCCCAGCTTCTTCCAGCCAGTCCTTCCTATAATGAGCTGGGAGGAAAGTGAGAGATTAATTGATCCCCACCAGCTGGCCCATCCCTGCTAGCCTGCAAATTCTTGCATTCAGGACAAACAGCCTTCCCTAGCCAGAACAGGAGGTTTAGCCCCTTCACTGCCAACTTCTGCTCTGTCTGACTCACTCCTGTAACAAGGGCCAGAACTAGCTGTTCTGGTGCCTGAGGCCAGCAGCCCCAGAGGCGCCCTCGCCTGACCCAGCCCCGATCCGGCCGGGGGCCTGATTCGGCCCCAGACACCACTAGTAGGCAGCTGAGAGCTGGATCCATCCCCAGCCGCTGCGGGGAGGCGGTGGGAAGCTGGATCCATCTCCAGCAGTAGCTGGGGACAGATCCAGCTCCCTGCAACTCAAGATGTCGAATTTTAGAGGGTGGGTGCGAAGTTGCAGCTGCTGGCCCTGCAGCACTCTAAGATTTGGTGCCTGGGGCTTTGCCCCCGTTCCCCTGCCCTACTTGCAGCCCTGCCTGTAACTCCCTTATTGGACATGCCTTTTATATTATTCCCCTTCCTCCCTATTTTGCTCAGGAAGTCAGCAGGGCAGAGAGAATGACCAATCAAATAGAGTATAAATAAATAAATAAAATTAAAAAAAATACACCATGGGATCCAAATAACATATAAGTAAATAATAATGAAAAAATCTACTCCTACCAGTTGCCATGAGAAATATGTTCCACACCCCTTCCTCTGAGGAAATTGCATATTGTGGCATGTATGCACCTCTGTCTCTGTTTCTAGGGCTGGTAAGTCAGTACCTTCCACACTACAATTTGCTCTCCTAGTGAGAGATAAGGGATAAGTTGGGAAAAAATAAACCAAAAAGGAACAATCTCTGTATGAAAGCAAACAACATGATATTCATTGTCATCTCCTTACCTCTGCCAAGCTACATGTTATGTGTTTGCAAAGCAACGCTTGGAGGCAAAAGGGAAACAAAGAAAGTTACATTGAAGACAGGAAAAGTGATGGAGGAGATAACAGGGCTGCTGTGATTTACAGTAGGACCATTAAATACACAAGCCAATGCACAGCTGCTGAGAAACTTGCCCAATGTGTTTCAGCAACAGCGAAAAGGCCTCCGAGGTCATCTTGACGCTTACAGTATGTGGCAAAGAAACTGTCTAATTACAATTGTACATGCTTAGACATGTTAAACAAAATCCAAACTGTCAAGCACCTAAAAAGCCTGGCCAGAGTGTCAGCTGAAAGTAGAATGTTTTATTTATTGTCTTAAATTTATAATTAAATGTTATTTTTCCCCAAAGATCATTATTAAGACAATGACACAAAGAGCTTTGCAACTTAAGACAAATGCCTTCCCTACTCTTTTCCCTATGTAGCTTGTAGTTTCTCCAATAAAATACTCTATTTGTTTAGATATTTAGGGCCTGATCCTGGGAATCCCTTGCAACGTACTGAGTATTCCCATGGCTTCAACACACAGCCCCCCTCTTGAGAGCATGCATTGATGGGCCTTGAGTGTGAGGACACAGCAATTCAGTGGCAAGGCTCCCACTAGCTTTGAGGGGGGAGAGCTGATGCTCAGAGAGCACCTGACTTGGCTATCAGTGTCTTTATGTGCTATTTATTTCTTGGATGGAGGAGGAGAGACTGTGGTTCATGTGGCTGACTCTAGTCCAATTCTATGGTGGTGGCCCTTCCTATGGGGAGAACACAACTCAGAACAGACTGAACATTGCAAGAGACTGGCAGTTGGATTATTTTTTAACACATGCAACCACAAACTAAGTTTAAAAGCCCCCCCCCCCCCAAGCTTGTGGGACATCCGCAGATCTGTGACTGTGCAAATAGACTGCAGGGGACAGCCAAACTGCAAGATGGGGTGACAGGACCCAGCATTTTGAGTTGTAAGCAACCCAGAAGGGTTAGTGCTCAGTGGGTGTGCAAGGTTTATGTCAGTTTTAGCCTTTTTTACTCTGCCTGCCAGAATTTTGGTTCAAAACAGGTTTCAAAACTCAGTCAAAGTTTCCATGTTCCACTAGGTTTTTCCTCTGACACCAGAAGTATTGCCTGCCACACTTGAAATCTGGCTCAGGTTGGTACAAAACCCAAATTTGGGCAAAAATAATATTTTGCAAAGTATTTGGCAAACCTGGCCTGATTTTCAGGTTTCAGGTGAGCTGGTTTTGGCTTTTAATTCATAGGGTTTCCTGCTCTAATACCTCAGACCCTTGAGCTAACACAAAATTTTTGTTAGCAGTACTCATACAAGGTCTTATAACCCTGATGAACTTGTCAGTCCCCAGAGGTAGCTAGGGGGAGCTACTGTTTCTCTCTCTCTCTCACACACACACACACACACACACAGAGAGAGCAAGCATATTATTAGAAGAGAAAAAACTGAGATAAAGATCCAATAAACAGTCCATGTGTCTTTGAAACAAAGCCTGAAAAGTGAAATGGGCAGAAGCCCTGCATTGCAATGCTAAAAATTACATTGCCTATAACCATTTTAGCAAGAGGAATATTTCAAACACCGATTAACTTATAGAATGCTTTATTCTATTAGTTTTCCTTTAGCTCTACAGCTGCAGTGGCTATGAACAAAGTGTATTAAGTCTGGGGCATTTACTATTAGTTCTGGGAGCTATTATTGATTTTACCCTGATAGATATTTGATTCCATCCTACAATGAAAAATCATTTGAAAACTAAAGCGAAAAGCATTTTTAATTCCTCACATCTTTGATTCAAAGTGTCCTCATTTAGATGTTTCAGCAAAATATCAAGAACAAATTGGCTCTTAGTACAAGAGTCATTTTAAAGAGACTGAAAGGTGAAGAAACTGAAAACAGGATTTTGCGAAACTATTTTGTAGTGACTGAAATATCTGTGGGCATTTATTAAAGCAAACAATGCTGCCACTGTGTAGTATTTTGAGGTATAACAGCGGTAAGCTTTCTGCCTTCATCAAGCTTGTCTCTATATTTGCAGTTGCAAATTTTATACTGAGAACTGATTGCAATTACTGTATGAATGCATTTCAGGTAGGCTGGTGATTAAATATCTGTTTGCCCACACAGATTCAGAAAGCCAGATGCAAATAGTAATGTACAGTCTGGGCATGTGCAAAAGTAGTGTCCTATATAGAAAAATGTGGTCCATAGTCTCTTGGCGAATAACTGGGAAAGCTGGTTTGAGTGGGAGTGTGGAGAAAAGTGATCTCTCTCTCATGCTACCACTGACTCAAGCTGTCCCCGTAAATGAGTCATTTAATTTCTCTGTGCTTCAGTCTCTCAGTTGGTATAATGGAGATAATGTGGCATGTGTCTCTCTAGCTATAACTTGTGGGCTAGATTCTGCTCTTCGTTACATTGCTGTAATTCTGGAGTAAATCTACTGATACCAGTTTTTCTCATTCTGCTTTGCTCACTATCTACATCTCTTCAGTGGGGCTCTTCACTCTTCTTCCCCTTTTGATGGAGGTCCAAGAGGGCTTCATCCTGGGCCTTCTCATTGTTATCTTTCATGCCCTTCCTTTGGACAACCTGCATCTTTGGGGTGGGCCTACATCTTTGAGGTGTCTGAAGTTGACTCGCAAATCTACTATCACTCAGCTCTTAGCTCAAGGGTCTCAAACACACGGCCTGCGGGCCACGTGCTGGCCCTAAAGCTATTTCCTGCAGCCCACAATGACACTATTGTTGCCAACATTTGGATGAAAAGGTTTCAGTGGTGCAGCCCTTGAGCTAACATACTAGTCCTCAGCCGGCCCTTGTGGTGATTTGAGTTTGAGACCCCTGTCTTAGATCATCTCCCTCCCTCTGGTTCTGCATGGTGACCTGCCTCTCTCAGAAACACAATCCAGTCTTCTGTCTACTTAACATGGGCAAAACAGAACTCAGTATCTTTCCTCCCGAGCCTGCCTTGGTCATTGCTGATGAGACTCCACACTTCCTTTTGCTCAAGTCTACAAGGAGGTGATCTTTGACACCTCCATTGCCCCACACATCCAGGCTGAACCCAAACTTTGGTCTATCCTCTTAGGTATTTCTGAGATCTGAGCCTTTTTTTATGTCCCTGCAGCTAAAACTCTCATTCTGGGCCTCTTCATCTCTCATTTTAAATTTCATACTAAATATAGCTGCTCAAGTCCTCTTTGCCTGTTGTTCTGACCATGTGATCCCACCCTTTGAATCGTTCCCCCTCTTCGCTGCATGGATTGCAGTCTTCTCCCTGTTCAAAGTTCTCCGTAACTCTACCTCTCTCCACTCACCTCTTCTCATGTTGCCCTGCAGTGACCTCTGCTCCTTCCTGCTTCTTCCGCAGTCAGTCCTGACCTTTGCTCCTTGATGCATAAGTATGAAGTTTCCTGCCTTGGGAGATAGC
This sequence comes from Podocnemis expansa, assembly GCA_007922195.1. Lineage (NCBI taxonomy): Eukaryota > Metazoa > Chordata > Testudines > Podocnemididae > Podocnemis > Podocnemis expansa. The sequence goes on from ML682019.1 coordinate 9,756,226, forward strand.
ATCGCCTTGTGACTAGTGCACTGGACTGAGATTCGGGAGCTCTGGCTTCCATTTCTGGCTCAGCCACTGCTCTAGCGAATGACCTTGCACAGACCACTGCCCCATTCCCTGCCTCAGTTTCCCCATCTGTAAAACTGAATGATGATACTGATCTCCTTTGTGAACCACTTGGAGATCTGCTTATAAAAATAACTCTGTGAACTAAGTATTGTTATTCCTGAGCCAGCCAGCAAGGTCACTTCGCTCACAGTGCATCAGAGAGTCTGCAGAGCTCAGTGGACAGGGCACTGACTCAGGACCCAAAGAAATGTGGGCTCTATCCCCAGCTCTGCCCTGACTTGCTATGTGAGCATGCGCAAGTCCCCTCGTTTCTTGATTTTCCATCCTACCTATTTTCTGTCTTACCTAATGCAAAGTTAAGCTCTTCAGACTGTGTCTTACCATGCATTTGTTTAGTGCCTAACTGCAATGGGGACTCTGGATGTTGCTGTAAAACAAAGCAATTAAGGGAATTCTGCAAAACAAAAAACCCCAAGAATTGCAGAGATACTTGATAGGTTAAAAACAATAGGATCTACCAAGCCCTTCTGTGCAAGGTATATGCTTATCCCCAGCCAAGGGCAGTAAGACAGTTTCACCCATGAAACAGTAATTGATTAGGTATCTTATGTGGGGTAACAGTGGGTTGACCTTCTTCTGAAATTTCTGCTATGTGCCAGTTGTGTGGAGAGGCCAATGGGCTGGATGGACCAATGATCTGTCCAGGCATGATATTCTGCACCTCAAACCATTCCTGGAAATGATGATGATTAGCTGGGGTAGCAGCATGGTGGCCCCAAATACTCCAGTCAAAAATCTAGGGGCCCCATTGTGTTAAGTTGAACAGGGAAAAAATGGTCACTGCCCCAGAAACCTTTCAATTGCCAAAGACAGTTCTAGGGCCGCTGGCCCAGCCATGGCTTTTACATTCTTTGCAAGGCCTGCGTAGCCCTGTGGGCCCACATCCATTTTTGTGAGCATGCAAAGACTTAAGGCAAGTGGCTGTGTTGCTAGGCATAAGCAGAGGAAGCAACTGCTTACGGCCCCACGCTGCTGAAGAGATTCCCAATTTAATTTTACCTCCAACATACCATTCGTCGTCTTTGGTGGTGACTTTCTACCAAGTGCATTAGCAGGTGTTGCTTTTGGTGACCTTCAGTTGGTGAAAATAATGCAATTAATTAATTTCTTTTGGCAGATTAAAATGATAAAGCCCTCCCTAGCCCCCTCCATATTCATACTTAGGACCCTCATTGAGCTAGCTTTTTCCCCTTGAAGCCACTTAGTTTAGTCCACAGCTAGTTTATGCATCTCTAGTTCTATATTATTCACACCTCAACAAATCTTATTTCATTAGATTTTTGGAACTGCAGTGGTAATTTTGGTGATTAACTTTAAATTGGAGATAATAGGCTGACAGCCATTAACATAATGTCAAAACAATTTCTTACAATTATTACTTAACCTCGGTCAAAGTCATTTCTACCCCTACCCCTCAAATAGACCCTTATTAAAATGATATGGACAAACATGAGAGAACGCCGCTCTCTAAACAGAAAAGAGATTAAAGAAGAACACTTATCAGAAATGATCATGCAGAGTAAAAAGACATCAGGGCAAATCTGTGATTTTACACAGTTCCAAGACTGCATTTGGCCTTTAGAGGAACAAGATGAGTGAGTCTTCAATAGGCCTCTTTGAAAGGATGTCAAAAGTTGTCTTGCTTGGCTGGTGATTATCAGTGGCGCTGTAGCAAGTCTTTTGGTTTATTGCATATTTTATGTGTTTTAAAGCAGATGAATTCTTGGGAAGGAAGTTGTTTTTTTTTTGTTTTGTTTTGCTTTTTTGTTTGTTTGTTTGTTTGTTTCTTTTTTGGTTTTTTGTTTATCCACAGAACAGTAGTATATACACACACTGCCCTCTGTCCACGTGCCTTATCCTGACCTGGAGGGACTTACTTTTAGGTCTGAGGGAAATTCATTCTGCACAGTCAATTTGATCTTATTTGCAGAGACTGCCAACCCAAAGGCCAAGTAAGGCACATTGCAAAGGTGATATTATGTGATGCGTGGGTATTTGGACATCAGGAATTGAAACAGACATTCAGCTAGGTCATATAGTTCATTTAACCCTATGGAATACAGATAACTGGAAGGACCAACTTCCGCCGAGCAGATCTTGTAGGGTGCTACCATTTAAATGCATGACAGGGAGTGCCCAGAAAGGAAGGTTGTCTTGATACTAGCTGCAAATTGATGAAAAAGAAGTCTGCAAGGACCACTGTGACCTTCGGGCCTGACCTCCTTTACAATACAGGCCACAGGGCTTTCCCGGATTAACTCCTGTCTGAACTACATCTGATCTTTTAGAAAAATATCCAACTGTAATTTAAAAATTTCCAATAATGGAAAATCACTACTGCTCTTAGTAAAATGTTCTAGCTGTTAATTACCAGCACTGCTAGAAATGTGACTGTATCTAACTTCAACTTTCAGCCATTGGATTGGATTATACTTTTGTCTGCCTGACTGAAGAGCGTTCTGTTTTCAAATGTCTGTTCCCCAGCTAGGTACTTACAGACTGTGCTCAACCCACCTCTTCCTCTTTGTTAAGCTAACTAGATCAAGCCCCTTGTGTTGGGACTTTAGCACTAGGCAGATTAATTCCAAAGGGTCTTCTAGGAAATCTATAAGAAAGGCCCCTTCAACTACTCATACAGCACAATCAGAAAAATAAAACATTTTTTGGGAGCTAACAAATAAAAATAGCTCAGTGATTAACAAAATGCAGGCAATGGAGCCAGGGCCCAAATAATAACCATGGGAAGTAATACAGTAAATTAGTCTATCACCACCGACGTTTTAAACACAAGTAAGGATCTGGAGCCGGATACCGGAGGGGGACAGGTCGATGGAGATCCTCTCTTCTTTTTTTCTCTTCCTCTTTCTTCTATCCAGTGTTCTGGGATCAATTAATAGACATGCACCAGTTGCTGCCACTTAAAAGGACAACCCTGAGGCTCGTCTCCTCTTGGTCTTGAATCCAACCCTGTTGCTCGGCAGGCTTCCTGTCCCTCATCCTACCAAAACTAAAAAGGGTAGGAAAAGACCATAAGGATGGGTCTCCAATATGAAATCTGACCTGACTTTTCTAACACCAAAATGGTGACTACATCTTATACAACACATAACCCTTATCTAAACTCCAACACTAAGTCTCTCTCTCTCTCTAGAAAACTATTACAATCCTTTAATTTATCTTGTGGTCTCGCCTGACCATTCTCCATTTTATGAACAGCCTTCTTGAACGGTGGACATCAGATCTGTTCCCAAAGCAAGAACTCTTTCTCTCTCTCGTGCTTGCCTGACTGGTTCATGCTCACATGCGTAGGGGTTAATTGATCCCCATGTCTGGGATTGGGAAGTAATTTTCCCTCAGCCCAGATACCTTTGGAGGTTTTCACCTTCCTCTGTTGGATGTGGGTCACACACCAGAATTTTCTGGGTATATCTCATGTACTCCTTACTGGTGCACTTCAGTCCTTCCTATTCTCCTTCTGTGGCACATAATAGTCTAGTCTCCTGTGGGCTCAATACTTTGGTCTAATTTTGTTGTTGGGTTTAGCGTGTGGATGCCTCTTGGTGTTGGTGGCTTGTGACACACAGGAGATGATCTGATGGCTCCTTGTGGCCATAAACTCTATAAATATTCCATGAAACACTAAAGCTAGGCCAAGATGATTGATATACTTAGAAACAGCATGCATAGAGGAAACAGGAGATGCACATTCAAAAGTCTGACATCAGACCACTCGGAAGGCACCCTTGTGTCTTTGAAAATCCACATTCCACTGGAACAGCCACCATCAAAGTAAGAGGACTCTGTGTTAAAACAAAAAATTACTTTGATGTTCCTGCAAGGGCACAGTTTGGGGGCAAAGCATGAGTCATTGTGATACAGACAAGAAATACAATGACTGATAGCTAAAAATAAAGCACTTTCAAATGTCATTGTATTCTTCTTACTTACTCGTGATGAGTAAACTTCTCCAGGGTAGTGAATGCTTCCCACTCTACCAAACCTGCAAGCTCTGTAAATGAAGTTGCACACACTCGTCCAGGACATACTATCCTGGATTAGTAAATTCTCTAGCGGAAGCCTGTGCTTACCACCTAAGGCAAGGAACACTAATTGTAACATGTCCACTTTTCAGCTCTTTGCAGGCCAGGCTTCAGAAGTTTCAGGGTCGGGTTCCCAGATACTTTACAATTGCCCCATGGTCACATTTTGAGCTTGGACCAAATCAAGCCAAATGTTTTAAACACCCCTGGGAACAAAGTCTGTTTCCCCAGACATGTATTCTAAGTAGCTAATAGGAGTATCTGAGCAAGGCTGTCAGTGCAGTGAAGCGTCTCCTAAACTTTTAGTGCACTAATATTTTACCATTTTAATTGTATGCCTTTTTTTTTTTTGCTGAGAAACAGTGTGCACAAGATGAGCCTTGCAATACAAAAATATTGACACATAAATCCAGAGTCATTGCTTGCTTTTTACTCAGTATTTACTCAGCCTGAATAAGGGCTGAGTAAAACTTGAGTAACATCAGGGTCTGCCCCACAGTGACTGGATACTCTTGCATGGCTGTGCTCTTTTGAGTACTTCTGATCACTGGACACTGCCTATTGGTTGTCATCCAGAATTTTTTATGAGAGATGAGTCGGTCTTTATTTGAATGGTTAGCAACACACCTGAAGACCTCTGTTTTTCTGTATAAATAAATACCATTCCCACGTGTGTAGACTATACCCCAGGCCCAGACTATAACATGGGATCCGCATTGCTTGCGCATCAAGGAAAAGAATGTGTGTCCAGGATAGCCTCATCAATACACAGATCCTGGCTGTGTTTTGTGTGGCTGTTTATACCCCAATGTAAGTCAAAGCACTCACCATGCTCTAATACAGTGGTTCCCAACCTGTGTTTTGGAGACACAAAGAGACACTTTTGGGACTTTTGAAGTGGCCTTTGATTCCCCTCCTGCTGGCTACCTAAGGACGCAGGCGAATTGTGTTTCCATGGGGCTAAAAACCAATGCAAGCTCCTTGCTGCAGCCAAAGGAATAGGGGATTAATGCTCCCATCCCCCTGTCCATAGCAGGGAGCATGGCAAAGCACTCTGCCTAGGTCCACAGGTGCTGGGGTCCTTGTTGGAGTCAGAGGGAGGGGAGCTGATCTTCTGTCCCCTTGGCTGCAGAAGGGCGTCACTGCTTTGGGACACGGAGCGTGCAGAGCTGCAGGATATGTGTGGTTTCCCTGCTGCAGCTGGGAAGATGGGTGATCTGCGAGCAAGGAGGAAAATTGTTTTTTTGGCAGGGTGTGGAGGAGTAGAAAGGTGTCTGTTGGCAGAGGCTGGTGGCTATTTTGGGATGTAAAAATGAAACCTGTGACCCTTGAGTCAAAACGGTTGGGAATCACTGCTCTGCTAGAACTCAGGGGTCCATGGGGGGCTTAGAGTCGCAGAACCATAGACAAACATGGGGGATGTGATTGGGTTTGAGAATGCATTGGTCCTGCTGCCACCCATACAGGACACAGCAAGCGCATAGCAAAGAGTGAGTGGAGGACTTGCACCTCTCAATCCTCCCACTCCCTGTGCTGATGTGGCTCGTCTTTAGATGGAGCTGAACATCTAAACTATTGTTTCTGAACCAGTGGGTTATAAACCCTTTCCCCGCCCACAGGGAGTCACAAAAGGCAGTCACAGGGTGTTCGAAGTCATCTAGTACTGTATGACAAGCTAAAGCCAAGGGAAAAATCTCACTCTTCCACTTCCCACACATTCCCCTTTACCCTTCAAGCTCCCTGCTGGCCCCTCAAACACACATACAACTAGGTCAGATAGGCTTGGCATTGTCATCACCCTTTTACTCTGACTTTTACAGTAAGTGCAAAGGGCAGAGTCATGAACCTTTCTGACGTCAAAGAAGGGGTAGCCGACCTGGAAGGGTTGAGAAATTCTGACCTGAACTGTGGAGAATTCAAAAACTGGATCAGGAATTTGCACCATAGGCCAATGAAGATGGCTTTTACAAGAATGCATGGCCGAGACACTCTGTCTCAGACTCTCACAGGATTGCTCTGACTGGAGACAAAGGTCAGAATGTGAGAATGGAGAAGTCTCCAGTTACTAATTCCCATCTTGTGCCCTGAAATGAAGTGCCGTTGGCTGGTGGCCATTGAGATTCATACCAGAGTTGGGAGCTAGGACAGTTTTAAAAAAAACCTCACAGCGCCAGCTCAGACTGAGTGATAACACGAAGCAGAAGTCTCAAGTGCAGGAGCAACCCTGCTGATGTTGCAAGTGGCACCTATTTCAGAGAAAGTGCACTCAGCTTTAGGACTGGGGCAGACCTAACCATTGATTCAACTGCCTTCTCACTGCCCCGCATCCCCACCACTCCCAGAGTCATTAATACTGATTGCTCATGAGACTGGGGGCTGGCTACAGCCAGGAAGAGAGCTCCCAAATTAAAGAACAACATGGGAAGAGCAAAGAAAAGGATAATAACACTCAACCAGCCCTACAAGTCACCACTTCTTCTGAGGGCCCTCAGCTGCATAAGCCAAGAAGGGCTCATGTCACCCTGGGAGAAAATGAAGGCCCAAGGAAAGCTTTACGGTTGCTTAAAATGAAAGGCCGTGTAGTTAAGTAAGGGGAAAGTCAGCAAAGGCAAAGATGGACAAAAGCAGGAGGTCCTACACTGAAGTGGGAGATTTTTGCCCATATGCCAGCAGCAGGTGGAAGACGCCATCACCTGCATGCCCAAAATGTCCAATCAACTCTTCACACTGGGCCACCCAGGTGCATTCAGAGAGGTGCTAATGTGGGAGGTGGGCACCAAACATCCTGGCCAAATGACTCAGGAGGCATCCACACAAATTACTTCAGGACACAAATAGCCAGGACAGCTCCGAGGCTTCGTACAAGAAAATCCTTAGGGAATGATAGAACGGCGCCTTGATTTTGAAGGCTAAAATGTTTGCTAACCTCTGCATCTCTGGGAAGGGACTGGCTCTCAGATCTTTAGTTGGAACGAGGAAACAACAGTGGTGACTGACTAGTCAATTTTACTAATGAGCTATTAGAAGTTGTTTCTGAGCTATACGTTTTACCCTCATTATAAGTTACAACTGTGTTCCCAGAAGCTAAGCTTTCTGCCTCTTGTAATGAGAAAACTGGAGTGAAGTACAGTTTTAATGAGCTACAGTGCGGATGTAAAGTAAAATACCTAACATTTAAAAAAGATACCTCAAAGTGGAGTAACACAAACAGGTAGTGGATTAAAACCAACAGAGAAAAGTAGGGGGAAACCATTGTTTTCCAGTCACAGGCTGAACAAATAAGACTTGAACTTCTAATGTGGATTAAATCTAGAAGGAATTGGAGGGAAGCAGGAGAGGGTGCCCAGAAACATGCAGCATCTGAGATTAGAGCACTGGGAGAAAACTAACTAATGAGAAAAGAAAAAGAAAGTGGAGCATTTCTTTTGTTCTAGCTTCAAGTCCTTTTCATGAAAATTAAAAGGGCAGTTTTCTCATCTGGAGAAGGAAGCCCCCCCAGCCCCCCACACACTTTGACATCTGATGCTGTCTCCACTTTGAACTCAGCAAACTCATGCCTGAGGCTGAATTGGGGAAAATTCAACTTGTTTGCCTCGGGGAATTTTGCCATGAAAAGTAGCAGGATCTGATGGAATTTTACCCAGATCAAATTGATGAGTCACTGCACTTCAGAGCAACCAGATTGTTGTTCGACAAAGAAGCAAAAACTCTCTATTCTCCCTCACACAATGAAGCCCCATTTCATTCTCACTCTGGCTTTACACAAAGGCAGCTCTATTGATGGCAGTGGAGTTTGTTCCTATTTGCACCAGTGTGAAGCTCAGAATCAGGCCCGCATCTTGAATACAGTCACTAGACACCAGAGCGATGACATCTGCTCCCACAGAGGCTAGATGCTTAGGCCAAACTCCAAAAAAGGTATTTAGGCTCCTTGAAGTTGAAGTTAGGAGCCTAAATGCCATTGTGGCTCTGTGTCTTACTAATGTTATATTCAGCATAAGTTAAAAATGCTGCAGAAACAGATGGGGCTGCAAGGAAATTCTGGCACGGCATACAGTAGCAAACTGGGTTGGCTGCTCTTCTAGCTGCGACAGGGGATTCAGTCAGTTACCATGGGTGTCCCACAGGAGAATTTAGTCCTGGTACGCTGATAAATATCCATTCCTAGCTCCATCTCCTGGGATATTTTATTCCCCGAATCCCTCACACCTCCTGGGCTTGTCAAAGAGGTAAGGAGGAAGAGAGGGAAGAAAGAGGCAACACGTAATAAGTGCTTTGCAGAGCACTCGTACAGCTGGGGACTCTCAATCCCACAACCATGTCACGGTGCCTTTCCAGCTTCTGAACCATCCAGGATTCACCTTTCACTAGTAATTATTCAGCCATTACATGGTAAGTCATCCAGAAGAGGAATGACCAACGTGATGTTACCTGACGAGGGAAGGCAATGCATATCTCAGGAACCCTGCTCCCAGGAATGTCAAAAGTTATCAGCTGTTTTCATTTTTCCCCATCCATATGTGGAAGTCAAAATTAAATGACCCTAAGTGCCTCACATACCATGATGCTTGGAAGCTGGAAAGGGAGCAGACAATGAGAGGGCTGTTTATTATTGAGATAAGCAGTCAGCCAAACACCCTCTGACAGAGAGAAGATGTGTCCGCTTATGTATGCCTGAAGGGGGTGTGAATTTAGGTGCAGAGATGGGGGTGAGTATCTATGAAATTGGATGGAGAGTGAGTGACAGAGGGCCCTGTGTGTGGGCAAAAGGGGGGTGTATTTGAGGGATGTGGCCTTTGTGCAAGAGTGTGTGCACATGTGTACATATCTGTGTGTGTGAGAAAGTGAGGTTGCATATACATGTTTGTGGGCTAGAAGGTGCATGTGTATTTCTGGTATGATGGAAGAGTGTGTGTGTGCATGCGTGCATATATGTACAAGGAGACAAAGCATGTGTGTAAGAGTTTGCGTGAGAAAGAGAAAGAGAAAAGGGGAAGGGAGCCTGCAATTATGCTGGCCTTTGCCCCAGACTGGTGTCCATATCTATCATCATTTACAGTCATTTTGGCAGCTTTCCCAGCCTGGTTTCACTACCATGCCATGAACTTCTGTAGATCTCACAGCAAGGAACAGTTAAAAGTAAAGGGGTTGGGGTGAGTGGGAATATGTCTCCTAATTCAGTAATTCCACAAATCACTGAGATGTCAGCCTGTCAAAGAATAAATCACTGAAGCTGTCTTTGATATCTCCCTCGGTCAAGGACACCCCACCGTACTGCATATGTTGTCTTTCTTTTAATGATTTTTCTCTCTCATAGCCTCCTGTGCTTTTTCATTCCATACCAACAGGCCTGGCACCTCGTTCTGTGGTCCCTTCAGCTCTTACTTGCTAAGCAGAGCCAGTTTGGATTGACTTATCAATGAGTATGTATGTCTACACTGGAGCCTTAGGTCTACTTAACTTTTCTTAAGTCAACTTAAGGAAGGCTCTGTCCACATTGGGAATTTATTAAGTGAACTTAAGTGCTTCTGTAACCTGCTAGGGTGGGCTCAAATTTATTCAATTGCCCCTCTCCAGTGCCTCACAGAGAAAACCCCTGATGAAAGCAACTGGAGAGCCAGGATCCAGTTGTCAAAAGGACTCACAGCGAAGACTGCTCAGAGTTTCCATCCACATTAAACTATTACTCAACAGAAACATAACAATGAACTTTATTAACTAACTAAACACACCTTATCCTAAGGAACCATAATACTTTTAAACAAAACAGTAAGAAACCCAAGAGTCCCAAAGTTCAGGTGGAGTCACCCTTATCTCAATTGCAGTCTTTTAAGTCCTTGAGGCTTGAATGCAGAACGAAAGCAATCCTCATCCTCTCTAGCTGCAGGAATCTTCAGGCAGATGCCATGCAGTCCTTTCCTCCTCCTGTGTAGCCAGCACCATGCAATCAAGTCACTGGCCATCCAGCTCTCAGTTCCACTGCAGACAACTCCCCTGCAAAGCAGTCGAAAGCTGGGAGAAAACATCCTGCAGTCCACTCCTGCTCAGCTCCTTTCACTGAGTCCCTTAGCCAATGTCCTCTGCAGCTCTCTGTTTGCTCCTCTCCAGGCTGCTCTTCTCAGGCTTCTCCCTGAGCATGTAACTCCAGCAAACAATAAAACTTGTGGAGCATGCTCAGTGTGCTCCCTCACCCTCTTACCAGAAGGTTCTGGTTTCTGGGCTGCAAAATCTGCCCAGCAACGTAACCCAGCCATAAGGGTCCCTAAAAGAGATTGCACCTATTTAGGCACATGGGTTACACTTCCTTAAGTCAACTTAATAACACCGCCTCGTAAGGTTGACTTAACACTTAAGTCAACCTTATTAAGTCAACTTAAACGAGTGTAGATGGGGCACAACCCTTAAGTAGACCTTATTAAGTCAGCTTAAGCGTTATGACCCATCTACACTGGCTTAAGTCAAATTAATGGGTATGTCTACACAGCATTTTTATTTCGAAATAACCCTGGTTATTTTGAAATAAAAGAAATTAGGTCTACATGGCTGTGTTCACACAGCCCTCTTATTTCGAAACAACAGAGGTTGTTTCGAAATAAGATTTAGGCTGTTCACACGACACACGGTTGTTTCGAAACAACGGGTTCCGTTGTTTCAAAACAATGGCGTTGTTTCGAAACAAGTTAAACCCCATGCAGGGATGAAACAACGCTGTGCAAACACGTTGTTTCGAAATAACGGTGACTTGTTTCGAAATAACTGTTGCTTGAACCTGCTATTTCGCTTTGAGCTTTTTTCCTTAACTCAAATTAACAAACTGTTAATTCGAATTAAATTATTTTGAAATAAGGTGTTATTTTGACACGGTTGTTTCGAAACAACCGTATTGAAATAACTCCCTGTGTGTGAACACACATGACGTTTTCTTATTTCGAAAGGACGGATGCTGTCCTTTTGAAATAAGAACCATTGTTTCGAAACAGGTTAAACCCCGATTTTTTCGAAATGGCTGTTATTTCGAAATGGTTATTTCAAAATAAGGCTGTTTAGACATGTTGTTTCGAAACAACACCATTCTTTCAAAACAACTATTTCGAAACAACAGGTCCAAACGGCCTTATTTTGAAATAACCATTTCGAAATAACAGCCTTTTGGATTGCAGGCTTTCCCTTAATTCGAATTAACATTTTGTTAATTCAACTTAAAGTCAACCTTGTTAAATCGACTTAACAGAGCCGCCAGTGTAGATATACCCAATAAGAGCTTGCCAAGGAACATCTAGGTGCTACAGGAAGTGGTATCTATGACTTTGAGGGGTGGTGAGGGACTTTCCTTTCTGAAGGCCAAGTTGTGGTAACCTTTTGAATAGTGAATAGCACCTGACTTCAGTGGCATTATTCACAGTGTAAAGTGAATTTGAGCCTAAGTAGAAGTATCATAACCTGGTCTTGTGGGAGCTCTGAATTGCTGCTACAGGTTATTGTGATGCTGGAAGTGGACACCAGGTGTCCTGGTCAACTCAGTTAACTAAGGACTTGCTAGCTCCCCCCCGCCCCCATTTCCAGTAGTGGTGGAACTGCTTTGTTGGGAGGCAGTAAGAAAGAGCTTAGTGAAGATAGAAATTCTCTAGTGCTGTTCTGGCATCTCCACCAAAAGCAGTGTGTGGAAAATGCTTTTTAAAGAAACAAAAATAATAGACCTGTAAACTGGGGAGAACATTCTTACAGGAGCAGAGTGAGGACAAGTCCTTTAAAGTAGGTATTCGACCCAGTAAAAGAAATAGGGAGAAAAGAGAGCAAGCACCTTGCTTTAGGCACTGAATTCCCACTAGACTCCCAGCTATACAAGCTACCAAGTATCACTCCAGGAGGGGCAGAAGTTGCCTTTAAAAGGTGATCTGGCGAAGGAAATGTGATGACTAGAGAGAGACTCTTTCCATGGCACAAAGCTAGTGAATTTTAACCACTTAGATTTAAATTTAATCTAGCTTCTCATCATTTCTGGTTAGATACTTCTTAGACATGGTTACTGATGGGCGAACACCACAAATGGGGAAAACCTGATTATTAGAAAAATTTATAGATTCATAGACTCTAAGTTCAGAAGAGACCCGTCTGAGCGTCTAGTCTGACCTCCCACACAATGCAGGCCTCAAAACCTCACCCATCCACTCCAGCAATAAGCCTCTAACCTGTGACTGAGTTATTTACATCCTCAGATCATGATTTAAGGACTTTAAGATACAGAGAATTCACTGGTAGGTGAGCCATGCCCAGTGCTACATAAGAAGGAGAAAAATCCCCAGAGCCCTAACCAATATACCCTGGGGGAAAATTCCTTGCTGATCCCAAATAGGGTGATCAGTTAAACTCTGAGCACATGGGAAAGTCTCAACAGCCAGTCACCCAAGAAACAATTCACTGTAATAAGTCAGAACCCACCCCATCTACCCCCCACTTCTTAGGCCACTTGTCTACCCACCACCAGTAGACAGCTCAAAGGTCAGTCAATTTCCAAAGCAGGCCATCCCATCATACTATCCCTTTCATAAACTCAACAAGCTCAGTTTTGAAACCAGTTATGTTTTTTACCCTCACAGCTCCCCTTGGAAGGCTATTCCAGAACTTTACTCCTCAAATAGCTAGAAACCTGCATCTCATTTCAAGCCTAAACTTCCTAATGGACAGTTTTTATCTATTTGTTCTAGTGTCTACATTGGTGCTGCACTCAAATTCAGATGCTGGCTTCATCCAAATACATCCCATCTCTCCTGTATAGCTCCTAGACTGAGAAATGCTTGACAGGACCAGTATTTCTTCCTTTATCTTGGACTCCAGATCTTTGGAATCTTTTTAAAGGTACTCATAGACACTTTAGCACCCCCTTGAAGCTTCTATTTGCAACACTTACATTTCACAGTGGTAATCTGTGTTGTATTGACTTTGCTATTTTCCTCTCATTTTGAAGAAAATGAATCCAGCTCTACGTTTAAGATGCTCTAAATGTGATTCTGTGTTTCCCTCACTCATGCTTAGGGAACCTCCTTTTCATGTGAGGAACTGCGGCATCGATCCATTAGTTCATTTTTCCAGCAGTAGCAGTCCAGTGCTGATTTAACCCTTTATTTGCCATTCTGGGGCTTGACCCACAAGATGAACTTTCTGGTACCAACTTTGGAGCACAGAACTCAGAAGGGTCAGACTAGAGTTTTGTAAATTAGAATAAAATGGATATAATGCAGCGTCATGTGAAGTCCAAAGTCAGTGGATGGTACAGCCATCAATCTATTGATTGTACCTGTGAAGCCCCCATAACACATGGCCAGGTGAAATCTGAACTTACCCATACCTACTGAAAACAAAAAAAGCAAGGAGTCTTGTGGCACTTAAAGACTAACAGATTTATTTATCGCATGAGCTTTTGAGGGAGAAAATCCCACTTCGTCAGACGTTTTGAAGAGAGGGAACTTACAGAATTGGACAAGAATAAGTGCAGGGGAGTGTAAGACATGAGATCAGGTCATAGTGCAACAGCAAATCAGAGCATTTGTTAGGCTTCAAAGTCCAGGAAACAGCACACAGAGGGAGGGTGAAGTCAAATTACCTGTTATAACGTGAAAAGAATCTATAGTCACAACTGAGCCCTGCTTCTGCACAATCTAATCTACATATTATTTGACTTTTGGCTGTTTCTCTTTGAAGTCTTGATGTCCCATTCATTTTCTTGAGGACCATTGTTAACAAATCATTAATGGAGTGATTAAGAAGATGGAAGTGCACAGCAACTTTTTTTGTGTTGTGATTTCTGATGCCAGTTTTGTGTGCATTTATTCTTCTGCGGAGGGACTGTCCTGTTTGTCCAATGTGTAAGGAGTGGGGGCATTTCGGGCACATGATGGCCTAAATCACATTAGTGGATGAGCAGATGAAGGACCCTTTGATGGCACAGATGGCTTGATTAGGTCCTGTAATGGCATCTTTAGTGCAGATATGTGGACAGAGTTGGCAGCGTGGTTTGTTGCAGGGGTATGTGCCTGCTTTAATGTTTCTGTTGTTGGGTCTGTAGTTGCTGGTGAGTATATGTTTAAGGTTTGGGGGTTGTCTGTAGGCGAGGAGAGGTCTGTCTCCCAAGGCTAGAGAGAGTGAGGGGTCATCTTTTAAAATAGGCTGGAGGTCCTTAATGATCCATTGTAGAGGTCTGATTTGAGGGTTGTATGTGGTGACCAGTGCCGTTCTATCATTTTCTTTTTTGGGCCTTTCCTGTAGTAGTTGACTGCGGGGTACCCATCTAGCTCTGTCAATCTGTTTCTTTACTTCTCCAGGTGGGTACCATAGTTTTAAGAAAGTTTGATAGAGATCCTGAAGATGTCTGTCTCTGTCTGAGGGATCAGAGCAAATGCGGTTATATCTTAGGGCTTGGCTGTAGACTATGGATTGTGTGGTGTGTTTAGGATGGAAGCTCAAGGGATGTAGGTAACTATACCGATCAGCAGGTTTTCACTATGGAGTGGTGTTGATGTGTCCATCCCTAATTTGTACTGTAGTGTTCAGAAAGTGGATCTCCTGTGTGGAGTGGTCCAGGCTCAATTTGATTGTGGAATGGAAATTGTAGAAGTCTTCAAGAGCATCCCTGCCATGGGTCCAGGTGATGAAGATGACATCAGTGTAGCATAAGTAGAGGAGAGGTGCTTTGGGATGAGACCTGAGGAAACATTGTTATAAGTCACCCACAAAAATGTTGGCACATTGTGGAGCCATGCAGGTACCCATAGCAGTGCCACTGACTTGGAGGTATGAATGGTCCTCAAATCTGAAATGGTTGTGGGTGAGCACAAAGTCACAAAGTTCAGTCACAAGCTGTGCTGTGGCATCATCTGAGATGGTTCTTCTAATAACCTATAATCTAGCCCTGTGTGGGATGTTGGTGTAGAGAGCTTCTACATTCATAGTGGCCAGGATGGTGTTTTCAGGAAGCTCACTGATGGATTGGATTTTCCTCCGGAAATCCGTGGTATCTTGAAGATAGCTAGGGATGTTCATAACATAGGTTCTGAGGAGGGAGTCCACATAGCCAGATAAGCCTGCTGTAAGAGTGCCAATGCCTGAGATGATGAGGCATCAAGGGTTTCCTTTTTTATGGATTTTAGGTAGTAGATAGAATATTGCTGGTAGCGGTTCTGAGGGTGTGTCTGCCTTTATTTTTTCCTTTGCTGCCTTAGGTAGTTTCTTGAGTAGGCATTGTAATTCCTTATGGTATTCTTCAGGGGGGTCAGAGAAAAGAGGTTTGTAGAATGTTGTGTTGGAGAGTTGTTTATAAGCTTCCTGGTCATAATCCAGTTTATCCATGACGATGACTGCACCTCCTTTGTCAGCCTCCTTAATAATAATGTCAGAGTTGTTTCTGAGGCTGTGGATGGCATTGCATTCTGCATGGCTGAGATTATGGTGTAAGGGATGTTGTTTGTCCACGATTTCAGCCTTTGCACAGTGGTGGAAACAATCAATGTAGAAGTCTAGTCTATTGTTCTGACCTTCTGGAAGAGTCCATGAAGAATATTTCTTCTTGTGGTGTTTGGAGGAAGGTACCTGTGCGTCACTGCATTGATCATTGGTGTTATGGAAAAATTCTGAGTCTTAGATGACAAAAGTAGTCCTCCACAGTCACCGCAGAATTTTATCTTTTGTGTGGTAGTTGTGGGGCAGAAGGAAAGTTCCCGAGATAGTACAGATTCCTCCACTGCAGTAAGTATGCAGCTTGAAAGATTAACAATGTTGTTGGCTGGACTGAAGGTGTCACTCTTGTTGTCCTTAGTGGTGTATAGTAGTTTAGATAGTTTGGTGTCTTTTTTCTTCTGTAGGAAAGTAAAGTGTGTGTTGTAGATGTTTTTTCTCCTCTTTGTGAAGTACAGCCATGTAGAAGAATGTGCTGTAGGTTGGATTTGTATGAGAGAATCCAGGGCTGAGATTTCATTTCTAATTTTCTTCTGTTTTCTGTACAAGATGCTGATCAGGAGGTTTCTAAATTTCTGTGAGAGCGTGTAGCATAATCTCTCACTGTAGTCTGTGTAATATGTCAATCGTAAAGGATTTTTACCCTCAGTCCATTAGGCATGATGTCCAGTTGTTTGCACTGGAAAAGGAAGATGATGTCTGTCTGAATCTGTGCGAGTTGTTTCATGAAGTTGATGGATTTCCACTTCAAACAGCTGTATTCAATGCCTTGTATCTAAGCCAAGTTCCAAAGGGGCAGCCTGGCCATCAAAGGGTCCTTCACCTGCTCATCCACTAATGTGATTTATGCCATCATGTGCTGGAAATGCCCCCACTCCTTACATATTGGACAAACAGGACAGTCCCTACACAGAAGAATAAATGCACACAAAACTGGCATCAGAAATCACACACACACACACACACACACACACACACACACACACGTTGCTGAGCACTTCCATCTTCCTAATCATTCCATTGATGATTTGTTAATGATGGTCCTCGAGAAAATCAATGGGACATCAAGACTTCAAAGAGAAACAGCCAAAAGTCAAATAATACGCAGATTAGTTTGTGTGAAAGCAGGGCTGAATCGTGACTATGGATTCTTCTCACGTTATAACAGGTAATTTGACTTCACCCTCCCTCTGTGTGCTGTTTCCTGGAGTCTGAGTCCTTACAAATGCTCTGATTTGCTGTTGCAGTATGACCTGATCCCATGTCTTAAACACCCCCTGCATTTATTCTCATCCAATTCTGTAAATTCCCCCTCTTCAAAGTGTCTGACGAAGTGGGATTTTCTCCCACGAAAGCTCATGCGATAACTAAATCTTTTAGTCTTTAAGCGCCACAAGACTCCTTACTTTTTTTGCTTTACTAGACTAACACGGCTGCCCTTTTGGAACTACTGAAAACAGTAGACTGGATCTATAGCTTAGAAGAAATAAAGCTTTTATAAAGCAAGAGGCACACCTGTCAATATCTTGGGACTTTAGCCAAATGTAAATCACCTTCCACTACAGACTCTGTAGACAACTGAGATATGCTCAAGTGGATCAAGTTCTTATTAGCATTTGTTATTTAGATGTCTAAATGAAGATACGATGGATGGGAGGAAGAGTTCATTGTTCAGAATTTTTAATTTGTAAAAAGAAGTAAAGGATGAAGGATTCATGTTCCTTGAGCACCTGGTAATGGAACACAGCTTGCTATTCTTATCTGATAGAACACCTGCCACTCTCTGGTTCCTAGGAAGCTATTTTTTCTCTTTATGTACTTCACTGCAGTAAAAATAAAATATGCAAGGATAAATGCAATGTTAAGGGTGGATATTTTTTAATCTATATTTCCACAAATGTTGCTGGTTTTCCTCAACAAGGAAGAGGTTACTGGAGGGAGAAGATCTGTAGGTGCAAGCAACATGGAAAGGCATTAGTGCTTATTGGGGAAATGTATAGCCTTACATTTCAAGACTTGTCAGGTAAGTAAAGGAGATGGATTTCCAGAGAGCTTGCTTTGAAATGTAAATGTAATTTGCTTGTTTTAACCCTGCACATAAATTCCAGGATGAATCTGAGATCTTAAACAGATTTATTCATTTTTAACTAATGCCTTAATTTTAATCTCTAACAGTTGCACCAGTTCATCTGTGCAGGAGACAGCTATGCTGGAGGCCCATTTTGGATGTGTGAAATTCAGGCTCAAAGGAACCACGGCCTATCATAAAGCTCATCACCTTCTGCTTCCAAGAGTGAAGTGCCCTTTTTCCACCTGTTTTCACTAATATAAACCCAGAACAGTGTGGACTTTTTAAAAGAAAGTCCTCCAAAAAAGCAGACCACCACATATCACACACAATTCTTGCCCTGAGGAAAGAGGACAAAGCCATTCAGATACTGTAGTGGTGAGTGTGGTGTAGTGACCTACATAGACTAGATTAGCTGTGTTGAAGCACCATTGAATTACAGAGTGCAGAGGTACAGACTTAGTCAAAGAGGATTGGTTGTTCATGCCCTGGTGCAGCAGGAGGCTGAATCATAGTTCAGGTGTGCCACTTCCTATGCTGCCATGGTGAGAGGAACATTAGAAGAAAATCAAGGATAGCAGGGAGGGGAGAAGGAGACTGAAAACCAGGACAATTTTTTTTTCTTTTTCTCGGCCTCTCCACACTCCAGATACCAGTAACAATTTCTCCCAAAATGCTGTGTGTGTCATCACAGAATTGACAATTTTCTTCCACCCTCCCTGTCTGTTCAATTCTGTAATATATCGCCTGTTCATTTTCCATTCATTTCATAGCTGGCTAAAAACTGAAAGGATTTACATTCCATATATATAAACACTCTAACAGTACCTTTTAAAATATATCAGAAAGCTGAATGTCTATGTCCTTACGAATCTCTCAGGCTATGTCTACACTAGCAAATTAATTCAAACTAAGGAGCCTTAATTCAAACTAATTTGAACCTTGTCTACACTAGGATTTGCCTAGTGCGACCTAAAAAATAAGCAAAGTTCGAACTAGTTAGTTTGGCTGCTTAGTTCAAACTAACTTAGTTTGAACTAATTTGCATATTGAGTTTAAACTAGCACAATGTAGATATGCTAGTTCAAACTAAATAAGTTTGAACTAGTGCTTAGTTTGAACTAAGCACTTTTCTTTAGTTCAAACTAACTTTTAAGACGTTAGTTTGAACTAAAGGAAGTGTGGCTAGTTTGAACTTAAGTTAGTTCGAACTAAAAAAAAAAAACATGCTTAGTTTGAATTAACTTTTGAACCTCTTAGTTCAGACTAACCAAGTCTGAACTAAGATTTTAGGTGTAGACATAGCCTCAGATTCCAAACGGGCATGTATCCTGTAAATCTCACTAAATTGCAGCTAGTTAGGCTGGGGGACAGACCCATAACTACGGCGGGGCCAACAGGGCAAAACCCCAGGTGGCCCACAGCGGTTCAATGGAACCACTCTATTAAAGAGGCAGCTTTCGCGGTGCCATCTCCAAGCGCTACTAAAGGGAAGGGGAGTGTTCTGATCAGAATGCGCCCGGGGTGCCAAAAACTGGTGTTATGGCTCTGCTGGGGAAGGTTTTCTTTACACTTAAAGGATCAGACTCAAAATTACTTTTGTAAGGCAGGCTTAGAAGCTGTGCCTAACAGCTTCGGGGGGGGGGGCGCAACTAATCTGCATGGGTTTAGTATCTGCATGAACACAAAGAACATATTAGCACAAATACATTATGGGTGTAGGGCAATATGGGTAATGGTATTTGGGGTTGATCCGATCACAAATCTGTCAATATCTGCAATTCTACTGAAGGAAAATATGAAATACTGTTTTTTGTGATATGCTACTCTTTGAGTGTTCCAAATCTGTTTGGGTAAGTTAAAGGGTAAAAGCTACCCTTAGCAAAAAAAAAGACTTGTAAGAGACGCCACTGCCTGTTTCAGGCTGGAGAAGACAAGACAGGGGTGGGGTTTGCAAAACTACTTCTGGAGCTATGCTTGAGGCATTTGCCTCATCCCCTGATCCCACTGTCACATGATAGATCTGGCTGGGCTTCTTCTGAGGCCTTTCTTTGTTATTTTAATGGAAGAAGCTATTTGCAGCTACTTGAGATTTAGGAGCTGAAATCACTGAGAGAGGCAAATTCTCTCTCTCTGAGCTGAAATCACTGGAGAGAGGAAACCTCCTCTCTATTTCTGAGCTGAAATCACTGAAGATGAGCAGCAGATGGAGTGACTGGTGGACAGAGCCAGTGGACGGTGAGAGCGGGCAGCGGCGAGCTGGGTGGCGCGAGTGACCGGTGGGTGGAGCTGGCAGACAGCAGGCATAGCCAAGGGATGGTGCTAGTGGATGGAGTGAGTGACCAGTGGTTGGCGCCGGCAGACAACTGGTGTGAAAGATCCTCCCTACATACCCTAGGGTTGGTTGGGAGCCTAGTTAGCACAGATTCTCCAGATCAGTGCTGATTTTGCTAGTGATTTTACATTTGCTGTTATGATATGTGGGGTCATGTTGGAAGCCTGATTAGCACCAATTCCCCAGATCAGTGCAGGTTTTCCCATTAAGTCTTGTATGTTCTGTTATGTGGTGTGGGTTCTTGGGAACCTAGCTCTGTACTGATTTTGTAGATCAGTGCTGATTTCTGTTATTTGGCCTTTTACATTCTGTTTTAATACTATTAAACTTTATTTACTACTATTAACTACTATTCTGTATACTACACTCAGACTTATGCTTGCGAGCAAGGAAGCATTACCCGTTTGGGGTGCCTAGGGAATAGTGCATAATTTCCCAAAAAACTGGGTGGGGGCTTGAGCTGGTTGGTGCTTTAACATTACTTGGAAACCCCTAGATATAGAACCTGGCTCTTGTTCTGCCCACCTGCCCTGGTAGAAGGGTTAAACTTTAAAAGAAAACAAAGCCCATGCAACAGGTTTTTTGTCCTGCCTTGGGGCCAGGATGTCCAAGTTCCAGAATCAGGACCCTGAAGTTGCCATGGTCACGTGGGGATCCAGCTGCATTCCTTGGAGTACTAAAAACCCTGCACAAGACTTGAAAAATTGAGGGGGGATGCACCTGTGTAAAAACAATACAGTGTCCAGGAGCAGAATATCTGTCAGTAGAACTGGCAGTAGCCATTATCAGAGAAAAACAAATCCTGCAGAGAAATGGGACACAGCTCATAAATACAAAGCTGCCTGCAGATGCTGAGCTGGGCATGTAGGAGCTTGCCTGGGGGAGAAGGAAAGGAAAGCGGGGAGTGAGCTACCAATGGGTGTTTGGTTATGAGGATTACTGACTAACCTGCTTAGGGGCCAGAAGGGCAAATGCCCAGGGAACAATACATAGGGGGCAAGATCCAGTGCTCCAAGGTAGGAGAGGAAAGGGGAATATAGATGGATGGTCACATCGTTTTTCTTCCTTTGTTTCTCAGGCATGTATTTCACTGTATCCATACGCTACTCTCTGATTAGCTAGAGACTCTAAGGCCACCTCTATATGATCTACCTCACACTGATTTTGCAGTAGTTTAACGCCATTGTCTTCTAGGGAGTTACTCCTGATTTGCACCTAAGCATGGGTATCTTAGGTGCCTATACACAAATGCAAGGAGCCTGGGAAACAAGCAGGAGGAATTGGTAGCACTAGCGCAGACAAAGAACTATGACATGATTGGGATAACAGAGACGTGGTGGAATAGTTTGCATGACTGGAGCTCTGCAATAGATGGGTATAGACTGTTCAGGAAGGACAGGCAGGGAAGGAAAGGGGGAGGAGTAGCACTATATGTAAAGGAGCTCTATGAATGCTCAGAGCTCCATTATGAAAGTGGAAACAAGCCAGTTGAAAGTCTGTGGGTTAAGTTTAGAGGGGAGAGCAACAAGGGGGATGTTGTGGTAGGTGTCTGCTACAGACCACCAGATCAGAAGGAGGAAGTGGATGAGTTCTCATGGGGGACTTCAATTACCCTGACATCTGCTGGAAGGCCAATACAGCAGTGCACAGGCAATCCAGGAAGTTTCTAGAGAGTGTTGAGGACAACTTCCTGGTACAAATGCTGGAGCAACCGACGAGGGGCCTTGCGCCTCTCGATCTGCTGCTCACAAATAGAGAAGAATTTATCAGGGAAGTAGAGGTCAATGGCAGCCTGGGTAGCAGTGACCATGAAATGACTGAGTTCAAGTTGATGATTAAAGGAAAGAAGGAAAGAAGCAAAACACAGACCCTGGACTTCAGAAAAGCAGATTTTGTCTCCCTCAGGGAACTGATGGGCAGGATCCCTTGGGAGGCTGATCTGAAGGGGAAAGGTGTCCAAGAGAGTTGGGTGCATTTTAAAGAAACCCTGCTAAGGGCACAGCAAGATACAATTCCGATAAGGAGAAAGCACAGCAAATGTGGAAGGCGCCCACTGTGGCTTAACAGAGAGCTCTGCACTGAGCTGAAGCATAAAAAGGACGCTTACAGGAAGTGGAAGCTAGGACAGATGACTAAGGAGGCATATAAAGACATTGCTCGGGACTGCAGGGATAAAATCAGAAAGGCCAAAGGACAAATGGAGTTGCGACTAGCAAGGGATGTGAAGGATAACAGGAAGGGGTTCTACAAGTATATCAATAACAAGAAGAGGATCAGGGATGGTGTAGGTCCCTTACTGAATGGGGCAGGCATCCTCGTGACAGAGGATGAGGAAAAAGCTGAAGTGCTCAATGCTTTTTTTAGTTCAGTTTTCACAAGCAAGGTCAGCTCCCAGCCCACTACACTAGGTACGGGGGACTGGGGAGAAGAAGAGAGGCCCTTGGTGACAGTAAGTCAGGTTAGGGACTGCTTAAAGAAACTAGATGTGCACAAGTCCATGGGGCCGGATGAACTGCATCCGAGGGTGCTGAGGGAGCTGGCTGATGAGATAGCAGTACCGTTGGCCCTTATCTTTGAAAACTTGTGGCGAACGGGGGAGGTGCCAGAGGACTGGAAAAAAGCAAATATAGTACCTATCTTCAAGAAAGGCAAAAAGGACGATCCAGGGAATTACAGACCTGTCAGCCTCACCTCAATCCCTGGAAAAATCATGGAGCAGCTTCTCAAAGAATCCATCCTGAAACACTTGGAGGAACGTAGAGTAATCAGGAACAGTCAGCATGGATTTACCAAGGGTAAATCATGCCTGACCAACCTCATCGCCTTCTATGATGAGATGACTGGATTTGTGGATGCGGGAAGAGCCGTTGATGTCATATACCTTGACTTTAGCAAGGCTTTTGATATGGTTTCCCACAGCATTCTCATTGGCAAATTAAGGAAGTATGGGTTAGATGCATGGACTGTAAGGTGGATAGAAAACTGGCTAGAACAACGGTTTCAGCGTGTAGGAATCAATGGCTCCATGTCAAGTTGGCAGGCAGTAACAAGTGGTGTGCCCCAGGGGTCGGTCCTGGGGCCAGTTCTGTTCAATGTTTTCATTAATGATCTGGATGATGGGATAGATTGCACACTTAGTAAGTTTGCAGATGATACCAAACTGGGGGGAACGGTAGACACCCTAGAGGGCAGAGACAGGATTCAGGGAGACCTAGACAAACTGGAGCAGTGGGCCAAGAGGAATCTCATGAGGTTCAACAAGGATAAGTGTAAAATCCTGCACTTGGGACAAAAAAACCCCATGTACTGCTACAGGCTGGGGAGTGATCAGCTAAATAGCAGCACTGGAGAAAAGGACCTGGGAGTCATGGTGGATGGGAAGCTGGATATGAGTCAGCAGTGTGCTCTTGCTGCCAAAAAGGCCAATGGCATACTGGGCTGCATCAGAAGAAGTGTTACCAGCAGATCGAGGGATGTGATCATTCCCCTCTATTCTGCACTAGTGAGGCCACATCTGGAATACTGTGTCCAGTTTTGGGCTCCCCACTACAAAAAGGACATGGACTTCTTTACTAGGCGAGTGGTGAAGCAGTGGAATAAGTTGCCTAGGGAGGTGGTGGAATCTCCATCTCTGGAGGTGTTCAAGTCCCAGCTGGACAAAACCCTGACTGGGATGATCTAATGGGAGTGGTCCTGCTTTTTTTGGCAGGGGGTTGGACTAGATGACCTCGTGGGGTCCCTTCCAACCCTATGATTCTATGATTCTATGCAAGAGAAGACTCTAGCCCTGAATACAATGCAGTCATGGTATACTAGGGCTCCAGTCACCACCATGCTGCTCTAGTTCTACATCGGGGTAAAGCCATTGAATTCACTGCAGAGCAGAGTAAAGCTGAATCAATATGGTAATGAATTCAGTGAGAGAAATTTCTCATTTGTGGAATTCAGTGACAGCTCCTGAGGCAATCTACAGGAACTGGAGGCAAATCTATAACTTCCTGCCCTCGGATGGGGAAGGCCAGGGACCAGTTTTCTCAGAGCATTAGCAACAGCTAATCTGCTAGAGATATGTATTATTTAAGTGTGTGTGAGAAATAGAGACAAAACTATTGAGCAGTCCTGTGCTTGCCCTGGACTCAACTCCTTTGCATTCTCCCCATCGCTCTCTTCGGAGAGTGTTTCAGGGACAGCCTGCGAGGAACTAATGTGCATCGATAATGTAAATATGCACATTTTTATTTGCTCTCACCATCTGCAGGGACCTGACTAGAAGCAGAAACTACCTCGTGGTTCCCCTCTAAAGGGGCTCAGTGCAGCCCTTTGACCTCACTTTGCCTGCATGCTACATTGATTGGTGAACAAAATTCATTCACCTTCTTACTCTGTGCTATAGCTGAGTGGCAAACATCACCAATTTGGTTGAGTTAATGTATCCTGTCTACACGCATATACATCATTTGAAAACTTATTATATAGACTTTAACATGCACCATGATGTAGAACTGTCAACTGGTGCAGTTACCATAGAAACGGGGATAAACAATGACACCATCAACATGTGAGAATGATGACCTTGACATGTTTGCATTTATTTCTGGAAGTTTAATGACTTATTTCAAGACATAAAATTGAATTTATTTGTCACCTCAAAGGACAACAATCATCAGGGTAAACCAAACTAGAGTGATAAATTTGCAGAAGGAGCACTGAAATGTAGTTGCACGCGATACATTTCTGGTTAACATGAATGTCATTTCAATATCTGTGAAAAGAGTGCATGGGTTACCTGAGTCTTCATTCATTGCTTTAGAGTCTTCAAAACTCCGGTAGTGACAGACTTTATAACTTCAGCCCTGGAGCAGCCTCCACCAAGGAGGAGTATTTGTGGTGGGTGTGTTTTTATACCACCAGGTGCATGTGGAACCATTCCTTCAGAGGATTTTGACATGAAAGATTTTTCCCCCCATGGAGGCACAGGGTATCCACCGACCAGCTGGTATATCTTGTGTATTTCCTTAGATCTTGTTCAGCTCTGTCTTTCTGCAGTTTTCCCAGGCTGTTATTGTCAAAAGACTGATTACAGAATTAGCTTTGTTAAATCCTTTTAGGGCTTGCTCCAGGTACTCAGCCAATTCAGTGAACATGAGGACCTTGTCTTTAGACGTCATTTGTATGACAGTCATGGCGTTTGAGTACACTAAGCTTTTTTGGTTACATGCTTTTAGCACAGGGATTTGTTTACCTTGAGCTTTCAGCTGATACTCTAACTCAGCTTTCGCTGTTCTTATTCTTCCATCAGCATGGAAGAGGGACACATCCTACTGGGTGGCTATGGCAGTCTATACTATTACAGTCCACTTTCAGTAGTGGACTATAATGGATTTTGTATAAAGTATGCCCTGTGAGATATCATTTGAAAAGCCATAATTCTGAAAATCTTTCTCCTGTTAAAAATGTGTCATGACACTATATGCAAAATTAGAAAATTCTACTGTATGACTGTAGCTCCCCCCCACATCTTCAAAGTGTCTGATGAAGTGGGATTTTTCTCCCATGAAAGCTCATGCAATAAATATATCTGGTAGTCTTTAAGTGCCACAGAGCTCCTTGTTTGTTTTACTGAACTAGACTAACAGGGCTGCCCTGTTGGATCCATGCAATAATAAATTTGTTAGTCTTTAAGAGCCACAGGACTCCTTGTTTTAGTTCCAAAGGGACAGTCCCTACACAGAAGAATAAATGGGCACAAAACTGACATCATAAATCACAACACCAAAACTAAAAAAAGTTGTTGAACACTTCCTAATCACTCCATTGATGATTTGTTAATGATGGTCCTCAGGAAAATCAATGGGATATCAAGACTTAAAAGAGAAACAGCCAAAATTGAATTAATATGCAGATTAGACTGTATGAAAGCAAGACTTAATTATGACTATAGCTTCTTTTCCCATTATAACAGGTAATTTGACTTCATCCTCCTCTATGTGCTGTTTCCTAGAGTTTGAATCTTTACAAATGCTCTGATTTGCTGTTGCGGTATGACCTGATCCCCTGCATTTATTTTCATCCCATTCTGTAAGTCCCCCCTCTTCAAAGCATCTGATGAAGTGGGATTTTCTCCCACAAAAGCTCATGCGATAAATAAATCTGTTAGTCTTTAAGTGGCACAGGACTCCTTGCTTTTTTTGTTTGTTTCACTATAGTGAAACAAATATACAATAATGACTATTACTGAACAGTGTTGTAATTTTGGGTAACACCCACAAACTACTTCTTCCCCCCCCCCATAAAGACATGTTAGCATCTCAGACAGCTGTTAAAAGGCCATCACCTATGTAAGGGAACAGCAGGGGGAAAGGAGTAAACAGGAAATTTACATTTCATCACAGGGAAGATTGAAATCTCACATCCACAATGAACTGCGTGTCACCATAACACAGCAAGCATGGTTCCAGAACAAGAATGTTAATTATAAGATGAAGGAAAATGCTTAATCTCCTCATGACACCATCAACTCTCAAAGAACTGAGCTAAGGGGGAATGGTTCCTGGCATCATCACTTGTAATCACTTACATAAATCCATCTATAGTTAATAAATTATGCTATTGTTTTATCTGAAGCAGTGTGTTTGGTTTGGGAAACTCCATTTGGAAACAAGGCTGGTGCATTTATTGTTTCCCTTTTATGAACAGACCAACCTCCCATGACTTTGTATTGTTCAGAATGGTGCCAAACAGTACAAAACACACATTTCTGTGGGGAAACAAGGCTGGGACTAGAGAGGTTGCAGGTGTTGCCCTGGATGTAATTCATGAGTGACCAGTCATACTGCTCATTTATTTAGCTGGGAGTGAATTTGCATACTGAAGGTTGTGTGAACAGGCCAAGAACATTATTCTGACAGCCAAGCAATGTAAAAGGCACCTCAGGCTAGAGAGTTAAGGGGACATTGCTGTTCAACAGTTCAGATTGTACCCTGGGAAATGTCAGTGGCTACAAACAGTTGCCATCAAATCCTCATCTCTGCATCTTGCTAAAGGACAGGGCTTTACAGAAAACAATTTCTGGATTGATAGCTGCTGTCATTTTTCTTTTCTTGCCAGACTTAAATTTGGTCTTCTTGATCATAGCAACAAATATTTTAAAGCCAGACTTCTTGATTGGACAGAGGAACAACAGATCTCATCATAATCAAGTGCGTGCCTCACCAGCATCTGCTATTTTCATTTGAAGCATTTGTACATCTGAAGTTACAAACAGTTCAGTAGGTTTGTTGATAAGCATCTCTGGATGTGACTCAGTACTGAATTTTGTCATATGGTTGATGACATGGTTGGTAAGAGTTATAACATGCTTTTCATCCCCGTTCAGTTGAGAGGCAAGGACTTGTTTACAGGCTATGCCTTCACTATGCCTTATTAGTCAAACCTGTCTCTCATAGCCTTTGCATATTCACAATATGAATCTGTGTATTGTCATCTCTAATACTAATTCTAACCCATGCATAAGAGTCACCGAATTAAAAGCTACTTTCTAGAATATCTCCAAGTCTAGTACTGCATGCAGAGGCAATTGCAAATTAAAACTTTCTACAAGACAGACATTGTGTGCTAGAAATGGAGACGTGTTACATTAGTGAGACAGAGTGCTAGATGGTAACTCCCTAGCCAGCCTTCTCTCATGCCAGCCTCAGCTAACTAAAGTGCATCGGAGCTGGTTGGAAGGACCTGTACCTAATTCAGGAGAGAATGGAAGACAGTTGTCCACCTAACTGGGCTGGGAAGTTGCTTATATCTGATTATAGGACAGGAGGCAGCTGCCAGGCTAACTCAGACCTGGTCTACACTGGCTGCCAGTTTCTGAGGCAGTCAAAGGGAGATACACAAGCTATTTAAAATAGCCTGCATACATCTTCTTAATATTCTAATACCCACTTAAGCCACCAGCTCCATGGCACCGAATCGAAGGCAAAAGCTGTCCCTTTGACTCAGCACTACTCATCCAAGTCAAACTCTGGCATGAGTGAGCAGGTCTTCACTGATCACTCAAACTGGAGAGATCAAACCGGTCAGTATAAACTTGGCTGAAGCAGGGCTTAAATGTTGTCCAGGGGAAGAAAATTAAAAGACTACAGGAATGAAGAGGTGGTGCCTTCCTCATTGGGAGCGGAGAAGCCTCGCAGGCTGCAAGCCCTAACCATGCATGTATGAATGTGGCAGATGCACAAGCATGCTGTCAAACTACCCCAGCAGCTGCTAAACCAGAGGGCCTTTGAGTCATTTGTGAGCTAGAGGGTGGTCAAAGCAGATGGGCTGAGGCAGAAGACCCTGGTGATTAATAATTTGCATACTTTTATATCTGCCCACCATGTAGTACAAACTATGGACACACAGCTTACTACTACTAGTGCTATACTGGGGGGAAAAGGAGACACACACCTCTCATGAGTACCCCCTAACCAGGTGCATGTCTGCATCTCACACAGTCTGTGGTTTCTAAGGTGGGCTTTCAGTGATAGCTCTCTAGTTAGTCTCACACACAGTCTGTTTGTAAAACAAATCAGGTCACTTCTGGGGTGTAAAGTCCAACATGGGCCCGTCCTAGTAACCCTCTAGTGATATTTCCGTAGCTCTCCTTGGACTCAGTCTTTAAATAGTCTCACCCTGAAATGGGGCTGTACCTCCAGGGCTTCCTCCTTGGAGGCCCTTTCTGAGTCTGTCTAGCCCCAGATTTCCAGCTGGGCCACTAAACAGTGCAGTTCACCTTCCAGGGGTGTATGCCAGTGCAATACCCAGGCCACTTCCCAGCAGCTAATAGGGGAAACTAAGGCCACCCACTTCAGCAGATCCCAGCCCAGGTACCTTATAAATAGCCTTCTTCTGCCTCCTTTCTCTAAACTGTATTTCTGTTCCCTGGACCATTTTCCAGTGGCCCCAGCACCTTCTTGAATGCTTCAGTCTTACCATAGCACTGCAGTCTTATATTCAGTCCAAGCAGTCAGCCTGAAAGTCCTTCTTATTTTCCCAGTCCCTCCCAGCAACTGATCTGTCTGTGGGCCTGCTGCTCCTTTAGCTAGCCAGGGTGTGGTAGGGACATTGAGGCCTCTAACAGGGGGCCTCTGGGCTTAGATCACCCTCTTTCAGGTACACAATCTTAGTGTAGGACTGATATCAACAAATTTCAGTTGAAAAACTATATAGAGGTGTGCCATGGCAGAGGAAAGGACGGGAACCACTGATTTAAGGGTACACCTACACTACAAAGGCTATGCCAGAAAGACCATATAGCATATAATGATGCAACCTACACCAAGGAAAGGGTTTTTGGTTTTTTTTGGTTGTTGTAGCAACAACACCTCCCCAAATGACGGGGGCAAGGTTGATGAAAGCATTTTTCTGTTTACATTGCTGAATTTACTTTGCAAGTTAGGCTGGCATAAGCTTCCTCAGTCAGGAATGTGGACTGACTCTCAGTCAGCCTGAAGTTTAAGTGTGGACCTGTTCTCACTAAGTGGTTTTGCAAGTGTCACGCATAATGCAATGTTTGTTATGCGGGCGGGATGTGAGTCTATTATAGTTCCTGTCTCTAGTTCAAGATGGAGACGCTTGGACTTTTTTTTTACCTTCGAAGATCTCTTGTTAAATCTCTGGCCTGGCTGTCATATAAAATGGAGGCTAAAATAGATTCACATCATCTGTGAATGGGGGGTGTGGAATGCACTGGCCAGATGTTTCCAGCAATCGAGGCCTACAGCAGTTCAAATTCCAGATGAAAATCTGTTTATGTGCTGGCAAATAGCAGGGATTAAACCAGTTACCTTTGGAGCATGAAATACAAGCCTCCACCACCCCCAAGTTACATGGTTTGGTGTTCCTCAGGCATTTGCTCACCACAGTGTGCCCCAAATTCACCACTGATACAAATTTGGACCTGCAGTTATGGAGAGCACTTTTTAAAAATCCCAAAGGGGTAGCCATGTTAGTCAAGTTCTGCAAAACAAACAAGGAATATATTAGGCCAAAGTCACACCTGATGCAAGTGAATACAACTCCATTGCACTAAGAGTTGCACCATTTATTTTCTGTCTGGATTTGGCCCATACATATATGCCACACTTTGCTATTAGGATCCAAAGTTTCACCAGTCCTTAACTTAGCCTTGGCATTTGCATGCCCACTTTTGAACATGAAACTCAATTCATTGGCAAAAGCGAAAAAATGCCCACATACTACATGAGAAACACCTTACAGCACATGTCTGAATCAAATGGTTGGGTGCACAGCTGACCTCTCCATGCATAGGATGAATTTGGAGTACACACACAGGCATGTGGTTACTTTTGCCATCTCCAATCTCATCTCTCTGAAAAAGTGGATTGTAAATTCCAGGGCTGGGATTGAAAATTTGTTCTAGGAGTAAATTAATTTTCAACTGGGCTTCTGCCCAGCTTCTGTGTATATTGCTGGTGGATTCTTTGTACCTTGAAGTCTTTAAATCATGATTTGAGGACTTCAATAGGTCAGTTGTTGGTTAGCAGGCCATTTCAGGAATGGGTAAGTAAGGCTCTGGGTCTATATTGTGCAAGAGCTCAGACTAGATGATCGTAATGTACCCTTCTGAACTTAAAACCTATGAGATGGTGTGTGTGTGTGTGTACAGAACTGTGCACATTTATATTTGAGTTTGCATTTCCAGGTGTGAATACCTGCTACACATTCTTAAATGACATTACCCTTTAAATAACCCAACATTTCATGGGCCCAAGTGTCTGAAGTTGTACCTGCAAAACCCATTGTACGCTGTAATGTTAAGCTGTATAAAGAGCTTGCATGAGTGTTTACACCTGCAAAGCAGAGGCACAGATAAATATAGGTAATTTGGCAGACAAGTCCATAACTTTGAAGTTACTCCTGAATGTATTTCATGAAACTAGCTCTGCTCTTCTATAGTTTAAATGGCATGATCCCCACTGGTCAGCTTGACAATATTTTAAATACATTTTGTTCTACAGTGTGCATGTATGTAGGACAGTGTGTTTGCGTGTGTGTGTGCATAAATCTTAAAAGAACAGGGGTAAGAATACATGTGATCCTCGAGATGAGGTTACATTCACACTGTCAGTAAATGTAAAAAGACACATTTGTACCAAGAGTGTGACGTCAAATCAGCATGTAATGTAAGAGAGTACATGTGTTTGATAAACTGCATGGAGTCTGTAGAAATTACATGCACGTAGCCAAATCTTGATCCCGCTGAAGTCAAGTGGATTATTGCCCATGACTTCAGTGGGATGGGATCCATATTTGGCATGTTATATTTCCTCCATTTCCTCTGGATTAGCTGGGTCCTGCTACTGAAGAGGAAAACGATCATCTTCCCGCTGCAGTACCAAATAGTCACGGATCTTCTCTGGTCTCCAAGTCCTTGGCCACACAGAGGCGACTTAACAATGCCATGCCCCAGTGAATGGCCTGACTCAGGAACTAGATCTGTTACGGATTCTCTGGAGTAACTCCATTCCCCACAAAGGAAGCAGAGCTGTGGTAGCAGCAGACAATGACTTTGAGTGCCCCCTCTGGATCTGGAGATGAGTGGTGCCAGAGATTAGGACTTGTGGAGTATCAACCTTCCCAACAAAAGAGCATCTCTGTTTGTTTGAAAGGGAGACGTGTTGACAGTACAGAGGCCAGATATGTAGATTGCTACATGGTCATAGCTCAGTCACTTTTGCAGCTAGATGCACTGATTGCCTTGCCAGGGAAATCCTGGAGCCACTGTCAGAATTCA
Organism: Podocnemis expansa; assembly: GCA_007922195.1. Classification (NCBI taxonomy): domain Eukaryota; kingdom Metazoa; phylum Chordata; order Testudines; family Podocnemididae; genus Podocnemis; species Podocnemis expansa. Next base: position 9,788,028 of record ML682019.1, read on the forward strand.
TTTGGGACAGCAGGACATGACAGATTCAGGGTTTCAGTATGTTGCAAAAGGACCTGGTGAGACATGAAACAAGATGGGTTGGAGGCAGGAAGGATTCAGTCAGGGGGCAAGATGTGTTTGGCAAGTGGGCTGGATTAAAGGGTTTTTAAAGAACTGTTGTGTTATTGCCTGCCGCGGGAGATGTCCTTGAGTTGACAGCAGCATGAGGGATCACTGTTTGGACTCGCAAAATCAGGCTGGCCTACAACAGCAGTCTTTCAGAGAGGGGTGTCTCGCCAACAGATATCTTTCAGCCTTCAGCAGCTGTGTGAGTCACTGCTTGGTTCAGATAAGGACCCAGGCATTCAAATGCCTCTCTGAACCTCCTCCAAACCCTCTGAACCTTGCAAGTCTATAGAACAGGGTTGGAAGAAACAGACTCATATGAGATTACTGGGTGCTTTCTGCTTCCAGGAGTAGCCTTTTTCATGGTGGCACTGTGATGCTGCCTAAGCACTACATCAGAGGGTTGGAAGAGACCTCATGAGATCATCTAGTCCAGTCCCCCGGGGTTTGAACCTAGGGCCTTCTGCATGTAAAGCAGACATGTGAGCTACTACACTATTTGCAGGTCACAGATACATAAACACCCAGGTTGGAATTTTCCACTTAAAGAGGAGAAGACATCGTGCAGTGACCCACCATAGAGAGCCACTAAGGAGTCTGTGTGGCTTTGTCTGGCCACTCCAACTTTTCTGAGGTTCGTTTAAATTGCAAAGCAGCTGCACAAAAGTAGATAATGCATCTGTTCACGCGTGATAGCCATAAAGGCCCCAGGTGAGGAGCTTTAAGTAGGACAGGTTTCTCAAAATATAAACCCTGAGCAGGAGGGGAGAAGGAAAAAGAAAACATGTTGGGATGAGAATCTGACAGGAACCAGCACCAAAGCAACTGCTTCTTCGTAAAGGGGCAGAGGTTTCTGTGAGAAGAGGGTTGCCTGCCTTCTGCTTTCCTATAATCCTGTCCAAGAGAATGAACTTTTTGTACATTTTTTGTATATAAATGAAACACACACACACACTTGACCCTGCATATCAGATTCATTATCCCAATGGGAAACTGACCCACAATGCTACCATTCAGCGAAGGGTCAAGAGCTTGCTGGTGAATCACACCCATTGCCCCCGAGCAACATGAAACCGACTAATTACATCCTTGTTATTCAGATGCTTTCACACCTTGGGGTGTTTTAATCTGCATTTTGAGAGAAGGTCCTGGTCAGGCTGCATTTGAGCTCTGAGGTTTGGTAGAAGTTTGGGGGGAATGTTCAGTTGGTTTTTATTCAATCTGAAATAATTCTTTGGATATGGAGGATGGAGGGAGAGAGAGCTGGGAAACAGCAGCCTTGCATCTCTTTATCCAGCAGATCAGCAGAATGAGACATGGAGTGTCTGCTTATGTCTACACACGCATGGTTATTTCGAAATAAGGATTTCGAAATGAGTTATTTCAAAATAAAATCCTTATTTCGAAATAAGTTAATTCAAATTAACAAAATGTTAATTCAAATTAAGGGAAAGCCTGAAATCCAAATAGCTGTTATTTCGGAAAGGATATTTTGAAATAAAGCCGTTTGGACCTGTTGTTTCGAAACACTTGTTTCGAAACAATGGTGTTGTTTCGAAACAACAGGTCTAAATGGCATTATTTCGAAATATCCCTTCCAAAATAACGGCCATTTTGAAAACATTGAGGTTTTACTTTTTTGGAATGACGATTCTTATTTCGAAAGGACTGGATCTGTCCTTTCGAAATAAGAAAACGTCGTGTAGACCTAATTTCTTTTATTTCGAAATAACGAGTGTTATTTCGAAATAAAAGTGCCGTGTAGACATACCCCTTGGGTTCTGGGAGCTGAATCGGCAGGGGAAGGGTTATAGGACAGAGCAGAGGTCAGTCTTTCTCTTTTTGTCATGGAATAAGCAACACTGACTAGCACCCCATTCTAGTGATGTAACTGTATAGCAGACAACGTTGGCCAGGGGCGTCTGCTCCGAATGACAAGTCGATAGGCTGTGCTACGTCCCTGAGTGTCTGGCTGAACTGATGCATACCCCTCCACAGCCCTTGCCAAGCAAGAGCTCATTCTTGGCTCTTCACAAGTGGGGTGTGAATCAGTTGGAGGGCACGAAGCCATTATTTAAGCAGAATATGGCACACCACAGGCAGCTGAGAGATAACTGCTTCTCTCAGCTGCTCCCAGGTACCCAGCTCTGCCTCCTTGCCCTCCGCACAGCTCCCAAGGTGTGTGGTTAACTCAGCGGGATGGCCTGGCGTGCTCTAGCCTGCTTGATTATTATCCATACAGGGATTTTGAAAACTACTTAAAATGCCCATGATTGTGTGGGCTAGCTGGCAATTTACCAGTTGGAGGCTGTTGCATGCTGCGGGACGGCGGTGTCATGAACCGCTGTTGTGCTGTTGGTGAGGGAATGTGTGTTTAAATCTCTGTTTTTCTTTCTCTTTCACACTCCCTTGCCTCTGGTTTTCCCTGTTCGTTAAAAACCTGATGCAAAGCAAAGAAGACATGCTCAGAAAAGCAGATATAAGGCTAAACCTTTCTTTCCCCGTCTGTCTATGGACACATCAAGCTAAATTCTCCTTTTAACACTGTTGCCATCTCCTGTACTCCCTGCCAGTCTGACTAAGTGGAAAATTTGTCTCCTTGTGCACTCCTGTGGGTATCCTTATAATCTGGTTGTCTCCCAGGTTTGATAGTGAAACTGCCTTTTTCTGCACTGCTTCCAGTCGGGCTTTGGACTAAAAGAGTGGCTGGATTGATAAATTTTAAAACCAAAATGGAGCGTTACAATCATCTCATCTGATCTTCAGTATCACACGGGCCATAAAACCTCACTCAGTAACTGCTGCGCCAGTCCCATAAGGTCTGATTGAGCTACAGGATAAGGTGTTTGGTGATACAGAGGAAGGCCTTATTGTGCCATCAGTGGAGTTACTCCTTGTTTACACCAGCGTAAGTGAGAGGAGGATCTGGCCCACAGACCATCTTGCTTATTGTGCTGAATGAATTCAGGAAATATCAAATTATTCCCCACCTCAACTCCCCGCTTCGTAGTGACCAGTGCATGGTATGAAACAGAGAATGGGAGAGGTATGAGGGAGGGGAAGATTTGCCAATTCAGTGGTCAAATGGAAAGATTTAATCTCCAGGACTGCGTCACCTTCCACTAGTGGCACTAAATTAGCTGGAGAATTTTAAAAGAACCAGGAGAAGGCATGCCACTTGGGTGATGTGTCTGTGTGAGTTTTAATCTAGGCTGTAATGCCTTTGTTTCTATAAAAATGCTTTCTGATTTTATTCATGCACACCATATCTAAACTAATCAAAGGGCATCTGTGGTGGCCCTTGCCCCTTTGATGCAGCTGTCTTTCACTTTGGTTTTACACTCCTGTCATGCTTTAGCTGCCAACCATACAGGTTGTGCTATTGCATGTTCCACACATCCCTTCATAATGGATATTTTTCTGCTGTGCTGTGTTTCACTCAGGTTTTCTTCAGTGTGAAGTGTACTGGGAGTACTGCAGAGGATGAAAGGAGGCGTCGTGCATAACTCAGCAGTGATTTCTGTGGTGATAAAGGATTGGCAGAGACAGTCTGTATGCACTATTCCATCTGCTTGACTGGGATGGGCGTGATCCATGACACATAGAAATGGTCCTGAACACCATCCGGCAATGGAGAAATCAGGTGAAAAACACCATCCTGGAAGACCTGCCCAGGAAACGTGGGCAAATTTGTGGAAAGAAATGGTGGTTTACACCTGTGGGATGTTATCACAGTGCTGCAAAGAAGGGAGTATGGCCACATGGGAATAAACCTATAAAAGTTCTGAGTTGGATGGGGTTTTGGACGTGGCTCTCTGTGATTAGCTAGGCTGAACTTTACTCAAATCGATAGCCTTTTCTCACCAGATTATTTTTCAAATTCTGAGTCAAACAGGGGACTTCTGGCCCAAATCCCACACGTCTCCAAACATAATAGTGCTTCTGAGTGTCACACAAGCAATGGGGAAACCATCTACAACATTTCACTTGCCATAGTAAAACCTGAGTGCTACAATTAGAACAACAACAAAGCTGGGTCCATCAACTCCTCTTTCCAAAGGGGCAGCCGGGTTAGTCTAGTAAAGCAAAAAAAGCAAGGAGTCTTGTGGCATTTAAAGATTAACAGATTTATTTATTGCATGAGCTTTCGTGGGAGAATATCCCATTTCTGACGATGTTCTCCCACGAAAGCTCATGCAATAAATAAATCTGTTAGTCTTTAAGTGCCACACAACTCCTCTTTGTTTTCCTTGCCATATCTACATACTGAACCTTTTTATATCTACCACATCAACTATCCACTCTCAATTTTAATAACAATGACCATCTCTTAGACAATACTTTTTCATCCATAAATCTCCAAGGGAGGCACATATTATTGTCCTCATTTATAGGTGGGGAAAACCAAAGCACAGAGGGCTGGAGTGCTTTGCTCAAGACCAGCCAGTAGGCTAAGGGCAGAGCCAGGAGTAGAATCGATTCATAGAATTCATCCCTAATCTATGCCCTAATCCGGTGCACCAAACTACATCTATGTTCCTACCTCCCTACTTGTTGATGGGCTTGAACTTGCAATATATGATGCCACTAATATCTCTCTTTCTTCCTTTCTCTCTCTACTTCATGCTCTGTGTCCATACTTCTCATCACTGTGATATCTAAGAACTGAACATATTGATTTGAACCTGTATAAAGGCATTAGTAGAGTATTCTGCTCCTGGTCTCCCAATGAAGGCTGGAAGGTCAGCTATTTTTGTTTGCTTGGAACTTCTCTAGATTATTTTTAGATAGGCACAAACTTCAATATCTAAGTCCCTGATCTGGATTTTGAAGCTCCCAACGTGTGGTAGAGTCCATCTTTGGGATACTAATTTGGAATATTCGCAGGATTGGGGCAAATAGGAAGTTTGGGTCCAGATCCAAGTTTAAATTCAAACCCTGCTCCAATCCCCTCTGAAAGAAAGCTTGGGTGGTTTGTTTTTTTTTGAAATTTCAGAGCCTTCTTGGTCCTATTTCTAACCAAAAACAATCAGGTTTATGTCTGAAAGCGGGGGGGGGGGGGTAGATTTTAGGCTGTAGCTTGAGCATGACCTTTATCATCCAGCATCAATCTTGGTGATGGGGAAAGGGAATTTTGGTCTCTGAATGATAAAAGCCTTTAAAAATAGGATTTATAATGGCAGCGACTTTCATTTATTGCGACTTCATTATAACCAGGATAGCGTGTATCATGGGACAGAGCCCAACGATGAGGAAAAGACAAAAAGAAAAGGAAGTAAGTTATTGCACATAAGACATTTATCTCTGAGATTCTTCCTTCAGCAAATTCCAATTACTGGTCTTGTCCTTCTGAAGGATGTGAAATGACTAGCAAAATATAAAGGAATGGGAAAGAAGATTCCAGAAGAAGGACTTAGGATATGTAAGAGTCTATATGGGAATAAGAAAATAGGACAACAAAGGTAGCACAGATGTTAATGTGTTGTTCACTCGGTTTTAGCTGATTTGCAGATGAATTAGATGTGCCAGAACATGCCTTCTCCAGGATGTTGGGTATCATTTACCAAGTGTTGCTTGACTTAAGCAAAGTGAAAACAAGCAATAGATAATGTGTTGGCCCTTTCTTCTCTTTAGCCCTAGATTTAATTTAGAGTTGGGCAAAGAGATTATTGGAAGATGTAAATCCATCTGAATCAGAGAGATTAATCCAAACATTAATGGTCAATCCAGAGGGGGCAGGTGCGAATTCAGAAGACGCAGCCTGTGGCATGGCAATATCACACTACTATATCTCATCATTGGGTCCTGATGCTCCAGAAGAACAGATGCCAGTGCCGATGGGGGGCAGGATCCTTGGACATGTGTCCCCACATTTGGTGATGGGCCCTGATGGGGGAGTCAGGGAGCAGCAAACAGCATGGCGCAAAGCTGCGCGCTGCCTGCTGGCCACCAATTGCAGGCCAGAACCCAGACAGAAGGAGAGCCAACATGTGTCTGAGGTAACCCCTTCAGTTTCTGAGATTATGGCTCAAAGTAGGGTAACACAAGGCAGAATAACAGAGGGACAGCTGCTGCTGAGAGCTGTGGGTTTATGCCTTAGCTGGCACACAAAACACACACACTGTTAACTTTCAAAGCTTTGTGTGAGAGGCTTTTGTGGACCCAGAGTCAGTGGCTTTCTCATTCACCCCAGTTCTTAACTCAGGGCCAGACCTCAGCTGGCATGAACTGGCATAAATAACTCCATAACTGACTGCAGGGATTGGCTGTAGTTAGAGTTCAAGGAGAGACTGGCTTTTCCTTGAATCCTGTGCTTTCATTCCCAGAATCTGAACTCCTCTAATCACACATCACAATATTGCACCATTGCATCAAGTTTTGCAGATCAGTCCTGAACCTGAACTGCAGCCCAAATGCAGCAGTGCTCCCCATGAAGCAAGTTCAAATCCACTTGGCTCACGAATAAAGATGAGTTTGTCTATCTCATCCACAACCTTTTTCACATTTCCCAAATGGTGTCATGATCTGGCAGTTGATGTAAGTTCTGTCAGTTCCCCATCTTCAAGCATTCAGCAATGTGGTATTTTGCTCAGATGAAAGCTGATGGGATAAATAAATTTGTTAGCCTTTAAAAGTGCTACCGGACTCATTGCTTATGATCTGGCAGGGTTCACAGTTCCTGTGGAAAGATAATGAAGGAAGGTTGGGCTAATGTAAGAAAGGCCAGTGAGGGGCACCGGCGCTGCTGTTTTAGGAAAAAAAGTATTCAGTACTTGGCATTATTAGTCTCTTTTTAATCCAAACTCACAGAAATGAAATCATAAAAGAGACTGAATGAGGAAACAACCAGCCAGTCTCCTGTTATACTCCATTCTCTGTCCCCTGCTAGTTCCTTGGCTTAGAATTATTTGTGCTCACTCTCAGTGTACCATATTGTGTCTGATTTCCAGCTTGTTTTCTCACATTTCAGTTAGGTGCAGTGAACTAAAACCAAAATACAACATAATTGTCATGTTCACCACTCAGTAATAGCTGCGAGACTCCCTTTACCACGGCAAAGTGATGAATGAGGGAAGCCCTCCACCCCAGTTTGAAAATATACTATTCACCTTCTAGCGTCACCCTATGCTTAGGCCTCTTCTCACTGGCTCATCGGAGCTGTGGGTTTCCAACCAAATATAGCTCGCTGGGAGATTCGACTGGATCAAATCCTTTATTTCCTTCTTCCCGAAGCAGAGCATACTACCTCTCAGCAAACACTGCCAGTGACACACACATTTGCAAACAAAGCTAACACTGCGGGCTTTAATGGTTTGTCAGGTTGTAGGCAACAGTGCCCTAGGTTATAGGCAAATAGGTTTAAGTACAAATTGTTTCATATCTGAGTGCAGCATCAGTGTACTGCGAGGTCACAGGTTGCTCCAGCTGTTGGGCCATTAGCTGAAGAAATGAGTGGAGGAAAAAAAAATAATTTCCATTATGGCAATAAACCCCTGAGAAATAGAATCGCAGACCGTAAGGGGCACATTGTGTTGAGTGACAGGCAACAGGAAAGGAACAGCACATCCATAAGCTAAATAGAAATGGTTACATGGTGCATGTTAATGAGGGGGCATCATGTCCCATACTGGGGTATAGGATAACCGGATCTGCCCGAACATCGGCAGGAAGACCCTCATTTTTGTAGTTCTCTTCCCATGTCCTGGAATTCCAACATATACACACGTAGGTACCACAGTGATGTGAGTAGTTTAGGAACCTGAACGGAGTAGAATAAATTTCAGTGTCCTGGCTGCATTCAGTGTCTCTCAGCACTGTGACATTTCATTGCAAGGTTGGGACTCAGTGTCACTGGGAGACACTGTGTGGATATGCGATGTGATTGCCTGACTAGGTGAGGTGGCATCTCCATTGCACACTGACAATGTGTTAAGCTGTGACGGTGCCAAAGTCACAACATAGGGCTATGGCTTCAGCACTTTTTTATGTGAGCCAAACAGAAATACATGGCATCTCCAGCTCATAGTCTCTGATGCTACACTCATTTAGAGATTGAAATTTTACTTCCATCAAGCACATTTTAAAGTTGCCAGTTAACAGCAGAATCCATATTATTAGTGATTTTAAAATTCTGTAATGCTTTTCATCCTGAAACATGCCACCAAAATTTCTTGCTTTCATGTATAGAGAGATTATTTCCTGCCTGTTGAAATGCAGCCACCTCTGAGGTTTGATGTACAGCATCTGTGAAGCTGTGCAGAGCAACACTATAAACAAGACAAAGGCATAAAACCTTTGTGTGACTTTCCTTGATTGATTTTGCCCACTGCAGGCTCAGGCCATTGAGGAGATCAAAACACGTATTATAAATTATCTAGGCTCAAATTCTACATGTTGTACTGGGGCATTTATTTTGGGGCCAGCCCTGCTTTGAGTAGGGGATTGGAGTAGATGATGTCCTGAGGTCCCTTTCTAAACCTAATATTTTATGATTCTATGCTGAGAAGAGGGCACCTCAATGACCCTGTATTTTCTTTTCTGCACCCCATAGCATATTTCCCAGACTTTATTTTGTTCCTTATGTCCTTTACTGAGTCAATGCAAGGTCCCCTTTGCTCTGCGTTTCAGCAATAAACATTAGGATTAATACTGCTAGCAGTTATCATCAGTGTGCTGTGTCCACAATGACCCCACTCCATAACATCCAAGGAGCAAGAGATAAACTCAAGAAATCCTGCTCTTGAGATTAAGATGAGGTAGCTAGAGTTCATGTCTTGGCTATTTATTGATAACACTTCAAACACATCTGCCAACACGGTCATAAAATAATCACAAAAACACAGCCAACTAAAACCCAGTCTCATTGGGCTAGCCCCACACCTGGAGGAGCTCCATTGATTCCAAGGGAGTTGCAGCAGGTGTGAATTTGGCCTCCTGTTCTACACAACCCAGTTAATTTAGTGTTTTCCAAACTAAGGATCAATAAAGAAAAAAAAAACCACTCAGTTTATTCAGCTGAGAAAGAGCTACAAGATGAAGGATAATGTCTCTTTATTTTATAACACCTCTGGCAATAACACATTGAAATGGTTATGAAGAAATGATTATATCACAAGCACCAAGCAAAGAAACAACCTTTGCAAAACTTTTACACACATTCCCTTATACAAGTGAGAAATCAATCCATTCTCAAAAATAATATAAATTTGTTAGGATGTCGCTGAAGCTCTGAGAGCAACGTGAATAAAAGCCCATAGAGAAAGAATGATTTGGGCTCCATCAGCTGCTTGGATCTTAGAGATTCCCATGAAGTTTCCATAAGGGTACGGACAGGACTTAGGCCTAGTCTAAACTAGAGACTTTGTTGGTCAGCCAGCTTTTTGCAGCATTGGTGGTGTAGACACTACAATCACCCTGTTCTGCTACCCCAACTCCCCTGACTTTGCAGCAAAATAAAACCAGCTTGAAGAGACACATAGAGGATTTTTTGTGCCAACCTTTCAGCAACAAAACATCGGTTTAGACATGGTTACGTCATGGTAAATGACCTCCAGGAAGTATACCACGATACCCATCCTGACTGTTCTGGCCATCAGTTTGAGCTCCACTGTCCTACAGATACCCACCTGTCCCCCTTTAATGTCCCAGGAATTTTTTGAAAGTCCACTTCCTGCTTGGTCAGAATGGATAGTTCAGATTGCATCCTCTCAGTTGACCAGGGTGGCTCCATTTGGGGAGTGGAGGCTGTGAAGTCCCAGCTCCTCTCCAGTCAAAGGAATGACTTACAGTCAGATTTCTTATTTAATGATGAAGAAGGGCTGTGAAAATCAAGCAGCTATGGCAGTTGTATTAAAAAGCTTGGGAGTCTGTCAAACTGTTGCTGTGCTGCAGGACTAAAGACCCATCACTTCTACAAGGAGCTGGAAGCCATCCTCAACAGTGATGCCACCTTCACTTCCAGGAGACCTGTAGATACCTCTGTGGGCCAGGAGGCAGCAGACACTGGACTAAACCCCAATGAAGAAGTCCGGGACGAGGATGTTGAGTTGGAGGACAATGTGAAGAAAGGGACCGGTCTTTGCTGACGGAGGGCGCTGGGATCTCTTTATCAAGCAGGGTTCAAGTCAGTCCCAGCTCTCTAGCTCTGGCATGCAGGATGCAGCAAAGGAGAGATCTGGTAAGTGATTTTTTGAGCTGATGATGCTCAGTTACATGAGGTAGAGCTGTCCTTCGCTTTTTTGCATTATACATCTGGTTGGAGGGATAGAAATGCCCAGGAATAATTATATTCACATGTGCTTTCCACTCTCATGTTTAGCTACACAGTGCTACAGAAAAGTGTGTAAGTGCACAGTGAGATTTCACAGGAATCCTCCAGAGAGATCTCTAGAAAACTACTCTGGAGTGCCGCCTTTATATCTGAGAGATATTCCCTATGAAATACAGTATAAATTGAATGATCATTTTGGCTCATTTTAGTCAGCAAAGTGTTAACCCTAATCTTAAAATCTTGCTTCAGCAGGCAAGAGAATGTAAGCTTCAGCCTCTTTCTCCATCGATTTCTTTTTTTTCAGATGCACGTATCTTTGTTGGAAGGACTGAGTAGCTCTTTGCAACATCTGAAAAAAAGTGAGTTCTTTATCTTCATTCTTGGAAAGTGGTCATCCCAGCCTGCTTCATTTTAAAGATAGCCAGTCCCTTTTGCGAGGAAGCTACTGCTACAATAATCACAGCTGAGATTATCTTTTTCCTGTGACCTACTGGTCTCCACCCTACTAACATCAAATCTTTAGCTATTGCTAAGAATCCAGTTGGCTTCGGTTACCTGATTACATATCTCAGGACTCAATTTCAAGGACTTTCTCAGCATTTTATTTGTAAAAAGTACCAGTACCAGTCCCTACCGTGTATGTATGGAGACTGGGTCCCCTTCATTTGTTATGTGCAATTCCTGATTTCACCAAGAGGCCACCACTTGTGCACACAACAGCTTCGTGCTTACACTGTCACAGTGTACACTTCACACAAAACGTCCTTCTGTTGCAATGAGTTTTGCGTGTGCTAATTTTAGCAGCTGTGCATCCAGGTATTGTGCCTCATGCATGCAAATGTTAGTGCTCAAAAGATGTGTGAAGCCCACGCTCACAAGCTGCAGATAGGTCAAACAGGGCAGTTTGTTATTCAAGTGCACCTGACCTCTGCCTGGTAAATCTGAGGAGGGTGGGAAGTCATAGGAGCCTTTCTGAGCCTGATCTTAGAGGCAGAGAGGAGTTTTTTCCATAGCTTTAATTTGAGCCAAGTAAAACAGCTATGTAAAAAGGCCCTTTGCTACTGGAAATGCTCAAGGGGTGGGAGCTAGAAGCGGGTGCTATACAGCCAAGATTGCTAGCTTTACCCTGGCCTGGGTTTTCCTTGCACAAGGTGATTGCCCAGCTGCCCGGTTGTGGCAGCTCTCAGTTACTTTTGCACTGGGTGAGCAATTCCAAGGGGATTATACCCAGATCCTATTTCCTAAGTATTTCTTTTCAAGAAAAGATTTTGTAAACCCAGGCCTCTCTTTCTTTGTGCTTGAAATTTGCAGGCACAAGCACAACAGGAATCATTTAATTGTCTGACTCCCCCAATGCCTGGCTGCTATTGTATGAGCATCACTAACATCTGAATGATGCAGCTGTCCCCACAAATAAATCCTAGTGCAGAATTCTACCTGCCATCATTTACACGTGAAATACTGTGGGTGTGAAAAAGGGTTGCAGGTTGAAGTGAGATCATCAAGGCCTTAAAATCCCAGGAAGGGCTGCCTTTCATTACCAACTCTCTACCCCTTGCACAGCATTCTCACAAGACATTAACCATTTACTACATATTCAAAAGATGGACCTGCCCGATCAGGTCTCGGATTGGTGTGAATCAGGAATTACTCCACTGTAGTCAATGGTGCTACACAAACGTGAGAAGGAAGATCAGAGTCAGGACAGTTTCAGTGCTCACAGCCCCAAATTACTGGTTCACCGAGGTCAGTTTACCAGCAAAATCCTTTTGTCTCAAATTTGTATCAACAGATTGTAAAAGCAATAGGTGTCCCCCTGGATTATTGTTATTATCATCTTGATGAGATCTCTAAATCGAGGGGTCAGCAGTGCTGCCAATTGGGGATGAGTGCTTTCCCAGCTCAGACAGTCAAATTTGCCATGCATATCCAGGCCAATTAAAGCCCCAGGGGAAAGTCCTTTGCTGTCAATTTTTTAATATGATCCTCCTGCATTTCCCTATGGTCTTTGACAATGGTGGGATGCAGGTCTGCCCTGCACCTGCTCAGCATGATGGGGTGGCTCTGAGGTGAATGAAGGGGCTCACTGATCCTGATGTCAGCTGGTGGCCACAGGGATTTTGTAACACACCACAGACAGATTTATCAGAGCTCTGTGGCCATACCCCAGCCCATCCCTGATGTGCTGCCTTCAATGGGGTGGGGCATTTGGTGCAGGAGCTTCTCTGCCAGGTTTACACTAGCAGAGCTTTCTCCACTGCTAGGGAAAATAGCCACCTGGCCACTTTGTCCTGAGCATTGCAAACGGGCCTGATTATGCTGAAGAATATATCTCCCAGTCTTCAAATTCCATCATTTATACATTGTCCCCAGTTGCCTGGCACTGTCTAATCATCGTGAGTTGAAACATCCCCACAATCACATCATTCTCTCTCCCTGTGTGGGTCTGAGACCCCACAGTCTTCATATAACCAGATCTGCACTGCACCCAAATCTATGGAGTTGGGACTGTGACTTTAAGGGTTGAGGGTTCTTGATAGAGAGTCTGGGTTGGTTGCTGAGAAGCTCTTGTTATGCACAGCTGGTTGGAACTAGATACAGAATCAACCAGTTCTTTTGCAAGCCCCTTAACCATTGAGGTGAGACCCAATGTACAATTAGGGCACTTTGAGGATCCGGGCCTGAGTGATCACTAAATGTCACACTGTCTGCTCTACCAGCACTAGCTGTGAAACAAAATCCTGCACCTCATCCATCAGAAACTTTTTATTAGTTGCCTTCTCTCTTCCTCCACAGAGAAGGCAAATACTGTGGGTGCCAGTCTAGATCGCATGGACTGTGCATATTAGAGTGGGGTCTGCAGCAGAGTGAAGGTTATCTGTCAGCTTTTAACTCCAATTTCAGACTATGGGGCTGTTCCCCCACCCCCATCAATTTAATTTTAATTTCCCATCTTTGTAGAGTTTAGTATTATTTTTTCACAATGCAGAGGAAATCAGCAAGTATGTACAATCAATTATATCTTCACCAAGGCTTTAGTTGGTTAGCTACCTAGAAATCCTTTCTTTGCATTTGTCTATGCAGCCAGATGATGTTTCACTTGGCATTATCCTAAACGTTAAAATTAATATTGTGGTAACAAACACTGTTCCTAGAGGCCTGACTGGGTGAGCACCTACTCCTTGAATCTGTGTCATTTGGGGAATTTAAACAGCTCTCTGAGCACTATGAAGTGATATTATATTAATGAGTGAATTGTTTGATTATTTTAGACATGGATAAGCACATCTTGACAATGACAAGCATGACAGCAGTTCCTTTGATTTTGCATCCTGGAGACATGGAGGCAAATGAGATGCTTCCTGCCAAGTAGCTACCTTGGGGAGAACTGTCTGGTTTTTTATTATTATTATTTTTAAACACAAAGCTTTTAAATACAGTCGAGGGGGGGGGGGGCTGAACGGAAATAAAGTATCAGAATTGTCAAAAGCTATCACTTTGTCTTAATAAAAATATGACCAGTAAGGAGAAAAGTAACAATTATTTCCTGCTTGACTGGACAGCAGATCTTGTTGTTTCACCTCTTCATTCTGGATTTGTCCTCTTTCCCCCCACCCCCAGCCATCTTCACAGTCCATTTAACTAAACAACAAACACTTTCTTTCACCACCTGCCATTCAAATCTATGTAAACCAGCTCCAGTCAGGCATTTTGCTTTGGATTAATACATATTAATGGCCTGTGATACTTTTGTACCTTTGCGTGCATTTCCCTGAAATACAGTTGTCCATCTAATGCACTTTATTCACATCGCTGCATGATAATTGCATCCACAATAACATCTTTAGCGCTTATTCATTACAGGAACAATACAGCTGTGTGAAACACTGTATTTTAAATGGCTTCACTTTTTTATTTTAAATGGAACATATGATTGCATAGCTAGGTTAATCCTATTATTCTCACCAGGCAAAGAAAACAGGTTTGGGTTTTTCTTTTTTTTTTTGGCTTTATGGGACAAAGCATATGACTGGTAGAAATCAGGTGTCTTTTCAGGTGTGCAGGAGAATTAGGTGCAGACATACAACCCAGAAAGAAAGGATGCTCCATTGGGTGATGTGCTGGCATGGGATGTGGGAGCACTAGGTCAGCCTCCCTGCTTCACCACAAACTTCCTGTGTGACCCTGGGAAGTCACATAGCCTCTCTGTGTTTCAGTTCCCCAAAGTTAAGAGGTCCCAGAAAGAGAAGGACACTGTTAGGAATAAAAACCATCCACTGAAATGTCATGACATGGTGCCTGTATCATTGAGTCGGTCTTGGGGCATAAATATAAGGTTATAGATCAGGTCTGTGACTGTTAGTATAATTCCAGATGGATATGAACCAAGTGCACATATAGTGAAACACATGCATGTGTCAGCATATAAATAGGTGCATATTCATGTTTTAGTATGAATCAGGTGATTCATAGCTTATGGTTCATAGATTATGCATCTGATTTTTGAGCCTTTAGAGTAAACGGGTGTCACAACTTGAAGCCTTCTCCAACACAACAAGGGCTAGAAACTTAACTTTTTTCTTTAAGAATGAAAGTTGAAATAATCATAAATTAACTTGACTTCAGGAGTTGGGGCTCTAAGGAAAACAATAATTGCCATGAGACATATGACGAAATCATGAGGGTTGACAATACTGGGGGTATGCCTCTAATCTATGTAAGTGTTTATATACCAATGAAAACAGAGATATGTATGCATCAGGGTTACTTATGCCTGCATACTATGATAATTCAAATAAATGACAACATACACAGGTGCAGTGCAAATCAGTAGGTGTTGAAATCAATGTAGCTATACCAATGATACCTGGGTTCTGCCAACCCAAAGCTCTTTGTAGACTTTACTCTGTGTGTGGTGGTGTCAGAAATAAATTAAATAGGGTTCATCTACACTGGACCCTTAGGAAGTTTAAGTCAACCTACAGACTCCTGTGGCCATACTGGACTTGTACTAAGTTGACTTAAGCGCTTCCTTAAGTTGACTTAATAACACCACCTCTTAAGGTCGACTTAAACCAGTGTAGATGGGGAAAGCACTTAAGTCCACTTAACTGGCCTCTAGCAGCACGGCTCTGGTGCAATGTGGGACAGCTACTCACAATGCACCACTCCTCCTCCATCGATCTAGCACCTGCCAGTGTGGACACAGGCAGTCAACAGGAGTTTTCACTGTGGACTCTCTAAGTTGACAACAAGGTTGACTTAAGTCAACTTTGTTAAGCTGACTTAACAGAGCTTCCAGTGAAGACATGCCTATGCAGACAAGGCCATCCAGCTGGTGGACTGGTAGGAATAGTATAATACAAAATTACTCTTACTTAACAGCCATGTTTTACTTACTCACAAGCACTTACACACATCCACAACAGGTTAATAAAACTCCCTCAAACTTCAATAATTACCTAAGTTTCAGGTGGCTTTTATATGGTACAGCAGCAGCTTTCTATTTGTCTGGTCTTTTAGCTGCTATTTGGACCCCAAAACTGTGTTCAAGAAGAGATCCCAAAACATCCAAACCTCTCCCCTTCTTTTTTCCTTGTTAGTAGACAATAATATGTCAAGTAAAATATGTCTTAGGTAAGAAATTTCAAAAGCTAATCAAGAGGTCACCTCAGAGTACTAATTAATTAGATGAGTTCATGCAGAATCTGCATGTCTTGAGGCCCTGGCATGCTCCTGGAGAGCGTGCATAAATAAACGTTTTGCTTTTCTCCTAAAAGAGGGATCCCAGCAGGTCCACCAGAGTTAATCAGGGGAGGGATAGTGCAGAGTCAGGTAAGTTTGAGAAAAAGGATACTCCCTTCTTGGCTTAGTTATGCCAAGACTGCACAGGCCTACAGAAAGGCCTACCTCTTTTGGCTGCAGTTAGCAGAAATTTATTAATTAATATCATATGATCAAGTGGTTTCTGGCCCTTTTACTGCTCTCTCAAACTCTCCCCATACACCAACAATAGAACTGGAACTATGAATAAGACCTGACTCATGAGTCAGGTACACAAGGAAGGAATTTTGGCACTGGTCTAGTCTGGACAACAAAAATCAGCTTTCCAAATAAATGAAATTAAAGAAAGACTTAGATGGAGTGAGCCCTTTTCCTGACTCGCTTTTCTCCCTGGGCGTATTTGACACCCTCTGTCACAGGACATTCTCAGGAGCTGCGACAAATACCTTTGAGTACTTGAGTCAATTTGCCATGGCAGCAAGAGAAACCTGAAAGACAGGACATCATGTGGAACAAGATTGATGGGGTAATAATGTGTGTCCATCTTTTTGGCTGGAAACACCAGCATCAATTATTGTGGCAACTGTAATTGGGTTGTCTGTTGAGGTACAAGAATGACAACAGTATTGTTCTAACATGTCAAGAGCTTCTGTCCTTTGGTATCATGAGTCAATATCTCTTTGGAAGGGAAGGGAAGGTGCCTCTTGACCAACAAGCAACAAATTAAGAGACAAATAGAGGTTGTAATTAGTTGCAGCAAAATAATTAGCAATAAAAACACCGTCAGGCAAATAGCAGCTCCAGTTACTCCTATGGAAGTAGACTGACCTCATTTAACGCCTATTATCTGTAGTTCTCAGGAGTTTTATTGATACTATATTGCCAAGACCTGTGGGATCTGCCAAAGCTGATTTCCACCGTTTACCAAGGAAACAGCAGTACCACGGTTGCTGAGGAGATTAATTAACTTGTCAAATAATTAAGCTGACAGCCTGTAATCGAGGTTTCCATTTCATAATTGATTTATCACCATAGAAGCTTCCTGGATTAAGCCCTCCCTACACAGGGACTGTCACACAAGGGAAAACATTTAAGATATCTCGGAGTTAAAGGGAACTTTCTTTACATTTCTCTTGCTTTTTCGACATTTCTTCTGATTTTGCAAAGATTTTTGTGGAGGAGGCAAGGCTGGTCCCACCATATCTCCTTTCATTGTCCTTACAAATCATTCTTAATAAATGACCTTTGGGAGTACAGCTTCTCTTCTCTGAATGTGAGCATGTTGTGGCTAGCTCTGCCTCAATGATCCCTGTATACACAAAGCCACATTTTTAAGGGTGGCCATTAAAATGTACATGAAAATAGACTCCCCCTCCCCTTATTATTAAGATGGCCCAGTAGTTTGGGTATTCGCTTGGGACTTGGGATGACTACATTGCATTTACTGTTCCACCACAGGCCTCTGATGTGACCCCGAGCAACTTACTTAGGGCCAGATTCTCAAAAAAGGTCAACAGGGGCTGAGCTCATTCAAAAATTGGCTGCTGAGGTCTCTGAAAATCTGCCCCTTGCCCATTCTGTGCGTCAGGTTTCTGTCTGTAAAAAGGAATAATAGGATTTCCCTACCTGACTGGGGTATTGTGAAGTTAAATTCAAGAAAGACTGTGAGGTTCTCAAGAGTCCTATGGCACCTAAAGACTATCAGATTTATTCTTCATATGAGCTTTGGTGGGAGAAAATCCCACTTCCTAAGATGCTTTTACAAAGTGGGATTTTCTCCCACCAAAGCTCATGTGAAAAATAAATCTGTTAGTCTTTAAGTGTCACATGACTCCTTGGTCTTTTTTGCTGGACTAGACTAACACGGCTGCCCCTTTGGAACTTGTGAGGTTCTCAGCTACTCTGGTGATGGGCCATAAAACCACCATCGGCAGATGCTGATGAATTAGAACTTGTCTGTATGAGAGTAAGGTCCAATGAATGTATCTGTATTCAACAAAGCATGTGGGTGCAGAATAGCTGGTTTCTGGGTGATTTGTCCCATTGAGGTTTTGAGGCCTCAAGTTCCCATTGGTATTTGGGATGAAAGGTACTGTCCAGAGATGTCCAGAATTTTTATTAGTACTTTTGTTCTTGATGGTAAACCTAAGCATGGCATCACACGAGAAAGCTGCTGCCCAGAATGTCAATCCTGAGAGAATATTAAAAATGGGCCTGATATATGAAATGAAATTCTGGATTTTAACTGGCAGATTATTCTGAGGATGTTCTGGTCTGGGGTTTGGTCTATGTAATGTGAATAATTATGTTTTCTGGATGAGTTGGAACTTCAGGTTAGAAACACTTGACTAAGTGGGATTTTCTCCTATGAAAGCTCATGCAATAAATAAAATTTGTTAGTCTTTAAGTGCCACAGGACTCCTTGTTTGTTTTACTGAACTAGACTAACATGTTTGCCCTTTTGGATCATGACTACCAGTAAATGATAATGGAGTCAGTCCCAAGAGCTGCCTGCTGGGTTCTTAATGAGCCATAAAATTACTTAAAGGGAATTTGCTAAGTTCTGTTGGCCTACCTTTGAATTTTGTTATATGTGTGTAAATACATATTGCACTAAAAATTAGGTGTTAAAAGAACATTATTAATGTAGCTAAGTCAAACTCTCAAAGGTTAGAAATAAGGTTTCCTGCGCAACCTTCGTTCAGCCCTCTTGGTGTATGTGCATGGAGCAGTTTTAGCTGTATGATCAGTAATGTAATTTATTTTCAAGTTGACAGTATACTTCAAATATTTCCTAAAAGTACTGCACCAGAAACACAGCAACAACGGCACTGTGTACATGCATGACATCAGGGCATCGAATGTGGTGAGAAAAGAAGCCTTCAGTTTCAGTGTGTATTTGAAAGGGCACATGCTCATCTTCCACACGCAGATAGCTGTGTTCATGAAACACTCTCCCTGGGTGTATTTATCAGGCCTGTATACGCACAAGTGAGACATATGGACAAGTGTCTTTTATGTTGTGCACTTTTGAAAACTGGGTCCAGACAGTAAAACTGAGCATGTTAGTTCTTCTGTGTCCGCACAGAGTGAAAAGTACATGGCAAACAATGACAGGTTCATTACAGTTGGTGTTTGAAATTCTTTCTGCTTTAACTATCTGACATATTAGGAATAGCAAAGGGACAGAGATTAGTTTAAGAAATCCCTTTTTATTATCCTCCTGGCCGTCATTACAGATGGCTTGAGTGTTCTCCTCTGGGTACACCAGGACTTGAATTGGGGATGCATAGTACTGCAGTCAAATTTATTTCTTTTCAAGCCAGACTAGTGCATCTCACTTGAAGCTGTTTGCTGTCATAGTTGATCTTTTTAAGCACCTAGTGGAGAACACTTTAATTAGCCCTGATGAAGTGGTAGGATCCAAGTGAAACCTGTTGGCTCTTGTGAGCCTTCTGTTTGTATTTCCTGACATCTATACTTCCTGGCAGAATTTTAAACCTCTTTAATTGCTCCTCATGAAGTCTAGGCTCCTTAGTGAGTGTCTCTTTCCTTTCTCATCAGTGTTCATAATTTACATGAGCACACACCCTCACACATGGTCTATTATGTCACCTAGTACTAAGTGAAGCTTTGAAGAGTTTGGAAATTGGGATCTGACTCTGATAAACACAAGCGTCTCTGCCTCTTCAGTTACTGAAGCCGGTCCTGCTCTTAAAAATTAGATTAATCTAGCTATATCACTCAAGGCTGTGAAAAGTTTTGCATCTTGAGCACCACTGTTAGATCAGCCACCCACTGCTGTTGCAGATGCTGCAAGATCAATGGAAGAATTCTTACACTGATCTAGGTACCTCTTCTTGGAGAGGAGCTTAACTCCCCTAATGGGAAAACCCCTTCCATTGGTGTAGGAAGCTGCAGCTCTGTAGCTATGCCGCTGTAGTGGCTGGATACCCTGACAGCTTCCTAAATTATTTTCTGATCCATAACGGTTCTTTGCCTTTCACTCCCTAAGAAAGAGATAATAAACTACAGTGGGGGCTTCACCAAAGGCTTCCTGAAAGTCCAAGTAAATGGTCACAGGGTTAGCCTTTAGCCATTATTGTGCTTACCTACTGTAGAAGAGCCTCCGTGAGCCACAGAGAGAGGAGGTTGGCTGAGGAGCCATCCGGCAACTGTGGGGACTATTTTTGGTTCCCTGTTCATTCATGCCTCCAAGCAGCATTCCTCTCGGCCATGCCTACCACCTTCTTGGCCTCCTTCAAGGGGCAATGGGCACTATGCAGGGTTCTCTGCTTGCTGTCCCCTTCTGGTTCTTTCATTTCAACCCTGTGACCCCCACATCTGTTCCTGTTCTTTTATCTGTTGTGCCCCGTGTCCATTTGATGCTGGGCTTAGTTGCCCCTCCTTGTAGGTGGGGAGGGTGGATGGGGGCTCTTAGACTATGTTGATATTAGTAAGCTTAGTTTGGACTTCGTTTGTCTGAACTAAGCAGTTTCAGGTTAGTTCAAACTAACCATGGGTTAGTTCAGACTAACCGTGACTTTTTTGTTCGAACTAGCTGCCTTATTTCGTTTGAATTAACTTTTAGTTTGAACAAAAAAAAAGTGGTTAGTTTGAACTAATCACTTAGTTGAAACTTTTTGAGCTCAAACTAAGGTGGCTACATTGCCCTAGTTCAAACTAAAGTTAGAACTAAGTGCGAAGTTTGAATTAACCATTCGAACTAACTTGTTTGTACTAATCTTTGCTTAGTTTAAACTAAAAAGTTTTTAGTCTGAACTAGCAAAAGGCTAGTGTAAGACATGGCCCAAATTAGTCCGGCCTAAGCTTCCTTAGTTCAGACTAATATGGCAGTGTAGACGTAGCCTGGGGGCATGGGACCTGATGTTCCAGAGAAGGGCAGATAGGACACAACATACTCAAAGACATCTAATATATTAGAAGGACTTGATGTTCTGTTATGGGACATGTGTTTGTTTGCCACTCCACATCATATGAACCTAAAAGTTTATTATTATTATTGTTGTTGTTGCCATTACAGTAATTTATATTGCAGTGCAGCCTTGAGTACCCAGCAGGAATCAGGGGCCCAATGAACTAGGCTGTCAGAGAGACTAAATGTCCCAAAGCTCAGAGAAGACAGTTAAAAATGGGGGAAAGGGGGAATCAGAGACATGGAGAAGTGATGTTCACAGAGGCTGTTGAGTGGCAGAGCTGGTTAAGAGTGTTTAGGTTTTCTGACTCTCAAGTCAGTGCTTGTTCTGATGGACCAAGCTGCCTCCAAATGCATTGTTTTTGATGTGGCACCTAATTACATGCCCTATCAAACCAAGGCTGTTTGAAATAAAACTCCTGTAAGGTCCCATAGACCTACATCCTAAATTAGAATGAACTGTTGTCTGACAAGTGTTATAAGTGGTGGAGAAGCAGAGAAGAGCAACTCTTTTCTGCATAGGATGCTTCCACACCCTGGGCTGTACAATAAAAGCTGTTTCTTTTTTCTCTTTCCTGAATGCATATACATGCAGCACTTGATCTTCCCTTTTCAGCCCATGACGCTTCTCCTTTAACAGTGGTGCCTTTTGATGGCTTGGCTTTTTCATTTCGATGGCTGCATATGGAGTGGCATTTTTTTATTTTATTTTTATTTTTAAACTCAATTGCTGCTGCTACATTGCCTGGGCTATAGCTGCTGTATTTTTCTTTTTATTCTTCATTTTAATGGCTTACAAAGCCAGATAACTGAATGACAAACATGTCAAGGACTGAAAAGCAGTCACAGGGTGTGGTGAATGAAGGGCTCAATCCAACACACATGGGCTTTTGTTCAACCACAACAAATTGTTTCACTTGTTTAGTAGCTCATACAGCGAAACAGTGCCCAGAGCAAGGAGAGGTTCCCAAGGAGCTCAGGCCAGGCACTTTATTCCCATCAGAACCCATCATCAGTATCGTCCTTGAATTAAATAGGGGACGAGCATATTGTATCACTGAACAACAGATAAAAATGCATGCTCCTGGAGTCAGAGTTAGGATGTGGATTTCCTGTCCCTGCTCCCAGCAATCTGCTCCCCACTCAGATATGCACTGTAACATTAGAAGAACTGCGTGGATTTCCAGCTCCCCCTGTGCTCCTCTCCACAGTTCAGATGAGCTTCCCTGCTGACCCCCCTCCCTCTGATCTACTCCCTCATCTCATGTGTGGAACAGAAAATATGTGGTAAATTAAATTGTATTTAGGAAATGAAATGCTCTCCTTCTGTTCTTCAAGAAGATAGCCAAAGGAGGCTGGATGCCTAGCATATAAGGCAGCTAGATGGTACCATAACAGGACTGGCAAAAATTATTCCATAGTTACTTCAAGGATGTTAACTGTCTGTTTGAAGACTGGTGTGTTTTATAATAGTCTGCTGAAGCTCATCTGCTTCTTCCTCCAAAACACTTCCAAGATCTCTTTTTCTCTTTCTAATTTTGCAGGTAAAACACTCCCTCCAAGTTCTCCTCTTTTCCCATCCTGACTATTGTACTCCCTCTGTCTTTAGTCTCTAGGACACCCATGTTGCCCTGACTGGGTCCATACAAATTGGAGTACTGCCATAGCCTTGGTGTCCTGTTTTGGAACTTTTTCAGGGGGTCTTGGTTCTGAAGAACCACAAAAAACTTGGCATCCTCCTGTCTGTTTGTTTTCTTTTTCTGTGTATCCACTTTTGCAAATTTGGCCCTGGCAATTAGACTTTGTTAAACTAATTTTCCCTTTTGAGCTAATTGGGATCTGAGGAAAGACTTCAATAAGTGAAAAAATCAGCACATGCACTCCACCACTGCTGCCTCAACAGTCATCAAGTCTAGTACAATAATTATGCGTGGATTATTCAGCTTGAAACTCTGGCAGGATGTTATTCAAAGATGATAAAGGAACAGACTGCCCCAAAATTTAGTCAGCCTGAAGGATTATAAAAACCCTTCTCCTTATGGCAGTGAAAATGGCCATCTATGCCAGGAACTGTGCTTTGATCGTAGGTGTAAGAGTGTGCTCAGTGTTACAGGAGGAATATGTTTGGAGACAATAAACTGACAAAGCCCATTAAAATTTTTGTTAATTTCGCTAACATTTTGGGGGGAACGGATGAAAATTTTTGAATTTTATTTTTGTGAAAAACATTCGTACAGTAGAACTGCAGAGTTACAAACACCAGAGTTACAAACTGACCTGTCAACCACACACGTCATTTGAAACTGGGACTATGCCATCAGGTAGCAAAAGAGACAGGAAAAGAAAATATAGTATAGTACTGAGTTAAATGTAAACTACTAAAAAAAAAAGAGAGAAAGAGAAAGCAGCATTTTTCTTCTTCTAAGTCAAGTTTCAAAGCTGTATATTTAGCTCTCGATTTATGAAAGAACAACCAAAATGTTTTGTTCAGAGTTACAAACACTTCATTTATGAACAACATCCATTCCCAACATGTTCATACTTCTGAGGTTCTACTGTAATTTTCTACCAGCTCTGCTAAGCAATTAATATTTACTACACTGAAAGCATCCTGAGACATGGCACATTGGACTGTCGATGTAGGGCCCAGGCTTAAGGCTGTGAGGGCCACTGGCTAGAGTCAGGAGCCTGAAATCACAGCTGGTATCAGGGCCAGGGCCAGAGGTGGGAGCCAAGTCCAGGCACCAAGGTTTAGAGTAGAGGAATGGAGTAAGGCAGGAAAGTGGGAACCAGGAACAGATGGGCTCTAGAGTCAGGCTTGTGGTGAAGGGTTCATAGTAGCAGCCTGCTGGAGTGTTATCTGCTTGCTCTGACAACTTCTCGGTCCTCCTTCTGATTCAAATAGCATGTCCCAGCCATTTAACCAGGCTGCAACTCTCCCGCAATAGGAAGATTCATCTACAGGGCCCTTTGTGAGCTTAAACTTCATTAGCCCCCTTCTCCACGGGGTTCGGTCAGGAGAGCCAACCAGCCACGTGAAGAGTGTCGGCCCAAGGTTTTTTGGCATCCTAGGCAAACTATGATTTTGGTGCTCCCCTCCATGTTTTATAAGAGATAATATATTAATATATTCTTTCAAATAGATAAAAAAAATCAGTTCTGTCTAATTTGATGCCCCTCAGTGTCTGGCACCCTAGGTGACTGCCTAGTTCAAGTATATGGTTGGACCGGCCCTGTGCATGAGTACCGCTTGGGGACCCAGAGGCTTGCATTCAAGACCTGCAATCCCTCACAGACAATGCATGGCCGTGGAAAGATGACTTTAAAGTTATAATAGTGACGAATGGGGAACAGGACTCCAAGCCAGGTGCATTGTGGGCCTAATTTACAAAGCAGCTGTTTTGAAAAAAGCACTCCTTTTCCCCTCTGTTACCCAAAGTAGGATTGGCATTTGCTCATGAGATGCTGCATCAGAGACAAATGAATAGGCTCTGCCACTTACTTATAAATAGCTCCCCATTAAACACTCAACATTAACGACTGCCAAAGACAATGGGCCCTGGGTGACTCTCTCTCTCACAACAGTCCATGGGTTTCGCTGCAATTATTCCCAGAGATAATTGTAAAGATAACATCATTTAAAATATCTAATGTTTTATTCAATATTTCGGCGAGTTTCAATTACTCCCAATTATAATTCAACAGCTTTCTATTTAAAACAATTATTGTCCTTTACAATGTGTTTCAAGTCAAATAAATTGTTTGCCGTTATTTGTCACTGGTTTCTTCTATAGGCTTTTCTTTCTCATTCCTCTTTAGTTTTTCAATTTCCTATTAACACATCGCGCCTCTCATTAACCCCCTAGGTGCCCTCAGAACATACCATACAATGGGCATCTGACAAAAAGCTGCCGATGTAACCTCTGAGGCAATCAGAATCAATTAAACCCATTAAAAATCAATATGATTCAATTACAGGCAGTGGGGTTGCATTTGAAAGTGATTGAACTGAGGTGGGATGCTCTCTGTCAAACTTGGGTGCTGGAGGAGGCAAATACGTTGTTCCATGTGTTACCAAGAAATGGTATTGCCTTGAGCATTAGCATCCTTATATGCAAATGAGCACAACTCACCCAGCGAAAACATTGGCATGGCCAAACTAAGAAAGTGTGACCAACTGGGCTCTTCCAATACTTGATTTGTTGACGGAGGCAGTAGATACTTCTGGAACTGAAAGCTGCTTCTAAGAATGATCTTTTTTATATAAAGATAGGACTTAAAGTTTCCCTAGTGCCCCTGTATCCTGAGCTTAGTCAAGTCAACAGAAGAATGCCTAGTTATTTCAATAGTGCAAGATCAAAGCCTTTCTTTGCAGACAGGGTTGTCCTTTTGCAGCAATTTGAATGCAAGTTTTCTGCTCATGTTCGCACATCCTTTGCAGAACTGAATAAAAAAAAGTACAAAGCTGCATAGTGTTTTGCACGACATAATTTTTTTCATTCAAAATCTTCCATAAATATTTACAAATATTTCTGAACATTTCCAAAACCGTATTTTTAAATGGATGTAAAAATCCTTTTATTCAAGTATTAGAAAACTCCACTTTCCCTCACAGTTTAAAACCTTTCACCTTTTTTGTTCCAGGGGAAAAAGGTTTAAAGAGAGTAAGAAAGCACCTTTTTTCCCCATATTTTTTCACTTTTGAAAACTTTTAAATGGGATTTTTCCTGCCAAAAGTAAACAAAATAATTGTTTTTTTTAAAATGAGAAATTGCCAAAAGTTTTCATTTATAATTCTTGTTGAAAATGGGAATTTTAAGCCTACACAAAATGTTTCCATTAACTTCTTTTGGATCAAGGTTTTTCTGCCACCTCTACCCACTGGCTTGTAATTGTTCCAAAATGCTTTAAAAAAAAAAATCCATGAAGCTATTCAGAGGCATGCCAAACTGTAGCTATGAGTATACATGGACAAATAGTCAACCAACCACCTTTAATGCTTTTTGCAATTTGCCTTTGTTAAGCACCTCTCAGTATCCTATCTATCTGTTGCTGAAGATCTCTCTATCCCTCTTAGACTTTTACACAGTAACTGTCACTGTGGTGTCAAGGTCCCAATTCACAAAAGCACTTTAGCATGATTTTAGTTTTAAGTATGTCCTATTAAGTTAATAGGATAGTCTAGTAAGTTAACATCAGGCTTCAGTGCTTATTGGATGAATCCTAAAGCTGGAGATGGGAGGGAGTGGGAACAGTTCTGTGAAGGTCTCTAACTTTTAAGCAAAAACCACTCATTTACATCCAAAAGCTGTAGTGATTTAACTAACTCAATTACTGATGAAGTTCAATTTGTGCAACCGTCTGCTGAGAATACTCGAAAGTTGAGTTAAGCGAATTTAATAAAGGGCACTTGCAAAGTGGGCTTGCTCTGGTTTAACAACATACGTTTCTAGGATGATTTATTTACATCATGTGCATATTCTGTGCGCTGACAAGGTCGTACTCGATGGAGCAGCAAGAGCATTAGTTTTGCACAGCCTGGATGGGTTCCCTCTGTAGACGTGTGTAGCTCTCCACTGCAGTGAAAAGAATATTCAAACCTGCAAAGTCACGGCTCATGCTTTGCAGGATGGAACATTTTATAGTCAACTCACATTAAAGTGATCCGGCTGCTGTCCCTGCTACTCGGGGATCCATTTCAAGCACACATGCCCAGAAATTACTGTAATACACTTTGCCTCAGGGATACTTACATTTCAAAGAGGAAATGAGTAGCTGGGTGGAGTTCTTTCCATCGTTTTGGCCTAGATCCTCAAAGATATTTGATGTGGCAAAGGGAGTAAGGCACCTAAATACCTCTGAGGATCTGAGACTTTGTTGGCATCTGGATAGCTCATAAAATATCACGCAGAACAGTTACAGTTATGTAAATAAGGTGATGTCATGAAAGTTGTTAAATATGCCCAAAGGCTATCAGGAAACTCCATGCTTTTCCCCCACAGAAACATTTCATGGGAAAAATTACCTCTTTTTGAAATTCCTTTTGGGTATGAAATGTTGAGTTAGAAGAACAGGGTTTGCTTCAGACTGGAAACTGGTAAAATGTCACTGAAATTGTAGATGGGAAAATACATTAGCAGAAAATTTTTCTCCCAGCTGTCAGTCTTCATCTGGAAGGTGCTGGTGCATGGGGATTGCCTGAGACCCACCAGATACTCTGGTTGGTTAATCAAACAATAGATTTGGAAGATCGGGGCCAAGCATCAAATGAACTTATGAAGGCCTTGATCCTGCAATTCATTGTTGATGGGCACATCACTGCACTCACAGGAATCTCCACTGATATTTGTGGGTCTCTAGGCACTACATTGAAAAGTGGGAGCTTTGCAGATGGATCCACTCATTGGTGAATGTTTTGTAGGTGCAATTCAGAAGGACTCTGACAGAAGCACAGCTGTGTGTAAACTGTGCAGGCTCTACCAGCCCTCTCTGGAGGGAAGTACAACATCCTGCTGGTTACAGATTAACCCCTCCTCTATTCAGAAATGCCCGTGAAATATCAGTTTATTAAATTTATAATTTAAAGCTCTCCAGACTTTTGGGTTAGGAGCAGCAAATAGATAGGCCTCATAATATGTTTACAAGGAAAACGAAAGTCTTTAAAGCACAGTTTGAGGACTTTAATATCTCAGTCATTGGTTAAAGGTTTACTACAGGAGTGTGTGGGTGAGGTTCTGTGGCCTGCATTGTGCAGGTCAGATTAGGTGATAATATTGGTCCTTTCTGACCTTAGAGTCTACGAGACTATGGCTATGTCACGCTAGGAAAAGTTAGTGCCAATTTAGTCCACTAATAAGTTTGAGTTTAGTCTTATTAGTTCGAATTAACAATGTGGTCTAATTCAAACTAACATTAGTTCAAATTAGTCCACTTTGTTAATTCAAACTAACTAATGTATTAAATTCGAACTAAGGGTTAATCCTTGTCTACATTGGCCTTAGTTCGAACTAATGATCAAACTAAGGACTTAGTCTGAACTAACTGGCAGGTCTTACTAGTTTCAATTAAGCTTTCATTAGTTCAAATTAAGGAATTCCTTAATTTGAGCAAATGAAAGCCTAGTGTAAACATGTACTACGTTCAAATTAGCCTCCTTTAATTTGAACTAACTCACAAATGTAGACGTACCTTATGAATCTAACTATTCAGAATAATGCTCCAGGTTTAACCCAAGGCCAGAAAGAAGTCATCATGGCCAGATACATTTTAATCATTTTTAAATAAGTGAATAATTTAAAGGAATTTCATAACAATTTTCCTCTGCCGTTCCCCTTCACTTTTCCAGAAATTCAATTCCACAGCCTGAGGTACTGGAGGTTAGGTGGTACTGCTGCCTTTCACCACCACATACATGGGCAAGGCCCTGGATGAAACAATCTGCCATTTGTTCAAACTACGATGCCAGATATTCCCAGTGCACTTTGGTGCTGACAGCTGCACTCCTCCTTATATCAATCTCCGTCCCCTGCCTCCCAACAGCTCTGCAAGTGTTGGCCTCAGAGCTCTTTGTTGTCCCATTCCTGGTCCCTTCATGCGGCTCTGGCACCAGACCCTACATACAGTCTCCCCCCTGCCTCCCTTCTGGTCCTGGAGATCCATAACAGCTCAGCTGGTGCCTCATACTGCTGACCTACAACCCAGCTCTGCTCACTATGCCTTAGTCCTGGCAGATGATGAGGCCCTGGCTGACAGCTTTAGCAGCAGGCACCAGTAATTGGGGCAAATCGTGTTTTGCTTTTGTAATAGGGACAGATAGGCAGCATCTCTTCATCTGAGTGCTGCACTGAGGCAGGTCTGCTGCCAAGGTGAAATGATTAGTGTATTAACTGCTGCAATAGCTATCCATCCCACTCATCCCCATCAAAAGCAATTAATATGGATTATATATATATTGTAAGAAGAATATCAGTCATTTCCAACCTTGGAGTCACTCCGGAGAGGCCTAGGTGGAATACCAAATGAGCTAATATGCATAAATTAGGTAAAATGTGACTAATAATTTGCATTCAGAAGGCTCCCTCAGAGTCTTTACAGTATATTGAAGCCATATGGTGAACCCAGTTAAGAACCAGCCATTGGCTTGCCTAGTTCACTCAGCAAAACTTTATGGGGTGCTCAGAGCTATCCCCCTACATTATTATTTCCAGCAAAGGGCATGAAGTTTAGAGAGTGGGGAGACTAGAGATGTTTTTATCCTTCTGAATGTCATTGTTAAAGAGAAGGAATCATTCTTCTTCAAAAAGGAAAGACAAAGTACTGACATCCTGCTGGTTGGCAATTGTATCTGAAAAAAATTTGCCCAAGAAATGAAACATTACGTTGAAAGCACTGTGTTAATGGAGCACTGATAGACGATCATAAGGAAGTGGTTAGACTGGACTCTTCAGTCATTCTTTGGCTGCTCCGTTGTTTCTGAAGCAGGAAAGTTAGAGTTTTTGCCAGGTGTGTACCTTATGCACCACACCCTTTATGGTCTTCATTTGATCTTTTGAATAGCATGGAGTTCTGTTGGATTAAAATAATTCCACACCATCCCTTCTTTTAATGTTTTACAAGGCAAATAGGCAATGTCTTCTATGCTACTTTATTTATAATCTCTCTCGCTTTAATGGAGCATCAAGGTATGATCAGTGCCGGGTTACTCCACCGTGGGTGTAGCACAAGTCAGTTGCACCGTGAGATGTGGGAGAAGCCGATCATGATACCATGAAGGTCTACAGCATCTTCCACATTATGTATTACAAAACTAATTAACTTGCCACCCTGCCTCCCCCAGAGAATTAAGTGTGATTAGCTTCTCTTTACATGAAAGGAATTGATGTGTGGGAGGATGGTCTGTTTTGTTTTGTGTATTGTGCATGCAGAAATACCAGGATTCACCCATATAAATAGGCTACTTGTCTGTAATGTAATCCCTCAGCTCTGCCCTCAAATCAGTGACAAACACCAAGATTCAATTTTAAGAACTCTTGGCTTCTCCACCTGTCTTCTGTCCACAAGCCCAGGCTGACTCAGCAAAGAATTAAAGAAGAGCATCTTCAAGTGTGCAGTGCTTTCATTTATCTTCAGGACTTGTTTATTGTTTTAATTTAAATGTAATTATCAACCATGAGGTTTCTAGTGGTTATCTCAGTAGTTCTCAACCTATTTACCATTGTAGGTCTCATACGTGGCTCTCTCTGTGTTATGTGGGCCACATCCACACAATATATATACTAACTGTCCGGCCCTGTGGATGTCACGTTGGCTGCAGCAGCGTTCTGATTGGGCCACAAACGGTCTGCGGGCCATAGGTGGAGAACCACTGAGTTATCCTGTTCCACGTTCCTTCCACCTAGCCCTGCCCCTGTCTCCCTACCGTCAGGGCTGAAACTAGGCTGGGGCGAGTGAGACAAGGTCCCAGACACCAAATTTAAGAGGGCAGAGGGGATGAATCCAGCTTTGTGCAGTGGCTGGGGATAGATCCAGATCCATCTCCAGCTGCCGCAGGGAGTCAGATCCATCCCCTGTGCCCTCTAAAATTCAGCACCTGGGATTTCCAGTGCCACTGGGGCTTCCCGCACCACTACCTTCTGGCAGCAGCGGTGGATAGATCCAGTTCCCCTCTGCCCCAGCAGCGGGGAGCCATTGCTGCCACCAGCAGGCCGTGGTGATCTGGATCCCCTCGGTGGCGGTGGGAACTTCCTGCCATCTCTGGTGGTGGCTGGGAATGGATCCAGATCCTCCTGACCTGTTGGAGGTGGCGGGAGCTCCCCATCACCTCTGGTGGCAGCTGGAGATGGATCAGGCCCTGGCTGGACTGGGATTGGGGGGCACATCTGGGGCTGCTTGCTCCAGGTGTGAAAACTTCTAGTTACGGCTCTGCTTACCATCACCCTGCCTGCAATATACCCTCGGCCCAGGAGATCTGAGGGCAACCTTCTCAAGAGCTCCATATTGCGGCTTTCAGAGCCCAGCAGATGCTCAGAATGGTTGAATCCCAGTGCTACGGAGAGGGAAATTCCACTTACCGGAGACTCAGTTAGCAGCAAGAGGGGGATGTTTCTCATGGGAGGGTCACAGAATGCAAAGAAGGAATCAGCTTTGTATTTGTTTAACCCTTATTAATATCAGTGTGGCTAGCTGGTGAAAAATTTTGTACTTTTCCCACCAAAATGGAGTGTAGTCATAAATGATTTTTTTTAAAATGGGAAACTCTTGCTTTGGAGGAAATATTTCAGTTTTTAAGGGGAAAATTTGAAACGCACTGAAACAAAATGAAAATGTGTATCGAATTTTCAGTTGAATTTTTCATTTCATTTCAGTTTCTGAACGCTCTTTCCACTAGCAGGGAGCAAAAATAAGAAGAGAAAACTCATTATTTTCTCAGTTTGAAACAGGTGGAAATTTTTGTGGGTTTTTTTTTTTTTTTTGGCTGTTGGTGACCTTTTTCTTCCCCATTTTGTTTTTGTTTGTTTTGAAAACCCCTCATTAAAAACTGACTTTTTCCTCTAAATACTAAAATGAAAAATTTTGATTTACAATAAAATTAAATTTTTAATTTTCTTTTATTTAGAATTTATGAAAAGTCAAACTTCTCCAGGAGAAAAAAATCTCATTTATTTAACTGGTGTCACCACGGTGGATCTTTGCTTCCTTTTTAGTTCTGGACCATATGAAGAAGTATATTCATCACCTACTGCCACCATACTCACAAATGTTGTCCTTTATCTCAGATAGTAGAGATGCTGGTTTTTGACCCAGATATCCTGGGTTTAATTCTTCTAGACCACAAAGCCATTGCTACACCGGCCTTTTCTTCCTAAAATTAACCCTACTTGCTACCACTGGGGAACTGCACTAATGAAAGTAACAAGAGGAACCCTAGAACAAAGACTATGCTAGTGACTGCAAGCATTTTAACCACCCTGTTACCTACACCTGTTCAGGGTAGAGTTACGTGCCACAAAGTTTAAAGTCCTAGTGTCCAATTTGCAGCACTGCCATAATTGCTACCTCCGGGGGAGATGAACTGTAACTAAGTGCAGTGGTGGGAGACTTTAGGGCAAATAAGACCAGTGAGAAAAAATGCAAGGATTTGTGGGGCTGTTTCTCGCACCTGGAGAAGGCAGGAGAACTCTCAGCTGTTTCTTCCTGTTTCCAAGCTGATTCTCTGCTCCCTAGCCTGCTGCATGTACATACGCACAGGCAGCTCCTGCTTTCAGGCAGCAGCTCCAAGGAGCTGGGGAAGTATAGCATGTGTTCTCTACAAGCACAAACAGAAGAGCCGGAAAGAGGATTTACCACAGGCCTCCTTAAATAATCTCCAGGGCTAATAAATACTTTTTAAGATAATGATTTTTCTGCTGTCCCTTTTAGCTGCCAAAAACTGCATGGAGCTGTCATGATGCTTTCACACAACAGCTCTATAGATATTTCTGCAAGTGACTCCCTGGCTAGCTTCCCATCCTCTCCTCAGCCCTGTTCCTGCTCACAACCATGACCTGCTTACCCCATGCTTCCTGGCTGTACACGGGCGCAATAATTTATCTGCAGATAGCACAGAAAAAGCTGAAGTCACTTTAGTACATAATATTCACATACTTAATATTAAAAAGGCAAGACCATAGCCACTGAAGATGTCAAGGCTAAGGTACAAGGAGCATCTGAGGAAGTGGGCTCTTCTCCCACGAAAGCTCATGCAAAAAATAAATCTGTTAGTCTTAAAGTGCCACACAAGTGCTTGTTGTTTTTTTACTGGACTAGACTAACACGGCTATCCCTTTGGAATCTTTCAGAAAAACCTCCTTTAAAGGAGTAAGATAAAGAAAAATTATATCTAGACTAAAGATGTGCCTCTGCTACAAGCCAAATTGGAACTGCTCCACGGTTCATTCGGCCATGCAATTACTATAATTGCACCTTAACACTCATGTCCACTGTCCAGGCCTAAGGAGGAGTGGAGTGTCTCAGATTTATATCGTGTCAGCTTGAGTGTATTGTTTTGGATGAAATAAGATCCCATTTCTACATTTTTTAAACAAAAATGGTTTGAATTTTCATTTGGAAATCCTTCTTCATTTTGAAATCTTTAGTTAATTTATTTTTATTAAAGAAGACTTTGCCAAAATCGAAACACGGTGACGTGAAAATGAAACATTTCAAAATTATCAGAGTGAAAAGTTTCAAATTACTCAACGGGAAGGCTTGACTGAGCCAGGCAGCCCATGGAATGGGGTAAGGTCAGGTTTACAAAACCAAAAACCAAAAATCAATGCAGAATCGCTACCTAGATGTTAAAATGCATAGTATAAACACAAGTCCTTCACAGCGATGCAGGGCAAACACAGTCAAAGACAGACCCCTTTCCTATGCCAGGTTATTTGGGCTAGGACAGGGAAACATTTCTTTTCCAGTCTTGAATGTACCTAGAACTAGCCCCAGTGGAAAGAGCCAGCCTTTTTTTTTTGGCCTGCTGTGCCCTGAGGTGGTTTCATCTGCTCCTGGCCCTTCTAGGTGCTGGAAGACCAACTCTTGCTATTCTCCAGCTGTTCTCAACCACTGCGTCACAAGACAAAAGTGTGTTTCTGCACAGTGACTGTGTTGTGTGAAATCAGCCTGCTGCTGACAGCCCAAGGAGAACAGTGGCAGCAGGCTGATTTTACACTGCTGGGTTTTTAAGAGAGGAAGCTGCAGGAACGCTCTGTATGAGCTGCTGCAGAATCAGCTGTTTCATGACTTTTGTGGACCAGCAGTCAAGTCTTCAGCTGCCATAAAATCCCTTTTACATGGCGATTTCTTTGAGGGCAGGGGGGTGCAGCAGTGGCACATTGTGTCACGCACAGCTGGGAACCCTCCCAACTGTGTCGCAACAGTGAAGGGGTTGCGAACTCCTGCTCTAGGCAACACCTTGAGGCCTGAATTTGCTACTCTTTCTTTCCAGCAAGACATTGTGTTCAGAAAATGTGTGCCAAGGCAGTAGTTGTGTCCCGTCACACCAGATCTGTTTTTCACTTTTTGAATGATTGGATCACAAAAGTTTTTGAGATTTCCCTGTCTCATCCCTCAGATCACAGAAGTTCTCATGGGATAGGAAACCATTTCATGGTCAACTGTAATAATAACTACGACTCATAATCATTACAATTACCAGGATGGTGATGATGCCTAGTGGCCATTTAAATTGAACCTCTTCTTATAAGAGTTATCTGTTTTACCAGAAAACGGGGTGGACAGAGAGAGTTAGTATGGTTTAGGAGGCTGTTTATTGATTGTCTTGTTTTTAGATAAACCATAGTAGAGCATCGGCATAAGGAAAAGGATATAATCCCTTATGACTTTTATTTCTTAAGGTATGTATTTCATTTTATGACATAAACATTTAGAGAATAACTGGATGGATCAGATACATTTTGAACAACAAGTTAAATAATGAAACAAAACATAGGTATTTGTTCATTGTCATATTTCCTGTTTTGGGTAGGCTCTAGGAAGTTTGTCTTTCAGGCATTTTGGGCCCAGCTACAACTGGGAAGTAGCAGAAATCTCACTTAAAATCTTACTGTGTGAGGGTCTGAGCTTCATTTCCAGACCAAAGAGGG
The DNA here is from genome assembly GCA_007922195.1 of Podocnemis expansa. Taxonomy (NCBI): domain Eukaryota; kingdom Metazoa; phylum Chordata; order Testudines; family Podocnemididae; genus Podocnemis; species Podocnemis expansa. The sequence goes on from ML682019.1 coordinate 9,822,763, forward strand.
TCAGATAGGTGGTTTATCCAAATAAATTGAAGGCTCACCATGACAGATAAGGCAATTTCCTTCAATATCCTTGAAAGAATTTATTGTAGCAACTTAATGCATTATTGTGGTCCAGGATTGTCTGTGACCTTTCTAGTGAGGAGATGTGAAATATATTACAACCCCATGTGTTATCTTTGGGGATCTAGAAATCAAATGTCTGGTTTATGTATGACTGTGTTCTACTCTGTGGGGTTGGGCTGGCACAGCTCCTCCAAGGATTGGAAAGTGTGGGTAGGGATTATGGTAAATCAGGCAGACCGTAAACCCGCAGAGAGGTACTGACTCCTCAGGAAACTCACATGTTCTGGTTCTAACCAGATTCTCCAGAGACAGGCTACGGCTACACTTAGAACATTACTTCAAATTAACTTACTTCAAACTAAGGAAATTGAACTAATAATGGTTAATTTGAAGTAAGTTAATTCGAAGTAACATGGCCCCACTAGAAACCCAAATGAAACTAGCATGTCCAAGGACAGGACTTCCTAGTTCAATTTAGGAAGGGGGCACCATAGGCAGTGTGGTGACATGGCACCCAAGAAGGGCCATGCCTCCACCCAGTACATAGAAAGAGGAAGGCGTCTTGGCCAGACAAGGTCAAACTGTGTTAATTTGAACTAATGGTTAGTTTGAATTAACGCAGTTTCATTGGGTTAATACAAACTAATAAGTTCGAATTAACCATTACTTCAAAGTTAGAGGAGGTTTTATAACTTTGAAGTAAGGTTTCATTACTTCAGACTAAGGAATTGCTTACTTCGAAGTAATGAAATCCAGTATGGCCATGCACAAATTTAGTTCAAATTAATCCTCATTAATTTGAACTAAACTCCAAGTGTAGACACAGCGTAACAGACCAAGAGAGGACTTTTGGATGAATAGCTTTGAGTTTAAACTCATTTGGGATCTTGGTTCTGATACAGCAAATGGACAGGGCTTTCTACCTGGGGCAGGGAACGGAGGAGTTCTTGTGGAAGAGAAGGAAGGACTTGACCTAGTAGGGCCCCATAAGACTGATGGGTAACCTCTGGGAATCTTTCAAGCGTGTGTTTAGGTTTTTTATCTCTCTCTCTCTCTCTCTCTCTCTCTCTCTCTCTCTCTCTCTCTCTCTCCATCTATCTATCTATCTATCTATCTATCTATCTATCTATCTATCTGATTTCCTCTCTCTGTAACCTTAAGAATAAATGTCCTGACTTAAATGAAGCTTTGTGGTACTTTACAAGTGTAGGCACATGTGTTGTTTACAGCGCTTGGAAAGAAAGCAAAGAGCAGACCCTGGCCTGTTGAGGCAGACAGGCTTGCTGGGGTTATCACAGATAAGGCAGGGAACTGTGCAGCCATCCCGAAGGGAGACAGAAATCAGTGGGGCCTAACTGGTTCCAAGACTGAGCTTGTTATGTTTACAGAGTAGTTAGTATGCTGAGCTGCCTACAATGTCATGTAGCCCATCTGCAACTGCTAGTTAGAAAATCTTTAACATCTGGCAATGGGACACTAGATGGGGAGGACTCTGAGTTACAGAAGGGAATTCTTTCCCAAGTGTCTGGCTGCTGAGTCACATCCACAGGCTCCGATCTAATTGCTCCCCATATTTGGGGGTCAAGAAGGAATTTTTCCCCTGTCACGTTGGCATGGACCCTTCGGTGTCTTTTCACCTTCTGCAGTGTAAGGCTTCGATCCCTGCATATTTCTGAAATAGTGACATTCACTTTGTACAGAACTCTGCAGTCATAGCATTTTTCCATGATCTCTTCTCATCCCATAATTTAAGGAAAAAGGGGCAGGACAATGTTTGGTAGGAGACTTCCAAGAAAGAGAGTGCTGTCTAAAGGATAGGGCAAAATCCCAACTCTGTGGAGATTTGCCATTGATGTTAAGGTCAGTTTTGCCATGGACTTTCATTAACGTTAAGGTCAGAAGGGATCAATATGATCATCTAGTCTGACCTCCCGTACAACACAGAACCTCACCCACCCGCTCTTCTAAAAGACTCCTAATCTATGAGGGAGTTACTGAAGTCCTCAAATCACGGTATAGAGAAGCCACCAACAAGTGACCTGTCCCCATTCTACAGAGGGCCTCTGCCAATCTGCCCCTTTCATGGAACCAAGATTTCATCCTTAAGGGGCATTCTTCCCACTGAGTTGGGATGAAGCCAGTGATTTGTGCGGCCGGGCATCTTTTAGACAAGGCATAAACTCAGAAGACTTGAGTACACATGGCCATGAACAATTCCAGGACTTTCCGGCCAGGACACCATGGATTTCATCCTTATTCTTGCAAAATCCAATCTGTTTAATTAATTCCATCTGCTTGAAAATCTCCCTCTGCCCCTTAAGGCATTCCAGAATGACATGCTATCTTCTTCACTCCCTTTCCAAAACTCTGACATACCGTTGCTTTGAGATGCAATATACTTGCCATGTTGCACACCAGAGGAAGCTGCATTTCAACAGTGGGGAAGTGAATCAGCTATATACCTAGGGCTTAAAGTAAATGGAGAGCTAAAGGAGGGTGCAGCTGCCCACAGAAGACTATATTAGTGTAATGAAAAGCAGAGTCCTGTGGCACCTTAAAGGCTAACAAATTTCTTCACTGTTTTTTCTGTATGCAGGCTAACACAGCTATCCCTCTAGTGCAATGAAAGATTCTCCGTTAGTCTCATTCTATTTTAATCTCTGTATATAGTTAATAAAACTCATTGGTATACTTTCAGATGAAAGGTGCTATCTCCCAGTAAGATATGATTAATTATTATTGTGACTGCTGCTACATAGATCCTAATCTAAGTCCTCTGAACCATAGATCTTAGTGCTACTGAGCTAATGGAAGGTTGCCCTAGGGGAAAAATTCTCTCCCACCAATTGTTATAAAATTCACCATGGACACACTTTTTATATTATCTTGTTAAAAAAAAGTCGATTATATTTAAAGGATTTTTACAAAGCATTTAATCTTCCAAAAAAAAAAAAAAAGGAAAAAAAATCCCCATGATAGAAACTGCAATGGATTCATCTGTGACCACGAAGCAAAACAATTCTCTGTCTTATGAAGATGAGGGATCAGTTGGAGAACAAACACATTTAATAAATATTTCCCCCTTCTGCATTTGTTGAAACAGGACTGTGTCTCTGATTTTGATTTCATTTTCTTTATGGCAGAGTGCTCGAGTTTGAAACATGAATTTGGAAACACGCATTTATATATCTCCTGGATTTTGCTGGTTTTTCAGGCTCTGAAGAGATCATTCTTGCCGACTGTCTCTATTTAAGAGGGACAATCTATATTTTACAAGCAAAACACACCATTTTTCCCACTCCGTTCCTCCAAATAGCTCTCTAAAGACAATGCATTTCTCTGGAACTAAAAAAAAAATCCCTATTTGTCTGCTTGCATGGCCCTATTTATAACTTCACAGATATGAGAGATTCAACAGCATGCATTTTTCCCCTTTCCTCATTTTGCAGGGTTTTATTTTGAAGGTTCAGAGCAGGATCAAAATGTAATATCTTGAGCTCTTGGGAGTTTTCCTGGTTAAGAGAATGCATCCATGGTCTATTATACTTCGAGAAAAGATACTCTTTAAGGCACGGAGAGCCCTTGTAAATAATAATACATTATACTCTCACAAATCCAAATCTACCAAGGACTTCATGGTGGTATCACTGCTTCACTGTAGTGGTGAGGCTAGCACTCAGATACTCCACTCCCAAACGACAAGTCTCTACCACAGAGGTTCCCAACCTTTTCTCTTCTGTGGCACACTTTGATACCTTTAATTTTTGACCACCATCTGATGAGTAGCTTGGAGCCCAAGAAAACTTAAGCCCAAAGAAATCTGTTAGTCTTTAAGGTGCCACAGGACTCTCGTTGTTTTTGCTGGACACAGACTAGCCCATTTCCCCTTCTGAAATTTCCACCACCATACAGTCTCCAAATTAACTCATGAATATGCATGAGCCAATCCAGAACTCTTCAGGTAGCTTTTTCAAAAAATTCTGTGATGCACTTCTTCAGGCCTGATGGTGCATCCGTGAGCCATGGCCCACTGGATGGGAAACACTGCTCTACTACATGAGCCAAAGGATAATCTTCAAGTAGACTTGGAAAGGCTTATACAAGATGAGCAGTTAGAAGTAGCACATACATCCTTAGCAGCTCATTCTAATGCTAAGAAATACTGTTTTGCTTATCTCATTTACTTAATCTCAGGCTCCTGTGAAGAAGGAAAGGAATATGTCACAAGGGAGGGCTTCAAGTCCAGATTTTAGCTCCAAGCTTCCAACCCTTATAAAATTTGGAGACTGTTTGGATCTTGGCTCTGTTACTCAGAGATGGATCAGCTGAGAAATACAGGGTTTGATTCTAAACCCACCCACAAACTTAAGAAATTTCCCAGGTTTAAATGGCCCCATAACTGCACTATTTTGAGGGGCTGTCTTCAGAAAACAGCTTCCTCCTGGCTTCTGCTATCAGCAAGCCAGAAAAATGCAACATTCAGGCAGGAGTTCTTGTTTACGGACTCAAAAAAAAGGGGTGGGGGGAAGAGGAAAATCAATGTGTAAATGAGCTAATTAAGAGAGGAGTAGCCTCAACGGAGAGAGCTCAGCCGCTCAGAGCTCCATTTGTACGCTGCCTGTCCTTATTTGGTTCCTGTTGTTGTTGCTCTAATTTTCCACAGAGGGACCCAGCCACTCACCACCCAAAGTGAGGGTCCCATTCAAAGAGACTCCATGGTGGTCACACTAGTACAGCTCCAGCCTGGCTGATCTTCTCTCTATGGAAATGTTGAGGGTGGTGTCATATCTATCTTCCCCCTCTCTCTGCACCGGGGTGGAGAGCTGGGGATAGGGACCTGTATGCTAGTATGACTCTGGCCGTCCCCTGCCCACTAAAGCAGGGGATGAGATATTTAGGGTGGACAAATTACCACCACTGGCCTTGATTACCAGCTGGCAATGGCTAGGTGAGGGGCAGTGGGACGTGTTGCTATTCACTCTACTTATTTATTAATTATAACATATCTGATGAACGATAGAACAATAAACGCCTGGCTCGAACGCCCAGTGGGCCATAGTCAATGGTAGTTTCACTCCCTCTCACAAGTCTTCCTATTGTTTTCTCTGCCCGCTTGTCATTTCTTGCCTGAACCTAGCCGAGAAGCTCTTTAGATCAAAGGTTTTTTTTTTTAAAGTATATGTTAGTACAGCACCTAGCACACTGGGATCTCAACGAGGATCAGTCCTCAAGGTGCTCCTAATGCAGCAGAATAAATAACAACTTACTGCAACAGCTTCTCATAACATCACAGGGGTGAGTGAGTGAGGGTGAGTGCCTCAGCATCTGGCGGGATCGTATGTGATGCTTCCCATAGGGACAAAATGTTGTTCAGGTGGGCTCCAGGTTTACTTGCTACATTTACTATCCCCTGTCTTGGGAAAGTAGCTCAGAGCCACAGTGATAAACAGAATAGACGGGAAGGGGATCAGCAAACTCCTTCTACTAAAACTCCACGTTCATTTTAGCAACAGCTTTAAATGGGCAGCCGCATCTGCGGGCTCCTGTGATCTGGCCAGGGTTTTTTAGACCTCAACCCCCCCCCCCCCCCCGATTCTCTGTAACTGATGCCGTTTCTCTCATCTTCTGCTTGAATACAACTCTTTTCAGCACTGCTAAGCCCTGGCAGGCATTTCAGGATAGATAAACAGACCATGAGTGAAATCCAAGCATATCAGTAAATCATTAACAGACACCAGAAACGATTTTCTGTTATAAAACAGGGATGTGAGTGTGTGTGTGTGTGTGTGTGTGCATGCATGCATATCTTTAGAAATAATATAAAAAAAAATCTGTTTCTTAACTCTACACAAGACTTTCAGTTCTTGGCCCAGAGCAATACATGGGCTGAGAAAGGGAAGAAGGGAGCTGAATATAGGACACAGTTTCTGCAGTGGTCAGTAAGACAAATATAAAATCAAACATCACTTATTTCACAGAGCAGTGGAATCTGAAGAAAGTGGGCTGGAAAGGTTGCAATGGTTTTACACATACAAAGAAGTCTAGCTGTATTGAACATGTCATCCCTCACCCTTTACACCCCTGCCTGTCACATGAAATGCCCTACTCTGTGTGGCTTTCTCTGGAGCGGGGTACAGGAATCTTAAAATAAATCACAAAATGACTCCTACCACATAGGCGCCATAGTCGGTCTCTTTTCACAATGGGCTGTGGACTAAAATCGTGATTTATACTTTCTTATCCTTCACACCAGGCAACTCCAGCAGAGGAGTGCCATGTGCCATACTGTAAAACAAACAAGTAGCCTGGTGGCACTTTTAAAGACTAAAAAATTAATTTATTTGTTAGTCTTTAAAAGTGCCACCAGACTCTTTCTCTGTTTTGCTTAACAAGACCAACACAGCTCCCCGTTTGAAACATTCCTTATTGTGTGTCAGGGCCAGGAAATTTTAACGCCCACAACTTCTAGGCAGAAAACTCATGTCCTAGATGCAGAAGTAAACTCTGGACCTGTACAAGTGCTGTTTAACCCACTTGCAATTTTATTTCACTTGTCACCTGATAAGTTACACTTTTGTGTGGTAGCAGAATCCTGACTCTTTCAAATGGCCTCTCTGGGCTTTAGAACTTCATTAATTAGCATCTTTTAAATGTTTGGGTAATATTCATTTTTCCTTTTCCAAGCCATTTCCCCAAGCCCTCATTTTAATAAAGCTGGTGCTCATGAACATTTGAATATGAAAGCCCTTGGTTACAGACAGACGAACGATGAATTTTAAAAGACTGCAGATCAAGGATTACTTAAATGGCTAGTGTAATGTTTTGTTTTGTTTTGTTTATAATGGCTCTGTGGTACTTTCAAGATAAAATATTATCTTGCAGGCATTTTGTGTGTGTGTGTTGGCTCAAAATAAGCATTATTAGGGGGCTGCTGTATCTAACAGCAGGGCAGTGATATCAGATGAACCCCCTGGGAAAGTCAATATAATGGAGTATGTTTAAATGTGGATGGCAATTTACTTCAAATTACAGTAGTAAGAAATCTATTTATTCTTTGTAATTTCATGCACAGTATTTCAGGTGTTAAAGGTGATCTGAAATGCCTTTTAGGAAGAAAATTAGCTAATTAAAAATCTTTTTAAAAAAATCCCCTAGTGGTAAGAGAATGCTGTGCAGGACTGAAGCACTTAGTGATGCTGCTGCATATGATGTGATAACTAGTCAGCTAGACAGACCAACGGCCCAGGACACTGTCCCCAGGAGAGGTTCAGCAGGGGTACCAGTCTTGCAGCCTACCCCCATGCTGCCCTGCCAACATCTCTGAAACCTGTCCTGGATGAACAAGAGGGCAGTTTGATTTGTAAGGTCCATCCAGTCCTTGGCGTCTCTGCTGAGGCTGCCAACAAAAGCTGCTAGTTTGATGGTGATTTTTGTCATTTTGATATATCTTGTCCACTAGTAACTGGGTATTGAGCTACAAATCATATCACACAGGCTAAAGGGCAGGCAGCAGATAATAGTGTCATGAATGAATGAAATCATCACCATGCTCGATACTTTGAGATCAGTGTGGTCTTCAGAGAGGTAGTTCAGGGCAAGACTTATATTGGTGCCCTCTCAGGAAAGGCTCTATATTCATAAGTCAGAAAGTTGCCCATAAATCTACATTTTCAAAAAGTAGGTGCAGAACAGTTTTTCCTTTGTTCAGCTGCCAAGACCTGTGTTCTGGGCTCTGTATGTCTGTTGGGAAGACCTGCATTACCACAAAATGTGAAAGCAAAATTAGGAATTCTTGGAAAGCAGGTCCCCTCATCTGTTTCACAATCCCAGCTGGATTTACACAGAACCTTGGACTCAGATGAAGGAGGATCTCATTTTCCAGTAGCTCCTTTGTTTATGTACGAGTCAGTGACGGATTCAGCTAATGATTCTAATTCTTGCACCTTTTCTTTTCCTTTATGAAAAGAAAGGTCTTTCTAGGAACACTGAGCCTTTGCAGCCGTTCTGTAGATGGAGTTTCCCGTGTGGAGTTATGGTAGCACTGGGTAGCAAGATGCTGCATTGTGCAGAAACAATCACTAAGATAAATGCCACACCTAAGGCTGTGGGGCTGGGACTCAGGTCCTGCCTCTATGGTTCAAATGTAAGCCTCTAGCATTTCAACGTGGCGAACATCTTTAGCTAACCTCAGTAGCATCTTTTATGGACAACACTGCTTATTTGCACATATTAAGCCCAGCAAATGGCAGCTGAAAGACCCTCAGCAAAAACAAATGCATATGATCTTAGGCCTAGAGCCTACAGTTGGACCCATGTGGGTGGATCCTGATGTCTGGCTGGAGTCCCACTGTAGTCACCAGAGATCTCTCTGGAATCAAGGACCTATCCATGGACCCAGCTTTAAGATTGGGGCTCATGTTTGTATTGGCTATAGTCTAAACTGCAAAGTTCAGATCCACCTTTAGTTTTCCCCAGTCCTGGCATGGTCCGAGTTCATATCTTCTATAGACAGTGGCATGAGTCTAAACCAGCTGATGTAGAAAACAATTCAGACTTGGTGTACATAAGCCCAATGGAGTGAATGGAGTTGTACCTGTCCATAACAGGTGAGAAGTTGTATCAGTATTATCCTGGAACGAAGCCATATAACTTGTCAGCTCACTCACTAGCACTGCATTAGAGTGAAGGGATGGCAAGATACAGGTGAATTATGATGCAAGGGCTGTCGGCACCCTCCCCACCTTCCAGTTATGTATGTCTTCCCTTTATGATCATCATTTCCATTCTGTGTCTGATTTGCAGGACACGTCCCTCTCCGAGTCTTCAGCACCTGATGGTCTTTTAGTTCTCTCTTACTTCTTTTATTATTAAAGTTGGGAACTTTAGTTGTAATTCCTGAAAATCTCTGTCTCTTCTACATCTATTTTGCAATGGCTTTTTCTTTTGAGGGAAAAAAAGGTTAGTGATTTTAAATGCTTAATATTTGGCATTTTCAGCCCCAGTATCTCATTTCTTGGGCATCCAGTAAAATAGTTTCCTAGGAGTAGATACACATTCTAGATGAGATAGATAAGAATATTCTTCATGTGGCAAATGCATAATCACTGAAAAAGTTTGGTTATAAGGACAAACTAAAACTCACCTTTGAGCCTTCTTGGCATAAGATGAAAACATCTTTTCATGATTCCAGAGTGCATGGAGGAGAGTGAGTCTTTTTTCTTGTAGTAATTGCATTTTTAGTCACAATTGTCTGTTATCTCCACATTTTCCACAGGTGGGGATATTGGACTCCACTGAGGGTTTGATGTAGCTGTTCAACTCTCACATCCCTTTGTGATATTAAATGCCAGCATGCCATGTAATCAACAGGACTTTCTAATGAACAAGCGAACACAGATGGCAATATTTTTACTCCATTTTTTGTGCAGTTTCAGAATTTGCTTTAAAGGGGAACTACAGAAATTTTAAAGAGACCCTCTGAGATAAAAATAATGGATATATTCTGCTCAAGGTTAGCCCGTTGGGCACGGATCCAAAGGCCATTGAATCAACTGGAGTGTTTCCACCGAAATCAATAGCTTTGGCTCAGGACTTTGGAATTCGTTTGACTCTCTACAGTTCAAACAGATTTTAACTCATGTGCCATTCTGAAAAGCTCTTAGAATTAGGAGGGAAACAATCAACTATATTTCTAATATTGACTCATTTGATTTTTACTGTGGGATCTGTTGATTTACTTGGCTAGGACTGTGAAACTAGACAGTTTCATTGCTATTTGTAGGAGGTACCACTGGGTGCCCACCGACTGAACACCCCCTCGTGTCCTTAAGACAGCCTTGCAAACATATCCTCCCTCCCCTTTTAAGGAACTTCTTCAGCAACTCATAGACCCCCATGTCTATTCACAGTACCTCTCATGCTGTGGTTCTTTCAATTAACAAACTTTCAAAAATAAAAGTTCTCAAGTCCCCATTTACTCTTCACTCCCAAGCCCATCCTGCCTTTTTTCTCACGTCTGTTGTCCTACTCCCAGATCCTAGTTTTCTCTGCTTGAGCATACCCACTTCCAACAGCCTGCATACTTCACTGTGATCTCTCTGAACTTCTCTTCCTACCCTCCACAGCTCACCTTATGCGGCCCCTTCTAAGGAAATCATCTGATCCCTGCTTTGGTGCCTCACCTTACTAGCTAAGGTTGACCGGACCCAAGCCTCTAGCCCTTATGAAGTGGCCAGCCACCCTGTTACATGTAGTTTAACTTTCTGATTCATAGTAATGCACTAAGATGATGATCTTTTGATTGAGTTTCCAGCGTGGCCAGAAAACATCTCACAGCGGGGAATGGTAAAGGCAACCACAACATCTTGCTAAAACCATTTAAATCGATCTTACATTTTGTAATTCCTGCTTCTCCCTTTTCTTTTCTGCAGAACATAATCTCTGAGTCTAAACAAGGTTACCAGCACCTTCTTAAAAATAGAGTAATTGTTTTAGCTCTCAAATGAGTGGCAGAATCAATAGCCAGGATTAAAAAATGAAACATTTTATATTCTGATACAAAATAGATGATATCTTTCTTCTTTCATTTGCCTAACAAGCATTAATGTCAAGATTCTTATTTCTTCTGTTGGAGTTGGTGAATACCACACAAACCCGAAGGAGGACAGGAAGTCAGCTTGACTGAAGAGCAGGACGCTAGTTTGCTTCCCTTCTCTATTTGGACTTTGTCTCCTGGGATGAGAGTGGGTGGATAGGAGACATGCAAAGGGTGGCTATTTCTAACCTCTACACAGGACTTGCAAGTCCACTAGAAACTGTGAAAAGTCCATGGAAATGCTACTGTTTTACCTCTGTGATAACCTTACTAAAAATCTCCTTTCAGCAATTTCCTCTTTTCATCCTATCATGAAAGGGAGAAAAGGACAAAACAGACAGATTTTCCTGGTCCATGCCATCTCAAGAGCTAGAGATAGGGCAAAAAAGAAAGCATTAATCCACTTGACCTTGCACCGTGGATGCCTAATAAAATGTGCCACAGACGGACCCCAAGCTGAGTTCTGCAAAACCAAAACCACCCTTTTCTTTACTGCTTCGTACACTGAGATGATCCCAATAATATAAGGACACCTGAAACTGGTGGCCCTGCCATTGAATAGTGTTCATAAACAAACACCATGAGGGACAAGATGTCACAAAGTCTCTGATTCATTGATGGAGTGAAAGGAACGTCTAACCCCATAGGTTCTGCACTGTCTCCTTCAGACAGTCCGGGAAATGGGGAACTGTGATATTGGAGCCTTCATTTCTTCAGAGTAGAGACCAATCTACTTGTCAAGATTTTTATCCTGATGTGTTTTCAATGCAGTTATCGATGATGAATGACTTGGGCCCACTACCATTTACCTGCCAAAAGTTAATGTAAATGCTCCAGCAGTTTGGAGAGGAAATGAAACCTCAGGATGTTTCTGAAATCTGGGAGACAATTAATGTGATTTACATCCCTAACATTATGGGGAACTAAAATTTCATATGCTCCTTTGAAACATTATTGTGGGGTGAGGGTTGGAAAAACCACATTACCTTAGTGAAATATATCAGTCAGCCTGTATATAAATAACACAGCTGCTAACAAAGATGGCAAGCCAATACCTGAACAAAAGGATATTGGATCACACTGCAACAGAACACATTTTTACAGACATTCAAATCACCAAACCAACTGCTCTTTTTGTTTGAGAATTGCTACTTTGTATAGTCAAGAAACATCCTCGATACAATTATTGGTGGCATTAAGGATCAACCATTGTAAGAAAAGTAGGACCAGGACATGAAACTGATCTGGAGTATCATTGGGAAGGGAGAGCTGTTTTCTACAGTATTTATCAAAATTCAGCATGAACGGGATGCAGATGTGAATTGTGATCAGATGAGGGGTTCAGGTCCATTCCAGGGAAAACGTAACTAGGAAATACTTGGTGGGACAAGGAAGCAGTAGTCAAACAAGCTATTTGCCCACTTGATGATGAGGTCCCAACTTCAGTCAAGTGTGGAAAAATGTGTTTAGCTGGTGAGAGTACAATAATTCAGTTTCATGGAAGATTCTGAGATTTTAAAAGTTAGCTTGGTTCCAATTTGGAGTGAAAAAAACAACATTTTAAAAATTCTCTGTCAAAGGTGGGAACACAACTCTTGGGCAAATTGCTGATAGATTGTCTCTAATTCAGGAACCCTAGGAGTTCTGTGTCCCTGGACTATCAATGAGCTGTAAGACTGGAAATTTGGGAACCAGGGCATCCAGGGCCTGCTAAAGAGCAAGGTGGATCAGCCAGCAGGAAACCGACCTGGTGTCAGGTGGATTTTTGTTGAATTTGAATCACCTTGGTGAAACATTTTGATTTTGACAAATCCACAAACTACGACAAAAATTTTTTTGTTGTTGAAATTTTTCTGACCAGCTCCAAAAATAGTGCGATGGTTACTTCTTTGAAACTCATTTGTCCACACCAGAGCACCACTGGCCACGCAGTTCAACAAGGGCTGCTGCAGATCAGGGACAGGGGAACATTGGGGGCCGAAAGGATGAATAAACACTGTGGTTGGAGGAGCAGGACTGGAAAAACGTGGTGTAATGGAAATCAGAAGTGGGATGCATTGGTGGAACCAGGGGTGGGAGAATCTTTCATAGATGTCTATAGTATTCATGCCTCTAGCATGGCTGTTTCATTTACAGCTTTACCTACACATTTCTTAAGACAAAATTTAACATCAAGTATTATTACACAGTGAAACCTCCTCCCTGCAAAGACAACATTTCACTTCACACTGATGAGTCACTATGGACACTAGCCATGTTATATCAAGCCATGACTCAGTGCTGCTAGAGCCTCAGAACTTAATTATTTATTAATTAGCTTTTATCAAGGTAGCCACAAGAGATGCATCTTCTTGTTACCAAAGCTGGGAGAGAAGTGAAAAAGAGAGAGAGAAAAATATACCCATGCAGCTGCAAATGATTAATTAGACCCACTATAAACATACTGGCAAATATAAAAGAAGAAACAGCCGTACTCATAAACCTGGAGATCACAGTGTTTAGCTGATAGAGTAAAAGGGAGAGGAGCCCTTAGGTATTTTGTTAGCTCAAAAGGGTGAAGGATCATAATATTGGTTGTTCACCCTAGTGTGACAGACTGACAACATCCTGGACAAACCTTATGGAATTAAGATATGCTATACTGAATGAAATTAAACCTTATTGATTTAGTGTAATACCATTGGGGTTCATTGTATTAAAAACATAATTGTTTATGTATGTATTAATGTGGGATTGTATGGAACTTCTCTATGAGGATGGGTTAACTAATTTTATTCCTCTGGTTATCAGCCCATCAAAGCCATGCCTTGCAGAAATTCACATCTTTATTTGACTGGCTTCTCTGGGGACCAATGCACAAAGAAAGGAATTCTGAAGAAAAGAATCAGGTTCCAAACAGGTCCAGGTCCTTCCTCCTGAGCCAGCAAATGGACAGGACTCTTGCTCTATGGAGGGCCCTGATTCTTCAGGAAGGATCCTGATCAATAACCATGGAATTAGCTATTGGGCAGTCATTATTTTCCTGCTTAATTGTTTTAATCATTCACTCAGAAATCAGGGACGATACCATGTGACTGAAGCCATTCATTGCACATCCTAAATAGAAAAGTGCTAAGGGTATGTTTAGGCTGAAATCACGGGGTATGACTGCGGCCAGTGATGATACACCTGACCTAGCTTTAATCTGTCTAGCACAGGTACTGGAGCAATGACAGGGTGTCATATCAGCATCAACTAGCCACCTGAGTAATTACGGTAGGTTCCAGACAGGCTTGTACTGCCCACGCTCAAGGCTATACACAACTCTTCTGCTATCGGTACCCATTATTGCAATGGAGGTATACCCCAAGAAAAAACATTCTTAGAAACCCCAGTGGCTGACTTTTGTTCACAAAAGCCATTTGGTAAATCCTGCAGAAAACAACTTGCTTCACAGACTTCCTCATCCATTTGCAGGAAGCATCAAATTTTTAATGAATAATCTTTTGGCAGCACTTATTTCAGCCAGTAATAATGGCAAGTAAGGACAGGTTCAAGCATGTGTTTGAGTCCTGAATAGGTTCAAGGCTGATGGTGCATTGTTGAGAGACTGAAGCAAGTTTCGCCATCAGAACTTTTCACTGATGTCTTCTGCACCTTCTGATGAGAATGACTGATGTTTGTGGAGTATGATGTCACCACAGTGCCAGCATATTCACTGTTTGATGGCTGGGAGGTGTGTGGTTGGAGCATTTTTGAGCAGAAGGCATTGAAGAAGGAAGGCTCATGGGCCCTAGATACCTATTAGACCTCATGACGAGCTATTAGATCTCATGAGTTGATGGAACCAAGCAAGCAAGTAAAACAATATTCATTTTACAAAATGTCATAATAATAATAAAAATTCCCCTCAACCCCAAATACAATATAAAGAGAATTTGCAGCAAGTGAGTGGCACGGAGCCAAGCAAATTTAAGGAACAAATCTAGCAAACAATGAAAAGTAACAGCTCTGACCAAACCCCACCGTTAAACATTAAATGGTGCATTTGTAACTGACAATATCAGCAACTTTAAAGGGCTGTTTTACCAGCATGTGTCAGCCTGTGTGGGAACAGAGATGAGTGTAAATGTATGTATATGTATATTTAGGGGTTCCACCCATTTCTTTATAACTCTGAGGTGACAGGAAGAAGGACCAAATTAATTTAAGTCAATTAAGCTGCACCAACTGGTTCTGGATGTGAATTTTGCCCTTAGTGGCTAAAGGAGACATTGATTAACAGGCACTGTGTGTAGCTATTTGGATGTGCACAAAGAAGTGTAGCATTTTGGAGCTGCAAACCCAAGGCACAAAAGCTCTCTTTGATCTTCTTTATTGTTCAAATGCTTTTGCTTTATAGTTTTCCCTCCTCAACCCTGAAGTTATGGGACCAGACTAATTGAAGTCAATGCAGTGACACCTGCTTACACCAGACCTGAATTTGGCTCAAAACCCATCAGAGCTGGCTCCTGCTGAAATCACAGGGAGCAAATGGTAACTGGAGGAGAGCGAACAGTGCAGGGAAAGACTCACTAATAGCTGTGAATTCTGAATGGTGTTTCAATTCATTCCCCATCACACTCTTTATAATTCGCTTTGCAGAAACATAACATACCATTAGCCACATATATAGAGAAGTAACTGTCTTTGGTTGGAATCGAGAACTGTCTATCTTAGGTATATCTGTGGCACCCTGTGGCCATGAACGTGTTTATTCTTGCATGCCCCAGTTTGCTGCATTAACAATAATCTCCTTTTGGGAAATGGGGAAGCTGAGGCAGAAAGTGATGAGATGAATTGCTCAAGTCCCTTCCAACCCTATGATTCGATTCTATTCTATTCTATATAAGGTGTCATTGTGGGAACTCCCACAAATTCCAGGCCTGTCCCTGCATTGCCCTGCTACCTGGTGCTGCCACTTTCACCTGCTAAGAGTCAGAGCATAATGCCACTAAGAATCAGAACATAAAGCGCTCCCCTTCCTCTTTCATTGAGGTACTAAACAGGAGGCTATGCCTGCTACCCCTTCCATGAGTAACCCTGAGCTACAAGAGACTTCTCTGTCACCCAAAGTCTACTCAGATGAGAGCAGCATCAGGCCTCAAGCCACCACTGCCTTCCTCCCTTCTTCTAGGTACGCTGCCACAAAAGCTCCAAAATCCTTGCCCTTTTGTCTCTTTAGTAACCACAGCTGACCCATTTATCAGTGCAGGCCCAGACCTTTCCCTTTTGTAAGGGCCTTGCAGGAATGGCATCTGGTACCTCCTGCATTCCACCATGCCAGCCAGGCTCTCCTGTAATCACATTTGGTGCTGCAAGATTAAGCTGTCATTAGAAAGATAATTGTTCTTCAGCTTCCATTTGCTCCTTCAACGGCCATTAAGCAGAGAACCAAAGCCCTTGCTGCAAAGCCTCTGGAAACAAAAAAGCTTATAATTTGCAAAAGAGGGGACTACCTGTATCACCATTATCCGACCCGTCATCAGTTTGCTACTTCTTTATTTGAAGAACGCCATAATCACAGGTCAATCTCAAGCCACTTATCTCTGTCGTGAGTGATCTGCTTCCGCTCTTGTCCGAGAACTTTTACCATCGGATCTGCCCATCTCATCCATGGCTGAGCAAGAGACTGTTTACAGTCATAGGGAATCCAATGAGTAAGTCTAGACGTCCACCTGTTGTCGTAAAGGCGGATAATATGTCCCACCCATCGTTTTTTAGCTTTGTAGACATGTTCAACGACATCTTTCACTTTCATCCGTTGACGTAGTTCCTGGTTTGTTATATGGTCTCTATGGGAAATTCTACACATCCTTCTTTCCATTGCCCGTTGAGTTACGGCCATCTTCTCTTCATCCTCTTTGGTGGTGGCCCCGCATTCTGTCGCATATACCGTAGAGGGAAGGATCACAGAGTTGAAAAGCTCAGCCTTCAGCTGCATAGGCAACTCATCATCAAGTAACACAGCTTTCATTTGATTAAATACAGTCCATCCAGTTTGTGTTCTCTTCAAAATCTCATCCTTAGTAGCACCAGATCGGCCAAAAACATGGCCAAGGTATACATATTTATCAACCTGCTCCAGCTCTTTACCGCTGAGAAGTACGAGTCCATCAGCACAGTAGCTATTTCGCATACATTTTTTTAGCAATGTTTATTTCAAGACCAACTTTCATGGATTGTTGTTGCAGCTGCTGTAGTTTATTTTGCAGATCTTGTACATCATAGGCAGACAGAACACAATCATCAGCAAATAACAGATGAGTTAAATTTTTGCCATCTACCTTGATGCCTGCCAGTCAAGTTGCCTGAATACATTCTCCAGCACAACTGCAAAAAGCTTTGGTGAGATTGTAAAAGAGGGGATCCTAACTGGAAAACGCAACAGAGAGAAAATGGTGAATCCACAATAATCTCCTTCCAAAATGAGAGCACACGTGGCATACTGAAGATGAGTGTGTCGTGTATGAAATGGAGAAGTTTGACATGTATGGAACCTGGGCCAAGGCGCTTCCCCTCACCCAGTCAAGTGCCTCCATCCAAAATACATCTCACTGGAACGCGCTAGAGACCACTGTACCATTAGTAACTTACCCAGGTTGGCCGTACACAAAGCCTTTTGCCGTCATGCCCTTAGATAGGCTCACCCACATGCTGCGCAGATAATGCCTGCCACTCCTCGCTCATAGACAGGCATTAGTGACCCACTTGTCACTCGCCTGCACAAACTTCCCCCACAGCCACACAGTGGGCCAAATTCAAGTCCCGGTGAAGTAGGGGCAGTTCTCCTAAAGTTAATGCAGCTCTACCAGCTTCCAACAGGCCTGAATTTGGGATACTGTCCTGAGGCACCACATAGGGGAGTTATTTCACCCTCGTTAGTATTGTGGTTTGGCCACAGGGCCACCTGGGCTGGAAGAAGGCACAGGGTCAACGTCCCCAGGCTCCCACCAAGGTGGGGACCCCCCTGCCGTGGTTTCTCTGTCCGCTACTGACTCTGTATGTCCAAGGAAACATTGGGGCTGGGTAAACCAAGAGGGCCTCGGTAATTGAGAAGGTGGCTGGAGTGAGGTGAGATTGGATGAGGCCTGGAGGTGGGCAGAGGAGGTAGGAGTTGTGTGTGTGAAATAGTGAGGGAGATCCTTCACATCAAGTCTGCCCCAGGCCCCCCAAGTCCTCTGGGGGGCCCTGTTTGGCCACACTTCCTGATAGTTTTAGGGCCAGTTTATTAATCCCCTGGTGAGCAGTTACTCAGTTCCCATTGAAGACAATGCAATGACTTGTGTGAATAACTGCTAAGAAAAGGGTGCCAAGATCTTGCAATCTGGTCCTTAATTTGTAAGTATTAAATGCTCAGAAGTGTCAGTGTTCCCCTTGAAGGCCTCAGTGGAGGTGTTATTACTTGCAGTTCCCACATATTATTTAAAGATTCATTCCCAGCACTGTAACTACAGAGCATAAGGTTTTGTAGGAAAATTACCTATCCCTTAAGTATAGCCATTACCCACTCTTACAGATTTCTTGGTAATTTAACTTCCCAGAGTTTAAAAAAGAATTACCCTGGACCCTGCACCAAGGTTTAATTGGAACATGTATTCTTCTATTTACTGGATCATTATCACGATAATTCTTTGCTGCCATGCACTTATTTTGGAATTAATCTGTTAACAGAGTTCCTGCGTGAAAGTGGAGATTTCCCCTGATACTAATTGAAGTGATGAGGGGATAATTTCAGGTATTTTCTCCTTAAGTGATGCATCTACCATAGCTGTCTCAACATTTCTGGAGTGAAGTTTTGCTGGCTGTCTTGGAGAAAGGAAAAGCGAGATCAGTTAAGAGAAAGTCACAGGACTGAGTTTTAGGACAGCTGTATTTAGTTCTTGCCACACCCACCTTGTGTGACCTTAAGAAGTCACTTAATCTCTCTGTGCCTCAGTTCCCTACTGGCAAAATATGGATATGCTTCTTTTCTCCCACCCATTTTCTGCCTTGTCTGTTTAGATCTCAGGCTCTTAGGGAAAGTAGTTTTCTTATCCTATGTGTTTATATGGAATCTATCACAGTGAGACCCCAATCTTTGCTGGGGTCGCTAAAATCTACCACAGCATAAATAAGAACAATGGCAAAGAGAAATTGCATTTCTGAAAAGTTTGATTCAGACCCATTGCCATCGATTCATGACCCTTGAGAAAGTCACTCAGGACTCAAAATAGTGGGACCATTTCTTGTTTGCTTTGGGATTAGAGATGTACAGTGCAGCCAAAATATGCCTGACACTCCTACTGTGATGACTTGGGCATCTCTGTCTGAATTTGATACTTCAACAAATCATTGGGCATTTAGGACTTCACAGCTGTCACTGTGCTACGCTTGATGGTTGATCACAACTTGACAATACAAGAGACTCCTGCACTAAGTCATAGGTCTCTGCTACTTGAACTCAAGGAGAAACTTAGTTAGAAGCAGTATAGGGTATACCACACCTAGAGGAGCAGTTTCAAATTCCTCCAGTAGATGTCAGTGGCACACATGCTAGCATATCTCCAAAAGGGCAGCGGTGTTAGTCTAGTTCAGCAAAAGAAGCAAGGAGACCTGTGGCAGTTAAAGGCTAACAAATTTATTTATCACATGAGCTTTTGTGGGAAAAATCCCACTTTGTCACATGCTTTGAAGATGTGGGAAGTTACAGAACGGGATGAAAATAAATTCAGGAGACTTAAAGACATGGGATCAGGTCATACTGTAACAGCAAATCAGAGCAGTTGTTAAGATTCAAACATTGGGAAAACACACACAGAGGAGGGTGAAGTCAAATAACCTGTTGTAACAGGAAAAGAATCCATAGTCACAATTTAATCCTGCTCTGGGCTGTAAATTCCCTCATCTTCAAAGCATCTGACTAAGTGGGATTTTCTCCCATGAAAGCTCATGTGATAAATAAATTCGTTAGTCTTTAAGTGCCACTGGACCCCTTGCTTCTTTCACATGCTGGCATGTTCACTGCAGGACCTTTGGGAATAAGTTCTCACATTCTGCACCCAGAATAGATGGTACAGATTGCCCTAGGAGTTGGCAGTCAAACTCCTGCTCCCAGAAAGGCACCTAAAATCATGAGCGAGTGAGCACAGAAGGCAGCCATTGCATAGAAGATCACTTCCAACCATCTCGATCCAAGGCAACATCCATCCAGAGAACAACAGTTGAACAGCGATTGTCATGGAAACTACATCCCCAATGGCTTTGCGTTGGGCTTCTGTTCCTCGTGATTATTTCCTGCCCATCCAGCCCCATTTTATCACTTTAGCCCTATGCCGTTCTGGCATGATCCTTTTTTGTCTTCACTCAGACTGTAGGTTCTGGCTGGGAAGCCAGGATGGTGAGGTAGAAATAATACCAATGAGTTGAACAAAATAAGGGAAGGTGGATCTGAAAGGAGCTGAAGGAGGACCTGAAAGCAAAGAAAGAGTAACATCCCATGAGCTAGGGCAGGTTCTGGAGATGCTTGGAGGCAATTCATGGCTGACTGCCACAGTTTCATTTGGTCCAGGAAAGCCAGGCTTTGTATGAAGATGATTCGCTCTCTTTGCCTGTCCAGCCCATGGTGCAGCATTAATGGGTAGCTCCATGCAGAGCCACATGACAGGAACCTAACCTCTTCCTTTAGTTCAGAGGCCAAGCAGGGGCCATCGAGGTACAGGAACAAATGGTTTGTTATCAGCTGGCTATGGTGAATGGGGACTCTCGGTGTAGGCGTCTTGTGTAACTCTTACTCCTGAGCAATAGGTACAAGCATCTGGTGAATCCAGATTTGAAAGCATTGCTTTGTAGTCCCTGGACTCCTGGAGGACTCAGACTCCCACATATTTCTGGGGTTTCCTCCTGGGGTAACTTTGCCCTGGGAATGAGAAGGAAAATGTAAGGTACTTGCCACATTTGTGCTAGGCAGGTGTGTATTCTCTGATTAAACATCTTTGCATTAAAGAAGGCTTTAGTTTTGTTTTGGGTACAGAAGCTCACCCTTTTTTTCCTATTCCTGAACTGAAGAAACACTGAAACGAAGGCTAGGCCTTTACAGTGCCATGTGGGGACTCTCTAGGGGTGAATGGGGGCTCTATCCAGCAGTGCAAGGTGGGAAATGAAGCACATTGAATCAGCTGGAAATGGTAGTGGGGAACTGAATAAAATAAAATACACTTACCCAGCATTCAGTTCAACCAGGAGGGTACTGAACGTAACATCACAACTATTGGTAACAGGTGCCAGGAGATCATCAACAACAGAAGGGTCAAACTTTTAAGCCCCATCTGAAAGAAACTTTCAGTGCGTTCACACACTTTCCAAGAGTCACTGATGTTAATCCTGTTTCCAACATCTAGGGCCGGATATTTGTACCACAGAGGCACCTAGCAGAGAACACTACAAGGGTTTATTTTGTAACATTACAGCCGAGAAGACAACTTCAAACTTTTAGCCCCTCTATTGTCAACTCTCTATAATTGTATCATGCAGATGTTCCAGGCTGGATAGATTTGTTTCCAGTGTAACTGGATTTGCCTTGCTCATGTGGTTTCTCGACATAATTTCAGGGGAGTGGTGTTCTGCAAGGTCAGGCAGCAAGCTGGCTTTACAGCCCTCTTCTGCATAATGTCTTTGCTTGAGCCTTAACAGACTGTTATTAAGACAGAAAAATTAAAGGAAAGGAATATAGTGCAGTTATTTTCGCAGCAACACTAATATAGCCGATCGATATCTTGCTGCTTGTTTTTACACCAATCTTTATTGTTTTGACAGACCCTTACTGCATTAAGTGCTTTGTATTTCGTTATTATCTGTGCAGCCTGTGACAGGTCAGCTGGTTTCAGTGGGATTACTTCACCATGGGCTGGAGGCATAATGGTTCATTTTGGGCACATTGACGCACAAGATTTGTAGCACCATGAGCTCTATAATTCACCACTGAGGTTTGGGTAAGGTAGTGTTCCTCAAGGGACACATTCCAGATGCTACAAGATAAGCCATTTCCATTGTCCAATTCTGTGTTTGATTTCTTCTTTGATTTGTGGGGTTAGGAAAAGTGACATGCTGGGAAAGATGGGTAGGCTAGCAGATCTGGAGACTGGAGTCCTCTGTCTGGGACTGGTACAACACAGGCAGCTGCATTTGGAGAGTCGTACACACTATCTCCGACTCCAACAACACTCTTTGTAGCTCCTCTGTGTGCCTGCCTTTAAGAGTGGGAAGAAGGTCGTTCACTCTCTGTGGCCCATGGAGGCTGTGGCTTCAGTGCAGAGACCACTGGGCAAGAACAGAAATGATAGTGATGGCTATTTTTCGTGACTCAGACACTTCTCCAATCGGAGTTTGGCTAAGACCTAGCTGGTGTCTCTGATCCCTACTCACAACCTAGGTTTGAACTGATGACTAGAGTGAGTCCCAGGAAGCAGCCAGTCCACTCTATTATTTTTTAAATATTATGTTTTATTGTTTGTATTGGGGTAGCTTCTAGGAGTGCCAGAAATGGCATAGGACTCCCTTGAGCTAGCCACTGTACAAACACACAAGAAAAAAATGGTCTCTGCCCCAAAGATGCTACACAGTAAGTTCCATTTACCTCTAGTCTCATTAAATGTTTTAATAAGCGCTTTGCTGTAAAAACTCTGTCTTAATTTTCAGGCCTAAAATAAGCTGACAAGGTCTTTTCAAGATCATTTCATTGGACTATAACTGTTTTATGTGACAACATTACCCTAAAATCGTTTCTTCCTGAGTTCTTTGAGTTCTGGTTGCACTTTGGTTGAAACTATAACAATTAGCCTGTCTTATAAACATAGTGATAAGAATAAAAAACAACAACACTGGACCAGAATTAAATGATGCAGCAAAGGCTCTTGGATGCACATATTCTTCAGTCACACAAACATTTCAACAGTTAAGTGCTGAGCCCTGTAAGGATGAAACTGTGCTTGAGACAATTCTGTTTGATCACCGTTGTTGCTGGCAAAGTTATTTTTACAGTTTCTTTTGAAGTTAATGGAGCTTGCCAGTTTACACTGGCGGAGGAGCTAGTCCTCTGTGCAAAACGATCCTGGAAATTGTGCTATGTCACTGCTAGCAAAAAATGTGCTTACACATGATTGTTGCAAGCCCAGGTTCACCCTTAAGGGGTCAGAGCCTATCACTGTGGAAGTGTTTGAGAAATTGGAGAGTAGGTGATCCTGAGAGCCCTTGCCACATAATTTGAAGAGATCAGCAAGATGACTTAAAGGAGAACTTGATGGAACAGTTTAACAGGCAATTGGTGTACAGGCTGAGTTCCTTCATGTTTATTAAGTGGATTTATAAAAAAAATCTGCCATTTGGCTATGAACAAGCCTTCTTGCTGGGACAGGGATTGCTGGGGCTGTAAAGAAGCAGGGAACTGGACCAATGGGGTTCAATGCAATGTCCTGATTCAACTTAGCAATTAAGAGCTGATCTTTTTCCTAAAAGACGGAGACAAGCATTCTGGTGTGTGGAGATGTGGCTCCTTCTCTGTTGTCTCCTAGCCTGCGCAAATGAATTTGTGTGCAAGCACTGCTGTGCAGTGCATCGTGGCAGAGAGACGGATGCAGTTTGATGAACCTTTGGACTACGCAGCTGAGGCCAGCCTAATAGGGCTTTGTTCAGACGATTTCAAAGGCAGCGTTTGCTGCACAATGCGAACATCTACTCTTAGGACTTGATCTGGGAATGCACATGGACCTTCAACTCCTTTTAAGGTCAGTGGGAATTGATGACATTGAGGCACCTCATGGGAGGTGCTAGGAACCTTTAATGATTGGTGAGATCCACAGTGAACAAAAGATACGTGTATCTTACCATAGCTTATAAGAATACCGAAATATGCAAAATAATCAGGAGTCCCTCTGCATGTTTAATTTAAAACAGCAAAGAGCAAGCACATTGTGAAGCCAGTGAAGTTGTTCAGGTGACTTGTAGCTGCAGGGCAGACACCAGACAAACCTCTTTGATGTTTATCAGTGGCAAAGAAAGTGAATAGCAACTTCAATTACTTTATTTTATCTTTGGGCTCAGATTATTTTAAATGGTTCTCTGCAAAGCTGGCATTGCCTGCGTACACAAAACCAGCCTGCCTGGCGTGCTTTACACAAAGTCTTGCTTGCTTTTCTGATCTAGACTAACACAACTACCCCTCTGGATCATTACACAAAGTCTGTTGCCTCAGAGACAGCTTGTAATCTCCTCTGGTTAGTCCAGAACCTGTGAGTTACTTTCAAGCCAAACTCATTGGCAGTGTCAGGCTCCTGGTGTCATCTCTGTCGTTCATCACAATTCTGCCAAACGCAACAGGCCTGCTCTCCACACGGCTCTCACGGCTTCACAGCTCAGAGGAGGGAACATTGCTAATAAGCTAGATGTCCTGCTGAGGTCTGATTCCTTTTGTGCTGGCAGCTCCGACCCAAGTCTTAAGGCGGGACTGAAAAAGCTCATGCAATAAATAAATTTGTTAGTCTTTAAGTGCCACAGGACTCCTCGCTTCTTTTGCTAGCCTCTAATGGTTGCAGAGCTGTGGGGATGCACCTGAGCCAGCTTTTTCCATTATTTCCCTGGTGCTGGTTTAAGCTCCCTGACTTCCCTTCCTTTTAATTCCTCAGCTTGGAATGTAAAACAATTTCTCAGGCTTTTAGGGCCAGCCTCTCTGGGGAAGCACAAACAAGTCTAGCCAGGATCCTGAAAAGAAGGGGAATGCTGTAGTCATTTCACTTGCCACGTAGATAAAGCTGTCAGCCTCCTTCAGATCTTTAACATCCAAGGGACTATTCCGCCTTAGCAGAGTCTTGAGCAGGTACTACGAGAAAAATGGCTATAGAGAAACAATCTCATGGCTACTAAACCCTTCTGCTTGTACAGTGTTGGCTGAGAGCCACTGGAGATGCTGCAGGTTGGGGTGGTTGCTTCCGGTGGGTGTTCAAGGATCTCTCCAGCGTCCAGCTCAGGTGAAGTCACTGAAAGGAGGTTACTGTGTGAAGAAGGGGTGCTGAAGACTCAGATTCAGTCTAAGGAGGCAGGGAAGCCTAGGCAAACTAAGGGGGGACCTCTGTTCCAGAACAGCAGGCCTAGGAATCTGCAACACCATCCAAGGAGTGTTTTATGAGATAACCTGAATTTATTAACTAAGGCAGGAATCATCGTGTGAAATTCTCTGACCTCTACTGTGCAGGTGGTCAGACTAGATCACTGTTATGGCCCTTCCTGGCCTCAAAGTCTGAGTCTTCCCAGGGTCTTCTATGTGCAGTGTAGCTGCCAGCGGTGGTACCTGTGTCTTCATGCTCATATGATACAATCACCAATTCATTACAATGTAATAAATATCAGTGTTACAGATGAATCTTCTCCGTAATAACTTGATCACTAGCTCGTACTGGTGGGGTGACCTCCCCCACCAGCAGATTGGCCCCATGTCTGGTGATTCTGAACCAAAAATCATTGCAGTGCTCCTGTAGTTCAGCTGTCTGTGGGGTTTGAAACAGCTAAATAAACTTAAACGAGATTTATGGGAACATTTGCTTAAACTTTTTTGTTAAATGGCAGCAGATTTGGAGCTTTATGTATTATAAATTGTTTTCATTTAGACTTTAAATGTCCTCTAGCCTCTGCCTAAAGCATTCATTTGCTGCATGCCATTGTTTATTATTTAGTGGCTGGACTTAATAGAACAAATAGAACAAATGAACAGGAACAGCAGGAGAAAGAGAAGAAGCAAGAGTGAGGGAAGCAGAGGGGTGGAGGTAAATGAGAGACAGATTAATGCATGAATCATGCTAGCATGCTGATCCTCCAAAGAGCACAAGATGTGACTCATGAGTGGTGAAGGGTGCAAAGGAGGTTTTAAACCTGCCAGTTTGGGGATGACTGTGTGTCAGCTAGTTCTTTTGTGTCAGAGCAGCTCAAGGACTGCAAATAGTGTAGTGGCTAGCACCTCTACTTAACATACAGAGGGTCCTGGGTTCAAGCCCTGGGGGGTTGGAGTTGATGATCTCATGAGGTCCCTTCCAACCCTATGATTTGATTGACTGCTCTAACTTGTACCAGCTGTCAATGGCCCGAGGGCTGATATTGAAGCTGGGAATCACCAGAGTTCAGGGAAGCCCAGGCCACTTCTTCCTTCCCTGAGCCAGATCCTCTATGGCAACCACTGTAGTAAAAATACTGCTATTCTGGTACTTCGCCACTTGTGGGAATCTTATTATAGGTTGATCCTCCCATGGCCGACCAATCTGGCTTCATGATGGCTTTGCATGGAGGTTCAGCATAAAGCAATCCAAGTGTGGTGGAGAAGCAGGATCCAGAGCCGATAAAATCATTTAAAACACTCATCTGAGAGCCTATGCCATGTTTACCATGATTCATGGGTTCAAGATATTCCTCCAAATGCTCACAAATCCTGAGCAGTTAATATATTTTAGTTCAAATGATTATTCATGCCAGAAAGTATGTTGTTTGCTATTGGTTTCCTGCCATTCATTCTGCTGTTATTTAAAACATGTCACCCATCCAATCAAGGAAGAGAAACAAAACCATGTAGCCAACCCACACATTGTTGAAAGCCAGCAGTCCGAAGGGACCATCTGGACTATTGAACCTGAAAATTACTGTTCTAACCTATTCGGCAAACACAGCACTTAAAACTAATGAAGCTACTTACAGAGAAACGGAGGACTAGTTGGAGAGCGACTCGCTAACCATACAGCAGAGTAAATGCATAGCAAAACCTGGGCCTGATTCACCCCGGGTTATACCAGGTTTTAGCCTAGGGTGACTCTACTGACTCTGGCTCATCATGCACAGTGCGCGCTTCCACAGCTCACACCCCCCACCTGTCAATTCCTATTTACAAAGGGCCGGCAGAAGTAAGCTGAATGTCATGCAAAATGTAACACTTCCGGTTAGACTTCAAAAGCTGTGAAATGCTTTCTGTAGGTTGCTGAGTGCAAAGCCCCTATTCAGCATTTGGTCCTGCTTTACACCAGACCTCTGTGGCTCTTCTGCGACTGCCTGTATTCTGCTGGGTAAAATTCAAAGTAAGGGAGCCATCTTTACATGGATGGCAAGAGGCAGCTTCTTCCCTCTGCCTCCCTTCAAAGCTGTTTGGACCAGCTGGAGTGTTATTGCTGATGGTCCCTGGGGGTTGTGTATTGAGACTGGTCAATGATGAAGAGCATTCTCAGCTGACGGTCCCCAGCCTGAGATGTGAACTCCTGCGACCTGTTGGTCTTCCAGACTTTGGGACTGGTGAGCTAGGACTTTCCCATGAAATATCAGACAGGTGGAATTCGTTGTACAAGCTTTTTGATTACTCGGGGCTGCAGAACTGTAGTTTATTCACTGAAGCTGCTCTTCTCTGGCTGCAATCATTTCAAATTCTGTTTGTTTCAATTGTTATAGCAGCCAGAAGCCAGAGCAATGAAAAGAAGATTATAAGGACTCAGAAAGAGCCATAGTCTCCCCATGGGCACGGCAGATTTTGGTGGGCTAAATAAACCAGAGTCTTGGTCCAAACTGCACTCTGTTTGTAGAGCTGGTTTTGTAAAGCAGACCAGGAATACTTTCCACTAAGTCTGCTAGGGTGGAGTTGTTATTAATTCTTACTATTTATTTTTCTGTGTTTCTGTAACTCAGTCCTATCCTCTGCAGCGCCCCAGCAGGGCAATTCATTTAAGCTGCATCAGTGAGATGCTTTGCTGCAGAAGATGTAAAATCGGCATGAAAATAGTAGAAAGGCAGACACCTGAGAGCTAAGGGGAAGCTTTGTGTCTTTACTCCAATTCTTACTAGGAGGCGTGGGGACTGACTGAGTCCTTATTTCTCATGGATCAAGGCTCCACTCCCTGCAACAAACACCTCTGGGTCCAGAGGCCTGGAGGTGTGAGATAGAAAGGTTTATATCATCTTGCCTGGAACTCTATTTTCTGATAATCTGGTTGAGTGTGACAGATAGACCTATACACAGGATACCTGCCAGCTCTCACTGTGCACTTTGCTTGGAATAGCTCCAGTTCTTGATTTCTTCAGGTCTTGGCTTCCTTCCCTGTGCTTCTCCCTGCCCCCAGCTCTCCAAAGAAATTTATCTTTTTAGTCTCTTCTCAGACACTGACCCTGAAGTATCTGATGCAAGGTGTTCACAAGCTGCCCCTTAGCAGTGTGCTACAATCCCACACCAACACCAATCAAAACTTTAGAAAGATGTTGAATGAACCTGCACAGACTTCAGATGACTAGAGCCCTGCACAGATACAAATACGTGGATCTGTATCCGACCTGCTTCCGCAAGAAATGGTCCATGGATATCCGTGTTGTATCTGCGGATGCGGATATAATGTGGATATCCATGGATATGTGCATATTTGCAGGGCTGTAGATCTGTTCAGATAAAAATATGTGGATCGGTATCCAATCTGCATCCACAAGAAATGGTCCGTGGATATCCATGTTGTATCCACGGATTTGCAGGGCTCTACAGATGACTGTCCCCTGCTTTTCTCCACTCATTCCTCCTTCCCTGCTGCTTCACCCAAGAGATGCTTGATTAGAGCAATGAACTGGAGCAAGGAATCCTCCATTCTCTTCCCAAACTTTGCATTCACTTGCTATTAATCAAGGAGAAGTCATTTAACTTTCCCATGACTCAGTTTCCCCTGCTGTAAAATGACAACGTTATTTGCTCACCTAATGGAGTGTTCTTCATCTTGATCCAGTCATGTTTTTAAAGCACTCTTGAGATCCTTGGAAGAGAGATTTTATAGCATATGGGCTTTGCACCAACCCTGTAGCTCGCACTGCTTGTGAGCCAGCATTGCTGGCTCCTGGGCATTTTATTCTGCAGAGGGAATCACTGACTGGTGTCAAGAGCCCTAGCAGTTCATGTCACCCCGCTGCTGAGCCCTCAACGCTGGGGACATGCCCCATGCGCCTCTATGCTCTGGAAATCTCCAGCTGCTGGTGTGATCCTCCAGGGTAGTGGGTACTCAGGATAATATCAGCTGTCTCTAAGGATACTGCAGGTTATGCTGGGGACTGAGGTTTCCACCAAAGAGCCTCAAAACGAGGGCCCTGCGGAGGTGAATTAAAGCCATGCTTGCTCCACCATGCCTGAGTTGTACCAAGCACAATTCAGGCCCAAGCCTGTGAGTGCAAAGCATCATTAGATAGGCTATGGCTTTATAAAGGGCTTCTCGTACTCGAGGCAGTAGTGTATAGAGAGGAGACTGGCAGCCCCCAGGGAAAGAAAGGGTCTGTTTTTTAAGGCTTGTTTTTCTTTGCTATTCTGTGCAATGCATGGCAGGTATTAGCATGTGTAAATGGGGTGAATGGCCATTTGAGAGGCTGGGAAGTTTGGAGATAAATATTGCACGTACAGGCAGACATGTCCTGTGCACACACTTGCACACATGGTACCCTTTGGGCCTTACACACATGAGATTGTGAGGTATCTGTTTTATTTAATGACTGAGATTTTTTTAAAGAATATGCCTGAAATGTTTAGTAATACATTTTCAGTCATTTCATATAGAGCAGGCATTAGCCCATAGAAATGTTCCCTTTTGAGAGCAGATAAAGCTGTGTGCTCATTGAGCTACAATTATTCTCTAGTACATCATCTGTTATAGCTCTAAACAGTGCAGAATGACAACTGTCTTTGCTTTAATAAATGCCTCTTGATATTTCAGATCCACTGTAAAGTGGTTTCACAAAATCCTTGTTTTTAGCTTCCTTTCCAGCCCATCCATCTTAAATGACCCCCAGTCCCTCTGACTGATTTGTTCTTGGAATTTTGCTGGGACATCCAAATGAAGCCACTTTGAATCACAGATGTGAGGAATTAAAGATGTTTTTCTTTTTTGCTCTTAAAAGACTTTTCATTTTATGTTGGAGCCAAATATATATGAGGGTAAAATCAATAGCAGCTCGCAGAACATAGAGTAAATGCCCAGAGTTAATACACTTCACACGTGGCCACTGTAGCTGTACAGTATGTCTAAGCTTTGAAATAGTAGATTTTTACTGGTAAATACTGGTAAACTTTGGTTTCCTCATGCATACACAAACTGCCAAAATATTCCCACTGATAATGATCCAAACTGATAGGCTAAGTAAGAAAAATTCTGGTTGGGAATTTATTAGAGTTTGATTTAAGGCTATTTACTTTGTATATTTTGGCATGTAATGGTGACAATTTGTGTTCTAATGGTTCTAAGTTTTGGCTTTATGAATCTCAATGGCTGCTACTGTCCTTATATATTTATTGGTTCATGCCCACCGATCCATTGGCTGCCCCCCACATAATCTCCCACAGCTGTGAAAATTTAAATTGACAAAAAAAAAAAAATGCTTAAAACCTCATAATTTTGCACAACTGTGAAAAGGTAAATCATTAAAAATAAAAAAATGCTTAAAAAGGAACATTGATCTTATCTGTTAAAATGATAAAGAAATAAAATAAAACTGAATTCTGCCAAGCCTGCTTATAGCTAAAGGGATACTAATAGAGTGACTAGTTCTATAAATTATTGGTGTTTGAAAGAAGCCTGGTACTAAAATATTTATGGGTAATGTAATTTTTAGCATTACAGGTAATGCAGAAACTCATGCCTGCCTGCCTACCTTTTCAGATACATCAGAGTTTAAAATCACTGTCTCCGTCTCTCTGTCAGGCCCATGACCTAGTATCTCAGCATCTCACAGGTGTTAAAATAGACATAACAAAACAATTTTCCACCCTCCTCTTTCCTCTATCCCTGTGGAGGTAAACTTGACAAGTTACTGGGATTTGCATGTAAGACAGGTTGTGTGTGTGTGTGTGTGTGTGTGTGTGTGTGTGTGCGCGCGTGCGTGCACATTTAGAAGGGGTAGGTCTGAGCTCTTTAGGTGCCAAGTCTATTTCTTGGATACTTTGATCAATTTGTATTAGAAAAGAAACAAGGAGTCCTGTTGCCAAGTTCCACAAGTGCTGCCGTGTTAGTCTACTTCAGTAAAACAAACAAGAAGTCCTGGGGGGGGGGGAGCAAGGAGTCTTGTGGCACTTAGAGACTAACAGATTTTAAATTTTAAATCTCTTAGTCTTTAAGTGCCACAAGACTCCTTGCTTTCTTTTGCTTTACTAGACTAACACGGCTGACCCTTTCGAAGGAGTCCTGCAGCTCTTTTAAAGACTAACGAATTTATTTATCGCATGAGCTTCCATGGGAGAAAATCCAGCTTCATCAGACGCTTTGAAGATGCACAGTCCTGGTGAAGCAGCCTCCCCCTGTTCAGTGGCTGTTGTGCTTGGGTGCTAGGACACGCATCCCTGGAGGGAAGGCAGGAAGCAGGCACACTCTCATCCTCTCCCATATTGGTTCACCTTGGACAACTAGGGGTCCACAGGAGCATAGCTCAAGGATGCTCTTATTCCTACTGGTACTGCACAGTAGCCATGCGTGGGGTCCACCACTATCTGTTCAGTCTGTAGAAACCCAACCCAGATGTGACTCAGACCCATGCTCCTCAAAAAGTTAATGCAGATACACAAGTCTCAACTGCTGATTCTACCCTTCCTCAGCATTTGTGTTAGACACTTAACACCTACTGGGCCAAAATGCTTGTGAAGTTGATCCATATGCTTTGCCTGCTACAGAAATTGCCTGATAATTTTGGCCCTTACATCCCCCAACAGCTGATACCTAGCTAGCTAGCTAATTTTGTATCGTTATTTTGTATGGCATCACAATCATTTCACATATATCAGACAAGAATAGGTAGCATAGCTAATTCCACTTATAATTAAAGTGGCCTGCCTTAATAAGGCTCTTATTTTTAATTGCTTATAACTTTGCCAAACTGAAATTCTTTAGGCTGAATTTTTCCACACTGGGTGTCGGCGTAAGGCTGAATTGTTTTGGGATGTTTCAGGTAAAACAGTTAAGCCATTTCCAAGACCGAGAGGAGGGAAATATACATTGTTTTGCTTGCGTTAAAAACATTCTTTCTTTTCATTCAGAGGTGTGAAGATGAGAGCACCATAGAAAAGCACGGCAGGAAATTAATAATTCTGTATTCAGTGCAGAGTTTGGAAGGTGTGCAATAAATAATGCATGGGGCCACGCATTGAATCATGAGGAAGAAAAGAAATAACGAAAAGCTACTTGCTCAGGGAGCAAGGCCCCTCCTGTGCACTGAATGAGGTGGGGGCATGTGGAAGAAGATGTGAAATTAATGCCTGCACCAGAATGCATACAGACAAACAGACTGAATTAAGTCCGAATGGACACACTTCTGGCATCTCCAACTTTCCCATGCTTGACTTTGCAACCTTAACATTCTTTCAGTGGGATCTTTTGAGATGTGATTTGTAAATTGTGTGAATTCAAGGCCCCGTCCAAAGATTACAGTGTGGTGTTGATTGCTATTTTTTTCTATTTTATTTATATATTTCAAGTAGAGTCAGTACTCCATTCTCCTCCTCCCCTTTGTTGTGAAGCAGTCAGTAATTTGGCAACTTGTTATCTAAAGTGGAATTATTCATGCATGTGTCAAATTTCATTGGGGACCTCTAAGCAATAGCCAAGAAACAGAATTTATGCAAATACGACCTTTGCTCCCTAGGACTTTCTAGGTCAGGCACTGGCGGTTCACAGTGACGTCATTTCCAGCCCCTCCGTGGCAAGCAGGACATTGCAGGATTAAACAGCAGCATATCAATCGAGAGGACTTTGAGACAACTGTGGAAACAGGATGTTTCTTTTGCTCCTTTTATATCTTGTGGTAGGATCCACATAAACTATAAACCTCCTGGTGTCTGAGAGGAAACAGCAGCTTACAGTAAGACCTAAACTTTAACTACAATGTAGATGGACAAAACAGTGACAATATAATGTGCAGTTCAAGAGCATTAAAAGAAAATACATTACTTGCTGGAAAGCTCTACATCGCTTTCCATCTGCCTTATCTCTGGATTCCAATATTTGGGTGCCTACAGACCTTTTGCATTAAATTTTACATTGATTTTTATGACCAGTTTTTGCATATAATATCTGAGCACTCCAAATACTCTCTCCCCTCCCTGGTGTGGGATGAAACAAAGTTCATGGCAGCAGTAAAATGGATGGCTCGGACCACATCCAAAAGTGGAGGCTTATCATGAAATTATCTGAGGGGACTCAGAAAAAGTGTGCTTTTATGTCCATGTATAAAAACTACATTAAGTTTGGGGAAGCCAAAATGTCAGAACGTGGGTTCCCAGTGCATATGGCTGCATCCACCCTTTGTGTCTGCACCCCCACCACAAAATCCATGTGCCAAAGTGCACACAGGCCTTTGCAACCCCGTCAGGATTCTAGGAAAATGTCTCAGGCTAAGCTCCTTCCACTCTCAGACTACATTCAGAGAAAGAAGATGGGTGTGCTGGTATAATTAGCTCGATGACATATGCATATCCTGAGTTGGGTGCTTGCAAAGCACAAACTTTGCAGCAGCATTCAAAGCCTGCACCTGCCTCTGATTAAAACCTTATTTTGAGCATGTGTGCCTTTGTTTATTATTCATCAAGGAAACTTTAAACCTGTGTGAGCCAATGCAGCCTTAGCACAGTGTTTGGCAAAGCTGTGTTAATACCCACTTGCCTTCCCCAGGACAGGGACATTTTTGACATTGTGTCTTCAGACAGTGGAAATTTCAGCTTCACTGAACCAACTGAGTAGACATTTTGCGTGCAGGTGTGTGTCTGCACGCATGCACAAGGCTTGAGTTTTATGCTTTGATGAATTTTTGGTTCATCATTTTATATTTTAGTTCATTATTTAGTTGATGAAGACCTGGATTAAAAGGTTTTCATAACTGCATTCCTCTGTGTTCACTAGCGCAGTGGTGAGCAATGGGTCCATAGTAGTCTTACACACATGTAGAGTGACTTTCTCAACCTGGAAGTTGAGTGCACTCTTGGGGGATTGGAAGGCAGTAGCATTTGTGTTTCATTGTGCTAGAGGAAGTGACTCCTTTCTGTACACATCTTGATTATGTCTGTCTAAGAGGAACTGGGCCCATTGCCTGTGAATTGCTTTGGGATTTCACAGGGTGGAAGAGGCCATACAAATATGAGCCACTATAGCTATTAGTAAATGTGATGTTAGGTAGTATCATGTGTCACTCTGTCTCTTTTATGGTTCTAAACCTGGATTACTTAAAAAACAATAGAGCCATAGCCTTAGCTGGTATAAATCGACAAATCTCCAGTAACATCCTTGGATCTTGCACCGGCTGAGGATGTAACCCAACGAACTCAACTTTTTAGCAGAGATAAACATCCAAAACCTCGATCCCAGACTGTGGAGGTAGCATTTGGATTAGTCAGCGTGGTGTGCAGTTTGTAGATGGCATCTCATGGGCTATGTCTACACATGCATCGTTATTTCGAAATAAGGATTTCGAAATGAGTTATTTTGAAATAAAGTCCTTATTTCGAAATAAGTTAATTTGAATTAACAAAACGTTAATTCGAATTAAGGGAAAGCCTGCAATCCAAACGGCTGTTATTTTGAAATGGTTATTTTGAAATAAAGCCATTTGGACTTGTTGTTTCGAAACAACAGGTCTAATTGGCGTTATTTCGAAATATCCGTTTTGAAATAACAGCTGTTTTGAAAACATCGGGGTTTAACTTTTTCGAAACAACGATTCTTATTTCGAAAGGACAGAATCCATCCTTTTGAAATAAGAAAACATCATGTAGACTAAATTTCTTTTATTTTGAAATAACGAGTGTTATTTCGAAAGAAAAGTGCTGTGTAGACATACCCATGGTGGTTATCTTTGTTCGTGGACATTTCACCCTCAGAATTGCAAACAGGGTGTCATGGGATGCACATCTATGCACTCTGGGCTACAATCTATATGTTTTTCCTGTTCACTTGGATTGTATGATTTCTTGCCAGTTACACCATGCAATGTTTCTTCATGGATGCTCATAACCTATTCTACATGATTAGTATGATATCACGTTTCCTACAACGTAAACCATGTGCTCAGATGTTTAGCATGGCTCAGCGGGGTGGGAGACAGAGTTTTCTCGCAGCAGCAAGGAAGCACCTGGAGGAGGCAGCAAAGATACAGTAAATTAATTCCCTGGCTCCAACCAGACAAAGAGATCACCTCTGTGCAGAAAGGGAGGGGCCAGAAGAGTTTTAGAACAAAGAAAGACACTTGGGCTATGTCTACACATGCATTGTTATTTTAAAATAAGGATTTCAAAATGAGTTATTTCAAAATAAAATCCTTATTTCGAAATAAATTAATTCAAATTAACAAAATTTTAATTTGAATTAAGGGAAAGCCTGCAATCCAAACGGCTGTTATTTTGAAATGGTTATTTTGAAATAAAGCCGTTTGGACCTGTTGTTTCGAAACAGTTCTTTTGAAACAACAGGTCTACACAGTGTTGTTTTGAAAGAACAGGTCTAAATGGCCTTATTTTGAAATATCCCTTCCGAAATAATGGCCATTTCCAGGGGGGTGCCAGGTTTTATTTTTTCGAAATGACGATTCTTATTTCAAAAGGACGGGACCCATCCTTTTGAAATAAGAAAATGTCGTGTAGATCTAATTTCTTTTACTTTGAAATAACAAGTGTTATTTCGAAATAAAAGAGCCGTATAGACATAGCCTTGGAGAGATTTGGGGCTTTTTGCCTGGGACTCCCCATCTTGAAACAACTTCAAGCAACATCTGAGCCTTGCCTCGTCTTAGGCAGAGACTGGCTGTACAAACATCTAACAGCTGAACACCTTAAGCATAAACTTGAACTATGAGGTCAGTTAAAGTAGAGATGTTAAGGTAGTATGTGTGTTTTAGCTTTTATTTCCTTGGAGGTCTCTCCTGACTCATTTATATTGTGATTCTTCCATGATTGGCCATACTCTCACTTAGAATTATAGTAGATCAACAAACTTGTAGTTGTTTTTTAGTAAAACTGTGTGATCTCTAGAGGGTTTGAGTGAAGAAAGCTGGGCACAATCCATGCATTTGTTAAATGGATGGACTTCAGTGTATGGTGACTGGGAGTGGGCCCCAATCTCTGTAGACCTCTGGTGAGGTAACTAGGGCTTGGGATGCTTGCTTTGGGACCATCTCTTGAGTAGCCAGAAGGCATGCACCCACTGCTTGGAGCCGATTGCACACCAGAGGTCAGCGTGGACTGACTCAGGAGTGAGTGGTCACCTGGCAAAGCACGATGAATTGGGGGTTCAGGAGGCAGAATCAGGGGGTTGCAGCAGAAGACCGGACCAGATCTGGGGAGCAGCCTGTCACACTGGTGTTCGTGTCAAGATTCAGAAAATGAGACCTTATTATAGTAGTTTTCCCAGGGACAGAGCTTCACCCAAAGACAGGGGAGGGGGAGGCTTTTGCAAGTGAAATGTCAGGGGTCTGATAATGATCAGCTCATCCAGCAGGATGTTTTTACTCCAGCAAATCTCAGGCAAGTCAAGATGAAGAGCTATTTGAGTCACAGTCCTCGGGTTCATGTCACGCATGCTTCTGCAAAATGCCTTTGGACCAGCTGCTGAGCATTATCTCCTCCTAATCCACTCATTTCAGAGTTGTTTTGTGCAGTTCATTGCTAAAAAGTCATGTAATTAATACCAATTATTTAGATTGACTGATTTAAATGGTGTCTGATTTTTTCAGCTGAGAATGAAGTATCATCCCTGTTGTCATTATTATTAATTGCTGGTCTAGGGCATCCAAACAATGATCAGAGATAAAAATCTAGATTCAATTAAAGCAAGGGTTATGTGTGACATGAACTGCTAAAAGCCAGGGCATTCATAGGAATCTGAGACTTATTCTGTTTAGTCGGCATCCTTTCATATCAAACCAGGTTATTGGTGCACCTAGGCTCCTAGTTCATTCAGTCTGGTGTCTTGCCTCTCACCAAATAAATAGTACATTTAGATTAGTTTCCTCTTGCACCATCTCAGCTATATAATACTAGTATGTACATAGGTGATGCTTCATAAATGGTAAATCCAAATATTTTGAATTTAAAGATAAAGAAACTGGGTCAGAGGGAGGGTAAGGCCCAGATTTGTAAAGGTATGTATGGCTAAGTGATTTAGGAGCCTCAATCTCAGTAATTTAGGTACTTGAAAGCCTAAATCTCCTTGACCATCTACATATCAAAATTATCATTGGTGGTCAAGGGGATTTAGGCATTATTTATTTGAAATAACCATTTCAAAATAACAGCCGTTTCGAAATGAATGGGGTTTAAGGTGTTTCAGAATGACGGTTCTTATTTCGAAATGACAGAGCCTGTCATTTCGAAATAAGAAAAGGTCATGTGGACCTAATGTTTTTTATTTCAAAATAACCAGGGTTATTTCAAAATAAAAGAGACGTGTGGACATACCCTAACAGATTGATTTATTGCATGAGCCTTCGTGGGAGATATTCTTTTGTGGGAGAACATCTCACTTCGTCAGATGCAGACTCTCAGATGCTGGGGCATGGTGCTCCCTGCTGCTGCCACCAAAAAACTGGAGTGCATTGCTGAATTAAAGTCATTGTTGGATGGTGGGCTTAAATAATATTTTTTCAACTGGGACGCAGGGAAAAAAGTGAAAACCACCGCTAATGCCCCCATCTTTGAAGCAGGGACTTGATCGTTTGACAGGCTATCATCTTGCTGTTAGGGATGTGTTTTTTTCTAGTTCCATTACAAAAAAATGGAAAAAGATTGTATGTGATCAAGTGACTGAAGAGAGTCTAATGATGTGGGATGGGATGAGGCAGTCCAGCTGCATGAGCACCTTTAATTTTGGCCTTTCCTAAATTTTGAGGGCTTGATTTTGCAACCTTAACAGTCTTTTAATGTAGGTTTTTTGTGTATAATATTCTATCCAGGCGCTTTTACCATTGTCCTCACTCTAGTTGCTGAGCACCGTTCAATAATGGATTACATGAAATGACTGCCATGTGTTACGAGCGTGTCATTCTTTCTTTCATTGTCTCTCCAGAGCTGGAATATTAGTGCCTGCTGGAACTCAGGGTATGGAAAACTAGGTCTGGAATAAAAGTGACAGCAACACGTTATGACAACCGTGTTTTGGAAGAGCCAGGCTTGGAGTCACTGATGATGCAGCAGGTGAAGTCTAAGATGAACTAGGAGGGTTCCTGGCTATGGTTTGCTTGACTTTACTGAGCATGATCAGCCCCTCATTCTCATGAATACCAAGTCCACACATACAAAATTTTATGTGTTTTTTAATAGAAAAAATGTAAGAAGACAAAATGATGCCCTGAGTGACAAAGTGTTTATAATAAACTCATCGCTTTGGAGGGAGAGAATATAGCATTTTGCAGTTTCAAAGAGAGCATCAGTGGAATAGGGCAGACAGAATATTATCTCTAAAAGCTTATGCATCATCCTCTTAAAATGTTAATGTCCCATTTCCAGCTGAACAAATAAACGTCTACAAGTTGGATGCGACTCGTGCTAATGAATCCGAGTGCAGACTGGGAAAATAAAGAACCCGCATCTGAGAGCAAAAAACCATCTTTCAAGGGAAAAAAAATATAAGGCATTATTTAAAAATTGTTCCATTAATTGTTGTGAACAAAGGATCATTAGTGAGAAAGGACCAAAGCGTTTTAATTCCAAGTCCTTTGTTTTCAGCAGGATTCTAAACCAGATCTTCAGCAAACCCTGCAACCAGAGCAAACAGGATGAAAAATACAGGAGCTCTTAGCCTATTTACCACCTGCCAGAGATGTTTTTGTTTTGACTCCCTAATGTACTTGTGAAGATCATACATATATGTGTTTTAACAACAACCACAAAAAAAATCAAAGTTCTGACTGGAAGAGGCCATAATATTTCACAGGTCTTTGTTTTATGGTTTTCTTGGGATTTTTAGATCCACAAAAATCCTTTAATAAACCAAAATAATACCCTGATGTTGACTGCAGGATAGATAGGTGAATAAATAGATTTCTCAGATATTTGCTCCATCCATGTGCTGAAATTATTGTTATTATGTGTTTCCCCTTAGCTCCTAGATGCCCCAGTCAAACTCAGCTCTCATTGTGCCGGGAGCTATACAGGCACGCAGACTCTGTGCCTGATCCAGAGTTTATAATCTATGTGGGATAGGAAGAAGAGTGGAAATGACTTGAGTGAAATCATGCAGCAGGTGAAAAATAAAACCCAGGTTTCTTGACTTTTGATCCACCCGCTTAACCACTTGATCACAGAGATCTAGTATTACAACAGTACCATCAGTGGCTCCCACAATATTAAAAAAGTTCATGAAAAGCATATACCCAACTATACGCACAAATATAGATTCTGTACCAAGCCACACGCAGCCCTTTTATTTTCCTATCTTATCTGGTCTTTTAGTTCTGATGTTGGTCACATAGTAATATCACTTTTTTTATGAAGTTGATTGTTCCTCATTAGAGGAGGTCGAAACCTGGTATTTCCATTCCATGGAGATTTCTGACATAGATATATTTTAATCCTCAAGTGGAAAGAAAGAAGTTGAAATTTGGGAAATTCCTGCAAAACGAACCTTGCAAAAAAAATGGGGTTTTTTTTGGAAATATCAAAATGATCCAATTTAAACATGCATATTTTGCTTAATATAAATGTCAAAACAATAAAGTCAAAACTAAGTGCTTCAACCTTATCAAAGCAAAGCATTTTGATGATCTGTCATCAAAAAAGTTGGTGAAATCGATATGTGCCTGTGAAACATTTCCATTTTGTTAAATCAGCTGTATTGCTGCCTGGCAGCACAAAGGTATATTGGCTGTAATGGAAAAGTCTTTAATACACATTGTGGATTGGTTTTGGAAAACCCAGGCTCAAAACTAAATGTTGTTCTTTGTTATACCAAAGAAAAATTGTATTTCAATGGACTTATTCTGGATTCACACTGGCATAAGTGAGGGGGGAAAAAATCACCCCTTGATGAGACATTCATGTTGTTTTTTGATTTCAGCACAAACACAAATATAAATCAGGAGATCATCTGTGTTATTTGGGCTTAGCTGCATTCCACAGCTCCATGATGAGCATAATTCTGCCCTACCACTGGCCTGGGACAGTTTTAGAATCCCTTTGGCTATGTCTACACTGGGAATTTAGTTTGAATTAAGGAGGATTAATTCAAACTAAATTAGTGCACATCCACACTGGCTTTCAACAGTTCGAACTAAGGAATTTCTTAGTTTGAACTATGGGAAGCTTACTTCAAAATAGCAAAATCTGTCTTTCATTCAAACTAATGGTTAGTTCAAATTTATTAGTTCAGACTAACCCAATGTAGATGAGTGAGTTCGAATTAAATGCGGTTCAACCTTCTTCCTCCCAGGATGCATGGCACCAGGAAGGAAGTGCCTTCCTCTTTTTATGGGTTTGGGTGTGGAGATGGCCCTTCTCAGGTGCCGTGGTGCCCCCTTCCAAAGCCAAACTAGCAAGTCCTGTGTATGAACATGCTAGTTTGATTTAGGTTTCTAGTTTGGACATGCTAGTTCAAACTAAGTTAGTTCAAATGAATCAAAATTAGTTCTCACTAATTAATTCAAACTAACTTAGCTCGAAATAGCATTCTTAAGTGTAAACATAGCCTTACTGCTTAATGCCTGCTTTGGTTGATTTCACCTTTATTTCTCCCTGCACTGAAACCAGTTTAGCATAATTCTCCTAGAGGGAAATGTCTCCGAATAGAGACCAGATCAGAACAGCTATCAGCTAGGTCAGAAAGACTGATTCATTCAGTAGAGCTGTACATTAGGAGGATCCGTCTGCCAGTCTTTAACTCATAGGGTATGTCCACACGTCTCTTTTATTTCAAAATAACACTGGTTATTTTGAAATACAAGAGATTAGATGCGCACGACGTATTCTTATTTCAAAATGATGGGCTCCGTCATTTTGAAATGAGAGCCATCATTTCAAAATAGCTTAACCCTTCTTTAAATCAAAACGGCTGTTATTTTGAAATGGTCATTTCAAAATAACGCTGTTCAGACGTATTATTTCAATATAACCATTATTTTGAAATAACACGTTTGCCCTTCTCCTTCCCAGGGTGCCTTCCTTTTAGCCTATCTTGGGTGGAGGCATGGCCCAGGGAGGGGGCCATGTTGCCACACCTCCCATGGTGCCCTCTTCTAAAGCGAAATAGCAACTCCTGTGTTTGGACATGCTAATTTGCTTAGAGCTTTTCCCTTAATTTGAATTAACTTATTTTGAAATAAGGACTTTATTTCAAAATAACTTATTTCAAAATAACGATGTACATGTGGACATAGAGATGCTTGGAGCTCAGGCAGTGGGTGCAGAATTAGAAACGTAAATGAGTGATGATATGCCCTTCTCATTCACACAAACTCACATACACACTCTGAGCAAGTCTTCCTCCTTGACAAGCGACTCTATGACATGTTTAAACACAGATGCAGACATGACTGGAAGAAAGGATTGGATGAGTTTTTGTCACCATTTGGACTTTTGTTGGCCTCTACCCTGAGTATCAAGTATGTTAGCCCAGCACAGACAAATGGGCTAAAACCTGATGTTTTGGACAATTGCCCTCTTGTGCCAACAGAATCACATACATCCCTTAAGAGTTCCTCCCAACCAGGTGACCCACGGCTGCACACAAGGTTGCCATTTCCTTCGCATATTAAGTCCACAGAGGATGCCTGTGAACGTATATCTGCTTGGGCAGGATTATCTATTCATGTGGTCAACACATCTCCGAAACTAACCCCCTCATGCATGAAATGCACTGTTTTTCCCTTTAGAGAGTTTACTGCCTCAATGACCTTTATATTCTACAAAGAGGCTTTTTAATCTCCCACACTACTCCTCTGCTAAGTGGTTTCTCATTTGACTGGCACTACTCAATGGTCTTTCCGTGTTGATGGGCTTTCTTAAGTCATTGGGAATTGGACTGAAATGCTCTTCCTTTAGCTCTTCCTTACTTTTTTGTTATTTTCAGTTACAATGCACTCGGTTCAGCACCAATTTGCTACCCAGTTCAAAGAGTCTAGGGACTGCCCTATGGGAGGAAACTAGGAGACACAAATCCTCATTAATAAAAAAGGCAATTTCCTTGTGGGGAATAGGTGACACAGGGTGATCAGAACCCTTGCTCACTAGTTCCAGTACAGCCCAGGTAGAGACATGGGAAGCCCATTGATTTATTTGCTCTTCCATCTGCAGACTGACCTCTTCTAAATCTGGTGCTTTTTTTGGCAAATCTAACTAGTCCCAGATGCCTCTCATCTTCATTAAATCTTCAAGGTTCATTCAAGAATGCTGCTGCAGCAAAAGTCAATGGACAGCTGGCAGGTAGAATTCACCCAAACAATATAACAAACAAGGAGTCCCGTGGCACTTCAAGACTAAAATTTATTTATTGCATAAATTTTGTTAGTCTTTAAGTGCCACTGGACCTCTTGTTTGTTTTACTGAATTAGACTAACATGGCTGCCCCTTTGGAACCAGGCAATATAGTTAGCTCATAAATTCACCCGGTAAAATCTACCACTGACACTAACATGGGCACCTTTAAAACCCATAGATTGCCTGTACCATGATGTTTACGTTTGACACGGTATGTTTGGTAGACTGACAAGGGAAAATGTGGCTTAACATGTAACCTCTGCAGCTGAAAATTGTCCACATTTACTCAGCACTATCTCAGCTGTGGTGATTGCTTATAAATCATCCAATTTCTGTGTTTGTTCTAGTTATGGTTTTCCATGTGTTATGTTGCAAACCGATATGACAATAGCAAGTGGCTCATTTTTCATGAGAAGAATAAGAAAAAGTGAAAGAACCTGTGGTATATCTCCATGAAAGCACAGTGTGTGTGTGCACACGCACACTCTGATAATCTACACTGAACTAAATATAAAATGGTTATTTGTATTTGACTCCTTTGAGATTCAGAGATGCAATACAGTGGAAACAGATTTATAACTGTAACAAAGCTATACCACTTTTTTGATTTATTTTGAATGTGCAGATGGGAGAATGATGTTAGAACATCAAGGATGTGTCCTGACAATCAACCACACCCCGGCCCTTGAAATAAACCTTGTCTATGGTTCTCTGTTCCTTTCATCTGCACTGCTTGGCCCCAGATAGCTTCAGAAGCATTGAAACACAAGTAGAAAGGCAGCCCTCCAGACCACTCAGAAGTACTGGGAACCTCATAGGGAAACCGTGGACTAGCAGACTTGCAACCTCACAGATTCATATTGTTAAAATGCACATTGGTTATTAAGACCACCATGCCTCTCTGCCAACACCTGGTCCCTCCCTCCGTCCCAGTCATCTATTGCATACTGTCCGACTCCCTTATTATGGCCTCAAAGTGGCAAAGGCTATCATTATATTACTTGTTTGTAGTACGAAAATGCGTGGTCCCTGTTCCAGGATCTCAATCACAACAACAACAAGCACCAATAATTACTAATCCTTCAGTTTTGTGGGTGCTTCTGCTTGCTTGGAGGTTAAACCTTTTGGGAGTTCCTGAATTGCCAGTTTAAATAAGCAGCTCTGGAGCTGACCATTGAGATTGTGATTGCTTCAGCAGCAAAGATGTCTAATGACCAGGCAGCTGCCTGCAGCTGATGTACTTAGATGCCTGCTGACAAAGCAAATGTGCAGGCAAAAGCCTGTTGGAGCCAGACAGCTCCAACTACAGGAACAAGACAAGATGCTGACAAATAATTGGAGGGACCAAAAGCACTAGATTGTTGGAGCAGAGAGGCAGGAATCACACAGACCTAGTCAGATTGGCTCAGCTCTATGGCTGGTCCATGCCAGTAACTCTCAGACCTCAGTGACTGAGGAGCCGAACTGGCCATCAGCTTTGTCCACAAGAGCTGCAGTAGTGTGAATTAATTGCTTCATTTACTATAGTACTATATATTCATACTTAAACAGTACAACACGGGAAATACACCCCCCCCCACACACAACACAATTCCCGCGCCAAATGACTGACCAAGCATTGTTTTATCAACTACAATTGGTTAATAACATAGTAAAAGCATCCTGACTGCTTAATAACTTAGCTTAGTTAATAATGAAACCACACAATGTTTTAATATCTTGTGCACAGAGCCAGAGGAAACACATAAAAGAGCCACTTGTGCCTCAGAAACTTCCATCTAGGTATCCCTGCTCTGTGCAATCCTCAAAAAAGGCTTCTTTGCTGTTGGGGAAAGACAGTGATTGGGAAGGCATTAAAAGAGATTCCATTTGGGAGATTGACTTAGGCCTTGTGAGGCAATGGGAACTCCCTCCCATTTTCTGGAGAGTGTCCTTCATTTTCACAGCTCCAGCTTCTCCCTTTAACTTTCCAACTCTCCTCAGGGGCTTTTGAATTTTTCAGAATCCCAGCCCTTGAAATACAAAAAGCTTGTCTGAGTCCTGCATGTGATCGGTTCTAACTACATCAGTCTCACTGGCCATTCGACAAAACTTATGGGAACCTCAATAACTGACCTCCATCCACTTTTGTGCTGTCTGAATGTAGTAGCTACAGATAGAAGCAACCCATAGCACAGTTAATAAGTAAAAGGATCAGTGTTCCCCACGTCTATGGATTTCGAATGCACCTGTCGGATGAGATTTAGCTCATTATTTCATGAACTGGCAATGATGAATCTATATGATAATAATAATAATATCACCATGATAATGACAGAGGAAATGATCAAAAATGTTGGCATTATAAAAGAAAAACACCTATCTTT
Organism: Podocnemis expansa; assembly: GCA_007922195.1. Classification (NCBI taxonomy): domain Eukaryota; kingdom Metazoa; phylum Chordata; order Testudines; family Podocnemididae; genus Podocnemis; species Podocnemis expansa. The sequence continues at coordinate 9,867,257 of ML682019.1, forward strand.
TAATATTGAATTGTAACTAATTAGACTTTGAATAGAAATCAAATGAAAGTGCATGAAGGCTCAATTTTCCATACAGCTGACGAGCTGACCTTTTTAGGAGTGGGGAAAAATTATTTTTAATTAACATGACTAATCATTTTCCATCATTTCAGGATAATTGGCTTTGTTGAAAACAAGCTGTTTTGGGGGAATGCTGGGGGGAAAGAAGTGGCAGCTCTATCAGGATGTTTAACCTCTTAAAGGCTAGGGGATTTGCTGTCTGGAAATGAAATTTCAGTTCCTTTTGTAGTGTGTGGAAGATATTTTGCTAGGAAATATAGATGTAGTCTTCTTTTCTCCCTTTCCAAATGGTTCAGGGAATTTACCATGTAAGAAACACTTTGGCTTCCTGTTAGATCTCCTTTTGTTCTGCAACAAGTATCTCTAACATACAACAGCAAGGAATCAGGATGACTAATAGACACACAGCTCTCCCGTGAGCAACAAACAATGCCATTTAGTGACCTTGGATACAGGATCTAGCATGAGAATCCTTACTTACTTACATTTTCCATTTAAACTGTTTAGAAGTTTTGCTCGAGATAGAATAGAGGGATTTGACCCCATCCAAAGAGGAAGCAGTCGAATCTGGCCAAAGAATGTTGTGGGAATTATTTCTCTGTATTTGCTTGTCTGAGATGTTGGGAGTCCAAGAAGACAAGTCCTAAGCAATGAGCTATTGCTGTGCTCACCTTCTAAATGGCAACAAATACTGACCTATTGCAGGCTTTCACTGTGGCAGAACACAGGGTTCATCTCAGTGGAGATACTCCTGTTAATGTCAAATCCTCCCCCTTTGAAACTGTTAAATTCAGTTGGTGTCAGACTAAACCCTAAAATAAAACTGGTTTTATGACTCATTATGATTATGTACCCTGCTATGATTGCTGAAGTGTTACTACTTCTAGTGGTCTCCTACAGCATGCCTTGACAAATCTATGTTTCTGGTCATCATGGCAACTAGCTTTAGTAGCCTGTTGCCTAGCTCCATTGCAGAAAAGTGATGGAGGAGTGATTTATGGTGACCAAAAGTAAAATTGCTGGCACCTAGCTGTGAGCCAATCTTGTCCAATCCTGTCCTATGGCATGCATGAAACTTACGCCTAACAATCGGTCCACCTGTATTTTGCTTGAACGCTCAGCTTACCTTACCTTCCCGAGCTCTAAGGAAGTGCTTTGAGAAGCTTGGAAGCTTGCCTCTTCCATCAGTAGAAATTGGTCCAATAAAAGCTATTACCTCGCTTGCCTTGTCCCTCTAAATCAATAAGCAGTTTTTAACATGGTTTCATGGAGGAAAACATGAGCACATGCAAAGATCACAGATGTGTGAGTTCAGGTGTGATTTTATAATCTAGTGCAAATATAAATGCAAAGATGGGCTTAAATCTTGCAAGTAACTCCACACTTGCAGTCTATTTTATCAAGGCTGGGAATCACTGACTCTACTGCAGCTCCATTTTGCAGTAAGGGTCCATCTGTACAGTCACCCGCAGGATCAGAGCACTGGCTCAGCCATTAGGCTCCGGGATGGTGGCCAAAACAGCTCCCAGCGTCACAGAATGAAATAGGTTTGACACAGTCAATGAGGTTTCTTTACTTCTAGCACTTTAGTCAGCATGGATTGTGAAAGCAGACTAGCTCCGGTTCTCAGGAAATAGTGTTCAGGTTCCTAGCATTACAGGGAATGGTTAAATCCACTACATTCTCCAAAGAGAAAGAAAAACTTTGAACAAACCCTTCCTACATAAGAATGACACTCACACAGCATTGGCAATTCCTTCTAGCTCTAAACCAGCACCAACCAAAACCAACAATCAATCAGAAAATCCTCTCCCAAGTGGATTTTTTTACCAAAAGGTAGAAGCACTTCAGATCATGCAAAAACCATTAGGAACTTTTCTGCTGTTATTGATTTTGTGTGGAATGTGCCCATGTACTACAATGATGGGTGAAAGATAAAATCCATAGATAGATAGAAAGAGAAGAACAAAAACTGTGTTATCGACTGACTTCAAAACCGGGCATTCATTTCTCCTTCTGAAACAAATCCAACCTAGGTTACATTAATGGCTAAGAAAAGGGTTGTGGAGTGCTGAATTTTTTGAATTCATGAGTGAGCAATCAAACATAATTTAAAAGAAATTATAGATACTGCATTACAGAACACACTTTTTTCATTTATTTGAGCAAGTCTCATTCATTTTGAGTTGTTTATGGCACTGTTTAATAGCTTAATAAAAGTGCTGTAGCATATTGTGTTAAAAGTAATGGATTCTAAATAATGTGAGACCTCTGTTATTAAAGCTTTGTTGAAAATGGGGAGGGAATATCGGGTGTGTTTTTTGTATGATGATAATAGAGCCTGCAGGTTAGGCAAAGTGAAAATTAGCAAAGTTCTCATTGTATAAGGTTTTATAAATTCCTACCTCCCACTCTGCATTATTCCACTTCCCATCTTCTCAACAAAACCCAGCATTCTGGGCCTATTCTAACCTGATAGTGTCCTTTTAACTTTGAATTGTCTGACTTTCTTCAGCTGTTTATCAGTTAAGTATTTTTATTTTTTGGCATTTCATTTCCTGCATTTTCCCCCTCCTCTTTGCATTTTTATAGGTAGTTATAAACATGAATAACAACATTCACAGTGTGAAAGGCACAATATAAAACCTAATTGCATTTGATTTCTCTTTTATTTTAACTTTAAGGCTCAGATTTATCCATGTCTCACACCATTGGCCCTGTCATCTGAATTAACTAGAGACTCTTAAACTGACTGCTGCAAGGAGATAGAAGCAAGAACCGAACACAGCATATTGAGACAAAAATTCCTAATAAATGTTGACTCTCATTTAAATTTTATATCCCACACACGTGAGATGTGGAGTAAGTCTATTACTAAGAAGAAGGGAGAGAAAATGACCTTAACTTTGAATGATCTGTTTTGAAAATCCTACTGAAGACAGTAAAACATGTTGGTAAAGTACACATCAAATTCACCTCCTTGTAGCATATGAGAATTATTGTTAGAATGAAAATATTTTAATGTGCTGGCCAGTGTGAGCGCACGCGCATGCATGTGCGTGAGAGAGACTGCTGACACCTACTGGGTGGAATCAGAACTGCCTAACAGTGTGTTATAATCCCTCTCTTGCTAACAACTAAAAAGAGTCTCCATTTCTCAAGTGCTGAGGCTTGTCCTTTTGGAACAGGCGGATCTGAGTTTTATACTTGTTCTTACTGTGAAGGTCTGAATGGCCCCATGGTGCAGTGCAACGACAGTTAGCAGATTGCAGGGGTCATGGATTCATTTCTGTACATGCAAACAGATGCTTTGTATACTAAACACTTTTATTATCTTTATCCCTGAACTGAATGGGGTGGTGCTCATTGTGAAACCTGCAAAAGAGGTAAAAAATCCCCAGCATGGAATAACCGTGCACATGGTGAAATGGAACAAGTTCCAGGATGGATTTTAGAACAGATGTGTGAATCACTAGCAACATTTTGCATTTCTTTAGCACCTTTCATTGAGCCTCTAAAAGAGTTTGCAAATATGAATAAACCAGGCCATACAATAATTGGTAACCATCTGTGGAAGGCATATGTTGCTATATCACTCTATCCTCCCATCTATAAAATGGCAACAACAGTACCTATCAACCACCTTGTAAGCATTAATAAATTAAGCACGCTGAGATCCTTTAAGGAAAGACTACACAACATTGATAAGTGCACAACATGATCATTATCTGGCACAGCACAGTGGCTATGTCTGCATTACAGGGCTTTGTTAAGTCAACTTAATAAAGTTTACTTAAAGTTGACTTTATTAAGTAGACTTAGGCTCTGTTCACTAAGTTATTTCAAAAAAAGCTAATTCAAAATAAAATCCTTAATTTGATTTAACTTAAATTGAATTAAGGAAAACCACCAAATCAAAATAGCAAGTCTGGACACAGGACTTGCTATTTCGATTCAGGACAGGGGCACCATGGGAGGTGTGGCAACATGGCCCCCTGGCAGGGCCATGTTGCCACCCAATTCCTTGCCTGGCTCTCATCTGGAGAGCCAGGTGGGGGAAAAAGCCCCCAGGGCAGAGATCCCCCTGCCCTGTCTCCCCAGCTGCTGGTGGGGCAGCGGGAGAGGGACTGTGGGGCACCCTGCAGCAGGGCTCTCAGAGCTGGCTTGTGGGGCTTCCCTGCTGCCAGCTAGGGGGGACATCCTGGAGCCAACTCCCCAGGTTTGCTGCCAGCTGCTGGCAGAGGGGCTGGTACGGAGCCGGCTTTGCAGGCAGCCCGGGCCTGGCAGCTGTGGATCCTGGAGCCGGTTCTGCCCATAACCTGCCCCGCCAGCAGCAGAGCCCGTGCTGCGGGCAGAGCCGACTCCCACACCGGCCCCCCCTCCAGTGGCTGCTGAGCCCAGGTTGCAGGCAGAGACGGCTCCCACATGTGCCGCCCAGGTGGCAGCCACCAAGCCTGGGCTGCTGGGAAAGCCAGCTGGGGACCTACGGTCCCCCCTGGCTGCCCGCTTGCCACGGCAGCGGGGAAAGCCACCCGCCACCCTCCTGTGCCCCCCCACTTCCCCTCAGCACCATGGCCAGGGTGCTGATTGGGTCTCTGGCCAGGGTGCTGAAGGAGGGGTGGGACTTCCTCCCAGGGTGCAAGGTCATTTGTTATATCACTATGCAGGGCATATCGATATAATGGAGCTAGACAGGGTTATTTCGAAACCACAGTTTCAAAATACCGCTCATTTTGATACCAAACTAGGTTTTATTGTATCAAAATGATTTTCCTTATTTCAAAATAAGGAAAACATCATCTGGACATGACTATTTGTAAATCGAAACAACGGTGGTTGACTCAAGAAAGTGTCCTAATAAAAGATGTGTTTGTTATGTCGACTTTAATGCCTAAGTTGACTCAAAGAGTGAGAGTTATTCAGTTGACTTAATAATTTCTAAATGTGGCCAGAGCTCTGCTTAAGTCAACTTAAGCTCCTAGTGTAGACATACCCAGAAGACATTGGGGATCAGATTACACCCACATGGCTCAGAAGCGAAAAATCTGATAGACAACTTGTATTTAAAAAAAACCCAAAAACCCTCCTCTTAAATAGATGTTTGATAAAAGAACAGAGACAGACAATGGATAGATTTGCTCTGTTAAGGAGGTATCCATAGTATTTGCATTTTATAATTGTTTCTTCAAAGGATGATGTGAGCTGAATCACAGCCCAGCTCTCTCGCTCTTTGATTCCTGTGCAGAGTGGCAGAATGTTAAACAGCTTCATTTCCATCAGGCTAGGGGTGGCAGTGGGGTCCCCAATCATGCCTCCAGTTAGAATACCAAATCAGGTGTCATCCCATCTCTACCCTACACCCCTCTCCCTCCTCTTTTCCCATCAAGCAGGCTCAGGACAGAAGCACCCCAACATGTAGATAAGGTTGGTGTTTATTACTCAGGGAAAACAGGGTGGTACCCTGGAAAGACAACCAACTCCTCTTCTCTCCGCGAACAACACAGAACAAAAATGAAGTTTCTCGCAATTATTAACCCCACTGTGGTTCTAGCTGTCATGCTGCTACTGCATGCACAAAGATACTTGAAGGTTTTCTGATTTCAATTAAGATTATTATCTCCTCTGAGAGATGGTTCTTGGGAAATCTCTTTTACTGATCTGTTCTGAGACATTAGCCCGTGGTAAATAGGCCTATTTGTATTAGTCTGCATTCTCTGTTGGACCCTCCTCACTATCTAATCAAGGCCCCCTGACTTTGCCCCTCTATACTGGAGAGAGATGGTAACAGCTTAGACATGGTGGAGGACAAAGACAGCTGTGATTAGAAGCACTTAAAAAATACTTCCTCCTGAAATACATAGGAACACCATTGTCATGGCTGGTTCCCCACTCTGGGACTCTGAGTGCAGAAGCTGGGGGCCTGCAACAGGCCTTAAAAGCCACTGGCCTTAAAGCCTGGTCTTAAAACTCTCCAAGGCCACCAATTCCTGGCCGTGGAGTGGTACCACTACCACCACTCAAATGCAAAAACCTCTTGAAACCCAGGAATTCCTTCCTGTGAGGTATCCTCAATCACTTTTATGCCTCTCTCAGGAGAGAGACTGAACCCCAGCTGGGATATCAGCTGGAAATGGAACAGAAATCCCCTTTAGTAGCTGGCTGTGCAGTCTGAGGCACATGCACACAAACCTCCTGCCTTTCAGGACACAGAACCAAGTTTACTTAAAAGGTAAAATCTTTAATTAAAAAGAACAGATAAGAAACACAGAGAGTTGCTTCTCTGGGATTTAACGTAGATAGTTACAGGGTAGTGGGAGAGGGTACATGTGCTCAGCTCAGAGAAATCCAAAAACAAACCAAAAACAAAGAAATCCCCTGACCACGTCTAAGTAAACATTCCCTGTTCTACTCACGCCTGGTCAGTAACAAACCTGAGCTTATCTTGGGTAAGGATGTCGCTGGATCCTTCCTCAGCCCCTCTGGCCTCCTGATCCTCCCAGGAGGTCTGCTGCATCCAAACAGGAACAGAGAAGGCTGCTTCTCCAATTCAAAAACCTGTGCTTTGTTCCTACTGGCTGTCCTGGGACTCATTGAACAGGGTGTTAACCCCTTTTTCCCCAACGGTTACTAAAACCACTTCTGACAGATTTGTTGCATGTGCGCAAGTGCTTCAACTTGTCCCAGGTGCAACTCAGACCAGGGTCATAGATCTGTCCACCAGAGAAATAGACACACATGGCCATGGAGCCAGAGTTGAGTTAACCTGTCTCAGATGAAAGTTGTTCTTTGTAGATCTCTCCATGGAATAGGACCATCTTTGCCATAACCGAAGAAGAGATTGTTTCCATCCCACCAATAATTTTATCTCATGTTTTACACTGAACCTAGACCATGCTGCAGAAGGACGCTGGGTGTTTGGTGAGAACTAGATGGCTATCTATCCAGAGAGAGGTGTGGCCAAAACTCACTGCCATGTGCCTCAGTGCTGAGTCTTGAGCTAGAGATTTCTCATATCTGCAGACAAACTGGTGAGTGACCATGTGTGTATGTAGTCTGGGAGATGCGCATATCCATTAGCCCCTCATCATTAGGAATCAGATCAGATCTTTACAAATCTAAATTTACTGAAATCAGTTGTCGGGTTTCTTTGTATAACCAGAATAAACTGAACCCCAAACAAGAGCTCATGACATTGCTCTTTTTGTAGAGACCAATGGGATAAAACGATGCCATTCCAAATAATGGGACCTCATGTCATGAGGTCAAAGCATGGCAGACATTTCAGTCCTCCCAAATCTTAGCCATACCTAAGTCATCCATGTGCAGGGAGCCAAATATATGTGGCAAATATTGATTTAGTTCTCGTTCACATTTAATTTACTGTACCTTTTAAAGTAGTGAGAAGAATGATATTAAAAGGTTTTGGTTAGTAAACAGAATTTGTAAAATTCTGATATAAAGCACATTTGTTAAATGTGGAAATACATGAATAAATCTGTCCCGGCTTTATTGAATCACACCCCAAATATTAAATCTTGAGCATATAGCAAACCTGAGAATAATTACAAGTTGTGGTGGGAGTTTCTGCAAGCAATAATACACTCCAAGCAGTGGAGTGTGCAACTGGAATTGCTGCCGGAGAATCTGGAATATCATAAAACACACACTTGGGAATCACCAGAACCATCCCTAGATCTCCACCTGGGATTATAGCCTTAGCCTATGCAATGTTCCCTCTAAATTGATGAGGCAGCTGAGCAAGTTCTGGATGCAGCTGAGCAAGTTCCCTCCCGGTTCCCCAAACTCCACCGGGTGGGCCCTTTTGGCTCCCCAAGTGCATCCATAACTTGCTCAGTTGCATCATCAGCTTAGAGCAAGGGAGGTGCGAATTATCAGAGGGATGTTTGCACTGAGATTCTATCTGTCCAAAGGTTCTGTGAAGTCAGTCTACATCAGTCTCCAGATTTGGCTGGCTGGCATCTGTCTCCAGCACTGAATCAATTCTTTAAGTCTTTGGTGTCACAGCTTAGAAGGCTGATGAAAACATTTCCCCGTGTGACCCTCATTCTGATTCACCTTTCCCTCTCCTTTTTCATGTCAGCCCCCCTTTCTCCTTCCTACACTTTAGCTTCTCTCCCAGCTCCCCACCAACATCATTTAAATAATAAAACTTCTCATTTCAAAGAGGCCTTTTATTCATTTTGTCTCAGACACCACTTTCTCATAACGATGCTTCATCAAAAAGGATGGAGACATTTGCTCCTTCCAAGTCTATCACTGGCTGCCATTTGTTATGAATGTTTTACTGAGCTTACCAAATGCATATTAAGTCTGAAGCAGACTTGGTACATCCCAGGAACATTTAATAAATGGAAAATTAGTCTGGCTAAATCATACCGAAGATGAATTCCTTACATTGATACAACTCCAATTCACTACGTTTAATAAACGTATTTATTAAATACATGAAAGATTTGTAAATGGAGCTCTTGTCTTTCTGAACCTTATTTAACATTTATTTTCTTGAGAGGAGAGAAAATTTGCTAAATCTCAAACACGTCATTACATAAATCCATTCGTGGTTTATTCAGTCTGACTCTAAATATTAAATTTCAACATTTGCTAGACCTGGCTCCTTGTTTAATCTACAAAGATCTCTAGCAAGTGCAAAAGAAGATTTGCTAACTCAAAAATAATTGTTATTGAATCTCCAGTGGGTTTGTAAAAATCTACATAATATTTAATAAAACTTGCCTATAACTTGCTTAAATCTATTTAACCTCTATTAAAACCAAACAGGAATTTGTTATGGAGCCTTGTCAGATTTGTGTAAATTTTGAAAGAATATGAGATGCTAGAAAAATCTTATTAAACTGTCATGTGTGTTTTTGGTATTTCATTTTCCATCATTGTTGATTACTAATATATTTGTGCATAAACAGAGCTTTCTTTTCCGTGCAGAGCCCCTCCACCCTGTTCACTGTGTACCACCATAATTTAGCTGCTGATACATTACAATTCTCTGCCAGAGCTAATGCCAATTTATTCCCATTTTTCTACATTTTAGATCACATTCCATAGTTTCTGAAACCTTCACAAGGATGAACAATTTATCTCTATCCAGTTTTTGATCATATTCCAAAAGGCACACTTACCAAGAGAAAAAAAATCATATATTGTCCACAGGGAAATAAAGCATAGCTGTGTTTCTAGCCCAGCACCATACCTGATTAAAACAGAAGGAATTTTAAACCTCCTATTTACTTGTCCCTCCTTATGTTGCTTGTTTGTATCTCTATGATGTCAAGGGTACAGAACCACAGAGTCTCAGTAAAGCCAGTGTGGTTAGTTTAACTTTTGTGGCCAACAGCTGTACCTTTGCATTGGTGGGTCTTGTGCTGTCAGGCTAGTGGGTCAGCATAGCTCTAGCTCTCTTTGCTTTCACCCCTTTGGGTGCTATCACTGGTATCTCTCCTGGGGTGAGGAAAGGGTTTGGGGCCCTAAGAAATGCAGGTAGGTGCTGCTGGCCAAGTCCCAGTCCTGCAACTCTTTCCCTTGGTCTACTTTTCCCCCTTATCTGCTCCTTTAAGGTTTCTCACTCAGTCTCCTCTTCTTCCAGGTTTCCTTTTTCTGCGCTCTGTCTTCACCTCTGTTCTTCTCCCATCCTTCTCCACTACCCCTGGAAGTTATGCAGCACAGCACTGACCTCACACTCCTTGCCCAGCTTGTGCAGCCTCTGTTTGGGGCAGGGAGGCTTTTATATTGCACCTGGATGTCTCCAAATTGCTCTCAGGTGCTCCAATCCCCTGTAGCAACCCTGGTTAGTCCCTGGGATACACAGCCTTTAACATTCTGGGACCTATATACCTCACTTCTTCTACTCTGTATATCAGCTGGCCTTAATATCTCATGCTTTGCATTTCTCGTTTTCTGATTCTCCCACGGTGACCCTGTGGTGTTGATACTTTGAGTTCCCAGCACTTGAGGGACTCGTTAATATTTGAAAAAACAAACCAAACACACTTGGAAAGGACCAGACATCTTTGTGGATAATGAGAACATTCAGAGTAATAATCATAATATTTTTGTAAAAATACCCAAGAGTTTTGGAAGTGATATAACTCCCATGCTTAACAGCATAAACCAACCAATCACCAGTGGGGTTGAGAAGAGCCTCTCCTTAGAAGCAGATAATTTCATTAGTAGTTACATTGAGTATAAATGCATTCTTTTTCTAAAGTAATTGGTACTGGCCGCTGTCTGACAGGACTCTACAGTAGACGAACTGTGAGATGCACCAATCTGATAATTCTAGGTGCCTGTACTGTAAATGAAAAAGAGCTATAACACCATTTACATTTGCATTAGACTTTTAAAAACCCTTAAAAGAACATTTTGGGAGCTCAACATTCTTGAGAAGATGCTGTCCCTTTATATTTTGAAACACATTGTGGTTGCCTTGAGATCTCCTTTTCTCCAAGGCTATGTCTACACTAGAGGGCTCAGGTAAGTCGACTTAATAAGGTTGACTTAAAGCTGACTTTATTAAGTTGACTTAGAGAGGCCCAATTTGTTAAGTTGACTTTGTAAAGTCGACTTAAGCCAGGGAACCCATTTAAAGTTGACTTAAGGGCTTAATAAAGCACTTACTAAAGTTGACTTTAAATGGGTCCCCTGGCTTAAGTCGACTTTATAAAGTTGACTTTAATGGACACATTTTATTAAGTTGACTTTAAGGGTGAGAATTATTAAATCAATTTAAGCAAGTGCTTAAGTCGACTTAATGAACTTCGAATGTGGCCAGGGGGTTATTTAAGTTGATTTAAGCCTGATTAAGTTGACTTAAGCCCCCACTGTAGTCATAGCTCAGGAGACTAACCACAAATCTTTCTCTCAGATATGTCTGACCTTGGACTAGGTAGGGAAGGGCAATTGATAAGTGAGCTCGCTGGAGATGTAAGTTTAAATCCTGTTTAGGGCAAAAGTGGAAGTGAGTTTAATGATCTCATTCTAGACCCCATTTGTCGACAACACAAAACACCACATCATTTGTCCTGATTGACAGTATCTGCAAAGAAGCTGTCACCAGTGCAACGCTAGGGATTGCTGTTGCTCTTGATTGATGTTTCTGTGAGGCATCCTCAGCTGGATAAGAGGTGGCACTGCAGATCAGAATTGAAGGAGCAGGGTGGTTTGGAAGCCCAGGACTGGAGTAGCCACAGGGAGCAACAGTTGAGGATGGAGTTGCATTGGCAGAGCTGTGTGTGAGGCATCTTGAACATCTTCTGCCTTTACTATCCCAGGATCAAGGCAACACTTACCACATTCTCCAAAATCCAGCAGTAAAATCCTGTTGGAACTATATTATTTAATTGAAAGTTTCTCTGCCGCTACAGTAGATAGATAGATAATGTGGGCAGGCTAGCAAATGGTAGCTAATTGTTAATTGTTCTGATTGTACTGAGACATAAAAACGTTGATTCATTACAGGGTTTCAGAGAAAGATTTTGCTTTGCAGCTGAGCTCCCTTGCACAGTCTGATGCGTTAAGCAGCTGAGGCCTCTAATACTGGAAAAATATGTAAATACCTATAATATTTTAAGATTTGCAGTTAAATCAGGACATTGTCCTAGTGATTTGAGATATCCTAAAGAAATATTTATTTCTAGTGATTGTGGAGTTAACTTCTAGCAACTGGTCTCATAGATGGTACAAGCTCTGTCTACTTTGGAGTATTTCATATGCCACTTTCCTAGGCAATACGATTGTTTTCCTAGTGGATTTTCTCAGCAGACAGGCCAGGAAAAGGGAATGCACCTGTCACCACTCAAGATGGTCCCATCAGGACAGGATGTAGGACCCTGGGCAGACTGCAGTATAAGGAAGCCAGAACTGCTGCTATCTACTGCATCTTTTCAGAGGATGAATTAGCATGCCAATCTTCAGAGCCATTGATCCAACAATTTTCCACTCCACTAAATTCACAGGCAATCAGAGCAGCAAATGCTCTAGGAGATCCCCCCTTATACAAGCTTCCCTGGGGTCTGATGTTGACCCTTTGTGTAATATCTGTGGCAGCAGGTGTGAGATAGGCGATGAATGGGCAGGCGGGCTGTATTGACTGCTCTGACCTGCTGCACAGAATCCCAGAGATCAAACATAACACAAGCGACTCAACCAAAGGGGCAGCTGTGTTAGTCCAATTCAGTAAAAGAAACAAAGAAGGAGTCCTCTGGCACTTAGGCTATGTCTACACTACAAAAGTTAGTTCAAATTAAAGTCGAACTTATAAGTTTGACCTTAATTCGAACTAAACCTGACCTTAGTAAGTCAAATTAACAACGTGCACTAATATGACATGAACGTTAAGTTAAATTAGTGCACGTTGTTAATTTGAACTAACTGCCTTAAATCAAACTTATTTGGTTCAAAGTCAGGCTTAATCCTGGTCTACACTGCTCTTAGTTCGAACTAAGAATCGAACTAAGTGCTTAGTTCAAACTAAATGCAGATGTTACTAATTTGAACTAAGCTTTCATTAGTTTGAATTAAGGAATTCCTTAATTTGAACTAGTGAAAGTCTATGGTGGACAGCAACTAAGTTAGTTTGAAGTAAGGCACCTTTCTAGTGGAAATGTACCCTTAAAGACTAACAAATTTATTTATTTCTTCAAAGCGTCTTATGAAGTGGGATTTTCTCCTACAAAAGCTCATGCAAAAAATAAATTTGTTAGTCTTTACGTGCCACAGGACTCCTTCTTTGTTTGTTTTACAAGTGACTGACTTACTCTGAGGCTCAGGTTGCTTAGTGCCTGAAAATATTAGTTATTCCAGCCACCTCCACTGATAAATTATTATTAATTCATTTTCCAGACTTTTGGAAACCGAGCTTCCAGGCCGACGTACTGTATTTGGAGAGTGACAAATAGGTAACTTCAAGGAAACCTGGAAGTATCACACCGTTCTTATCACAGTTAATCTTCGGAGCCAGTTAATCATACAGTGCTTCCAGTTATTAAGGTTCTTTTTAATTTAGAGTGAGAGCGTGCAGTAATTAGCCTTAACCAGGTCATTGATCTTAGGGGAATAGACACTCCAAGTGCTTACATCCATCTTGCACGCTTCCAGAAGGCACAGCCTTTAGCATCATATCATCTCTCTCATTGTCAGCTCACAATAGAATCAAGATGGGTTAATACTAACCAGGAGGGGCTTTTGCACTGAATCAAGTGTGAAAATAAGAGAAGTTTTAGTTACTTCATGCATGATTCCCCTCTCATAATGCTGGTGTAACTGCAATGACCCCTGGTTTACATCATTGTGAGAAAAGCTTCCATGCACTAACTAAACATGGCTGCTATTTTTCCACTGTACCCTTTATGATCATTGCAGTTCCATGTTGGTGTTTTCAGTATAAGATTTTTCTCCTTCCCAGCTTCTCCTTGACCCTGCAGAGAAGTTCTAATCATCTGTCACAACTCGCTGCCATGGAAACAAATGTGATGTCATAGTTCATGCACAGCATCCTGTAATACACTTTTGTGCAGAAATCCAAAAGGGCTCTTAGGTGGTTAGCGAGGTGGGGAGGAGGGTGAGAGCTAACAAACACACAGGAGATGAGTGGATTTATATTCGGATCTCATATGTTACAAGGGAGACACCTGTTGAAAGAGGCCAAAAAGTTTGCTCATGCAATTTTGCAACTACTTTTGTGCATACAGCTTTTGCAACTGTAGAATAAATCATCGTTAGCACACGTACCTGGCCCGTTAACCAGCAAGCTACCCATTCACCCACACAATCAACCAATTTGCATATGCAGTTAACCTCATACACAGGTTTCAATAACAACAGCCACTTGATGCCATGTTCCTATCTGAGCTCAGATAAAAATGTCTGCTAATTTTGAATGCAGTAAATGGGCTCGCTTGCTTTTCGTTCTGAAATGTCTACCTGGGAAACTTCTCTTGTCTGTTGGAAGCCTTGTTTGTTTTTCAAAGTCAGCTTATTTAGAAACTTCACATGGGGCATTATCTCTGGAGAGATGTTAAAAGACAAAGGAGATGCTGCTGCCTGAATTCATCGTCTGACTGGATTTCCCAGGCTATAGGGAAACAGGCTTGTGGTGTTACTACCACTTTCCCCCTTTTCAGGTATCTTGCCAAACATTTGTCTGTTGTGTCAATTTTTCTCCCCACGGAAAAATGCCTCTTTAATCCTAGCAAATGCTTTTTCCACTTCAGTAGCCTTGGAATGTTCCCTAGGGAGTTGTAAGCCCTTTAAATATATTTAGGTTGCCAGGTTTCTTATGTTCTGTCTTCAGGAAACCAATTTTGCTTCTAAGTTCTCAAGAAGGGGTCGGTTTCATTTTTTTCTTGCACTTTGAAGCTATTGTACAATGCCTTCCCTCCTTCTCTTCCTTTTTACTCAGTCCCCGTAGGGTATTAGCACTCTTCCCTAGGGTAACATAGGGCTGATTTAAGCTTCTTACCCTCTCTGGGTCTTTCATCCTGCATCCATCCATGACTGTACTGGTGTTTTATGACTGTTGTCCCCATAAATATTGCTTTACTCCGACCTGGAGAGCCTGAAAGGATTACATGGGTCCATCTAGCTGTATAACCTTCTCCAGTTCAGAAACTCCCGTAATGCTTACTCATTTAGGAACTCTGAAATAAAGTAGGAGGCATGGAGTTGACTGGTTGCATAGTAACCAAAATTTTTATCAAGTTAAGAGCTCTCATTTAGATTCAATATTATCTAAGCATGACTTGATGAGAACACAGTATCTCACTAGTCGCACCAGGTTTGTGGGTCCCTGATGAAAAGGGAGGTACACGTAGCCATAATAAACAATAATAATAATGTTTAACCATTGATTTGTACCCAAGTAAGCTTTGTTTTCTCATGCGATGTAAACTACTCTCACAGCATTATCGTTTCTGTGATGAGAACAGCCAGACCTTCTTGAGGTCTTGGGCTGGGCCCTTTGCTCTCCACCAGGTGTTATGTCTTTTTTTTAGTTTTATCATGAGGAAGGTACACTGAGGCAGGGTGTGGCAGCTTCTGCTAAGAATTCACTGGCTTATGTCTTTGGAAAAGCTTCAGTGTCTGGTTGGACCGTTTCGCTTGTTTTCGCCCTCTGAATTCATTCCTGTGCACAACACCTGCACAAGACATAGCAATGGTGCGAGTCCTAGTGGAGATGGCCATTCAGCAGCTGTGCCATTTTGAACACTGTATTAATTAGACTGAGGTAACATTTTCAAAAGTGTGTGAGTGCCTTAGGTGCCTACATCCCATTGACTTTGAAAGAGGCTCCTAAGTGCCTAAGAGTGCCATTTTTGAAAATAGGTTTGTGGCTCCCAAATTACGTGCATGCTTCTGTCTATTGTATCAATTGTCTTAGCTGGGCCTTTAATCTTTCCTTGAGACTTTTCCAGTGTGTCCTACAGTATCAGTTTCCTCATTTTAGGTTATTTATTATTCAGTGCCATAAATAATTTAAAAAATAACAACAATTCCATGATCTGTATATGGATATTAAAAGCAATTTTGCACTTGAAATCTGAATCTACTGCCTAGTTACCTTAAAGCCCAGTCTCAGGGCCTCAGCCGATGCACTTTAAAATGCTTATTAGAAAAAAAAAAGAGGGAGAGAGAGAGAAAAATACAGGCTTAGTTATGTCACAGGTCTGGGTGTTGGAAAACACACGGCAAAACACAGATATGATTAGCTTCCATGAAATCTTGATGATGGCTGTGTAATTTCAACAGAATTCTTAAGCTTGTCAGCATTACTCTTCATTACTGGCCGCACTCCTGTTGTTTCAGACCACAACAAGGCCGCTATTATTTTGCCTGCCAGCCTCAACTACCTTTACTCAGATTTAAGAGAAAGCGACTGTGGAAAATGAAAACAAACAATGCAGGGATAGGCAAGATTATCTTGGTGAAGTTTATTGTCATTTGCATAGAATTGAATATATATATATATATACACACACTCACAAATGCACACACGCACATGCATGCACGCACACACCAGTAGCCAGTAAATCTATAACACAAGGAATAAATAAAAAGTGAAGGGAATTATTTTAATCACAAGGCCTTCTCATATATCTCTAAAAGTGAGGAAGTGTTCTAGACAAATAGAAATGCTTAGGATAGTCATAGGAAAACACTAGCTATTTTAGAACTTAAACCCCTCAAGAAATGAGGGGGGGTGTTTGTGTGTGTGTGTGTCAGAGATAGAAAGCGGAGCAGACATGGACATACCTCTGAGTGTATGAAAATGTGCACATGGGTGTGGAATAAAACAGCAGCAGCAGCAAAAGAAAAAATACAGAAACCCCCCCACCCCCACCCCATCATCAGCTAGCAAAAAAATAAAATGATTTATAACTATCTATTTTCATGGACATGAACCAACCTAAAAATCCTGGTGCAAACATTCCCGTATTTGGGGTGTTTGCAATTCAGATCAAATATCTGTGTTGTTAACTTGTGTCTGGCCTGGGGTTAAGGGTACCTTTTTCTGTTTTGAATATTCAAATTAATTGACGCATGATGAGATCTTTGAATGTAAGGCACAGCATGTGGACTCAGCATCAATATTATTTGACTTGCAGTGAAGTATCACAAACTCTTACATTGCTGGATACCTAAGTAATAATCTTTTAAAAGGAACCCAAGCATTCCAGGTTAGACCCACATTTCAGACTTCCTCTACGTATGGAGGAGACCAGATATAGGGATTTGGACTGCCTCAATATAGAGATTGGCTAGTGTTGAAACTCATGTCAAAACTGCCCCAAAGCTCCACTCCAGGATTTGAAATAGCATCCACTTGTACAAAACTAAAGTTACCTGTGGCGTTCTGATTGGCTCAACAATCTCTGACGTTGCAGTCACTCTACCCTTCCCAGAACTGTTTCTTTATTACATGGGCTCAAGTGGCAGAGTCAAGGGAGATGTAGGGAACAGAGAATGCAGGCCTCTTTTCTGTAAGCCGTGCGTCAAATGAAATGGGAAAAATGGTTTTCTTCTCAAAGCTGTTGCTAGCCTTCAGATATCTAATATCCAACACGATACAGTAAATCTGTGATGTAGGGTCTCACCACATTTTGTGCCCCAGCGTTCTGAAAACAATGCAACCCACTTTAGTATTACTCTCATGGATCACACATCTGCATATACCTGAGTAGGAGTATACAATAGCTCCAGGTTAACCTGGTGTTAATGTGTGCGCAATAAACAGCCAGTTACTTCTTTCTGTATCAGCCTCAGCAAACATCAGCTATGTTCTTCTCATTTGGTTTGTAGGGAGCAAAATGACATCATCTGCCCTTTACTTCTGATTAGCTGAATGTCTGCATTAAACTGTGCAACTTTCCGCCCTCGGAGAGAATGACCTTCATGCCTGCATGGGTCTCTACCTAAGCGAGTTGGTGCAGGAGTGCTAGAATGACTGAGAAATCCAACAGAATGAATTAACCTGGAGAGAGTGGTTTGTTCTTGGCTAGGAGGACCATGGGAACAGTGTACTCTGTGTAATGCCAGGAACCACTGAGCAACTAGATGGGAGCAATACTGGTTTCTTTTGGACACATTTCAGTGTCGTTTCTACTTTCTATGCTATTGTTCTTCAACATGTAGACTCATAGACTCTAAGATCAGAAGGGACCAGTATGATCATCTAGTCCAGCAGTCTCAAACTTGAGGCTCGTGGCCGCATGCAGCCCCCAAAGTTATTTCCTGTGGCCTACAACAACACTATCATTATTGATACCTTCAATATTGTTGTATGAAAAGGTTTCAGTGGTGCAGCCCTCAGGCTAACATACTCGTCCTCATGTGGCACTTGTGGTGATTTGACTTTGAGACTCCTGGATCTAGTTTGACCTCCTGCATGATGCGGGCCACAAAACCTCAAGGAGAGGTATGTGGCACTTTAGTCTTAAAGTGCCACACAACTCCTTGTTGTTTTTTTACTGGACTAGACTAACACGGCTATCCTTTTGAAATTCACAAACCCTCACCCACACTCCTGTAATAAACCTCTTAACTATGACTGAGTTATTAAAGAACTCAAATCAAGATTTAAGGAGTTTAGGATACAGAGAACTCACTAGCAGGTGAGCCATACCCCATCCTACAGAGGAAGATGAAAAACCCCCCAGAGCCCTAGCCAAGCTGCCCTGGGGGAAAATTCCTTCCAGACTCCAAATATTTAAGTAGTCACTACTGCAGGCTGGCAGTAAGTAATACCAACTACTCCAAATGGCTGCTACATACGTAAGTGGAATTCACTGAATTTCAATGAAACATCTTTTCCCTGGCTACCCCTCATCTCCACTTCTTGAGTCCTGCCCCTTTCCCCCTCCCCAGTGCTCCCCAAGCAGTATGTGCAGCTAGGCAAGCATAAGGCTGCTTCTCCATATTGCACTTAAAATGTGAGGTGAGCCCACAGATAAAACAGAGACAAACAAAAAGTCTCTCTCTGCAGAAGCCATGCCACTGAGGCTTTTCAAACGGCTGCCAGGAACACAGAATGAGACATCCCATGCCCTGTGATAAGGACTTGATTTCACATTGTTGTTTTTCTCCTGAAATAAAAGTCAGGGAGAAACCTGTTTTTATGTGTGAATAGAACATCATAGTCCTCAGTCTCGCATGGGTGCACAGGGGCTTGTTCACGCTGCTTAGCCCAGTGCTTGTTCCTCTGCTCTCTGTTCCCTGCACCTTTCTTCATCACTTGAGGAACCATCTCATACAAGAACTGAGAACAGACCAGGCTAGTTAGTTTTTCAAGGCTACTGACACCCGCTTTTCTTTTGAACAACTTCAGGGAATTATAAAACATTGTAAAATTCTTTAGTTCATAAAAAGCTCTAAGTATTTTAGCTTAAAGACAGTCTTTCTGTTCAAAACCAATAAAAGCATGGGACTAGCTTTTTCAGGCCAATAGCAACAAGAGAATTAAAGAGTCTCTAAGATACAGATCCTGGCGTAAGCAGCAGAATAGATAAACTGAGACTAGGGCTCAGAACCTTGCACGGTGGAGCCCACGGTCTCAGGCACTTCTCTGTCATTGAATGAAGATTTATACCATGAATAATTATGACTTGTCCTGTGACATGATGTATGATACTATGTATGAAAGATCCAAAGGGGTAGCCATGTTAGTTTAGCTCAGTAAAAACAAACAAAAAAAGGAGTCCTGTAGCACTTAAAGACTAACAAATTTATTCTTTGCATGAGCTTTCGTGAGCGAAAATCCCACTTCAGCTTTTCTCCCTCAAAAGCTCAATGCAAAAAATAAATTTGTTGCATTTTAAGTGCCACAGGACTCCTTGTTTGCTTATATGAAAGATATCAGATAAAATGAATGCTGTTTTATTTCCACCTCTGTTTTCTCTGATCGTCTCTGAGAAGTTGTAACAAACATATCTAAATTATTCACTGTTCACTATCAAGATCGTTACAACTTCTGAGAGATGATCAGAGAAAACAGAGGTGGAAATAAAACAGCATTCATTTTAGCTGATATCTTTCATATGTGTGTCATACATCACATCACAGGACAAGTCATAATCACCTAGGGGCCTGCTTTTCAGAAGCCCTCCGTAGAAAGCCGCAGGTGAAGAGCACCTTTGATAATCAACTCATTATTATGGAAAGATAGAATTCACGATGTATGGGCTCCAGGTAGAACATCTTTTGATTATCCCGGCCTTGCTCTCCTGTACTATGGACCACCTGGGCATGGTAAGAGAGCAAGTCTTAGTAAAAGTCAAAGTTTGGATTTTAGTTTGAATAAGCATGCTATTAATATTTGAGACTGGCTTGTGCTAATCTCACCTAGTAAGACACAGACCTTCCCCCAAAGAGATTACAATCTAAACAGGACAGACAGAAAATGGGTAGGAATAAGTACTATTATCCCAGTTTTATAGATCTTTATCTATAAAATTTCTGTCTATAAAACTAGGGTGAAAGGAACACAGTTCATGCTCTTGTCCACCCTTTTAATTGAGCAAATGGGCCCAGGCAGGGCCTTGTGCACCCTGGAAGTGAATGCATGGCCGTGCACAGGGGAAAACTACCTCACAGGCCAACAGGGTCTGTGCCCGGGGGCCCAGCACAATGTGGGGGCCCCTCTGCCCTGCCAGCGCTGGGAAGGGGAGCGGGGTGGGTCAGCCAGAAGCCAGGCTTTGAGATCCCGTCCCACCCCTTGGCTGGCTGGCTGGTCCTTGGATGTGGCATGGCTGACATGCATGTGCAGTATGACCTCTGGCATGGCCTTTGGGCCGCACCGGAAGCTGCACTGTGTGCGCCAGTCGGCCCTGCAACACCCAGGTCTGACGGGCCAGACTGTGCCCGGTCTCTGGCCCCAGGCCTCTACCCAGCACTGGCTTGCTGATGGAGGGGGGGAAGTCTACCAATGGGGGGGGCACTGATGGGGGCCACCATTTAGGGAGGCCCAGGGGCCCTGTGGCCCCTGATCTGCCTCTGGCTGTGCAATTGGTATTGATGGGAGAACTTCCACTTTCTTGACCATGGGGTGCTGCTCTGGGAAGAAGGTCTGCTGGGAGAAATGGGGTGCACCTGACAAAAATCAG
Source organism: Podocnemis expansa (assembly GCA_007922195.1). NCBI lineage: Eukaryota > Metazoa > Chordata > Testudines > Podocnemididae > Podocnemis > Podocnemis expansa. The sequence goes on from ML682019.1 coordinate 9,887,944, forward strand.
AAAGAGCTTCTTTAAACATTATTTAACCAAACCAGTGAGAAGGGCTTTAAGCTCCATTCATTGGGAGTGGATGACAAAAGCCCATAGGTAAGTGTAAAAAAAGGAACATTAACAGAGGTTTAGGAGATTGGGTGGGACATAGAAAATTACAATAGTGTTATAGGAACAAAAAGGCAGGAAATCAATGGCCGTGTTCACACATAGGGGGTTATTTCAATACGGTTGTTTCAAAACAACTTGTATCGAAATAACACCTTATTTCGAAATGACTTATTTCAAATTAGCAAAAAAGTCACTTCAAAATAAGGAGAAAAGCCGGAATCGAAATAGCAATTCCGGACAACAGTTATTTCGAATCGACTCACCGTCATTTCAAAACAACATGTTCAGACGACGGTTGTTTTGAAACAAGTCATTTTGAAACCACCGTTGTTTCGAAACAACACGTTTGCACAGTGTTGTTTCAAAACAACCGTTGCGAAACAACGTTGTTTTGCCCACAGACTAGGTTTAACTTGTTTCAAAACAATGCAGTTGTTTCGGAACAATGGCTCCCGTTGTTCCAAAACAACCGTGCATCGTGTGAACAGCTGAAACCTTATTTCGAAACAACCTCCGTTGTTTCGAAATAAGGAGACTGTGTGAACACAGCCAATGAAACCACCTGCTCAACATCTTAGATAACTATATATAAATTCAAGAAGTAACAGGAATAAACAGGAAGAATAAGAAGCATTAGCAAATACGATAAATTATGACTTCTTTGACATCACAGAGATTTGGTGGGATAAGTCTCTTGACTGGAGCATTGCCCAGAAGAGGTATAGTTTGTTGAGGAAAGACAGGCAGGGTTAAACAAGAGGACAAGTTGAATTGCACATCAAAATCCATACACTTGTTCAGAAGTGCAGAAGGAGGTGGGAGGCAACCCGTAAAAATTCTCTGGGCAAAGATAAAAGGGTAAAAATTGGACTGATGTCATGATAGGCATCTTATACACACTATCAAATCAAGAAGAAGAGATGGAGGAGGCATTTCTAGAACAAACAACAGAATGATCCAAAACACAGCACCTGGTAGTAAAGTGAAATCTTTATCTACCCAGGCATCTTTTGGAAAAGTAATATAGTAAACCACAACAATTTTCAGTAAGTTCTTGGATTTTACTAGGGACAACTTCTCGTTTCAGAAAGCAGGAGTAGTAACCAGAGGACATCCATTATAGACATGATTCTGACCAAGAAGAAATATATGGAGAATCTGAATGTAGAAGGAAATTTGGGTGAAATTGGTCATGAAAGAATAGATTTTATGACTCTAAGGAAAGAAAGGAGCTAGAGCAGTTGAATAAGCACAATGGATTTTAAAAAATAAAATCAGACTAACAGTCTCAGAGAACTGGTGCTAAGGTCCCATGGGGAGAAAATCTAAGGGAAAAAGAAGTTCACAAGAGCTGATAATATCTCAGGAAGGCAACTGCAAATTTTCAGAAAGAAAGATGGGAAGAACAATAAGGGCCTAATAAGATTTGAACAAGAGCTTTTCAATTATCTGGAAATAAAAAAAAGAGAACCTTACAAAAAGTGGAAATATTTCTAAGGAAGAGTACAAAAGAATAGGCTAAACATATAGCAACAAAATCAGGAAGGGTAAGCTACAAAATGAGTTATAGTTAGCAAGGAGATGTGATAGGCAATAAGAAGATATTCTATTAATGCATTAGGAGCAAGAGGAAGATGAAGGAAAGTGCAGGCATTCTGCTTAGTGGAAAAGCAGAGCTAATAACTGATGGCATCAAGAAAGCTGAGACATGTAATGCCTCTTTTGTGTCAGTCTTCACTAAAAGGGTAACAGAGACCAGATGCTCAACACAAGTAATATTAAGAAGAAGGTAAAAGGGATGCAAGTCAAAAGAGGTGAAGAACAGGCTACAGAACATTTAAGAAAGTTAAATGACATCAATTTGGCAGGGTCTGGTGAAATTTACCCTTGGGAACTTAAGGAACTATCTGAAGAAAATTCAGAACGGTTAGCAATTATTTTTGAGAACTCTTGGAGCATAGGTGAGGATCCAGAACTCTGGAGAAGGGAAAGCATTATATGCATCTCTAAAAAGGAAACAGAAGAGGACTCAGGAAATTACAGACTGATCAGCCCAATTTCAATACCTGAAAAGAAAATGGAACATATTGAATAATCAATTTGTAAGTACCTGATGGATAATCGGGTAATAGGCTATGTCTACAATCTGCCCAAATTAGTTCAGACTTGCCAGTCCAAACTAAGAAGTTTGAGGTTAGTCTGAACTAACCACAGGTCAGTTCGAACTAACTGGACACTTTTTAGTTTGAACTAGCTGTGTGTTCTAGTTCAAACTAATGCTTAGTTCAAATTAGACTGTTAGTTCGAACTAAGGGCTTAGTCTGAATTTCTTAAGTTCGAACTAAGCCTCAGTTTGGGTCTTGCCTGTGCCCAGTGTGAACTAAAGTTTGAACTAAATGCAGAATTCCAAGCATAGAAATTCCTTAGTTCAAACCAAGGAATGCCTAGTATAGCCATGGGGTATATGAGTCTAGACCAGGGGTGGCCAAACTGATGGAACTCAAGAGTCACACAAGTTGATTATTAAACTGTTGAGAGCCTCACTGAGGCCTATAACCATATGCTTTTACCTACTCCAGAATTACTAAATTTAAAATTCATTGCACACTTTAATTTGATCATAAAAAGAGGACAAATATCAATCCTACTAATGTCAGTTTCTAATAATTGCTTAAGGTTACCATGAAAATTAGGCATATACAGTAAAAACTTGGCTGCTGCTCGATGTAGAAGACTGCAGGCTAGTGGCGAGTGTTTTAAAATCCTGACCATGCTGCACTTCTCTCCACCATCTTTGACCATCTCTACCCACCTTCCCGACCCACTCCCAAACTCCTAGGCTGGGGCTGCTTTTCTAAATTGATTTGCTAATGTTCTTCCAGGAGCCACCGTTTTTCATTCAAGAGCCACATGTGGCTCCTGATCCACAGTTTGGCCATACCTGGTCTAGACTAAGCCTCCTTAGTCTGAACTAATTTGCCAGTGTAGACACAGCCACATGGATTTGCCAAGAACAAATTATGCCAAACCAACTTAATGTCCTTCTTTGACAGAGTTATTGGTTCAATGGATGGAAGCAGTAGATGTAGACTCGTAGACTCTAACCTGATTTTAGTAAAAGCTTTTGACATAGTCCCCACACAACATTCTCATAAACAAATAAGGAAATGTTCTCTAGATAAAAATACTATAATGGCAGTGCATGACAGTTTGAAAGACCATACTTAAAACAACAGTTATCAATGATCTGTTGTCAAACTGGGCGAGCATATCTAGTGGGGTCATGTATTGGTCATTTGTGGGTCCCATACCACTCAATATTTTCATTAATGACTTGGATAACAGAAAAAGCAAGGAGTCTTGTGGCACTTAAAGACTAACAGATTTATCTACCACATGAACTTTCATGGGAGAATATCCCACTTTGTCAGATGCTTTAGTGCCACAAGACTCCTTGCTTTTTTTTTGCTTTACTCGACTAACACAGCTGCCCATTTGGAACTTGGATAACACAGTGTACAGTATGCTCATAAAATTTTCAGATGACACCAAATTGGGAGAGGTTTGAACAATGCTGGAAAACCACCCAAAATTTATTTATTTCCTTACCATTCTGTAAGTTCCTCCATCTTCAAAATGTCTGAGGAGCAGGATTTTCTCCCACAAAAGCTCATGCAAAAATAAATTTTTTAGTCTTTAACTGTCACTGGACTCCTTGTTTGCTCCACCCAAAATTTACGCTGTCGTGAGGTTTCAGAATCAGCTTCTGGTTAATCTAAAGATACAATACAAGGCCTTTTGGATGACATATTAGCACTGACATCCCTGACAGAAATGCACTCAGATAACAATGCTAACTCACTATTTTTGCATCTTTGGTTCTAGTTTAGTTTAAGATTGAATGACCCATTTGGGCTGGCTCTTGTTTTATTTGAACCTAGTTTCCAGTCCTTACAACATAAGCAGTTTCCTCTCTTTCATTAATGAGCAAACGATCTATAGTTAACAGATGAATTGGCCCCTTCAAGTGGAAATCAAAGCACTTACTAGAGCAACTTCAAAAAGACAAACTGTTACTTGGATTCAACCACTTAAAAGCTCCTAATACTGTGTTTGGATGCCAAATATTGGTAAAGATGAGCATGGAAAGCTGTAATTGGAACGTGACATACAACAGCAGATCTGGATGTACTTTTCTGATGTGGAAAGAGAAAGGGTTTTATTTTAGCAACTTGGAGACCTAATGCATTTCAGCATCTTGGATGGGCTCAGTTAAACATCCAGAAGTTCAGACTGTTTCATCTCCTTGGGTTTGTAAAACTCTGTTGGAAAACACAAAGAGATCAACAGACTCCTGTCATGAAGTCAGGGCATCAATTCTAAAGGTTTAAGCTGAAATGTCATGGGAATAGCCTTTTCTTTGGGATTTTTGCACCTAGGCTCCTGAGCTAGCAAGTGCAGAGACCTCAGCTGCAACTAGGAATGACAGTTCAGTAAAACAAGTTATCCAAACTTTTCTCATCTATAAATGAGATTTGCTTCCAAGTAAAAATAAAAGTTTAGAGAAATCATATTTTTATCCCATTGTTAAATATTACATCTCGGAATGGCAAAAAGTGCAATGCATTCTGTGTTGGGAACATATTGCAGGAGAAAGAATTTGTTATTCATAGACACAAAGTGACTCTATCTGCACTAGAACTTCCAAATAATTAACCTAATGTCAAGACACCAGCCCCCTCACTTTTAGTTTGCAATTGTGCTGGATTGGTGCAGGTCTATGACTTCAGTGAAGTTACCCTTGAGTGTAATTGAGAGCCTTGTCAGGACCAAGAACTGTGTGTATTTTTGGATGAAGATATCAGGCTTGATCGCCACCATCATCACCATACAGCTCTTGGGGCACCAGTGAATGTGCAACAACCTGCAGGTTTTGTGCTGAGCATCTTGTAGATCAAGATGTGATCTAAGACTTGTTTATGCAGCAGGAGACGTTCTTCTGTGGAGAGGTGGGGAGCCCTTCACAGTGGAGCACACGTCTCCACTCCAGTGAAGAAACGGGGATTCTGTTTTGAGCCTTCTCTCCAGATGGCTGAGATGATGACTCCATGGGCTGGCCAGCACTTAAGCATGCCCCTTCTACAGCAAGACTGCCTGTGTTTGGGGCAATGATGCTCATGGTGCAGCTGATAGGAAACTGCAGAAACCTGACCATGTAGATAGGTGCAGCTGATAGGTCTCTGCAGTTTCCTGACCATGCACTTATTGCCTCCTGGATCACGTGTTCACAAGGGTGTAACATTCTATCTCCATCACTACCATGTGCCTTCTGACCCTGCACATTCCTGCAGAGCTCAGTAGATATGAATCACTTCTGCTATGCAGCGGCTGCTGAGAAATGATAAACCATTCTTTGTTTTAGTCAAAGGATGGCATCCTGATGCCCTGACTGCTGAAGCAGAATCAGGAGTCTGCGATCCTATAAACAGCAGATTGCCCAGAGGCTGAAAAAGGAGACTTGGGGGAAAAAAGGCACAGCATATACTCTGCCCTTTTCAGAATTTTATTTTATTTCATTTTTCTTTGATACCTGTTAATTAGGATAAAATCATCTAACAGGGTCTGTAGGAGCAAACTGGAAAGGCATTAATGAATTCAGTATTAGTAACAGGTTTCCAAGCAACAGCACATTTTGGCTGAATATTAACCCTAGTAGCAAAGAGGGGGGGAAATCAGTCTCAAGAACAACTTAAATGACAGTGAACTAAGATAATACCCCATCTGGAGAATTGCTTTTGACACTATTTCAGAGATGAGATGGTTTGAATATGGTTGAAGCATGTTTTTCTGTTGATGCTCTCCAGTGCTTTTGGAGTGAACATTCACTGTTTTATTGTTACTATCATTAATTATCAGGCATACACATAACACAGCATTGCACAAGAGCGGGGGGCCTTGCAAGAAAACAGTGCAGGTTCTATTGTGCTGCACACATTCTCAGGGGCATATGGTCCTGAAGAGCACACAGTGTCAATTAAGATACAATTTGAATATAACAAACCTACAGGGAGAATAGAAGGGTAAGAGGCTGAGATTATTAGGGAGGTTGAAAGTAACAACAAAGGGATTTGGAGTTTATTGAGCTAGCTAATGCATAACTGGATGGGTCTCAGCAATTCTGAAGGCATAGTTATAACTATGGTTGTGCTATAGCTATTATAAAGGCACTGGTCATTGTTGGGATAAGTGCAGTGAGCACATATCTCTTGTGGGATCATTAATGGGTTTTGCAAAACAATGTACATCCAGAATGCAAACAATACCACACATGCATTCTTGCCCAGCCCTGTTGAGTCTCCAAGATAAACACTGGCACCTCCTGGCTCAATGCAGCTACCGCGTGATCCCTTTGTGCAAGCTATGCCAGAGCTACCTACCATAGGAGACACTTCCTCGTAAGTACAGAGCCAGTTTATGGCCCCCTGACCCTGGCAACTTCCTCAGGCCCTAGTTAAGATTGAGTTCTCTTTGTAGGTAGAACAGGGATTCAATATCCATGTTGTATATGAAGATAGAGTGTATCCTTCCCAGACTGATAACATTTACTCTGTGAGTACAGAATGAATTTTCTGAGAATTTACATAAATCAGTTAATTGGCTTTATGAGCTTAAATTAATTAAAATTGGGTCCTGTAAGATAAGTACCCTCTGTCAGTCTTTTCTTATCCCAAATTATCTTAACAATGTAATAATGTAGACACCACATTTTCATATTGTTAAAATTAATCAAAATCTTACACATGGACAATATATTTCCATAAATTAGGTTAATTTAATGGAACCATTAACAATTGTTGTATTTAATTGTTATGAATACATGGGCTACAGGCAGGTGCTAGTCAACAGGTCAGGTAACTCTGAAAGAGAAGCATTGTGACAACAGAGGTGACGTAATCAACTATCAATTTCTTAAAGGCTAATTTGCATGCAGTAATTACATTGTTTGTAATGAGTCATTGGCATGAAAAAGAGATGTAGGGTCAAGAGTTTCAATTAATCAATTAATTGGACAGACTGTTACTGCCCCTTAATGATTCCATGGCTATCTAGTAATTTGGGCATCAGTGCCTAAAGGCTCCAGGCGGCAAAGCTGTCTGGGATCCAATGAGTGCCAGGAATTCAGAATTAATTATTAAAGCCCAACGACAATGGAACTCACAGACTGGACTCTCCCTACACCTCTTTCACATAATGTTGATCTCACTAACATAGCCCTCAAAACAAATAAATCAACGCAAATAATGGGCTAAATTCAACATTACATATTAACTACTCTCATGATGCAAAGAACTTGCAAATCTATCTCAACAGGCTCTATGATTCATCATGTAAGCATTGCTTCACGGGGCTGAATGACTTGGCAAGAAAATGGTGGATGAAATTCAGTGTTGATAAATGCAAAATAATGCATGTTGAAAAACATAATCCCAACTATGCATGCAAAATGAAGGAATCTGAATTAGTTGTTACCACTCAAGAAAGAGATCTTGGAATCTTCATGTTTAGTTACATGAAAACAGCTTCTCAATGGACAGCAGCTCTCAAAAAGTCAACAGAATGTAAGTAATGATTAGGAAAGGATTAGATAATAAGAGGGAAATATCAGAACACCACTATATAAATTCATGGTTCATCCATACCTTGAATACTGTTTGCAATTTTGGTTGATCCTTCTTAAAAAAGATATATTAGCATTAAAAAATATACAGAGAAGGGCAACAGCTTCCATGTGAGGAAAGATTGAAAAGACTGGGACTGTTCAGCTTGGAAGAAGTACGGCTACAGGGGGATATGATAGAGATCTAAAAAATCATGAATGACGAAGAGGAAGTCTTATTTACTCCTTATATAGCACAAGAACCAAAGGGTCACCCAATGAAGTTAGTAGGCACCAGGATTAAAACAAGTAAAAGGAAATACTTCTTCACACAACTGGGTTCAAAAAAGAATTAGATAAGTTCATGGAGGATAGGTCCATCAATAGCTATTAGCCAAGATGTCAGGGATGCAACTCAATGCTGAGTGTCCTTAAGCCTCTGGCTGCCAGAAATTGGTACTGGATGATAGGGAATGGATTGCTCGAGAAATTTCCCCATCATATTCCTTCCCAGCCATTGCCAGAAGACAAGCTATTGAGCTAGATGGACCATTAGTCTGACCTAATATGATCATTCTTAGGTTCTTATGCTAATTATTCACCTTACAGAATTAACTCTCTAGTCACCCTAACAACCACATTTTCACCTAAATCTGACCTTTAATAGGCTCCAAGGAACAAACAGCACGGCAGCTGAACGGTGTTAATTTTGGTGTTTATCTTCCCCTCATCAGATCTACTCTGTGTAGCTAGCAATCAAGGGAAACAAGCAATAAGTGGATCCAGTTGGCATGGCTGGAATTTTCAACCTTGTGCCCATGCGTTGTTGCATATTAAATTAGGAGATCATCCCGGAAAAGAAATTTCTCCTGTATTGTTTGCAAACAGCAAGAGTATTAACAGCGGTGCTGAATAACAGGGATAACAAGAAAGAAAGGTAAGTGTAAGAGCCTGGGGATTCACCTGGTAAACTTCTTTCTTTATGGAGTAATAATGGGAAAAGAAAGACCCAGAAATTTTCAAATCTCTGCATTTGACACTAGATTAAGCAGAGCTTCATGAAAACAGTTGATTAGATAAATAAGACTCAGATTCAAAGCTCTTTTGGACAAGGACTGTTTTTACAGCACCTAGCATAATGGGGTCCTGGCCTATGACTACGGCTCCTAGGTGCTTTGACAATAATAATAATAATACTGATGATGGCTGGTCCTTGATAGATGTTGTAGAAGTGGTGGCCAAGAGAGAGACTGCAGAGAGCAAATTCACATGGACATTTGTATGAATGAGTTTTGTTCACATGGGCATCTCAGAACATCCATATCTACATAAGAACAAGAGAATCCATGTGTGAACAAGGGGGCTGGTTATATGTTTTTTTTCTTTTTTAAATGTTTTAGACTTCCAGTCAAGGAGCAGAAGCATGACCCTGTGACTCTGGTGATCAATCACACATCACAGATGATAATCGGTGAAGCAAAAGTGGTTAAAATCAATAAGGCCCAGTCAATAGGCTGGGATTTATTCCCTTAAACTGTACACTGACTAATGACTAATGGTAATGAAGTTGATGAAATTCAGAAGCTACCCATGAACTATTCAAGAACAGGAAAAAGGGCCAAATTCATAGATGCTATTGCTCACATGGAATAATTCCACCAACTTTACTAAGGACCCAAGAGTTCAGTGCTGAGTTTGAGCCCTCGATATTGTGTTTGATTTCACAGGAGAAGGATGGGAAGTGAGGTACGCTTTTTTCTTGCCTTAGGTGAGTATTATACTCTCTGTTCACATGACTAGGTGGAAATGAGAAACCTCTCAGCAGATGTCTCTTTTTAATAGGATTAATTAACATTTCTGCCTGCATTGAGCAGCTTAGAGGAATTAAAAAATAGGAGATTGTGGGCTTCAATCAGACATGGATTATGACTGCAAACATGGAAAAGAAAAAAGGCCTGGTGTTGCTTTAACACTGACAACAAAAGTGACCCTTAGATGAATTAGCGATAACCTCCTGGGGAAGACTCTCGCTCCATATGGTGATATCTAATATCAGTCATGTAGAGTCTGTCAAATCACCTCAGTATTCTGCTCTATCTGTGGGACCCTAGTTTCCATATTTAGCATTCCTCTATGATGTTTATGAAACATTGCAATTGTCTCTCCCCATATAAATAAATAACCCCAGAGTGCCAAACAGGAGGTGGGGATGATAAATTTTAAAGCAGCACCAGTCACAGGAGAACTACAGCAACAGAGCTGTGGCTATGATTTAGTGGTACTAATGAGCCTAGACAGAAAGAGTCTCTTATAAACACAGATGACTAGCCTTGGTCCCAGATGACAAAAAGCATGTATTCCAAGAAGCTGTGGGAGTTCGGAGTCCCCATGTCTCTGGTTCACTCATTCCACATCAGCAACTTGTGCTCAGAGTACAACTCCACGAAGGCACACCACTTCTTTCAATTTCAAAAGGGATAGCTGTGTTAGTCTAGTCCAGTGAAAAAACAAGGAGTTGTGTGGCACTTTAAGACTAACAGATTTATTTTTTGCATGAGTTCTCATGGGAGAAGATCCCACTTCTTCAGATGCTTCAAAGATGAGCCTCAAAAACAGAGAGCTGATTCCATCCCTGATGGTTACCAGAGTTCAGGGTTTTGGCTGATCTCTCTTCAACTGAAGGAGGAGGGATATCATTTTTTTCAAGGTAGCCCTATCCTGGAGATCTGAATCTGAAGTCTTCCTGTGTTATTCAGTTTTGCTTAGAGCATGAATCAGGCTTTACCATCTCTGTTTATCATGCTGTTTGCTACAGTAGGTACTTTCTTGTGTTTCTATCATGTAAATTTTATTGGGATAGGTTGTTGGCCTATCCCTTACCCCACAGCCTGGAGAATACATGAGGTGTTTTTGCTCTGGTCACTACCTTTTCATCAGTCTAGCTTGGGTACCCCACTTGAAGTCAAATCTCCCATGGCAAATCTCTCAGGGTCCTCGCATATACAAGCCATCCAACACACTGAAGTATAGTCACCATGGAAGATTTCTGGTTTAATGGGCCTTTAAAGCCTGTATATGATAAATTGAGAGAAACTTGCTCCCCCGTTTCAGGAAAGGCAGTAGGGATCAGTCATAGAGTTTCCCATTTGATTTTCTTCCATGAGGTTTACAGCATAAAAAGAAAGAAAGAAAGAAAGAAAGAAAGAAAGAAAGAAAGAAAGAAAGAAAGAAAGAAAACCCACCACTGGGCGAACAGCAATGTATTTGGAGAAGCATATATAAGCCTGGAGCCATGATGGCTGGAGAGGTGTCTCAGGCATCCTTGCCCAATCAGAAGAGGCTGGAATTATTTTACTGACTGATGGAGTCCACCCAACTCATCTTCAATTACTGCTAATCCATCCCTGCCAGTGATGATTTACCTACAAAGACTCATAAAAATACTTCCAAGGAGTCATTTTCAGCTACTAGAATGGACTGGATGAGTCTGTTAATTTCAGAAACCTTGCCCTGGGAAAGGCTATCCACTTTCCCATACACAGTCTTCACCCTACCTCCACAATCAAACAAGACTCAAGCTGAGCCGTGTTATGCCATTGATGAACTCAGTTCAAGAACAAAACAAGCATTGCCAGAGGAGAACATTTCATCTGTATTGTTTGCCATGAAGCGGTGCCTTGCTCCCTTAAAAGTGGTTCTGATGGGAAAACAAGCAAATGCAATCCTCTCACCCTTCTATGGCTGTGTTCAGACACAGGGGCTTATTTTGATATGGTTGTTTTGAAACAACTTGTATTGAAATAATGCCTTATTTTGAAATAACTTAATTCGAATTAACAATTTGTTAATTCAAATTAAGGAAAAAAGCTCAAAGCGAAATAGCAGGTTCAGGCAACAGTTATTTCAAAACAAGTCACCGTTGTTTTGAAACAACATGTTCGCACGGCGTTGTTTCGTCCCCACATGGGGTTTAACTTGTTTCGAAACAATGGGACCCGTTGTTTCAAAACAACCGTGCATTGTGTGAACAGCCTAAATCTTATTTCAAAACAACCTCTGATGTTTCGAAATAAGAGGGCTGTGTGAACACAGCCTATATGCCCATGCAAATTGATACATGAGGTTTATCACAAACTGATGAAGGACACTTCTGTGGGAGCCTCCTGTTAAAATACTGGCAGTACGTCTGGATGCTGATCTGAACTCTCCAGATCACATGAGTATGCAAAATGGGTCTGGTAATTCATTAAACAAGACTTTTCTTTGAGATTTTTCAGCCCCAGCCAGGGGGGTGGAAGCATTTTTATAGTGGGAGTGCTGAGAATGCTTGATTCAAACTGTTAACGCTGTATAGAATGGAAACCATTTCAAGCCAGGAGTGCTGGCAGCACCATTTGTTCCAGCCCGATGGTCTCACCCCTGATTCCAGGAAGATTGGAAACCCTTGAGAACAGCTTGCCTTGTGGTCTTAAATCTCTGGATGGTTGGAATCAAGCCTTGTTGAGTTAGCAGCCACAGAAGATAGAAAAGGTATTAAGAGATTTCTGCACCACAAGAAAGTTTGATTCTATTTTAGTCTTTATTCTGGCTTAGGATTCTTAAGTTTCTATTTTCTTGTCCCTGTGTTCAGATACACATGCATGTACAACATACACTCACACAATATTCGTAACAGCATCTTTCCATTGTCTAGCCTAAGTCAACTAACTTCGCCTTCAGTTTAATACTGCATCACAGTTGCTTCAAGTTTGTTGCCATAGAAATGATTGTGATGTAGTTGTGTAACATCCTGAGCAGTGTACTTCTATCACCAATGCCCTCTATGGGGTGGGAAATGTCCAACCCTCTCAACTCCATGAGGTCAACCTGCTGGTGTCTGAAATCCCACAGCACCATCACTGCTACGGGTAACAGAGATTCCCAGCTAGTTCAACAGACTAGGGCCTGTGGTTTTGGACCATAGTTTCCATTTCCTCACAATGATGTATGACCCAAGACTGTGGTGTTAGTAGCCAGCCATCAGTTGGTTATAATAAGCTCATCGTTATGAGAACTACCACATGGCCGGGTCAAATGATAAACCAAGAAAGGGCTGAATGGGAGGACCAACTATACAGAGGGGAAAGCAGCCAGGGAAAATGATATCAAATGCACTCCTATTTCAGAAGCCGAGCTATTAAAGTGCAAGATACACGATAAAACAAACATCCTCTGAGCTAAATACTGGAGTTCTCGCTCCAGGCGAAACTCTCCTTAATTACAACAGGTGGGAGGGGGAAGTTGCAGAGTAAATAATGAAGGCCCCATTCTCCATTTTGTGGGAATGAAGTGCAGAAAAGAAAGGATGCTTCCTAAGATTTAATTGCAGAGTTTCTTTACAATGCATTTGTGAGAACAGAATGCTTTGCTGTTTTCCATTCACTCCCTGAAGGTTATTCCTGTCAGTCATTATATTATTATTATTATTATTCTCCCCTTAAACCATGGATCCTGAGGAGATCAGCAGAGGGAGTGGTCAAATGCCAAGCCCTGCCAAAGGCTCCTGGACAGAGCAGTTTCTGCAGGAGTTTTAATTCTCATTTTTCCACTCCTGGACTGTTCCCAGAAACCCACCCTCCAAAGTAGAGTACACAACTTGGAGGCCAAGCCCACTTAAGTTAATAGTCATGTTCTCTGCATCAGCATCTGCTGGATTCCCCTATAGAAGTGATGGTGATAGGAGAATTTGAAAGAAACAGCCACCTTCCTTTGGCTCTCTTACAGCTCTGCAGAATCAGAAGCCGCTATAACCAACACAAAGAGGTTTTCGGCAATGGAGAATCATGCAGCAAAGACATTTTCCCTTATTCTGTGCCCCTCTTGCCAGGCCTGGCCCCATGAATACAGGACCCCCTCACCTCAAGTTACCCACTTTAAGGGCTTCGTCAGGCTCTGACTCCTCATTAGCTTAAATACAGTAGGAAAGAGACAGGGAAATGGAGTTCTTCTGGCAATTGCACCCACAGAGGCCATGGTCATTGGAAGCAGTGAGTAGCACTAGTGCTGCTTTGTAGATCCCTGAAAAATGAAGCACAACATTTCCTAGTAAACACTTCATGTTTGTATTAGCTGCTATGGTCTGAGCCCTTCATCTTCACTTGCAGCAACAGTAACACATCAAGGGCAACCATCAAGATATTGCTTATGTCTCCCTTCTGCTTCCTCCAGCACACACTAATTGCTCGGTCTCAGAAGGGCCTACATGGGGCCTTTTTACTTAAGGGGAAAAACTAAACCAACCTTCTAGAGTTTTATAACAACATTTTGTTTGGTGTTCTCCCCCCCCACCATGTTGGCTTCAGAAGTGCCAGGCTATATATAAAAGCTGCCTCTAGCCTCAGCACAAACCATTAAAAGAAACTTTCCTGTCCCCTACCCTGGGTAATCACTGCTCACAGTCACAATTAGCAGAGACCTTTGGCTGCTTCTGTAGCAATGTGTGTTTTATTTTATTTTCTGAAAAAGAGTACAAAGAAAATAAAAAAGAATTAATCACTGATAATTTAGGAGGAAAATTTACCAGCTTGATGAAGCAAAATCAGGGCAGGGGAGGAGAAGGTGGCTGGTCCTTCTGTCTTAAAATTGCAAGAAAGAACAAAGTGGACAAACTATATAATTTTTTTTTCCAAGCATGATTTGTAGATAATAACTGGCACAAAATAATTAATCAGAGACATGCCCCAGACATATCATGCAAGGGGGCCTAAATTGACAGCGCCTACACAGGCCCTTTTCCAAAGCCCATTAAAGTTCAATGGAATCTTTCCTTCTTCAACATCTTCAGATTAGCCCCATAGAATTCAGATGTGGGGCCAAATGCAAGAGGAATATGTACATCATTAAATCTGCTGCGTATGAACATGCACATCTGATTCCAGGAAACATAATGGATGTTGAAATCCAGAGGCCATTGATATTTAATTCTGATAGTTATCTGGTTGTTGACAGTACCCATAGCATGTGAAACCAATTTCCCTTTTTAGTTATTTTCAGAAGTCCTGAGGACCCAGCAATCCTATTTCTGCGCTGGCCCAACCAAACTCTACCCCCTGCCCTGTGTGGACAGCTCCATGGAATCTACGGAAAAGGGAGATGTTGTCTTAAAAGAGGCTAACAAAAAGAAGTGGAGCACCTTCTGCTGGTTTCAGTTGGGAAGCGGGATATCTAAGCTATTCACAGTGCTTGTGAAGTGCCTTTATTGAGACTGGCACAGGAGGAAGCAAGAAGGAATTAGGCAAGGGTGAATTTGCAGGATCAATGAGAGGAACCATGCCTTTCTGGCAAGTTCCTTGGTGGCTAGGTGTCCATTATAGTCTGTCCCACCAAAAGGCAAAGAGCAGGTTAACAGAAGGATGGCAAGACTTTTGACAACCTCAGTATGATTTTGAGAGGCCCTTAGAACTTCTTGCTGATTGTCAACTACTTTGTGCCTCTAACATCCTTGGGATTTGAAATCACTTAGCATCCCACAGGATCGGACCTGTGTATGTTCTCCACATTAATGCCATCAAAGCCTGCAAACACGTCAAAGCCTGCCCCATGCCTGGCTCCATGCCTGGGAAGCTGAGAAGTACCTAAGTAAACCACTGTCTGGGAACCTGGTAACAATACAATACTGTCCTGCAAATGACAGGCAGGAGAGATGCCTTCTGTAAACCACTTCTGTGTTTCTAGGCTAATTTCATTTCAGTTCTGTCCTTGGTGCTTATTGGAGATGCAATGCAGCTAGGACAACCAGATAAGTGTAAAAAAATTGGGAAGAGGGTGGGGGTAATAGGCACCTATATTTATATCAAAAAATACCCTGAATATTGGGGCTGTCCTTGTAAAAGTGAGGCATCTAGGTCATCCTGGAGATAATGGAGCAGCTTCTTCAACCCATTGTGCTCTTTTTTTAAGATTCATTTGGCTCTAACTACTCACCATGGTGCAGCAGCCCTCTCTCTCTCTCTCTCTCTATCTCTGTTTTTTTCACATAGCCCTGCCTTCTCCTGACTCCTTTGTCTCACATCTTCATTAGCACTACAAAACAACTCCTGCAAGTGTTTTGCCTTTTTATTAAGATAAGAGCTAAACAATAGCAGCAGCAACAACAAAACATTTTCAATATGGCAACATTTTTAAATGTCCCTTGATGAATGATTTCAACTGAAGCTCCATCCCTTCGCGAAGAACTACGACAGGAACATATGGATAGTAAGTAGACACCTAGTACAAATAGGATTCTTGATGACTGGGAGAGGGTGCATTGTTTTAGGGGTGTGCAATAAACCAAAGGAAAAATTCTTTGGATCTCCTACTCTTGAAGATGCAGAGGACACAGCAGAGAAGCAGGAAGCCTACGTTACTTTTCAGTGACTCTTCTGTATTTGATTCCCATAGGGGGATCAAAATTTGTCAGCTCATACTTAATCAGTAAGTCTATGTCTACAGTGGCAATTTAGGTGAGACTAAGGAGGTTTAATTCAAAGTAAAGTAGTCCCTGTCTACACTAGACGTTCATTAATTTGAATTAAGAAATTCCTTAATTCTACTTAATGAAAGTTTAATTCGAATTAATAAGAATCACCTGTTAGCTCGAACTAAGCCTTAATTTGACTCCTTAGTTCGAACTAAGGACAGTTTAGACCTGGATTAACCCTTAATTCGACTTTATTAAGGTTAATTTGACTCCATAAGGTCGAGTTTAGTTCAAATTTAAGTTGGCTTAGCGTTTTCTACTGTGGACATAGCCATAGCGGGTGTTTTTCGGGGTGATGGCAATAATAATAATAATGCTAACATATATCTGTAATACAGACAAAATACTGGACTCTTCCTTCTATGCTCTTATTCAGACACCAGCTTCTGGTCAACCTCTGGCTCAGAAGAGGAAATATCATTTCCCCCAATGCTACGGTGATTTATGGGCTAAATCCTTCCTTGCACCAAACCTGATAACTAGGCTTGGGGTAAGGGGAAAAGAGGTTGATGGGAATGGTTTGGGAAAGAATTATCACTTTCATTGAAGTAGTCCTGTTGCTTCCGGAGCCCATTTCTGCAGATTTTAGGGGCTGATGAAACAATAAGCCTCCCATGCCACTGAAAGCTGGCTACTGGCCTGGCTGGTTCATTGGTCCTTTCTGGCGCTGCAGGTGGCTGGATAAGATGCTAGAGGTACTCCTGGTGTTTGCCAGTGGACAACAGCTAGCTGTGTAGCGACGGATTTCGTGGCTTGGGTAACTGCACCTTAACAACTGTCTCTATTTTTGTCTGTTGTGACAGGCTGTTCTCTGCCTGAGTGAGCCGAACAGAGTAGATCATTGCTGGGTTGTGAAGCTGCTAGGCTGAAGTCTTTGCTCAGCTTCTTAATTAACACACATGTTATCTTAATCCTAACCCACTGAAAAAATGGCCTGTTTGGGTAGGGGAGGAGGTGAGATGCTGAAAGAAATGGGCCTGCTCTAAAGCAGACAGGATACAGAAAGGCTCCATAGTATGTCAGAAAATAAACGCCAAATTGTTATAGGCCTCTCCACCTCTGCATAGCCTGGACAGAATCTGATTTTTATTTTTTGATCAGTCAGGTGGATAATGGGAGTGGTTATTTTATGCATTCTTTTTTCTATTTTTATCATTCTATATTTTCACAGTTGTGGGAATTGATGGGAGAGTCAGTCAGGCAATAAAGGGGTACTGACAGTTGTTTAATGACGGTAGAATTTGAGAGTGCTGAAGTGAAAGCTTTAGAACTGGTAAAACAAAAAAATAACATTAGATGTCAAAATATATGAAATAGATGTCCTTAAAGCAAACACTAAGATGTTTTGAAGCAGCATGTTTTTTAAAGACTTTTTCTACCTGTAAATCTTGTTTGTCATCAATGAAAATATTTGTTGTTAGTTTATGTGTATATGGTGAAATGAACATTAACTGACATTTACTGATTAAAATGTTCTTCTTCCAAGCCTAGCTATGAATGAATTTCTGAGAGATGGGACAGTTCAAGAAGACTATTTATTGGCACCTAGTCATGGCTGGTGACATCTTTAAAGTTCCTTCTGCATAAGCCAAGTTTCAGGAACTTTCTTGAACTAGCAGCACAAAATGGACTTATTTAAACTGCATTGTGGAAAGTTACAAATGCTGCCCGGGGTTTGTTTCATTTTGTCCCTACAAAGCCAATCAGCAGAAAAGCTAATCAATAAAAAATATTAATCATATGGTGGGTAGGGTGTAAAAACATACATAAAAATACAACCTGACTTATGATTTTGTTAAACAGAAAAAGGAAGTTTTACCCTCAGACCTGCCACATTAGCTGAAAAATTGACTTTGAAGTATAGATTCTGAAGATAGGTCTGTTTCTGAGCTCCTGACACGGAGAGTCTGCTATGTGCCCAACTAAGTTTACTGCAGCTAAGAGTGATGTTCTGGAGTAAAAGTCCAGATTTGCTCCCTGTGTTTTCCTGTTGATCAGTTAATTAAATGACCCTATGGTCTCTCTAGCCAATGTAGGGATATTTTTTTTTAAATTGGGCACCAGTCAATGCAGTACCTCAGAGATACAGGACACATGTAGTATCAGAATTACATGGTAGGTGCAACATATATCATTGCAAATTTGCTATTTCTGGTTGCCATAGCAAATGTCTACATCTCACTGCTGCAGGCTCTAGTCAGATGGTGTACTAAATCCTTGCAACTTCTCACCCCAAATGAGTACCAAACACCTGTCTGAACCTGTTAGTTCAAAGGGAACAGTGTATCATAGAAACTAGAGCAAGGAAAGACCTATTCAGTCATCCAGTCGATCTGTTTGTCAAACAAAGAACGCAGAGCTCAGATTTTGCCATTCTTTGCGTATCTATTTTTAATTTTAAAATGAATCCAAGTGCAGGTGAAAGATGCCAGACTGACATCCCTGAACAGCAAAGCTCTGGATTGTTATTATTAATTACATCACAGCAGTCCCTAGAGGTACCAGCTGAGAATGACTGCCCCGCTTGTTCTGCGCAAACACATAGTAAGAGAACGAGCCTTTGCTACGGAGCTGGCGATCTGAACAGGCAAGATACACAATGCGTGGGAGAAAGGAAGAGTTATGATGTCTTTTTTACAGATGGTAACTGAGGAAGACAGAGAGGAAGTTTGAAAATGTAATTTGATAGTCTTACAAAGAGGATTATATATTGGGCTTGCCTGTGATAGCAAGGGGTTGGTCTCAGTGGACTTGGGACATCTCAATAGTCCTATGAAATGACTTGCTCAGCCTCATACAGCTGGTCAGTACAAAAGCTAGGAATGAAATCCAGGTCTCCTGGCTCCCAGCTGAGTGTTCTTTTCACTAGATTGCATTTCCTCCCAGTCCTAGCAGCTATTCAATGCTATTCCCATCACCAGCTCCACAGAGTTGCAAATGAGGACAAGCCATGGTGAAGAAAGCACAAACCTGTTGAACATGCGTCAGTTACTGTTTTACCTTCCACTTGTCAATTCTCATCCAGATGATGAGATAATATGATTAGGTGAGTTGGGAATTATCAAGATTCATTCCCCATCCATATTTTCATATCAAAGCCAGAGTCAGAGATTGCTGGCAATCAGTGAAGTGCATGTAGAGTGGCCAATTCAATTCCCTGGGACCCGTTTTTAATTCTCGTATTGAAAAATCGGATCCCACCTTATTTCAAAAGGCTTCCTGTAGCACAGCTTCTTTGAGGTCTCTCTTGCACCACATTTAAGTGTGGAACGACTGTCCAAGACCCTTTCAGTAAAAGTGATAAGGCTGGTTCCTACCTCTTGCCAGAATTTGGTTTGCCTTCTGGAAGAAAAAACTTGGTTACTGATCATCAGCCTGAATATTTGCTCACTTATACCACTTTTACTTCCATTTAACCCAGTGACTTCATGGAAGCTATTCCCATTTTAAACAAGTATAAGGGCTTCTCTAAAGTAGGAAACTGGGACTGGCATACCTGCATTACTGTATTATTCTTATTTAACATTTGCATTGTGACAGCCTAAAAGCCCGTCAGTTCAGGCTTTGCACTGTGTAGACATAGTAAATGAGTCTTACAGCACCAGTGCAACTTCCCAGTGTTGACTCAGTGCATTGGTACAGCTTGCCAGTTAACCTATGGAGCAATGGTACTGATGCAAGCTTTATCTTACACCAAGGTAGTGCATTGACACTGTGGTTTGTAGCTACACAGAGTCAAAAACTGCAGTATGAACAGGGCCGAAGTGTGATCTGAATTTCACATAGGCAATATAGCAGCCTCTCTGTACTCAGCTCCACAGTATGCTTCCAGTGAGTCCAGAATCTTACATGTCTATCTATAGATTGCAAGATCTTCGGGACATGGACTGTCTCACAAAACATTTGCATATGGCACACACAGGGTGTGTTCACACAGCATTCTTATTT